>CM077299.1:5782500-6382500 GCA_039654925.1 Anguilla pacifica
TATTCTTAAGGGACCTTCTATGTTGTGTAAAATTCAGTGTTGGCTTTTTAAAATCTGTAGGCAGAAATAGTAGTTCTTTCTTCATCTGGAGTACATGGTCACAGTGACCACAATATTTGTCATTGAAATTAGATTTCTGTGATCAGATTCAGAATACAAGAAATCATTGACAAATAAAGTGGTCCATGAATGCATACCCCCAATTGTCTGTATAGGGGTATTCATGTTTCATTCATTTTACACTGTGCACTGTGTAAATGTGTGTCTTTTACACTGCATAGTCCTCATACCACAAAGATTTAAGGGCCACTGAATCATAAATGGCTTCTCTTTGTATTCTTTCTCATTGAATCTGATCATGAGATATGATTTCACACGTGTAACTCTATCCACTGTAACATCAAATAATCGCCACAGATACACTATGTACAATCATACAGTTACAGGCCAGTATGCATTCTTTTGGTTACAGGTCACTGATACCATGTCTGCTGATGATATTTTGTGCTTGCTCATTATATTTCATTATAAGTGGCTGAATTTTAAAGGCCTTTTTGACAAATCATTGTTCACAATTATGTTGATGTATTCATCAAGTTGGAAACTCAGTTGATTATCCATTGAGTAAACATGTTATTACAAATAAACTGCAGCTGTTTGCCCTGAATGAAAATTTCATCTTTTAATTCTAATGGCGCAAGTGATCTTAGCCAATGCACAGTGAGGTAGATGGTTCAGGGAGCAATGCATGGTTCAGGGAGCAAAGAAATATCCAGTGGCCACAGTTGGAGAATGATAGAACTAGCATCGGGGGGTCACCAAGTTTTTATTAATTGATACATTAGATGCTCCAAAATGAGATGCTACCTCCATGCCAAAAGGCTATTTGGAATGGCTTCAGGAAAAATGGTTTTACCGGGAGTAATCGACAGTTTCAAGAATCTAAATTGTCTCCTTTGTCTCATCTACTGTGGTCCTGAGAGATGACATTAGAGCTCTTTGGCCAAGCATAGCTGTTATTTCATTTGTGGCCTTTATGTTAGCTTGAACTAGCCTGCCCATTCTCCTCTGATCTCTCATTAACAATGTTTTTTTGTTTATCACACCATTCTCTGTAAACTCTAGAGACTGTACTGCATGAAAATCCCAGGAGGGCAGCTGTTTCTGTGATGCTGGAACCACCACATCTGGCACCATCCATCTGGCACAGTCAAAGTCGCTTAGATCACACATCTTGCCCATTCTAATAGGTAAGGAGCTGGCCTTATAACCTATAGGTCACAGGTTCGAGTCCCAGGTAGGACACTGCCGTAGTACCCTTGAGCAAGGTACCCTAACCTGCATTACTTCAGTATATATCCAGCTGTAAGAATGTAATGTAAAAAAAAGTTGTGTAAGTCGCTCTGGATAGGAGAGTTTGCTAAATGCCTGTAATGTAATGTAATGTCTATATTGAGTTACAGCCACATAATGTGCGGTTAGGAATAGCCTATTTGCATTAATGAGGGGGTATTCCGAATAAATGTGCCGGTATATAACACAAAGGATATAGGTTTGGTGTTAGTTAGAGTCTTTATTGTCCCCATGGGGGCAGTTTGTACTGCAGCATAGTACATAATAAATAGCAATAACTATATTTATGACAACAGATAAACATTAAAATCATTGCAAAACGTATCACTATTACTTATTAAGAAAGCCAGTGACACTTGGGATAAAAGAGTGTTTAACCCTGTTTGTTTTTAACATAGGGATCCTATTTTAAAATAGGGAGCCTACACCGATCAGCCCAACATTAAAACCACCTGCCTAATATTGTGTAGGTCCCTCTCGTGCCGCCAAAACCGCTCTGACCCGTCGAGAGTTTTTAAAATCATGTGGAAATAATTCACCCTCTAACAATATCTTGGCTTTTTATAGCCCTATAGCAAGTAATAATGTAATGAACTACCAACAGTGTAATAATAATAATTAATAATTCCCAATAATGTATCCATTTCAAATTTTTTATGAAGTAAAGGATTGAATCCCGACAGAGAACAGGGCGAGGTACATGTTTGTAAGGTTTATAAGGCATTATGATAGGCTTATCTGCAGGTAGGAATCTATTGCACTGATGTGCTTTTCTCATGTTTAGTACTAGTAGTTATACTTATGAGTGACTCATGGTTTTAAATGTATGGGGAGTTACAGAACGTACATACGTAGTAATTGTTTGTATGTGGCTAGATAGAGAACAGGGCGAGGTAACATGAATGTAGAAATGTGGCGTTTGCTGATAAGAAGGTTTTGTACGGTAGCCAAGTGAAGAAATATAGTTAGTAGAAATGTGTAACTTTTTAATAAAATGCATACATTTGCGGTCATGAACTGCATATGGGTGGCCGTGAGTGAGTTTTGGTAAAGCAAATATAAAAGCGTAAGAAAACGTTAGTGTAAAAGAGGAAACTATCTGCCTGAGAGCGAGGCAGGATTCAATCCTCAACCGGAGGTTTACCAGTCTGTGAATTCGTTAGTGCAGCACCATGACATAGCTATGCAATGAGTGAAATATCATTAGCAAACCTGTCCATGGTTTTAAAGAAGAACACAGGCCAGTAAGCACAGAAGAGCTCCCGTTGAATCCATATGGCTTTGCAATATTGTAGCCGGTTAATAACTGAATGTGCAGACGGCACGTCATAATGCAGTGTATATGTTCGGGGAATGGCGGGTTGATATGGTGCAAAAGCAATAACTGAGAAGTAGTAGACAATTATTAGTGAGGGTAAAAGCAGGTTAAAGAAACATGTCCCCTAGCTGGGCTTGAACGTAAGACCCCATGTTCCCAACACTATAACCTTACCCACTAGGCCACAGGCAGATTAGCTGTTTAAACTGGAAATGTTTCAGAGTAAAAAGGTATGGGTATTTTGTGTGTGTATGCAAGTTTTTGATTGGGTCGTGAGGATGAGGATTTGGCTGATGTCGGTAAAATGTCCAATGAGGAGACATGTTGTTAGTGGGATAGGCGGCAGGAAAAATAAGAATGAGAAGAAGAAGAAGAAGAAGAAGAAGAAGAAAACGCAAAATCCCCTTAGTTTGGGGCTTTATTGTGTGGACATGTGAAGTTGTTTATAAAATCTGTCTGTTGAAATGGGGTCAGAATGTACAGAATTTAATGTTTTTAAGGGCTGAGTGTCTGTGGCTGTTGTGGTTATTTCCGTGAGGAACCCTGAAAAGTGCCAAACTCTCGGTGCTGTATAGGTATGGGGCATGCCCCTGCCAAGGCGTAACTTGGCGGGATGGCATACCTGCCATCCCAACAATATAATAATTTTCTCTCATCCTTCTGAGACAAAGACATTCCTGTTTGTCCTCTGTGGAGGATGTGACATTTCTAGTTATATCTTCAAGCCTTCATGATAGCTTAATTGTCTATGTGTCTATAATACATTATGGTCTTTAAATGTCATAAATTTGGATGTGAGATTACATGTTCTTGGACCTGGTGGTCTTTACAATTATTTCCAGAGTTAAAATTAGTTTTTTTTCATTTAAATTGTAGTAATGATAAGCAAAACTGCACTTAGAAAAGATTATTCCTAACTGATTGTTTTTTTTTATTTTATATTTGTATTTTTATACATTTGTATTGCTATATATATTATAACACAAAAAAATAGAAAAAATGTCATTTTGAACCTTTTTTCCCCTGGGTCTCAGGGGGATAAAGCTTAATTGCTGATATCATTTTAAAATGCTCCCAAACTGCAGACCGCTCTCTGTTCCTGGCTGGTTCCATCGCTGCACAATGTCTTGGATTCTTAAAGCAGTCACTGTGACTCACTAGCTCACGACTGACACGAACTGCTTGCTCTACCCACGAAACCTGTGCCAAAGCTTTGCTTCCTTTGAGTCAGTTACCAAAGCGGTCACATGGTTGCATGTACCGAATGAAGCTTCGGACGTCATTGATCACGTGCTTATGGCAGAAACTAATCAAGCCTCGGCACACTTCTAGTGCACTCTGGTGTTTTTCTGGACACACGCTCCTGAGCTTCAGTATCAAGGGTAACACCCCTCCTTTTGAGATGTCTGTATAGTACATGTTCAGGGCCCATTTAAATTCTGCATTACTTCCAGTCAAAACTACGCTATATTGTGTGTGTGTGTGTCTCTGTGTGTCCAAGCAAGTGTTCAGTGTGTGCTCATGTTGTGTGTTTGCAGGCGAAATTGAGTCGGAAGCCAGTTGTGGTCCAGTCTGGTCTGATGTGTTCCTGTCTCCTTAGATAGGGGGCGCTGTTTCTAAAATGAATCTCTCAGAGGAGCCAAAGACCAAAGGAGGAACCCTCAGCAGTGAGAGGAAGAGGTACAAATGCATGGATCAGATATTTAATATGATATGAGTTAGAGCTGCAGTAAGAGGATGAGTTTAACTGGAAGCTCTGTCTCCATGTGCTGTGAGTTAGAACTGCAGTAAGAGGATGAGTTTAACTGGAATCTCTGTCTCCATGTTTTGTTCACAGTGTCCAGGCAGAAAGAGCAGGGTCACCAGTACCAAGCTGTCTTTCTATGAAGAGTGATCGTTCAATTGAACCTCCACTCAATTTCAGAGGAGAGTTCACAGGTGATCAAAGGTAATTAAATGGGCTTAAATTAATTGACACTACTATTTAACCCCTTAACCCCAAGCATTTAAAAAGGCGATTTCCACCTGGTTTGCACTACTCTTAAAGGTCCAGGAAATTGGATTGTGGTTATATTCCCCAGAAGTGACGACAGATTTTCTTCTTAATGCTTCTTTCACGGTTTTAACCGAATTAGAACCTGTTACGACCCGAAATCCCAGCAGTGTTGCAATAACATAGAGGGCGGAATTGGTCGTAACATTAAACCACCACAACCACAACACCAAGACGCAATCGGCGCGTAGATGTTTAAATAGAGAAAATGATTATTTATTAATACAGAGCTGAGAAGGGTTTCCTAAACTAGCAGTGTCAGTCTCTAATTGAATAGTCATTGACGCGCATTTTGCAGAGCCTGACCGGGCAGCCAGTTCAGCGGTCCGAGTCCCCCTTGAGTTCGGTCCTCCCCCCCAAGTCCAACGGCAGGGGTCCCGTGATGTTTTAACATCCCACGCTGATAGCTTCTGAACTGCCGGATACAGCGTGCGTCTAATCTAATTTAGAGGTTCTAAGAGAAGGAATCTAAGTAGAAGGAATCTTCGGAGAAGAGCGAAAACGGTCGTGGCTTCCAGCGGCAGGTGGATTGTCAGTTCTCTTTACGATGACGGCGTCCAGCTGTTCTATAGGTCAGCATCATTCTCCTATGCGTTGCTCCGCAACGGTCCCCGGTGTCCCCAGCTACGGCCGCGTCTGGTCCGGTCTCCATGCGACGGCAGCGACGTCCCCGTCTCCACGCATCCTCCAAATCGGTTTCTCCGCGACAGTCGTCGGTGCGTCCTTTCCTACAGCATCCTCCAAATCAGGTCACCCGGCAACAGGATGCATGTTCACCTCCTCCTGTGTAGGGGAACACAAACAAACACAGCAGTACCCAGCGAAAACCCCCAAAACAGCAACAGCCTTTAAAATAATAATAACTTATAGCACACTGGGACATAACAGAACCATTAAATTGTAATAGACACGGTTAGATTATTGCGACCTGTGTAGCAGACATGGGCAGGTTGGGTGTGTATCCTGCGCTCATTAACATTCATACTTGTAAGACAGGTCATATGTAAACCATTTCTCATCGCTAGCTCGGTTAGAGCTGGTTCGAGAAGATTGTCCCATGCAGTACCCAACAAAATGAAAGAAAGCAACACAAACTTGAAATTCCCATCGCATGATTAAACCTGAAGATTATTCAACTTGTAATAGCATTGTAACACTGAGCTAATGTACACTAATATTGCACTCTATAGCAGTCTCAAATTCTGGATATTACACCCAAATAAAGACAAGCTTTGATTCCACGTCTTATTTTGAAAACTTTTAATTGTCGCTAGCTAATGGTAGGCATACTTACCGATCCAGCACGTTCTGCGAAAAGTTATTTTGTTCTGAGAAAATGGGCAATGCAAATACTAACTGCACTGGTTATTGTAATACTGGAGTGCCTGTGGGCTCCAGAATTAAAACCCATTTCTTGTAGGTATCTTCATTTTTGGCAAAACAAAAGAATGTATTGCTTTCTCCACATCCAGAGAAGGGGCAATGCTTAGGCATTTTCAATTTAGCTTGCCTAGCGTGCACAAAAGTGGCAAGAGCATTATTTACACATTACATGTAGAAGAATTTCACTGGACTTAAGGGTTTTGTTACATAACTAACACCCAATGACCCCTGCCCATTGAAAACCTGGCGTTTAGCCAAGGAGGAGAGCAAGCCAATTTCGGCACAGGCTTTTATTTGTTTTTTTTTTTTGTTTGTTTTTTTCTGCAATAATCGTTTGAAAGTATTTCTGGGCCATTTGTGAATGTAAAACAGTAATACAATGACACATCAGCAAAGAATTCACATATTGTTGTGCAGATAACTAAAAGCAGTGAAATGTTGCAATTGATTTTCCAAGACATCCCAAAACCTTTCCAAATTGTACATTTTAGATAACGTTTTGAACAGGTTATCTACACTACAGAAGAAGTTTTCTTTTCTCAAAACCACATATTTTGAATAAATAACTGAGGTGAATCAGTTCCAACATGTTTTTGGGAGTTAATTTCTTACAGCAGTTAACATTATGCTGAATGTTGAAATACAAATGTTACAGTAGCTGGTAGGAATTAGCAGAAATTATAACAGAAAACTAATATTAGTTTGAGTTGAACTTGCTTTGCTGCTGCTGCCGTTACTCACTTTGCTAGAGATTTCATCCATTAGAAGCTTTGCAAAAGAAAGAGACGGTCTGTATCTGTCGCTGCTGCAGCTGCTGATTGCAATGTCAGCTGCAAGTGTGTTGTTTACATTCCGAACATTCCACTAGTGTTAATTAATGGGAAATTTTCTTGGTAAACATAAATAAAATATAAATAAAAATAGTAAATATCTCAAAAATATTTGCACTACTGGCAAGAAAAAGCACAAGCAACTAGGTGAAGCTACGAGATAAAAAAGGTAGGTGTTGCTGAAAAACTGTAGGAGGAGTAGCGTACAGGATGTTGACTTGATGTGGAATAAGAAGAAATAATAAGGAGAACACTAAATTCACTTCGGTAAATTTACATGGCCACCAGTGGGGCTCTCACATGGTCTAGAGCACACTCTCCAAACCAATCGGAAGTTTATAAATATGGAAATAATTCCGCTAATTGAGATTTGCTTTTTCGAGCTCTTCAGTTACTGTTATCACAGTGAAAAAACCTTTTCTTCGATCCACCATAGTTATGAATTCATTTCATAGTACAATGCTAAGCTGTTTTGAGAGCGAGCTCGCTTCAGTCTGCATGCACTCTCTGCTTGTCAGCACAATCTGCATTACGCACAGGGAGTGGAGGCAGATACGCACTTAGGTTACTAGCAAATGGCAGGACTCACAGACAGCAACGAGGGCTCATTTGACAGGTGACAGTCTTGTTTAATTCATTCTGTAACTTGATTGACTTAAAAGTAAACCTATCGCTGTTCAGATAACCAAATGCCTACTGAACAAAATAGCATATGTAAAGACAGCATCGGGTAGTCAGATATGCCAGCCAAGTTTCAGGTGGATGCTTGACAGATTGAGTTGAAAATGGCACCTGAACTGGCTAACAGTCTTAGCTTGAATATGAGCAAGGGCATTTGGGATTACAGAAACTCTTACATTGACAAAAGAGCCATAAAGATGCAAGTATTGGATATACCAAGAGTGACTGCAGTGTCAGTACATTACATATGGAATTTAAAACGTTTTTCTGAATGATTGTTTTGGTGATCTGAGGTGCTGTTCTGACAGCTTAAATGGAATACATTTTTTCATGCAAAAATTAGAAAGGCAAAGTAACTATGGAAAGTATAAAAAACATGTTTTATGATGTGGGTTAGTGTGCAATGAGTGATTGGGGGATGGGGAGGCTCCTTTCATATTACTGACATTTATTGCCATTAGCGCTGATAATGGAACGAGTGGTGTTGTTGGCCAAAAAGGAGGCTGTTGCAGCCGTTGAGCTTGAATTTGTGTTGTGTTTATAGCCCCTTTCTTAATAAATTGCAAATCTTTACTTTATCCCCATTCTGTGGGCGCTGCTGCCCATACCACTAGGGGGCATGAGTGAAATATACCTTTTAGTGTCACTGTCACCTTTCAGGTGTAGGTGGGTGCATTATGTCACATTCAGGTGTATGTGGGGTTTGATTTATGTCATCGCCAGATGTGCAGTGACATAGAGCTGTGGGAAAAAGATGAATTTAACTGGAATCTCTGTCTCTGTGTTTTGTTCACAGGGTCCAGGTAGAAAGAGCAGGGTCACCTGTACCCAGCTGTGTGTCTCTGAAGAGTGATTGTTCAATGCCACTTCCACACAATTTCAGAGGAGAGGTCACAGGTGATCAAAGGTAATTAAATTGGCTTAAATTGACACTACTATTTAACCCCTTAACCCCAAGCATTTAAAAAGGCAATTTCCACCTGGTTTGCAGTGCTTTTAAAGGTCCAGGAAGCTAGATTGTTGTTATATTCCCCAGAAGTGACGACAGATTTTCTTCTTAATGCTTCTTTCACGTTTTTAACCGAATTAGAACCATTGAATTGTAATAGACACGGTTAGATTATTGCGACCTGTTTAGCAGACATGGGCAGGTTGGGTGTGTATCCTGCGCTCATTAACATTCATACTTACAGGTCATATGTAAACCATTTCTCATCGCTAGCTTGGTTAGAGCTGGTTAGAGCAGATTTTCCCATGCAGTACCCGACAAAATGAAAGAAAGCAACATAAACTAGGCGTTCCCATCGTATGATTAAACCTGAAGATTATTCAACTTGTAATAGCATTGTAACACTGAGCTACTGTACACTAACATTACACTCGATAGCAGTCTCAAATTCTGGAAATTACACCCAAATAAAGACAGGCTTTGATTCCACATGTCTTAGCTTGAAAACGTTTTAATTGTCGCTAGCTAATGGTAGGCATCCTTACCGATCCAGCACGTTCTGCGAAAAGTTATTTTGTTCTGAGAAAATGGGCAATGCAAATACTAACTGCACTGGTAATTGTAATACTGGAGTGCCTGTGGGCTCCAGAATTAAAACCCATTTCTTGTAGGTCTCTTCATTTTTGGCAAAACAAAAGAATGTATTGCTTTCTCCACATCCAGAGAAGGGGCAATGCTTAGGCATTTTCAATTTAGCTTGCCTAGCGTGCACAAAAGTGGCAAGAGCATTATTTACACATTACATGTAGAAAGAATTTCACTGGACTTAAGGGTTTTGTTACATAACTAACACCCAATGAACCCTGCCCATTGAGAACCTGGCATTTAGCCAAGGGGGAGAGCAAGCTAATTTCGGCACAGGCTTTTATTTGTTTTTTCTTTTTATGTTTTCTGCAATAATCGTTTGAAAGTATTTCTGGGCCATTCGTGAATGTAAAACAGTAATACAATGACGCATCAGCAAAGAATTCAAAGATTGTTGTGCAGATAACTAAAAGCAGTGAAATGTTGCAATGGATTTTCCAAGACATCCCAAAACCTTTCCAAATTGCACATTTTAGATAACGTTTTGAACAGGTTATCTACACTACAAAAGAAGTTTTCTTCTCTCAAAATCACGTATTTTGAATAAATAACTGAGGTGAACATGTTTTTGGGAGTTAATTTCTTACAGCAGTTAACATTATGCTGAATGTTGAAATACAAATGTTACAGTAGCTGGTAGGAATTAGCAGAAATTATAACAGAAAACTAATATTAGTTTGAGTTGAACTTGCTTTGCTGCTGCTGCCGTTACTCACTTTGCTAGAGATTTCATCCGTTAGAAGCTTTGCAAAAGAAAGAAACGGTCTGTATCTGTCACTGCTGCAGCTGCTGATTGCAATGTCAGCTGCAAGTGTGTTGTTTACATTCCGAACATTCCACTAGTGTTAATTAATGGGAAATTTTCTTGGTAAACATAAATAAAATATAAATAAAAATGGTAAATATCTCAAAAATATTTGCACTACTGGCAAGAAAAGCACAAGCAACTAGGTGAAGCTACGAGATAAAAAAGGTAGGTGTTGCTGAAAAACTGTAGGAGGAGTAGCGTACAGGATGTTGACTTGATGTGGAATAAGAAGAAATAATAAGGAGAACACTAAATTCACTTCGGTAAATTTACATGGCCACCAGTGGGGCTCTCACATGGTCTAGAGCACACTCTCCAAACCAATCGGAACTTTATAAATATGGAAATAATTCCTCTAATTGAGATTTGCTTTTTCGAGCTCTTCAGTTACTGTTATCACAGTGAAAAAACCTTTTCTTCGATCCACCATAGTTATGAATTCATTTCATAGTACAATGCTAAGCTGTTTTGAGAGCGAGCTCGCTTCAGTCTGCATGTACTCTCTGCTTGTCAGCACAATCTGCATTACGCACAGGGAGTGGAGGCAGATACGCACTTAGGTTACTAGCAAATGGCAGGACCCACAGACAGCAACGAGGGCTCATTTGACAGGTGACAGTCGTGTTTAATTCATTCTGTAACTTGATTGACTTAAAAGTAAACCTATCGCTGTTCAGATAACCAAATGCCTACTGAACAAAATAGCATATGTAAAGACAGCATCGGGTAGTCAGATATGCCAACCAAGTTTCAGGTGGATGCTTGACAGATTGAGTTGAAAATGGCACCTGAACTGGCTAACAGTCTTAGCTTGAATATGAGCAAGGGCATTTGGGATTACAGAAACTCTTACATTGACAAAAGAGCCATAAAGATGCAAGTATTGGATGTACCAAGAGTGACTGAAGTGTCAGTACATTACATATGGAATTTTTAAAACGTTTTTCTGAATGATTGTTTTGGTGATCTGAGGTGCTGTTCTGACAGCTTAAATGGAATACATTTTTTCATGCAAAAATTAGAAAGGCAAAGTAACTATGGAAAGTATAAAAAACATGTTTTATGATGTGGGTTAGTGTGCAATGAGTGATTGGGGGATGGGGAGGCTCCTTTCATATTACTGACATTTATTGCCATTAGCGCTGATAATGGAACGAGTGGTGTTGTTGGCCAAAAAGGAGGCTGTTGCAGCCGTTGAGCTTGAATTTGTGATGTGTTTATAGCCCCTTTCTTAATAAATTGCAAATCTTTACTTTATCCCCATTCTGTGGGCGCTGCTGCCCAAACCACTAGGGGGCAGGAGGGAAATATACCTTTTAGTGTCACTGTCACCTTTCAGGTGTAGGTGGGTGCATTATGTCACATTCAGGTGTATGTGGGATTTGATTTATGTCATCGCCAGATGTGCAGTGACATAGAGCTGTGGGAAAAAGATGAATTTAACTGGAATCTCTGTCTCTGTGTTTTGTTCACAGGGTCCAGGTAGAAAGAGCAGGGTCACCTGTACCCAGCTGTGTGTCTCTGAAGAGTGATTGTTCAATGCCACTTCCACACAATTTCAGAGGAGAGGTCACAGGTGATCAAAGGTAATTAAATTGGCTTAAATTGACACTACTATTTAACCCCTTAACCCCAAGCATTTAAAAAGGCAATTTCCACCTGGTTTGCACTGCTTTTAAAGGTCCAGGAAGCTAGATTGTTGTTATATTCCCCAGAAGTGACGACAGATTTTCTTCTTAATGCTTCTTTCACGTTCTTAACCGAATTAGAACCATTGAATTGTAATAGACACGGTTAGATTATTGCGACCTGTTTAGCAGACATGGGCAGGTTGGGTGTGTATCCTGCGCTCATTAACATTCATACTTGTAAGACAGGTCATATGTAAACCATTTCTCATCGCTAGCTTGGTTAGAGCTGGTTAGAGCAGATTTTCCCATGCAGTACCCGACAAAATGAAAGAAAGCAACATAAACTAGGCGTTCCCATCGTATGATTAAACCTGAAGATTATTCAACTTGTAATAGCATTGTAACACTGAGCTACTGTACACTAACATTACACTCGATAGCAGTCTCAAATTCTGGACATTACACCCAAATAAAGACAGGCTTTGATTCCACATGTCTTAGCTTGAAAACATTTTAATTGTCGCTAGCTAATGGTAGGCATCCTTACCGATCCAGCACGTTCTGCGAAAAGTTATTTTGTTCTGAGAAAATGGGCAATGCAAATACTAACTGCACTGGTAATTGTAATACTGGAGTGCCTGTGGGCTCCAGAATTAAAACCCATTTCTTGTAGGTCTCTTCATTTTTGGCAAAACAAAAGAATGTATTGCTTTCTCCACATCCAGAGAAGGGGCAATGCTTAGGCATTTTCAATTTAGCTTGCCTAGCGTGCACAAAAGTGGCAAGAGCATTATTTACACATTACATGTAGAAAGAATTTCACTGGACTTAAGGGTTTTGTTACATAACTAACACCCAATGAACCCTGCCCATTGAAAACCTGGCATTTAGCCAAGGGGGAGAGCAAGCCAATTTTGGCACAGGCTTTTATTTGTTTTTTCTATTTTTGTTTTTTGCAATAATCATTTGAAATTATTTCTGGGCCGTTCGTGAATGTAAACCTGTAATAAAATGACACATCAGCAAAGAATTCACAGATTGTTGTGCAGATAACTAAAAGCAGTGAAATGTTGCAATGGATTTTCCAAGACATCACAAAACCTCTCCAAATTGCACATTTTAGATAACGTTTTGAACAGGTTATCTACACTACAAAAGAAGTTTTCTGCTCTCAAAATCACATATTTTGAATTAATAACAGAGGTGAATCAGTTCTAACATGTTTTTGGGAGTTAATTTCTTACAGCAGTTAACATTATGTTGAATGTAGAAATACAAATGTTACAGTAGCTGGCAGGAATTAGCAGAAATTATAACAGAAAACTAATATTAGTTTGAGTTGAACTTGCTTTGCTGCTGCTGCCGTTACTCACTTTGCTAGAGATTTCGTCCATTAGAAGCTTTGCAAAAGAAAGAGACGGTCTGTATCTGTCGCTGCTGCAGCGGCTGATTGCAATGTCAGCTGCAAGTGTGTTGTTTACATTCCGAACATTCCACTAGTGTTAATTAATTGGAAATTTTCATGGTAAACATAAATAAAATATAAATAAAATATGTAAATAGAGGTGCTGTTCTGAAAGCTTAAATGGAATACATTTTTCATGCAAAAATAAGAAAGGCAAAGTAACTATGGAAAGTATAAAAAACATGTTTTATGATGTGGGTTAGTGTGCAATAAGTGATTGGGGGATGGGGAGGCTCCTTTCACTTTACTGACATTTATTGCCATTAGCGCTGATAAGGGAACGAGTGGTGTTGTTGGCCAAAAAGGAGGCTGTTGCAGCCTGTTACGTTCGCGTGTGAGATGCGGGCGTGCGTTTTTCTCCCCTCTTTCGTTCTGCTCTCTCTCTCTCGGTTGCTGTCATTTCCGCAGGAGTCTGTGTGCCGCCCTTCGTTATTCCCATTGGTCATCCCCGCTGTCAATCATCAGAATTCTCCCACTCATCCCGCCCCATCCGCCAATCAGCTCCCTCCTGCAATCATGTCTCCTCCAATCACGCCTCAGCTCTCCATTTAAATATCCCCATTTCGTTCCTGCAGGAGCCTCCCGTTTCCAAATTTGTTCTGTGTGTGTCGGCAAATGCTAGATTGTATGTGTTATTTGAGAGAGTTGTGTGTTGGCTAAGTTTTCCTCCTCCGTGTTTCACTTTCGAGACCAGTGTTAGGTAAGTTCCAGGGGCCCCTATACACGTGTTGACACGTAGGGTAAGGGCTCTGTCTAAGCACATTAGTTTAGTGGTGGTGTCGCCCCCTGTATTTATGACTGCTGGTCGCAGTTAGGTTAATTAGACAGGTTTTGTTTTCTGTATTATTATTTGGTTAGTAGTTAGGGTATTTTGTTTGTTATTTTCGGCACCACTCCTTTTTTTTTACTGGTCTCGGTTGTGTGTCTTGGCGTGTTTTATGTTTGGACATGTGTGTAAATACTTGTAAATAACCCTACCACCATCACAGTAAAATCCCTTTCACCGTAGTCCGCCTTGTGTGTCTATCATTGTTCTCACAAGAAGGCTTATATATGTAGTTACATCTCCTGGTGCCAAACATCATTTTAAATATTGCACCCTTAACCCCTAGAAGGGTCGTAACACAGCCGTTGAGCTTGAATTTGTGACGTGTTTGTAGCCCCTTTTTTAATAAATTGCAAATCTTTACTTTATCCCCATTCTGTTGGTGCTGCTGCCCATACCACTAGTAGCAGTAAGAGGACGAGTTTACCCAGAAACTCTGTTTCCATGTTTTGTTCACAGGATACAGCAATCACAGGAGCCTAGCTCTTTAGATGAGACGAGTTCAGAGAAACTATCTTCCTCAAAAAAGGTGTGTGATCTGTATTTTTCTTCATTGTATTCAATTTGTTATTATGCGTTTTCTTCATACAGCAGGTTTCATTTGATGATATGAGACATATATCATGTACAATGCAGAGATAATGTTTTTAGGTTCCGAATATTGCACTTAGCCTGAATAACATACCGTGCCTTTTCCAAAGATTATTCTTGTCAGACATCTAAAGCTGGCAGTATACTCAGTAAGAAGAAAGAACTTCAGCATTGAAAACCACCGGCGAACATGTCCACGAACACTGTTGTCGGTATACTCAGTGAGAACACCGCACCGTTTAAAGTCACTCCACGCCGCTGGGGCGTGAATAATTACGAGGCAGCTATTAATCGGGGCTGGAATCTCAACCAGACCTCTGTCTCGTGGCTACGCCATAGATGTGTAAAGAGAAGGGCTACGCGAGATCACAA
Organism: Anguilla pacifica; assembly: GCA_039654925.1. Taxonomy (NCBI): domain Eukaryota; kingdom Metazoa; phylum Chordata; class Actinopteri; order Anguilliformes; family Anguillidae; genus Anguilla; species Anguilla pacifica. Next base: position 5,797,406 of record CM077299.1, read on the forward strand.
CACAAAACAAAAAGTTTAAAGTGGCTTTAGTTTATGTAGCTATGCAAAAGAAGAAAAAAAGGCGAAGAAGATGGTACGTTCGCCCTCTAAATCAGAGTAGGACGGAGAATGTAGAGTTTTGTCTGTACATTCGGCAAATGCGAGTTTAGACGAGGGGGTCCACTTTCTCTTATTTCCGAATGTGTGCTAGGCATTTTGATGACTTGCTGAAACGGGTAGCACCATTCATCAAACATGCGGGAACTCACAGAATTCCCATCTCTACAGAAGAGAGATTGGCATTGACTCTCCGTACATTAGCATGTGAATTCAGCCCTCTGAACTCTCAACCGTGACGTAACCAACTATGTGATATCTGGACCAGTAGCTGAGAGGGGGAGGTCGGAGAACAAGAAAGAACTTTTTGAAAAGTTCTCCCTGGAGGCCTTCGCACACTGCACCGTACGAGCACACAACACCTCGTCTTTTTGTTCGTCAGTTGTTCTGATTGCTTCGTTTTGCTCAAAAAGTTCTACTTCGTATGAAGTATACTGCCTACTTTATTCACTATTTGGCCGTTTTCAGCCATTGGAAGTTTCAGAGCGCTCGGCCAGCATAGACTGTATGATACAGAGCAGGGGGGCAGGGGGCAGGGAGGGGGTGGTAGCCATTGGAGGTGTGAATGTGTGTGTGTGAGTGTGGGTCTGCATGCGTGTGTGTGTCTCAGAGTGGTAGTAAACAACCAAACTATAGAGGCTGTGTGAAATGCTTCCAGAGAAAATACACTACACTACATGGCCAAAAGTATGTGGACACCTGACATCCAACATCTCTTCCAAAAGTATGGGCATTAATATGGAGTTGGTCCACCCTTTGCTGCTGTAACAATCTCCACTCTTCTGGGAAGGCTTTATACTAGATGTTGGAGCATAGCTGTAGGAATTTGCTTCCATTCAGCCAGAAGGGCAGTGAGGTTGGGCACTGATTGAGCGATTAGGCCTGGCTTTTCAGTTGATCCCAAAGGTGTTGGATGGGGTAGAGGTCTGGGCTCTATACAGGTCAGTCAAGTTCTTCCTCACTGTTCTGGACAAAACCATATCAATATGGACCTCACTGTGTACCTGGGGGCATTGCCATGCCCAAACTGCTGGGGAAGCACAGAATCGTCCTGAATGTGATTTTATGCTGCAGCATTGCCTTAACTGGAACTAAGGGGTCTGGCCCCAACCATGAAAAACAGCCCCAGACCAAGGAGTGTCCAGATACTTTTGGTCATATAGTGTATCTGTCCCTGTTCTGGCTGTCAAAAACACATGACACAAAAGGCAAGCATCCCAGTTTGTTTAGTTGAGTTTTAATTAAATTACTATGATAGTGCACACAGTACTTCATGTGTTTATTTCACTCTGATACAGCACACCTCTTCATGTGTTTATTTCACACTGATACAGCACACCTCTTCATGTGTTTATTTCACACTGATGCAGCACACCTCTTCATGTGTTTGTTTCAGTCTCTCCTGCACATTCTGATGAAGCTGAAGAAGGATGAGAAGTTGAAACTGTTTCAGAGCCATCTGAGTCAGGATTGCCCAGAATGCTTTAAGAATCTGTCTGAAGATCCTTCTGAGCTGGTTAAGTTTAGGAAGATGAAGGAATTGTTCAAGAGTCATCAAATTGATGAAGAATGCACTGAGAGAGAGCAAGAGGATTCTAAGGCCCTGTACATAGTTGAGAAGATGCTGGAGACCTGTGGCAGTGAGAGGTCTCTGAAGATCACACTCCACATCCTGAGGAACATGAAGCAGAAGGATCTCGTCGACTCACTGGAGAGAAATGAGCGGCTCAGTAAGAGTTTTCTCTCATTGGTTCTGTGTCTCCATTAGAATGCTGAAATGAATTTAGCAAACAAATCTGACAGTGATTATTGTTCTTATTTATTGCATTCACACTTATGTATAGAAAACCAACATGTGCACAAAGCCATTTGAATAAAAATACAGCCTGGAGCAGTGATTGTGGGGACAGGCATATGAACAAGATGAAATGTGCCTGAAGGGGATTTAACACCAGGAGCTCCAGACCATTCCGCAGGATTGAAATCGCTTAAGGCGCGGCCTGGGTCACATGACACATGAGACTTCAAACGGGAAATGTTTGAATTGTTTGCTAGATGGTGCTTATTAGACACGAGCTGACAAAGGTTGCCAGCCCATTGTCCAAATGAAATATTTATGAAATATAAAAGCTATGTTTTAGTTATGGCTTGGCATTCTAGCCAACACATTTTTACAAGCTAAATGTGTTTAGAATAAATTTATCAGCTAAACGCCAAATTTGAAGACCTTATGAAGTGAATGATTCATGAAAAGCTAACAATGAACAGATAGTAGGGAGGTCAAACCTGTTTGGCGATCTTTCTTCATGCATAATGTCATGAATGCTAAGTATAATCTAATAACAACATATAAATTGCCATTTTGCCAGAATATAACTGTTGTTTTCTACAATACAATTTTTAAAATTAGCCGCTTCCCTCTACATGTAATCACTGTGGTTGGAGGGAAACGCATCATCACCTGTGCGACTTTTAGGGTCGAGTTTTCTGTTTTATAAAAATATATGTAAAAATATTGTTGTTCAAGCCAGTTTTCCCGGTGACCTAGCCACCAGAAAACATGTACACTGGCGATTCGAAATCCAAAGACGGCGCATGTTCATCGTAATTACAAAAAACACCCATTCGTAAAACTAAAATACTTTATACCACACTGTAGATAAGACCTTGACAAAGAAATACATGTAAAGATCTTGTTGTTCAAATGAGTTTTCCCGGCGACTTAGCCACCAGATACTATAGTCACAAAAACAGGATGTATGAAAAAACAAAACCTCGCAATACTGTTGGTATTTTAACATGGATGTTTTTCACGAATGTTCCATTCACATTAGTTTGCACATTCATTCTGTCACATTTCACTCAATGAAATGCAGTACAAGCAAGTAAAAAATGGGACCGTTTTGGGGGAGGGGGGCTGTGCTTCGAGCGTCTTGAGCAATATGCAAATGATATTGTGACAATCTAATCTAATCTAATCAGCAGTGCCAATAACAACATCATTCTCAGTTGCAGGCTGAAGTTCATAATAAAAATCATGCACTAAAAGATGAAGACAGAAAAATATGCTTTTATGCTCCCTATGAAACACAGCAGAAAAAGTGGGATTTCAAAACTGAATATAGTACAATATATTGCTTCAGCGCACACAGAAAGTTACACTGAGATAGTAACAAAGTAAAAAGACGAGACACGTGTCTTCAGTAATTTGCTTTATTATTTCGAAACCACTAGCATATAGCACATTGTTAGGAAATTGAAACGATTTTGAAAATATAACGGTAGCTAAATATATAGCTAGCAAGCTGAATTATTTAGAATCGCCCCTCACCCCTCCCTGTGCCCCAGAATACAGAATTGTCTTTGTTCCTCTCCATGACACCAGTGAATGCGATTGGAGACTTCACTTCAATAGGCCTTACTGAAATTTTCAACTGCGTCAGCATTCAAAGCAGAGCTTGGGTTGGACTTTAGTACATTTGCTACAGACAAGTCATTTACACTTGTCACAGATGTCACAGGTTTTGTTCCCTCCACATCTGGATACCTGGCAGCGTTTTCTTTTCAGTGACCGCTCTCGCTGCGGTGTGTTAGGGGCTTGTGGACTGCACAGTGGCGTTAGGACGGTACGCCACAGAGTTTTGAAGCCTAGAGCCGCCTTTGCTGCCATGTGACTTGCACGCAACTCCTTGGCTCGCAACTCAAGAATAAATCTTCTAAATTGTTTTGTCCATGGACTGCATGTACAAAACATGGGCACTTATAGCAGCCAGATCTAAAATGTTGTAAAAAAATGGCAACTGGCCAACGACGACTGCCCCCCTTGACCGAATACAGCCGTGCCATCTGGTCTAAAACATCCACTCCAATTTTTGTTGCATTATAATGGGCGATTGTTTCTGGCAGTTTTTTTGGATCACTGTCGATCGATACTGTTTTGTGCATAGTGCTCAAGATGCATACATTTTTCTTGGGCCAGCACTGATAAACAGTGAGTGCAAGCATGTTCAGCTCTCCAGATTGTGGTGGAAAATCTCTCTTTATTTTGTGCCTTCGCAGAAGGGGGCACTTCTCTCCTCTTTTTGTTCATGGTACCAACCAATGTAGTTTTTTTTTGCATATCGATTGATCGCCAGGGCTATTGAGGTGAAGAAATTGTCTGAGGTTATATTTCTTCCTTTCCCAATGAAGGGTTCCACAAGGCGCATGACCACATTGTCAGCTAATTGTTCGCCAACAGGCCTCGTCTCATCTTTCCCAAGGGATGGGAAAGCGTTCAGCATATACTTGGTTTCAATGCCGCCACTGATGTCTTGTAAATACAGCAGTCCCATGAAAGCTTTCAACTCAGTGACCGACAGGTCCCAATTTTCTGCCCCATCTCTGTGGGCCTCTGCCACAGTATACTTGACTCTGCTCCCACATCGGAATGTCAATCAGACATAGCAGACTGCTCAGCGGACTTTCAGTGTTCTCCTTGGCGCACCGTGTGGGTCCAGCCTTTTCCCGTAAGACATTGCATGATGGTACCCTGCCCAGAGCATTACCAGCAGTCTGTTCAAACCAAACTGTTCCATCGTTTTCCCTTTCCTCTCTCTCAGAGACAAGCTCCGTCTCAGACTCAGTCTCAACTTCAGAATCAGAATCAGAACCTGAATCATAATCAGTATCAAGCTCCATCTCCTCATCGCCTGAATGCATTTTATTTGCATTCTGAATCAGGTCTAAAGCTTGCTTGGCAGAGTATCGCTGTGGTCGTCTGTACATCTTTGCAACCGATACCAAACTGAACTGGTTGCCGAAATAATCATGCTTCTCCTTTATAGCCCTGTTTTCATAGCCCAGAAGTAATTTGAATAGAAATTACTTTAACAGCCCCAACCGTGCCATTAGTTTCAGGTGTGAGGGGCGTGGTGTGGTGCGTGAAAAGCCAATTCTTTGATAGGGTGTAACATCCATAACATGTTACATTAATAATCTTTTTGATTAAAACTTGATAATTGTGTAGCCTATATTGTCTCAAATAGCGTAAATATGAATACTCTGCGTAAAATAAAATAAAATGGTAAATGGACTGCATTTATATAGCACTTTTATCCAAAGCGCTTTACAATTGATGCCTCTCATTCGCCAGAGCAGTTAGGGGTTAGGTGTCTTGCTCTAGGACACTTCGACATGCCGAGGGTGGGGTTTGAACCGGCAACCCTCCGACTGCCAGACAATCGGTCAATCGGTCTACCTCCTGAGCTATGTCGCCCCGTAAATCAAGTTACACATAATAGCAACATCTGCAAGGTGTAGGATATTTGTTTCCATTGTGTGGTATTTTAACATGGATGCATTTCATTTTAACACTTGTTTAATGCATAGGCATAAACAAATGATAACGAAACGATTGCAATATTTTTTAAAAGGAATATAAATAATGATAGAATTTATTCCTGGTTCTTTGACGTGGTTCTTGCTTGGGCTGTCGATCTTATGACAGTGTAAGAAAACTGTTCATCACAATGGTGATGTGCTGAACATTAGAAACATTAGTGGTAGCGACCTGTTTCTCCGATTGGTAACTGTAAAAGTATTGCTGAAATTGGAATAGTAATTATGTGGACAATTAGTTTCATAAACTCCATAAACTCTATCAATGGTTGCGTGGGCATGGCAAAGCGCACAGACGCCTATATTACCACAAAACGCATCCTGATGGTTTATACATGTGTGGTTGCATCTACGTAGACAGCGTGAATAGTCTTCTACCACAGTTCCTAATGTGCAAGGCTCTTATTTTTTATATGAAACAAGGTTCGGATCTATTATGACTAGAAATAAAAAGAAGTAAAACTGCGACTTTTGTATCTTTGTTTGGGACATTTATTTTTTACTACTTAGTAAAAGGCCTACCTATGATAATAGCTTCAGCAAAACTACCAGCTATTCACGCACAATCGTTCACGCTCATCCATGGAATCGGCCCTCATCCCTCCCCCCTCCCCCAGCCCCAGAATACAGAATTCTTCAGCTGCCTTTAGCGAAACCAGAGCTGATAGTTTTTCTCTATGGCTCTGAGCCAAACTTTCAGCAGGTGTGAATGTTCCACTTCGCAGAGGGGTGTGAATTTGTTCCTGTCCACGACACCAGTGAAGGCGATTGGAGACTTCACTTCAATAGGCCTAACTTATATTTTCAAAACCTACATTTTCAACTGTGAAAACAATATTTAGAAATTTCCATTCAATCTATGGGTAAGCAAATTTATTTATTGATATCAAATCAATAAATAAGAAAAATCCATATAAAACATTAGTAAATGTTAATATTAGTAAACATTAGTAAATGTTAATAGTAAATATAAAACATTAGTAAAAACAAGCGCAAATCTGCAATAAATGCAACCGCGCATGCATCCACAGGAGGACACTTCTGTGGACCGACCAACCAACAGAGAGAGCTAGCCTAAAGAGCTGCTGATCGCCTCTATGCCGTGGAGTTTGTAAGCTTAGAGCTGCCTTTGCCATCATGTGACTTGACATTGCCAGCTTGGTCGATAGCACATTGCTCAAGACGCCGTCTCATCTTCATACGCACATGCATGAATGAATGTGTGCTTTCGTTTCTAAGTAAGTGAAAAATTACGCTCAGCATAAGTGAAGAATGCTCTCATGGAGCATTCACACGTGCCATGCTTCGCTAAAGCAGCTGAAGTTTTCTGCGTTCTCGGGTGGGGGAGGGGTGAGCGCTGAATGTCTTACCCATACAGTTCAGTGGTCTTACCCTTAGATTGACATGTGAATGTCCCACTTGAGAATGGTGCACTTATGCCACGGCGTATGAATGGTTGATAGTTGATATCTCTCCAGGGAGAGATAAAATGTTCTATTAGTCCAGCACATAATATTATTATTATTATAATAAATATTATTATCAACTATAAAGTGTAAAGCCGGACACCCACCGCACGCGTATCGACCGCGAGCGCACTACGCGCGTATTACGCGCGTAACTGAAGCGTAGTTGAAGTACTGTTATTACAACGGCAGCGGGCGACGTCGTCTCCACCAGATGCGAACGCGGCGCGAACCGGCTGCGAAGCTCGCGCGACACAAGCGAACTGAAGCGTAGTTTTTCGCTTCTGTTCTATTTTTTCGGCTTGTCGCGCATCACGATGGCCTGTTTATACACAGAAATATGCTCTAAAATGCTAGGTATACATGCTCTGATTTATATTTCATCCTTATATTACTGGGGGTGTGTCCCTAGTTCCCTCTTGCAGTAGTGGAGAACAAGATAAAACCAGATAAACACCAGATATTTTATAAGCAGCTAAAGAATACAAGCCTTTTCGTTTTGTATTGTCCTTGCGGAAAAAAAAAAAACTGGAACCTGGGGAAAAGGCAAACTTAGTTTCGCTATCTTATTTTGCGGAGGGGGTAGGGTAAATTTGAAAATACACCACAGAAAGATGTAGCCTATTGAATGATGTAGAAGTGAATGCACCGAGCAGCGGTTTGTTAGCTCGAGTGTTGGAAGGTAGTTTTTAACCAACCATTGCTCAGCCTATTTGACTTCTCCGATGTCTTCGTTCGCCGTGCTTTCAAAAAGGGCTTGTTAATAAAAATCAGATTATTTAGTGGTCTTGCCGATGAAAATGCTCCCATTTTATAAATGAAGTTGTAAGCAAGCCTTTATTGCACTTGTACTTCAAAGCTTCTGGTGTTCATGGCGTTGTGGTGTTCATATCCCTTCAAGATTAAACTGTTACGCTATCTTTTTGATGATTAGCTGATTTTACTAAATCTGATCCTATAAATGTTTTGACGTGAATGACAAGACAACACGGGAATTCCCAATGGTTGATTACGGATTATTTATTATTATTATTATTATTATTATTATTATTATTATTATTATTATTATTATTATTATGATCATTACATATTCTTCATGAAATTGGCACGCTTGTTAACCAAGCAAATAAATTAATACAGTTTGAGATTGATTATTATGCAGGCTACGTTGCGATTTAAGCTTATGGTAATTTTTGAAAGTGTTTACTTTCTCACGTATTTACATGAGTTAACGAAATATTACCAAATTAACAAACTGAAAAAGGTCTCTCACCAAGTACTCACCTAACCCATAATCAACAGTCGTGAACAAACGTGAAATACACGATGTAATCCCACTGCAGACTGCGAGAGCTACAAGGAATATAGAGCTTTAAGCAAGCCTTTGCGCGACACAAACGGAACCAGTGTAGACACGCTACGCGCCGCGCCGTGCTGCTTCGCCGTGCTGCTTACGCGCCGCTTACGCTACGCGTGCGGTGGGTGCCCGGCGTAATATTACTTGTTACTCGCTTAAAAAGTAATGAAAGTACTTTACTTAGCCATAATTTGTTACACTACAAAGTATACATTGTATTCCTTTTTGTTACGCAGCAATCTCTCTCTCTCTCTTGCTTATACTTTTTTAGTTTTTTCCATTTAGCTTATACTGTTTTATCCAGCCTCGACAGAATAATAGCATACACCACACGAACACATCACAAGACACTTCGCATTTGAGAAATCTTTTTTTATTGTGTGTAATAGTGACATTTATTTTTCTCCCAAGTAGCCTAAAGGTTAATACTGTGTAAAAAAAGAAAATCTATGAAGTTACACATAATAGCAATATTTGTAACGTGTATGCTGTTTATTCTAAGTAACTGCAAAGCCTAGCCTAACCGGACATTGTGTCACCACTCGCGTGCGACTCACTCACAGGCTGTGATGGATGTTTTTTTCCAAAACCTTTAGTCCCTGAAATGAATGTCCCCTCCTTTCTAGTCCCTCTAGAGCAAAATGTGTCACAACTTCACATTTTTACCTCACAGAAAATAGAATATGATACAGCTATAATTTTGGGCATATTTTGAAAAGTACGTTCACTATAATCTGTAATTTGGCAAATGGCAAATTTACACAAGTCTCTATACGACTGGGCGCAAGGCTCAACAATATCAATGAGCGAGGCATGAAAGTCCACTGATAACAAGTGCACTAAATAAACGTGATCCCTCTGGGAAAAATCCATAGGAAATTTGCCGAGGGAACCCATGGCAGAAGAAACGTCCAGGTTGGCCTACAAAAAGACGTCTTCACTGTAACACTATATGAATAAACAAATTACCAGCCGAAACAACAGCTGTTGCGGATTTGCACTTGTTTTACTAATGTTTTAGATTTAGTTTTTGGGCGCACGGTGCAGTGGGTGGCACCGTCGCCTCACAGCAAAAAGGTTGTGGGTTCGAATCTCGGCTTGGGGCCTTTCTGTGTGGAGTTTGCATGTTCTCCCCGTGTCCGCGTGGGTTTCCTCCGGGTACTCCGGTTTCCTCCCACAGTCCAAAGACATGCAAGTAGGCCAATTGGAGACTCTGAATTTCCCATAGGTATAAATGTGTGAGTGAATGGTGCGTGTGCCCTGCAATAGATTGGAAGCCTGTCTAGGGTGTATTCCTGCCTCTCGCTCAATGCACACTGGGATAGGCTCCAACCCCCCCCCGCGACCCTGCTCAGGATAAGCGGGTATAGATAATGGATGGATGGAAAACCTCGCATTTGAAGACAGATCAATTTTATTTTAACCCTTATTTAAAAAATTCCAGTTGCATAATAACTGCAAAAATAAATAAATAAATAAATAAATAAAATGATTTTAGAACATAAGGGAAAGGCATAGGCATAAACAAATGATCACAAAACGAAAGCAATATAAAAATATTTTTAAAGAGAACATAAATGATATAATTTATTCTTTGAAATAAACATAAACTAACATTTCTAATAACAAAATGCAATAAATAAAATATTTGTATGAATAAAAATGCAACAGCGTGTCCACTGTGATGAAAAGTGAATCCTTGCGCCTCCTGGTGTGGTGGAGGAGAACTGACTCGTTAGTCTGAAGATGGCCGAAATGTAACAACAGTGTTATAACACACTTGGAGGTGAAGTAAGGTGTTTTTATCATTTTCCAAACGTGACTTTAACATTCCTGCCACGCTGGAATGTAAAGAACAAATATCTAGGAAAAGTCAGTGAATGCAGATGCTTTAGCTTGTTAGTAACTAAATGAAAAAAAAACCTAAACTCGGATATATCTCAGTATCTCGGTGCTTCTAGTGTTAAAGCAGGAACCCTGTGCTCAAAAGCTGGTGATTAAACCACTGTCCCATCAGACAGACTGCCCTGAGTTTGTATCCAGGGCTAAAGAGCACTGAGGATAACAATATTAGATTTTAAATTCACCGTGTGATATTTGAAGTATTTACCACACCGATATATCCACAATGTAAACATGAGAAATTAAATGTAAATGGGCAAGTTAAATGTTTATCATCTTTTAAACATAATTATTTCTCATATTTCCTCTCTTCAGATGAATCCATAAAAAGAGCCCAGCAGGCACTGAAAACTCATCTGAAGAAGAAGTTTGAATGCATATTTGAAGGTTTAGCAAAGCAGGACCACCCAACCCTCCTCAATGAGATCTATACAGAGCTCTATATCACAGAGGGGGGAAGTGGGGGGGTCAATAATGAACACGAGGTCAGACAGATTGAGACAGCATCCAAGAGAAAAACCACACAGGAGACTGCAATCCTCTGCAATTACATCTTTAAGCCTTTATCTGGACGAAAGAAACCCATCAGAACTGTGCTTACAAAGGGCATCGCTGGCATTGGGAAAACCGTCTCTGTGCAGAAGTTCATTCTGGACTGGGCAGAAGGAAAAGCCAATCAGGACATTGATTTCATCTTCACCCTTCCTTTCCGAGATCTGAACTTGAAGAAGAAAAGAGCATTCAGTCTGATGCAGCTTCTGCAGCACTACTTTCCACAACTGAAAGAGATCAAAAGTGTTGAAGGTGATGAAGTCAAAGTTTTGTTTATCTTTGATGGTCTGGATGAGTGTCGACTTCCTCTAAATTTCCGAAGCAATAAGAAGTGCTGTGATATAACAGAGTCATCATCAGTGGATGTGCTGCTGACCAACCTCATTAAGGGGAATCTGCTTCCCAATGCTCTCCTCTGGATCACCTCCCGACCAGCAGCAGCCAATCAGATCCCTCCTGAGTGTGTCCACCAGGTGACAGAGGTACGAGGGTTCAATGACCCACAGAAGGAGGAGTACTTCAGGAAGAGAATCAGAGATCAGAACCTGGCCAACAGAATTATCTCACACATAAAGTCATCCAGGAGTCTCTACATCATGTGTCACATACCAGTCTTCTGCTGGATTTCTGCTACTGTTCTGGAGGAAATTTTAGGTAAAACAGAGAGTGGAGATCTTCCCAAAACACTGACTGAAATGTACACACACTTTCTGCTCATTCAGACGAATGTGAAGAATCAGAAGTATCATGGCACTGATGAGACAGACCCAAAGAAGATGTCAGCATCAGATACAGAAATCATTCTGAAACTGGGGAAGCTGGCTTTTCGACAGCTGGAAAAGGGCAATCTGATATTCTATAAAGAGGACCTGAAAGAGAGTGGCATTGATGTTAGTGAAGCTTCAGTGTACTCTGGGGTGTGCACAGAGGTCTTTAAAGAGGAGTGTGGGTTGTATCAGGAGAAGGTCTACTGCTTTGTGCATCTGAGCATTCAGGAGTATCTGGCTGCCTTGTCTGTGTTTCATTCATGTGTAAATGAGAACAGAAATGTACTCAGAATCAAATCAAAACCTCACAGTGACAGAGTGGAGCTGTCTGAGTTACACAGGAGTGCAGTGGATCAGGCCTTAGAGAGTAAGAATGGACACCTGGACCTTTTCCTCCGATTCCTTCTTGGCCTCTCTCTGGACTCCGTTGAGACTTTTTTAAGACACAAAACAAATCCTGTTGTTACATTCTTTAAAAGACTGTTGACACAGAAAGACAAAACGACAGAAAGCAGATCAGAGAGCATTGAAAAAACAGTCCAGTACGTTAAGGAGAGGATCAGAGAGGAATCTTCGGCAGAGAGGACCATCAATCTGTTCCACTGTCTCAATGAACTGAATGACAACTACCTAGTGCAGGAAATCCAGAATTCCCTGAGATCAGGAACACTTTCTGATAAAGAGCTGGAACCAGACCAGTGTTCAGCTCTGGCCTTTGTGTTACTGATGTCAGAGGAGATCCTGGATGAGTTTGACTTGAAGACCTACAGCACATCAGCAGCAGGTCATCAGAGACTGCTGCCAGTAATCAGGAGCTGCAGGAAGGCCAAGTGAGTATTATGTCATTAATAATGTAGATGATTGACAGCATATGTTCCCACTTTCTATTTCTAGTGAGAATAAAGATTTCCAGGCAAGAGAAAATTTGGTTAAAAAAGATTTCTGAATCAAGATGTTTTAACTTGTGCCCTTATTTAATGTCTTATATCCAGAACATAAGAAGCATCAAATGCAAAACCTGAGCACTTACCATATATTTTATTTTATTTACTATTACTATTTACTGATTTACTACATTTACTAATTATTTTCAAAGATAGCAATTGTGAAATAAATAAGGAGTTAATTGATAGGCAGAGTAATCTGATGGATCAACCTTTGTCAGAACATACAATTCAAGCAGATTAAAATGAAGAGATGCTGCATTTGTCACGGTTTCTGTGCAGGGTAGATCATTTTTCCCTGCCTGCACCGGCTCAGTGATTAGCATTCAGATTAGCCACTGGGCTAATCGTTATTTTGGTGTTTGGGGACGATTAGTTTCGAGCTTGCAGATTAGCCACTCAGCTAATCGTTATTTTTGGTTCCTGTGGGATGATTGTTCCCGCCCTAACATTCCTTGCATTCCTGCAGGATTACCACGGTGATCTGTTTCACCTGTTGGCTGTTCACTTCTTCCGCTGATTACCAGCCACACCTGTGGCTGGGTATTTAAAGCGTCAGTAGGCAGTGGAACGGTGCTTGAGTGTAACGTGTTTCGCTCTAGCCAGTTCTCTGTCGCTTTATCTGAGCAAGGTATAAGTATTTTAGGAACCAAGGAATTACAAAGAATTCAGACTTCCATTTTTTTTTTTTTTTGGGAAAAAGGTATTAGGACTGTATTTGTCCAGATTCTGAGGTTGGCAGTTTTTAGGGGTTATTGTGTCCCCTTCGGGGCACAAATCTTTCCGCCCCTTACTAACCAGTTTTCCCCCTGGTTTTAGTTGGCCTCAGAACGTCTTCTGTTTGTTTGTGAAAGGACATTTTCTTTTTCTCAGCTTCGGTTTGAAGTCGTTTATTGTTCTTTATTTCTCGTTTCCCTGTTCCTTTATTTTTTTATATACTCCTTCTTCCTCAGTTACCCGTTTAGGGGCTTTTTATTCTTTATTTGGGATACGTCCCTTAGGAGTATAGCACCCGCTTCTTATTTCGTCTCTCATAAGACTTAGTGGTTACTGGAGTGCCCTTCGGTAACTTATAGATCCCCTGTTTGGTCGCGTCTGGTCTTCACACTTCCCCTCCCTCACAATATTAAGTTACAGTATTAAGAAAAGGGGCCCTATTTTGGTGACAGCATAGGCACAAACAGAGTTGCAATTGCTAGTGTCATATTTTTCAATATCACCATGGTTGTTAGTTTTATGGTCTGCGGTTAATCTGCTTGTGTCAACATGGGTTTGTTGGTGCAATCAGGGATGTGTCAATAGAAACTTTCACTATGAGTTTGGTGTTGAATAATGCATTTGCAGTCAGTCCAACCCATACCAGGTTTTAACTTGTGCTATTTTGGCATTATAACTGTGCCACACATGTGAATCCATACACACATAACAGAGATACAAGAAATATTTTGTTTATTTCAGTTTAACTGTTTTAAAGGAAAGCTGTATTCAGTTATGCAGTCCAATGCTGGCTAATAAGAATTTGTTCTTAATTACTTGCCTGGTGAAATAAAGGTGAAATAAAATGAAAATAAAATATTTAGGCAGTGGAGTTAATTGTGTAAGCTACTTGAATGAGATAGTTGGGAGACTGGCTTTACACCCCTCAGATAGTGAGCTCCAAATGCACTGGAAACTTGTTTTAATCATGTCTTTGGCTGGGTTAGGTCAATGTCTGATTGTGTGGGCTTTTGTAATGTAGAAAATGCATTTTATAATTTTGGATAGATTGGGTGGTACTTATAGAAATACATAAGAGACAGACAGAAAGAAAACACAGACACACACAGACACACACGCATACATGCAATATTTCTAACTGCTTGTTGTCCTTGGGAGGTCTGGTGCCTGGAGACGGAGGGGCCCTGCTGCAAAGGCCTAGGAATTTAGTGTTGTACAGAATTCTAGTTATGCTAGAGAAAACTCTCCTCCCTTCAGTAGAGATGATCACAACACGCTTGCTCTTCAGCCATGGTGACATTAGCATTTGGCTGTGTTTCCTAAAGGGAAATAAATGGGGTCATCTGATTGGCAATAATGAAACCAAACCCAACTACACCCACAAAACCATTTATTCTTATTGACCCAGCCGCTTTTACAACTGTGCCACAGTTGCGCTAGTGCCTGGAGTCAAGAAATGGCTGAAATACCCAAATTCACCAGCACCTTGCATTGCTGCTAGTGTTTGACAGTTGTGCCTTGACTGAGAAAATAGGGCCCAATTAAACATCTAATTTAATAACACAGGCTCAACTACGCGAACAAAAAAAAAAAAATAGACAGTCCTGGAAAGGAAGTAAAAGATAATCATGAAAGAAACGAATGAAAGGCAAAACAAAACCTTGTCTCTCCCACATTAAAACTGATCAAAGCCAAAGACGCACAGCTGAGAAGAAAGACAAAGCTGAGGGAAGTCCAAAGGCTCATGTTTGCTTCAAAAGCAGGGCCGGCATAAAAGCTCTGTGGTTGTTTAGGGCCACAACCACTAGGGGGGCCACACGACCACGAGGGGGGGCCCACACGATCCAATGTTTATCTAAGGTAACTAACACGTTATTCATCCCTTATCGCGGAACTATGGGTATAAATTTTAAATGGAATGGCAACAGAACATTTCATAGCAATGTAATTTAGGGTTTTACCAAGCCAACCCCCCCCCCCCCCCCCCCCCACTGGACAGAATCCAACAGCACCCCCCCCCCCCCCCCCCCCCCCCCAGTGACCAAAATTCTAAGGCTGGCCCTGTTAAAGTCATCACTTTATAGCCAATTTTTCAATCAACATTTGTCCTTAACTTGGACTTGGACTAGTAAATGCACTTTACACCTTTTCTTCACAAACTCAGTTTGGTGAAGTTCTAGTTATGGCTGTGTTTGCCAAACTGTCTGTGAAGAAAAATCAATCCTTGCTTTTAATTGTAACTTTTAATAGTAAATTAAGAACAAAAGTTGTTTGAATCCCAGCCATGTGTTTGAAAGAGGGGGGTTCCCCTTCTCTTCCTGGTCTATGCATAATTCATTACTAATTGTAGGTTTTAATACTAAGAACAAATGTTGTTTAAATCCCATTCCTTCTATCCCTTGTCTATGCACAATTAATTAATTAATAATTAGAAAAGAATATAGGAGAGACTTCTCTATCCCCCTTTTTATATTTTCGTTTTAAGCCACTTTTCAATGTTATGATTAAAATTGTGTTAAGTTTGGTTTGAGAGGGATACGTTTGGTTATGAATTAAATGTTTGTGTTTCTATGTTGGGAGGCTAGGCCAGGCAGTAAATGCACCATGTTTAAAGGCCAGTAGTACCACCCTGGTCTCTGCTTTATTCTGGTATAGGCTGACCCAGAATCTCCAGCATAGTGCCTGTAGATAGAGTGAAAATAGGAAGGTAGAGGAATCGTACGATATAATGGGTGCCAGAGTGAGATCTTCTCAGGGAACTGTTAAATTAGCCTCAATCCCCAGTGCCTGATCTTGAGTTAATTCTGTGTCTTATCTCAGAGAATCCATAATAAGAGACGTTGTTTCCAGAGGTAGTTTGGAACTCTGTAGTGAGTGTTGCAACCATGGAAAGATTATTTTTACACGCTACAAGCTTCAGCACCGCATTTTGTGAGCTTGTGTGGCCTACCGCTTCACTGCTGAGCTGTTGTTGCTCCCATACCTTTCCACTTCACTATACCAGCTCTTACAGTTGACTGGAGCAGCTCTAGCAGGAAAGACATTTGATGAACTGACTTGCCTCAGCCGGAGACTTGAAAAGGTGCTGTGCACATTGTGAGTGAGCTTCAGCGTGGCTGGGTATATTAGGAACATCTAGAGACCGCGATCACAGGTTACTGCCAGCAGAGAAGAGAAGGCTCTGTGCCGCTGTGCTGTGTAATCGCTGAAGTCTGGATAAAAACTAATGTCTATCCCGTTAAACTTCACTGGTGATTTCCTGGTGGCTTGCAAAATATGCTGTCGATCCGTGTACCCCAGCAGATTAATTAATCAATGTTCTAGGCCTATCTGCTGTTTTTGATCAGCTGCCATAGAAACGGTGAGCCCTCATTACTTCTATAGTCCTGTCAGCCAGAGAGGGGAATCACTCTTTGAGGGAACTGGTAAGAAAACCAACCGGTCGGATCCTTCAGAATTCTCTGGTAGGTTAACAATGCGACGGTTGCATCACCTGCTCCTATCCTCCAGCTCCGCCATTTTAGCCTCGAGCTGATCCTGTTTGGCCTGGTGCAGCGAGACAGCGGTTTCGGCTAGTTTCACTTTGGCTTGCAAACCGGCAAATTCAGCCTGTAGCTCTTTCATGCCGAGTGAATATTGAGAGATTTCAGCTCGTATGGACCGGGTTTTGCCCTCGATCCGGGAGAGCTGTGTCTCAAAATATTGTCTGTGTTTTTCTAACACAGCCTCTACAATGGCTGATAGCATGACACAGGATTCCTCATCATGTCCCTTTCTGGGTGAGTCTTGCCTGAAAGAGTCTTTGTTTTTGAAGAAATTGACATATTTTATATATTGGTCAACAGCACCAATAAACTGTACTGGGAGTGAACAGTTAAGTTGTAATGAAAACAGTTAAATGAAGAGGAGAGAGGGCAAGGAGCACAATCACTAGGCAGCCATCTGTGGAGCTTCCCCCATTGTATTTGGATAGTGTGAATACTAGCAACATACGCTGTCCCTGTTAACCTTTAACAGCATCGCCGTTCCTCCTGGTTGTCCAGCTCCCAGTTCACTCCCATTCATTTTCAGGACCTTCTGAAAGTAATCTTTTTAAAACATAAACTAACTACGAGGGATAATAGATCAATAAAAGAGAGTACTGATGTCAAACAATCCCTGTCCCCGTTGTAATAGGTCACCGGTGAGAACTGGATACAGACTGTCTGATTGATATGGTAAAACATTGACCTGCGTAGTAAAATCTTTCAGGCCTGTCACACATTGCAGTCTTCATCCATCTCCATTTACCTGCTATGAACGTCAATGAAATCCATACATTTACCCCACTCTTTCACACACTGGCCTTTTGATGAAGGTGAGTTTTACTCCTTGGTATCTTCTTCCATCATTCAATAGATTTGATATGTTTGATAATAATTACCAAATTAAATCAAATAAATATATTTTACATGTTGGATAAGTGAGGTGTTTTATCTGCTGATACACTGTGTTCGGTATTCAGAGTGCCGGATGCCAAACGAGGGTGTTAACGGTTAAAACTGCTGGGTTCAGAAAATTAAACATAGTTCAGATAATCCTCACCTTGCTGAAAGGTTTTACACTCTTTATCTTCCTAGTCAGTGCCTGTCCTAATTTTATGACCTGTAATTCTACTGAATGCCGTGCCTTGCATAACTGCAGCGGGATTGTTGATCTTACTTGCCTTGGCTATATTTGGAATTGTGTTGACTAACTGCATTGTGTCAGTTTCCTGCATCATACACTGTTCATCAGGCTAGCTGCACCAATGTCAAAACATTGTTGACCTCTCGAATTATCGACAAAGTGGTGATGAGTTCTTAAAGCCTAACATATGTTTGAATAAAGGAAATGACTGCGGTTTCTTTGCTTGAATTGAGACTGAACCTAGTTTACATCTCTGCCTCAGTGTTGCCAGATGCCTGAATCATTTACTCTTAAAAAAAAGTCCTCAAAATCTTCAGTCAACTCCCATTCAAATTCCTCACAAATGTTCCCCCATATCTCATTTAAAATCCCCCTATCTATCATTGATGCCCATTTGCCTTTTCTGTAAAACTTCACCCATGAATGTTTACATCTCCAACATACATTTAGAGGAAAATCTGGCAAGCCCACTCTGCGATGTGTGATCTTCTTTGGGAAATCATATACTGATGGCCTCTTTTTTTGCACCATGCAAATAAGAGAGTTGACTACCCGTAGCTTATAGCGTTTCTCAGATGTAAGTGGGCTGACCAGCTAGTTTAAGACAATTTCTTTTAATTCTGTAGGTCTATTTATTACTCAGGCTAGGTTTGTCATTGCAATACAAAGGCTTTAGGGGTAGGAAGACACGTAGAGCTGTGGTGACTAGTCTGAAACTCGTTCCAATTCAGGACCCAGACCCGGACCCAAATCAGAATGTCCAGTTCGGTCCGGTCCTCAATGACAGGTCCAGTTCCTTCCTGGATTAGGTCCCCACCGCTTTAAATTTCAAATAATCCCCCTCTGAACTATGTAATTTTGAGGAGAAATTCCAGTACAAAATTTCACTTTTCAATTGGCTTCCATTGGATTACATAGAAGGTTTGAAGTGCAATTATTCACTTCAAATATAGTTTGGCTTGGCATAAGTTAGGTCAGAATAGTGTTCACTGCGTGAACTAAACTGTGCTCTTAGCTAGAAACAGCTGTACGAAATGAGTATTGTATCTTATTGAACGTGTGTTTTGTAGTTGTGCACTTTTGTACATCGCTTTGGATAAAAGCATCTGCCAAATAAAGGACATACAAATGGTGGATTATTTTTTATTATGTATAATTCAAGAAAAATAGATCTATCATTTTTTTCAGTCTGCTTTAATCGGTATGTTGCTTAATTCCCAGATTATTACAATACAGGTGTGATTGCAAAGGTGAAAGAGCCACAGTGGCACAGGCGAACCAATGGTTTGGTAACCTGACTGTACTAATGAACTGTCTGATGGTTCATCTGGTGCAGATTGCTATGAATATTATGGGGGTTGGGAAACACCCATCTCTTCAGACGATATATGAGGAGTCTGTTATCAGACAGGCACAGAAGACCCCACTCACATCTTTTACCCTAAATTCCTACTTCTGCCTTCTGGTAAAAGATTCAAGTCCCTCAGTGCAGGCTTACCTGCTATAAACACTCATTCATGGTGATGACAGTTTAGCTTTTTAGTGCTAAAAGTTGATGTGAATTGTTGGCTGTATGGGTGTTGCAATATGTCTTCACTGTTATAACACTTTTTTCAGTGTTAATTAATTTATTATTTTTCAGTTGGCCCACCAACTCCCCCACTTGATGGAGGACACCTTTATTTATACAATTACAATGTTTACATATAACAGTGGTGAAGTCAATTAGATTTTTAAGTGAGGCAGTTATTTTTGTTCCATTGATGTGTTCAGTGAGAAGGTTTTGCAACTGTGTGATACTTAATGAATTCCTAGATTTTCAATTTAGGAGGATAGTTTTTTTGGTGATCGTTAAGATGATCAATATTGGTTTTATGTATTGAGATGGTGTGTTGATTGTAGGCAGATTTGTGTTATGCTAATGCTAACTTGTGGTTTGCATCTTGCAGTGTAGCTTCTGTCATTCTGTTTGTGTCAGTCTTCTGCAGACAGGAGGTACTGACACATCCATACCTGTATTATGGAGGGTGTTTCTGATTTGTAGAACAGGTGTTTGGGGGTTTTTCTTGATTATGGTGTGAATTTGTTACGTCCCCTGCCTCTGCTTGCCTGGGTAGTGCAGGTGGAGGTAGTTGCTTAATTACCTAATTGCCTGATTTCCTCCACCTGCCTGTGAGCCAACATAAGCCCAGCAGTATGAGGCAGGGGAGATCTTTCTTTCGGGTTTCTTTTGGGTGGTTTGTAGTTGGCTGTGTGTTTCTGTTTTGTGGGTTGCATAAGGTTCATTTCTTTGAGATCTTCTTTGGGGTCTCTTGTGTAGCTTGTGGTTTGCTTTGTGGTTTTGGTGTTTGTGGAGATCCTTTTTGTTTGGTAAACTTTGTGGGTTTTCTTGTGTTTTAGTTTATTTATTCTAATAAATGTCTGAGTTTTTAGATCAGTTTTTGGATTTTTTTTTTTTGGTACATTGGACTGGTTGTTGCGGCTTTTTCGAGCCGGCCGTAACAAAATGGGGGCTCGTCCGGGATCTGCCATCCCTGCAGACACGCACACACTTCCCTGCGGCCCCGAGGACACAGTGCGCAGACACACACTGCCCTGCAGCGGCGAGGACGCGCGCAGACACACACTTCCCTGCAGCGGCGAGGACGCGCACAGACACACACTTCCCTGTGGAGGCGAGGACGTGCGCAGACACACACTTCCCTGTGGAGGCGAGGACGTGCGCAGACACACACTTCCCTGCGGCGGCGAGGACGCCGTGCGCAGACACACACTTCCCTGCGGCGGCGAGGACGCCGTGCGCAGACACACACTTCCCTGCGGCGGCGAGGACGCCGTGCGCAGACACACACTTCCCTGCGGAGGCGAGGACGTGCGCAGACACACACTTCCCTGTGGCGGCGAGGACGACGCGCGCAGACACACACTTCCCTGCGGCGGCGAGGACGACGCGCGCAGACACACACTTCCCTGCGGCAGCGAGGACGCCGTGCGCAGACACACACTTCCCTGCGGCGGCGAGGATGTGCGCAGACACACACTTCCCTGCGGCGGCGAGGACGCGTGCAGACACACACTTCCCTGCGGCGGCGAGGACGCCGTGCGCAGACACACACTTCCCTGCGGCGGCGAGGATGTGCGCAGACACACACTTCCCTGGAAAATTTGTGGACATTTGTTTTTGTTTTTTTTTTTTCTTGTAGTTTTGTAGAGTAAATTGGAAAAGAAAGACCAATGTACCTTACAGTTTTTTTGTCTTTTTTTGTCTTATGGGTGGGGGTGTTACGTCCCTGCCTCTGCTTGCCTGGGTAGTGCAGGTGGAGGTAGTTGCCTGATTGCCTAATTACCTGATTGCCTCCACCTGCCTGTGAGCCAACACAAGGCCATCAGTATGAGGCAGGGGAGATCTTTCTTTTGGGTTTCTTTTGGGTGGTTTGTAGTTGGCTGTGTGTTTCTGTTTTGTGGGTTGAATAAGGTTCATTTCTTTGAGATCTTCTTTGGGGTTTCTTTTGTGTAGCCTGTGGTTTGCTTTGTGGTTTTGGTGTTTGTGAAGATCCTTTTTCTTTGGTAGACCGGGTTTGGGTTTTCTTTTGTTTTAGTTTATTCTAATTCATGTCTGAGTTTTTAGATCAGTTTTGAATGTGAAAGAGTGCTGTGTTAACATTTTGAAATTATATTGCCTCAAATGTTTAACACTGAGATCCAAGATAGGAAGTTGAGAACCATCCTTCGTTGGAAGCTGGAAATAATGAAAATAGAAACTATGTTGAGGTTGATCTCTGGGAACCACACGTATTTCCCCCTTTTTGTAAGAGGGAAGGAATTTATTCCTCTTAAACATGGGAGCGCTCTCTTGTGTTTGAGAGTAAATGACTCTGTTGAAATGGGGGGGGAGGGGTTCACTGTGAACTGGAGTCTGTAGCCCTTGGCTATAGTAGCCCTGCAGGGTCCTATATGCTTTTCCTGGAGGGCGGTAGCCTCCTTTCGCATTGGACATGCTACTGTCTGTCAGAGCCACACTTGGTGCAACTGGATGCTTCTATGGAGGTCTGGACCGGATGTCGTTCCCTAGAGTTGGCTTTCAAACACAAGATGATGAAAGAGGAGTTTATTTATGGCACCAATGCAGTGATTTATTTGACCAGAGGTGCACACTTCAGTCAGTGTATAAGTAAGCCACGTACTTTGGATGCGCTGTAAGAGAAAGAGTACTTTATCATATGACAAAATATGAGAGTTGCCAATAACCATGAATAGAAAGCTTTAACGGTGTTAAGAGGCAATCATTTTATTTACAAGACATGGCAAGATGGACTGAACACTATGCTATAAGAGAGGAAAGGACATGCACCTGAAGAGATTGTAAGATAAAGAAAGGAACAGAAAGAAATTGTGATGCATGCCAAAAATGCTTTTTTTGAAAGGACATTGGATAATGAATTTAATTGATTGAGCTTCCCTTAAATGCTATCCAGAGAACATCTCCCACAATCCACACTAGTTTACCTTTTACAAAATAGAGTCTGACCTGGCCAAAACCATAGTACCCACCACCATCCCCAGCAGAACCCCCCCCCCCCCCCCTTCTACAGGGTTGGGGGCACTGCATGATAATTAGACTGACAGTAAATAAGGGACTTTGTACTACTGGTGTGCCCTAATCATTGGATATATCATTCCTGTATGTGTTGCATACTCCTCCTGCAAGGGTTGACAGATGGTCCTTCTAAGGACTGTTTTGTACTTCTGTGCAGTCTGCATAGTTTGCATGATTTTCATTGTGTGCGACATTTGGAAACAGGCAGAGCATTTATATGGCATGTTGTACAGGTACAGGTGGTGATTTTCCACCCACTTACAGATACCTTCAATTCCATATCTTTCATATCCTTTAATAAACTTTTATCACATCCATACTGTATGTTACGGGAACGAGGCACAGACGAGGCAGACAGTGCTGGCAATATGCCCATAAAGGGCTTTTACTGTGACAGCGGTATCACAATGAATGAAGACATTGGAAAAGTGAAACACAAGACAAGATCAGGCTACTGAAATATTGGGGGAAGCAAAAGTGCTAGAGAAGTGCAGGCGGGTCCAAAATTCAGCCCACGAGGAGGGGCATGTCTGAGTCTGCCACAAAAAAAAACGGGAATCAGAGACTCTGTTAGTCACTCAGTGAGGGGAAAGCCAGCACACCCCTGGAGTGAGACCATGAGGCCTATATAGGGCCAGCAACTACTCAGGCAAAGGGGAAAGTGGTGTGGAAAAAGCACTGGTATGCTGCTGGCGGCCTGACTGTATCTCAGGTCCAGGTCTGAGTGTGGAGTGGAGGTGCTGAAACTCAGCCCTGTCCCTCCGGCGCTGTCCAGGTCTGAGTGTGGAGTGGAGGTGCTGAAACTCAGCCCTGTCCCTCCGGCGCTGTCCAGGTCTGAGTGTGGAGTGGAGGCGCTGAAACTCAGCCCTGTCCCTCCGGCGCTGTCCAGGTCTGAGTGTGGAGTGGAGGTGCTGAAACTCAGCCCTGTCCCTCCGGCGCTGTCCAGGTCTGAGTGCGGAGTGGAGGTGCTGAAACTCAGCCCTGCCCCTCCGGTGCTGTCCAGGTCTGAGTGTGGAGTGGAGGTGCTGAAACTCAGCCCTGTCCCTCCGGAGCTGAGTGGTGGCTGATGACAGGGAGGTGCGGGGCTCCAGAGGACCACACCACAATACATATATATGAGCATGTGCATTACTTCCTGTTACAGTGAATCTGCCTTTAGCTGTGTGTTAGTTTGCAGTGCTCTGGGAAGTTTGTCACAGAAAACCCAAAGTAAAGAAGCATAGTCACTGTCCACTCTGAAAAATGTGTGTTGCCTTTTACATCTTTACTTTCGGTGCTGGCCAAACATCCTACAGCACTGAAAACTAACTCACTGTCCACTCTGAAAGATGGCAGCTGCATGTCTAGTATGGGATGGGAGGGTTAAGCCCAGAGAACAGAAAAGGTAGATGATCCCTTTGCCCCAATTCAGAGAACTTACAGCATAAGAAAAGGGGACATTTGGGTCAGAATTACATCTGTAGAACAGTCAGAGTTCAGTCCAGCAGGATGTTTAATTTTCAGGTGCAAAATACTGCAGTTGGAGAGTGTAGCACGGGCATCTTCCTCAGAGCATCATCAACCTTAAAATCCTCAATTTCACTCCTCATTACTGGACACTATCATTGGCCCATTTCCCATATTAGATACATGCTTCATGCATACCTAATATAATAATACTATAATATATTAACTCTTCTTTGCAGACTGAACAACTGTAAACTCACACAGAAGTGCTGTAATATTGTGGCCTCAGCTCTCCAGTCATCAAACTCACCCCTGAGAGATCTGGACCTCAGCTACAATAACCTGGGAGATTCAGGAGTGGAACTGCTCTGTGCTGGACTGATGAGTCCAAACTGTGAACTACAGAGACTGGGGTGAGTAGTGCTGTGTATTGTGTGATCTTAACTAAATAGTATTTGTGATTATGGTTCTATTCAGTGAAATATTAAAACCCTCTTTCTCTCTCAGTTTACTCCTCTGTCCACCAGCATTCTTTCTTTGCCCATATATACCTTACTCCTCGATCACAACAAGCAAATAAAAGCAGGATAAAACCTTTTGAGGATTGCCAGGTTTGTGGTTCCTGAGCAGAATGTAAGGTTTCAGTGGAGTCTGTAGTATCAGGTCACAGGTGATGACTGGATGCTGAGTGTCTGATTGACAGGGTAAAAGATTGACCGCCTGTATAGTAAAATGTTTCAGGTCTGTCACACATTGCAGTCTACATCCATCTCCATTATTCACTGCCTTCTATGAACTCTAATGAAATCCATACATTTACCCCACTCTCTTTCACACACTGACCTTTTGATGAAGGTGAGTTTTACTCCTTCATCACACACCTGTGTGTCCTGCAGGATTGTGGTGTTTCTGAAAGGATTGTGAATAAAATGGTATTTTATTCTGCTGGTAAAGCTGGGCATTAACTATTGGCCGGTAGGGTGTGTGTGTACATCTTGGTGGGAGAGTGTCCATCTGAACAACATATGAGCTGCTGTTTAGATGCAGTGTTACATCGTTTAGTTTAGTCACTCTTCTGTGGTTCCAGTCCCAAGTAATAGTCTGGATATTATACCACTGTAAGCAGACATGTTGTGTGGAATAGCCTTATTCAGAGATCAATGTTCTGGGTCTAGCCACTATCATCTAAAGGATAACATCATTTACAGGAGTATTTCTTAGATAAGTATTCTAATTCTTTCAAATGTCCCGACTTATTCAATTTTTTGTGCAGTTTATATTACTCTACAAGGTCTACCAAACATGTTGATAAGGGGTTTTAAAAGAAAAACATGACTTAATATATCAGGCTTTTATTATCATTGTTACAATAATAATTAAATGCAACACAATAATTACCTTGTTATATTCGCAATAGTGTGCGCGAATAAAATGAATGGATGGATTATAGGGCAAGGACACACAGATAATAGGTGCGATGTGTGGAATTTTCAAAAGACACCACGTTTTTAAAAATCTAGTGTCTACCAGCAGTAAAAGTTAGTGGCAATTATCAGTTGTGGTGTTCTCATACAGCCACTAGATGGCGATGCAGTGTAATCCCAGTTGATGCCCTAGTTCAGTGGTACTCACTAATTTTCTTAGGAGAGTCACTTATGAGTAAGACCATTACTCACAGAGCCACAGAGATTGCAGATATAACTCAGATATTTTTTTTAATCATCACTTTCAAGATATTTACCATCTTTGTGTATGTTTAAAAAAATACAGGACCATGCTTTCCATCCTTACATCTCTTTTTATTCTCTATTCATAATTACATTGCATTAGTAAAAGATATAATACTTGTGTGTGAGTGTGTAAGGCTGGGAGTGGAACTCATCTTATGTATGTATGTACATATGCATTTATACATAAGCATTATCAACATGAAATAAAAAAAGTTCACAAAAATGTATATATTGGCCTACTAATAGAGATGAAAAACGACTTTTTCTCTGTTATATTTGTATCAATATGTTGAGGCTCTCATGTGTTTTAGCTGTCCCTTGACTTTCTCCATGCAAAACTTGTAGTTAGAGGTTGCAATCCTAGTCAAACGATCAAGATGCACATCTGTAAGTCTACTTCTATCTTTTCTTTTGACAATGCTCATTATAGGAAATGTTGCCTCACATGAGTAAGTCCTCACAAAAAAGCTCATTACCTTCTGCACACAGAGCTTTAAATGTGGATAATCTGAGGCTGGGACCATGCTCCAGAAATGAGCAACGCCTGATCTGAGCTCAGTTTTCAGTACATCGTTGACCTGCAGCTCAAGAATCTCGCTCAGTATTACAGCAAGGTCTGGACAAAGGTTTTTCAGAGCAGGTGTAAGGCTTGACAATGGCACATTAAAAGGGTTCTCAATGAAATTGAAAAGCTCCCTATACCCCACAACATCTTGAAATCTCCTTTCAAATTCATTTCTTATTTCCTCCCATATGCCTACAAATTCATCATAGTCAAAATGTTGCAGTAGATCAGGGTTATCAGTTGTGCAGGCACTTAGATTGGGAAAGTGAAGAAATTCTCTTTCGGGTATGAAGAGAGTGGTGATCTTGTGCTGGAAAGCAGTGACTGCTCTTAGCATGTTACCTGGGTGCTTCCCTTTTCCTTGGAGTTGGAGGTTAAGGGAATTCAGCTGGGATGTGATGTCAGTGAGGAGTGTCAGCTGTAATATCCATTGTGGATCCTCAAGCTTTGGCTCAGCCCTCCCCTTGCCTGCAAGAAAATCAGGGATGTGAGGAAGTTGAGTACAGCATCGTTCAAGCACCCGGCCACGCGATAACCATCTCACTTAGCTGTGCATCACCAGATCCCCGTACTCTGCCTCGTATTCCTCCAGAAGTGCACGGAATTCCCAGTGATTAAATGCCCTGGCCTCGATAAAGTTGACGACTCGCACAACGAGCTGCATCACATTCTTTAGCTCTTGGTTTTTAAGTTTTGACACCAGTGCCTCCTGATTGGGATGGCAGGTATGCCATCCCTCCAAGTTACGCCTTGGCGGGGGCATGCCCCATACCTATACAGCACCGAGAGTTTGGCACTTTTCAGGGTTCCCCACAGAAATAACCACAACAGCCACAGACACTCAGGCCTTAAAAACATTAAATTCTGTACATTCTGACCCCATTTCAACAGACAGATTTCATAAACAACTTCACATGTCCACACAAAAAAGCCCCAAACTAAGGGGATTTTGCGTTTTCTCCTTCTTCTCTTTCTTCTTCTCCTTCTTCTTCTTCTCATTCTTCTTCTTCTCATTCTTATTTTTCCTGCCGGCTATCCCACTAACAACATGTCTCCCCATTGGACATTTTACCGACACCAGCCAAATCCTCACCCTCACGACCCAATCAAAAACTCGCATACACACGCAAAATACCCATACCTTTTTACTCTGAAACATTTCCAGTTCTAACAGCTAATCTGCCTGTGGCCTAGTGGGTAAGGTTACAGTCTTGGGAACATGGGGTCGTAGGTCCAAGCCCAGCTGGGGACATGTTTCTTTAACCTGCTTTTACCCTCACTAATAATTGTCTGCTACTTCTCAATTATTGCTTTTGCACCATATCTA
This sequence comes from Anguilla pacifica, assembly GCA_039654925.1. Taxonomy (NCBI): domain Eukaryota; kingdom Metazoa; phylum Chordata; class Actinopteri; order Anguilliformes; family Anguillidae; genus Anguilla; species Anguilla pacifica. Next base: position 5,824,919 of record CM077299.1, read on the forward strand.
CCTGCCTTTCACCGAACGTATACACTGCATTATGACGTACCGTCTGCACGTTCAGTTATTAACCGGCTACAATATTGCAAAGCCATATGGATTCAACGGGAGCTCTTCTGTGCTTACTGGCCTGTGTTCTTCTTTAAAACCAGGGACAGGTTTGCTAATGATATTTCACGCATTGCATAGCTATGTCATGGTGCTGCATTAACAAAGTCACAGACTGGTAACCCTCCGGTTGAAGGATTGAATCCCGCCTCGCCCTCAGGCAGATAATTTCCTCTTTTACACTAACGTTTTCTTACGCTTTTATATTTGCTTTACCAAAACTCACTCACGGCCACTCATATGCATTTCATGACGGCAAATGTATTCATTTTATTAAAAAGTTACACCAGTTCATCAGTGTGCCATTTCTACTAACTATATTTCTTCACTTGGCTACCGTACAAAATCTTCTTATCAGCAAACGCCACGTTTCTACATTCATGTTACCTTGCCCTGTTCTCTATCTAGCCACATAAAAACAATTACTACGTATGTACGTTCTGCAACTCCCCATTAAAACATTACATTTAAAATCATGACTCACATATAAGTATAACTACTAGTACGGAACATGAGAAAAGCACATCAGCGCAATAGATTTCACACTTTACTTAACCCTCAGCTTTAACAGCTAATGCTTTATACAGACTGTTATATATACCGTTCCATAAGGAAACTAAGCTCGTTCATGGTCACTTTATTTACTCCGCACTATAGTCTGTCATGTCAACCTTCACCTACATGCCCATTCTGCTAAAAACATATTGTTTCAACTAGGCAATTTCATCATTTCATCCTCATTTCTCTCACGCTGTTGTTATTTTCTCATATGCAAAGCCTAGTGGGACATATGCTTCTGCTCCTATTCTCCAGTATCAAGTTTTCCGGCTCTAGCTTAGCAAAACAGCGAACAGGATTCCCACCTGCAGATAAGCCTATCAAAATGCCTTATAAACCTTACAAACACTAAAAGTGCATCTCCACGAAATAACAGACAACGGAGCAGGACAGCACGGTACACAAGTTGCGACCTAGGCAGCTCTAATTCTGCGGGCTTGCTGATTCTTTTCTCAATCAAGGCTTGTTGGATGGCCGTCAAATCCGTGAATACATACACTGGCCATATTTCACCTGCGTTTCTGTTGCGTTTACACTTACACGCCACCGCACCCTCTGTCACAGCCACTGTTTTACATATATAGCAAACCGAAACTGCTAAACAGTACACTCTCATCAGACTGTACAAATTCACACAAGGACAGCCATAATCCACAACCGTTTCTTACAGGGTCACTTCGCATTTCTCACTCTCATAATAAAACGCTTTGCAAAAAGAAATGATATCTCATAAAAAAACACGTTTTCAACGTACAAAAATGCCAAGTTACTCAAAAGTATTGATATCAAAATGACGCCAAGTTACGGTACTACAAACAATATAGGCCATCTTGCCTCACCGAAATAAAATAAGATGTATTCCAAAGCAATGCTACCCAATATTTCCTCAGTTCTTTCAAGTCACTTGGCACTGTGTTTTGTAATCTTACCATTTTACAATGTCATGCAAACTTTGTGTCAGATCAAAGAGTCAAATATTTCGAATTGCCTCATGGAACACATTGAAATTCATGTACAAAACTGCTGCTGAGTAACTACAGGAAGCATATTTCTCCAGAAAACATATGTTTACACTTGCTTCTGAACTGAATTTGAGTACATGTACAAGTTATTGTATATTTGCTACGTACAATAAATACTGCATGTAAAATACACTTTGTACATACATACTTAGAGAACTTCTTTATCCCCATGGGGACATTTCCCTGGCAGCATGTTACATTCACATTTACGAACACACACTTATACCAAGACACATACTATCATTCACGCAACAGAAAGGCTGGGCAGCGAAATACATACATACCAATACAAATTGGACATATACACGCCTATTCAATCAATCTTGACTGTGAGAGAGCCATCCACACATATGTTTGGCCTGTCCATGTAGTGCATGCTTATACACACAGGGCCAAGTAACTTGAAAGAACTGAGGAAATATTGGGTAGCATTGCTTTGGAATACATCTTATTTAATTTCGGTGAGGCAAGATAGCCTATATTGTTTGTAGTACCGTAACTTGGCGTCATTTTGATATCAATACTTTTGAGTAACTTGGCATTTTTGTACGTTGAAAACGTGTTTTTTATGAGATCAAATATATCACAATCGCAACAAAATAAACTCAAAGGTATCATTAACAGGTGTTCCCACAGACCTTTGGAATACCTTGTTTCTCTACCTGTCATATGTAACACCAGAAGACCGGACACACAGCTGGTTATATGTGAACAGATCACTTCCTTGTCTTTCTGCTTCTAAAGTGAATCTACTATTAACTGTATTTTAGTTTGCAGTGCTGCGGGAAGTTTGTCACAGAAAACCAAAAGGAAATAATCAAAGTCACTGTCCACTCTGAAAAATGTGTGTTGCCTTTTACATCTTTACTTTTGGTGGTGGCCAAACATCCTACAGCACTGAAAACTAACTCGCTCTCCACTCTGGAAGATGGCAGCTGCACTTCTGGGATGGGATGGGAGGGTTAAGCCCAGAGAACAGATTATAGAAAAGGTAGATGAGACCTTTGCCCCAATTCAGAGAACTTACAATATAAGAAAAGGGGACATTTGGGTCAGAATTACATCTGTAGAACTGTCAGAGTTCAGTCCAGCAGGATGTTCAATTTTCAGGTCCAAAATACTGCAGTTGGAGAGTGTAGCACCGACATCTTCCTCAGAGCATCATCAACCTTAAAATCCTCAATTTCACTCCTCATTACTGAACACTATCATTGGCACATTTCCCATATTAGATACATGCTTCATGTATACCTAATATAATAATACTATAATATATTAACTCTCCTTTGCAGACTGAACAACTGTAAACTCACACAGAAGTGCTGTACAATTGTGGCCTCAGCTCTCCAGTCATCAAACTCACCCCTGAGAGATCTGGACCTCAGCTACAATAATCTGGGAGATTCACTAGTGAAGCTGCTCTGTGCTGGATTGAGGAGTCCAAACTGTAAACTACAGAGACTGAGGTGAGTAGTGCTGTGTACTGCGTGACCTTAACTAAATAGAATTTGTGATTATGGTTCTATTCAGTGAAATATTAAAAAGCTCTTTCTTTCTCAGTTTACTCCTCTGTCCACCAGCATTCTTTCTTTGCCCGTATATACCTTACTCCTCTATCACAACAAGTAAATAAAAGCAGGATAAAACCTTTGAGGGTTGCCAGGTGTGTGGTTCCTGAGCAGAATGTAAGGTTTCAGTGGAGTCTGTAGTATCAGGTCACAGGTGATGACTGGATGCTGAATGTCTGATTGACATGATAAAAGATTGACCACCTGCATAGTAAAATGTTTCAGGTCTGTCAAACATTGCAGTCTACATCCATCTCTTATTCACTACCTGCTATGAACTCTAATGAAATCCATACATTTACCCCACTCTCTTTCACACACTGACCTTTTGATGAAGGTGAGTTTTACTCCATCATCACACACCTGTATGTGCTGCAGGATTGTGGTGTTTCTGAAAGGATTGTGAATAAAATGGCATTTTATTCTGCTGGTAAAGTCGGGCATTAACTATTAGCTGGCAGAGTATGTGTGTACATGTTGGTGGGAGAGTGTCCATCTGAACAACATGTGAGCTGCTGTTTAGATGCAGTGTTACATCATTTAGTTTAGTCACTCTTCTGTGGTTCCAGTCCCAAGTAGTAGTCTGGATATTATACCACTGTAATCAGGCATGCTGTGTGGAATAGCTTGATTCAGAGATCAATGTTCTGGCTCTAGCTCCTATCATCTAAAGGATAACATCATTTACAGGAGTATTTCTTAGATAAGTATTCTAATAACTTTCAAATGCCCCCACTTATTACATTTTTTATGCAGTTTATATTACTCCACAAGGTCTACCAAACATGTTGATGAAGGGTTTCGAAAGAAAAAAATGACTTAATAAATAAGGCTTTTATTATCATTATTATTATCATTGTTACAATAATAATTAAATGCAACGCAATAATTAGTGAATTATATTCGCAAAAGCGTGCGAGAATAAAATGAATGGATGGATTATAGGGCAAGGACACGCAGAAAACAGGTGCGATTTGTGTAATTAATATATACCATCTTTGTGTATGTTTAAAAAAATACAGTACCATGCTTTCCATCCTTGAATCTCTTTATATTCTCAATTCATAATACATTGCATTATTAAAAGATATAATACTTGTGTGTGAGTGTGTAAGAATGGGAGTGGAACTCATGTATGTATGTACATATGCAATTACACATAAACATTATCAACATGAAATAAAAAGAAAAGTTCCCAAAAATGTATATATTGGCCTACTAATAGAGATGAAAAACTTATTTTTCTCTGTTACATTTGTATCAATATGTTGAGGCTCTCATGTGTTTTAGCTGTCCTTTGACTTTCTACATGCAAAACTTGTAGTTAGTGGTTGCAATCCTAGTCAAACAATCAAGATGCACATCTGTTTGCCTACTTCTATGTTTTCGTTTGACAATGCTCATTACAGAAAATGTTGCCTCACATGAGTAAGTGCTCACAAAAAAGCTCATTACCTTCTGCACACAAAGCTTTAAACGTCGATAATCTGAGCCTGGGACCAAGCTCCAGAAATGAGCAACGCCTGATCTGAGCTCAGTTTTCAGTACAGCTCAAGAATCTCATTCTGTATTACAGCAAAGTCTGGACAAAGGTTTTTCAGAGCAGGTGTAAGGCTTGACAAAGGCACATTAAAAGGGTTCTCAGCTCCTCCCGAAATTCGTCCTTTTGAATAAAGCGAACCCACACACACAATTGCGCCATGTCGCTTATATCCGTGCGCTCATCGAGTGCAATGCTGTAACATGGTGCCGCTGCAAGATCTGCAATTAGCTGTTCCTGGATATCTTTCCCAATAAACTTGATCCTCCTCATTAATGTCAAATCTGAAAGCTGCAGTGCATGTATTTGCTTTATTATTGCGTCCTTATTGGTGAAGTCACGGTACATTATCTCAGCTGAGGTCAAAAAGCATTGTTTAACAATTTCAGCGTCCGTGAAAGCCTTTTTATGCCTAGCAAAAATCCATGCGATCTCATAAGCGGTCGATTTCTCGGCAACAGAGACTGATCTCGCCATCATTTTTTACTGCTCAGTCGGAGTCTGTGTCAACTGTTTAATTTTATTAGTCCTCAGGTTGCTACCTGGTGGGTACAACATGTTGTACTTGGCGTGAAAAGCACTAAAGTGGCGTTCAAGGTTAGACCGTTTACAATTGGCACTAGTCTTCTGGCAAATTAGGCAGAATGGAGTGGATTCGTATTGCACAAAGAAAAACTCATCAGTCCATGTATCCTGAAATTTTCTGTGTTTGTCCTGAATTGACCGCACCTTTTTCTTTGCTGGTGCAGCATCGGTGTCTTGGGCTTCTCGGCCATACTGATCTGCATTTTCCCATGTTCTTTCCTCACATTGCTCTTTCTCCTCGGGCCTGTTTCTAACTCCGTCACCGTCAGCTAATGAAGAATCACTTTTCTCGTTCTGCTTTTTCAAATCATAAATCTGTCCATTTTGAGTGGGCAGAGGCCGAGACAATATTTGATATAACCTTATATCAAACGGCATTATGGAATATCAAATTTAGGCTTACGTGCTCAACTTGCAAAACCATTCGCAAATGCAAAGCTACACACATAGGCTATACGACTACCCATGATCCCTCGCTGTTACATAGCCTACGTTCTTTGACGTATCTTCAGTATGCTGCCATCTGCTGGATAATTCATTTCAATGTGCTAAAACAGGACATACATGGAACATATAGAAGCAAGTTATAGCTATATTCTTATTGTTATCAGTATATATATTATGTATGAGCCGCAAAACAAAGTCTGACAAGCCGTGTAATGAGTAACAATGTGCTACAGGAATAAGGTAGAAGGGTACAAGTGATTAGTGATCCTACATTGGGAGTGCCCTACAGAGAGTGCCCTGGGAGTGGTGGCAGTGTAGCACAGTGGGTAAGGAACTGGGCTTGTAACCGAAAGGTCGCAGGTTCGATTCCTGGGTAGGACACTGCCGTTGTACCAAGGTACTTAACCCCTGAATTGCTTCCGTACATATCCAGTTGTATAAATGGATACAATGTAAAATGCTAAGTCGATCTGGATAAGAGCGTCTGCTAAATGCCTGTAATGTAATGTGATGTAATGAGTAGTGAGAGTCAGTCCAGGTACAGACTGAAGAGATGCGTTTTCACACTACGGCAGAAGATGGGCAATGCCTGAGTGGTTTGTAGAGGAACAGGGAGTTCATTCCAATACTGGGGAGCTAGTGTGGAGAAGATCTGTGGTAGGGAGAACCATTCACCCCGAGGGACTGCAAGTCACCCTGCTGCCGCAGAGTAGAGTGGTCAAGCTGCCGTGTAGGATTGAATCGTGTCCTATAGGTAGACGGGAGCTGTTCTTTTGGCTGCAGTGCAGGCAAGGGTCAGGACTTTGAACCTGATCCTGGCGGCGATCGGTAGCCAGTGGAGTGACCTCAGCAGGGGAGTGATGTGAGAGAACATAGGAAGGTTGAACATAAACAGCATTCTGAATCATCTACAGTGGCTGTATGGCATACAGGAGAAATCTGCAGGACTATGATGTTGCCTTGACGTGCTCCTTGAGGTCCTGCTGGTCATCCAGGACCACCCCCAGGCTCTTTGCGGAGTGAGAGGCAGTCACTGTGATGCCGCCAGCAGTGATTAAAGCTCCCGCAGTAGGGAGGTCTTGTGATGGATGAACAGCAGCTCAGTCTTTTTGAGGCTGAGCTTCAAGTGATGGCTGGCCAACCAAGTTGAGATGTCAGCCAGGTTGGAAGATATTCTCTCATTAACTGTAATGGAAGAGGGAGGGAAAGAGAAGAGTTGTGTATCATCAGCATAGCAGTGATAAGAGAAGCCATGTAAATGAATGACCGAACCAAGAGATTTGGTGTAAATGGAGAACAGCAGAGGCCCCAGTACAGATCCCTGTGGGCCTCCTGTGAAAAGGGGATGAGGTGCAGAGACAGACCCCATCCAGGTGATCTGGTAGGACCTATCTGAAAGACAGGAAGCAAACCAAGACAGGGCAGTTCCAGAAATGGCTATGTCAGCCAAGGTGGAGATGAGTAGTTTGTGGTCAATCGTGTCGAATGCTTCAGACAGTTCTAGTAGGATCAGGCAGTGGCAAGTGCCTCCGTCACAGCCAGGAGGGCAGTCTCTGTTGAGTGCTTGGATCAAAAGCCAGACTGATAAAGGTCAAACAGGTTAACCAGCATTTACTACAGTAAGGAGGACAAAGTTATTACATGAAGGACAAAGTTATTAGATTAACTATTTTTATTATATTAAGTGTTGTTACACTTGTTCATGTGACTCTGGTTTGTTTGCTTTTTACCTTAAAAAACATATAGCCTTGCTTTCAAATGTGAAATCAATCCGTTTCTGTCAGGGCCCCTGTCATCAAAGTAGATCTTTATTGACAATAAAGGCAATACAGTTGTTTGGCGGTACAGCTCTGTTCTGGAGCTCTCCCGCCGACCACTCAGCCTGCGTGGATAAGGCCGGGAGGCCAGCAGCCAAACCCCCCTAGAGGGGTACACACAGAACAGATCCAGCAGCAAAGCAAGTTCTTAACACATAGGGATGGAGCAATGCAATTTCTTAACACATAGGAATGGAGAAATGCAAATTCATGACACACAGGGATGGAGATGGGGTGGTGGAGGGGATTTACAAAGCAACGTGCAGCAGCTTGCATGCAGGAGGAGCAGCCGAATAAGTAGAGGGAGGCTGTTTAAGTAGACCACCCTGTTAGTGAATGTACTGTGATAGGCGAACATCACTCAGCTGAGCCATCAGCTGATTCAGCCGGAGCGCTTGGCTCTCATGGCCTGCCAGAACTACGCGATGCTCCATATTTGCCAGAAAAATAAGCTAAAATTCCCTGTTTTGCATGAGGGTGCAGCCATCTTGGAACAGGCTAGTTCCTTTCATAGCGATCTGGTTGGGCTTGCCCCTGGGTCGACGGTACTGCTGCCCCCGGGGCTGGATGGTCGAGCATAGAGTAACATTTGTGCCTGAGGACATCAGGCTGATTCCTGATCACCTCTCCCCTGCACTCTGAGCCTGAATGGCACAAGTGAATTTGTACATGTGCGTGTGTTTTTACATGTACATATATACTCCATAACTTTTTATTGCACTTTTTTTTTACTGCATTTTAAAAAAATTTGTTTATTTGAATTTCAGTTGTATGTGACGTCAGGTCATTGAGTATATTATCTCCCATCTGTTGTTCATGTTGATTGACAATATGCCCAGAAATTAATTGCTCCTTGGGAATAAATAAAGTTTATTGAATTGAACATCATTGGCATTAGTTGTGGCTGCACAATTCTTATTGCTAGATGGCTGACTTTCAATGAGCTCAACAATGAATTGGGAGGAAAGAAACAAAACAGGAAAAAAAGGAACAAAGGGTCCTGTTGTATTTCCCCAGGGTGCTCACATGGGTCTTGTTACACAATACCTATTCATTTTCACGAACTGCCTCTGACGATACCGCAACCACTGAGCTGCTGGCTGCTCTGAAATGGAAGAGTCCACCTGTGGGACGGGGCGACGGGTCTGCAGTGATGCTTTGTTCTTCAGACCACGAACCAACTGAAGCCAGACGCTGTGGTTGGGTGGGAGGGCAAAATTAGCAATTAACTTATTTACAGTATGTCAGATATCAAGTGTTTATATTATTGGCCTCAGAGAGAGAAACAGTGAACTGGATACAATATTGGCTTGAAGAATGCTGCCTGCCCTCCACTCCACGAACATTAAAGGAAACATCCTTTACGCCACTCTGATACCCTAATCTAGGCAGGTGATCTATGGGTCCCACCTCCTGCAGAGTTTGTCTCAGGAGAGACAAACCAGAAGACAAAGCTATTTACAAGGCCAGAGGCGCATTGTGGCTACAGGACAAATAAAGATCCGGTTCCATTTGATCTTAAGTTTCAATGCAATTTGTGGCATTTGATTGAAATCATTGATTGGAAAATCTTTATGTCTATGTTAGAAGAAGAAGAAGTAAACTTCTGCTTTTTATAGGTATACAATAGCTGAACAGAATTACCTCTTATACTACCTATTATATTCCTGTTTGAAAGGGACTAAATTCATGAATAGTTTGGTAATAATTCATGAATATTTAGCCCTGCTTTCAACAACATATGGTCACTTTAATGTAATAAGTACACTGTCAGCTTTTAGATAGACCAGTCCTTGTGTTAAATGAGCCTGCCTGCCCCCCCCCCCCCCCCCCCAACTTTCCACACCTCAACTCAGCATCTCTCAATCAGGGCAAACATGCTCAAGCCATGCTGCGTTAAGTGTTTACGATGACCTCAGGAAAAAAGTTGTGTTGTATTTGGTCTTTATTTTGGTGGTGGTTTCTTGGTTGTGCATTTTAGCTCATTTCATTTGTTCCTATGGCACTGAAACAGGAAGAGGGTAATTCTTTGGTATGGTCTGGCTTACCAGTCTCTCTCTCTTTTCTGGTAATCCCAAATTAGCATATTGTTTAATTTCTTCTGTTTTGTTTTGTACCTTAGATGTAGTTAGCCTGCATTCAATAAGTGCATGATTTCAAAAGTGCATCATTTCAATTCACTATTTTAATTGACTCCTTATTTAATAAAATTATTTAGTCTTCTTACCTGATACATAATTTGTTTTGGCTTGTCACTTGATTCTACCAGGTTACTGTCGACTGACCTATCAAAGAATTTGTCTATTTAATTTATCTCATAAATAACAACTTTTTCAGCGTACAAAAATGCCAAGTTACTCACACATACAAGACATTCACCGTCTATAACTCATTCATTCAGACTGCCAAAATCCAGGCCTGCCATTGAAAGTATTGATATCAAAATGACGCCAAGTTACGGTACTACAAACAATATCGGCTATCTTGCCTCACCAAAATTAAATAAGATGTATTCCAAAGCAGTGCTACCCAATATTTCCTGCATTCTTTCAAGTCAGTTGGCCCTGTGTGTATATGCATGCAGTACATGGACAGGCCAAACATATGTGTGGATGGCTTTCTCGCAGTCAAGATTGATTGAATAGGCGTCTGTATGTCCAGTTTGTATTGGTATGTATGTATTTCGCTGCCCAGCCTTTCTGTTGCGTGAATGATAGTATGTTTCTTGGTATAAATGTCTGTTCGTAAATGTGAATGTAACATGCTGCGAGGGAAATGTCCCCATGGGGATAAAGAATTTCTCTATGTATGTATGTACAATATGTATTTTACATGCAGTATTTATTGTACGTAGGAAATATACAATCACTTGTACATGTACTCAAATTCAGTTCAGCAGCAAGTATAAACATATGTTTTCTGGAGAAATATGCTTCCTGTAGTTACTGACCAGCAGTTTTCTACATGACTTTCAATGTGTTCCACGAGGCAATTCGAAATATTTGAAACTTTGATCTGACACAAAGTTTGCATGACATTGTAAAATGGTAAGATTACAAAACACAGGGCCAAGTGACTTGAAAGAATTGAGGAAATACTGGGTAGCATTGCTTTGGAATACATCTTATTTATGTTCGGTGAGGCAAGATAGCCTATATTGTTTGTAGTACCGTAACTTGGCATCATTTGGATATCAATACTTTTAATGGCAGGCTTCGATTTTGGCAGTCTGAATGAATGAGTTATAGACGGTGAATGTCTTGTATGTGTGAGTAACTTGGCATTTTTGTACGTTGAAAACCTGTTTTTTATGAGATATCATTTCTTTTTGCAAAGCGTTTTATTATGAGAGTGAGAAATGCGAAGTGACCCTGTAAGAAACGGTTGTGGATTATGGCTATCCTTGTGTGAAGTTGTACAGTCTGATGAGCGTGTACCGTTTAGCAGTTTCGGTTTGCTATATATGTAAAACAGTGGCTGTGACAAAGGGTGTGGTGGCGTAAGCGTAAACGCATCAGAAACGCAGGTGAAATATGGCCAGTGTATGTACTCACGGCCATCCAACGAGCCTTGATTGACAAAAGAATCAGCAAGCTCGTAAAATTAGAGCTCCCTAGGTCGCAACTTGTGTAGCCTTCTGTCCTGCTCCGTTGTCTGTTATTTCGTGGAGATGCACTTTTAGTGTTTGTAAGGTTTATAAGGCATTTTGATAGGCTTATCTGCAGGTAGGAATCCTCTTCGCTGTTTTGCTAAGCTAGAACCGGAAAACTTGATAGTGGAGAATAGGAGTAGACGCATATGTCCCAGCAGGCTTTGCATATGAGAAAATAACAACAGTTTGAGATAAATTAGGAGAAATTATGAAATTGCGTAATTGAAACAATATGTTTTTAGGAGAATGGGCATGTAGGTGAAGGTTGACATGATCACAGACTATAGTGCGAAGTAAATGAAGTGACCATGAGCGAGCTTAGTTTCCTTATCGAACGGTATATATAACAGTCTATATAAAACATTTGTTGTTAAAGTGGAGGGTTAAGTAATGTGTGAAATCTATTGCACTGATGTGCTTTTCTGCTTGTTCAGTAATAGTAGTTATAATTATGAGTGAGTCATGATTTTAAATGTAATGTTTTAATGCGGAGTTGCAGAACGTACATACATAGTAATTGTTTGTATGTGGCTAGATAGAGAACAGGGCGAGGTAACATGAATGTACAAACGTGACGTTTGCTGATAAGAAGGTTTTATACGGTAGCCAAGTGAAGAAATATAGTTAGTAGAAATGGCACAGTGGTGAACTGGTGTAACTTTTTAATAAAAGGAATGCATTTGCCGTCATGAAATGCGTATGGGTGGCCGTGAGTGAGTTTTGGTAAAGCAAATATAAGCGTAAGAAAACGTTAGTGTAAAGGAGGAAATTATCTGCCTATCTGAGGGTGAGGCGGGATTCAGTCCTTCAACCTGAGGTTTACCAGTCTCTGACTTTGTTAGTGCAGCACAATGACATAGCTATGCAATGCGTGAAATATCATGAGCAAACCTGTCCGTGGTTTTAAAGAAGAACACAGGCTAGTAAGCACAGAAGAGCTCCTGTTGAATCCATATGGCTTTGCAATATTGTAGCCGGTTAACAATTGAACGTGCAGACGGTACGTCATAATACAGTGTATACGTTCGGTGAACGGCGGGTAGATATGGTGCAAAAGCAATAATTGAGAAGTAGTAGACAATTGTTAGTGAGGGTAAAAGCAGGTGAAAAAAATGTGTTCTTAGCTGGGCTTGAACTTAGGACCTCATGTTCCCAAGACTGTAACCTTACCCACTAGGCCACAGGCAAACTAGCTGTTTAAATAGGAAATGTTTCAGAGTAAGAAGGCATTTTGCGTGTGTATGCGAGTTTTTGATTGGGTCGTGTAGGTGAAGATTTGGCTGGTGTCGGTAAAATGTCCAATGAGGAGACATGTTGTTAGTGGGATAGGCAGCAGGAAAAATAAGAATGAGAAGAAGAAGAAGAAAGAGAAGAAGAAGGAGAAAATGCAAAATCCCCTTAGTTTGGGGCTTTATTGTGTGGACATGTGAAATTGTTTATGAAATATGTCTCTTGAAATGGGGTCAGAATATACAGAATTTAATGTTTTTAAGGACTGAGTGTCTGTGGCTGTTGTGGTTATTTCTGTGGGGAACCCTGAAAAGTGCCAAACTCTCGGTTCTGTATAGGTATGGGGCATGCCCCCGCCAAGGCGTAACTTGCCATTCCAATAAATGTCATTTTCAATAATAATTGCTAAATTAAGTCATGTAAAATACATTTTATATGTAGGTTAAGGGATAGGTTCTTGCACGCATTACCACTTGTGTTCAGTATTCAGAGTGCTGAACATTTTAACAAGTACATTGACTGAAAATACTTGTCTGAGGGTGGCACGGAAAACAAACAGAAGACAGAAAAGTGCCCATAGGTATGAATGTGTGAGTGCATGGTGTGTGTGTCCTGCAATAGATTGGCAGCCTGTCCGGCCAATGCACACTGGGATAGGCTCCAGCACCCCTCGCAACCCTGTCCCGGATAAGCGGATATAGATAATCGATGGATGATGGATGGATGTCGGTTGTCCGACAGTGCTTCCTGGAGTTTTACTTCCAATATTGAAATGGAGTGATCTTTGTCTGCAACATGTTACACGTGCATGTAAATACACTGCTGTCTGAGTTTTAATCACAATATAGACCGCTGCTGGGTCCGTACAGCCTGCTCACTGCTTATTCCTGTATTTTAATGTATAAACACAGCATGCAGTTGTTCCCCTGTCATACAGTACTGCACTGCTGCCCTGCTCTCCCTGGAAGTATCGGGGCTCCCCCACTCCTTGCCCACTGATCCCTTAGCAGTGTGCAGCACCAGGGGGTCCTGAGACGGCCTCAGCACAGGGGCTCAGCTAAGATCCCTTAGCCCATAGTGATGGATGACAAAGAGATTTTACATTTGTGCAACCTCCTCTTTGTACCCCAGTGAAACAGGAAACTTCTGCCACCTGGGTGTGATTAGGATCAGTGTGAAGGTCTACTCTCTCACTCTGGCTGGAGTGAGAGAGATGGGAGTGAAGGGGGCAAATGCCTGTGAAGAGATCTACAGCTGCACAGCCAAATCTCTGCCATAGCATTTACACATTCTGGGGATGGAGACACCATTCCCCGTACAGTGGGTTTCTCCTTGTCAGCAGATCAGCGCTTGTGTTCAGAATTCCTGGAACATCAATCAATCAATCAAATTTTATTTGTATAGCGTATTTCACAGCAATTGTCACAATACGCTTCACAGACAACCCTGGCCTAGATCCCCACAGGAGCAAGCCTAAAGCAACATGGGTCACACGTAACCACAGAAAGTGACGGCTGCTCCAGAACAACAGTCTGTGGGCTAGACCATGGAGCTGGAGGGAGCGCATGCCACCTTGGTGATTGACATATGCTACTGCAGTCATTATCGCAGCGTACCAGCACATGATGTTGCCTTAGACGGGGAAGAAAATATCTGAGAGCTGTCAATATAGTTAATAGCTAAAAGAATATTGATTGACCATGTGACCCTCCTGAGACCCCCCACCCCAGAGAGGGATGTGTGTGTCCTTTTTTCCGTATGAAAACGATCCTGAGAGGGGTTCCCTGAGTGTACAGGGAGTCTGTGTTTTCCCAGTGACACAGAGTTACAGAGCTCTTGTGTGTCACCGTGAGACGGCGATGGAGATCACGCACAGGGCTGAGGTGGAGGGATGAAATCCACCTCATAAAGCCCCTCATTCTTAACAGCCCCAGTGGCAAAACCTGAGAGGCTGACACCATCAGCCCCTGTAGTCTAAGGCGTATGTGATACTGTACTCTCGAGCCGGGCTTGAACTGAGAGAGACATACTCTGAGTGATAAAATGCAGTCCGCTGATAGACAAGTTCACATGGATACAGAGTATAAATCCTCTCCCAAGAACGTTTCACTCAGGGATGGGGAGAGATTGCTCTTGGGGAGGTTTACTCTGAAACCAAGAGACAACAGATGTCAGAACTCACTGAGTATCCTGCATAGCTCTGGGTTTTGAATTGGCAATAATCAGCCAATCGTCTGTATAAGTCAGTATTCTGAGCCTCATTAGTCTCAGTGGAGCCAGACCCGCCTCTACACAAAGACAGAACACCCGTGGACTCAGGGAAAGGCCGAAGAGTAGAACTGTGTATTTGTAGCAAACACCGCGATGGGCGAAGCCGAGGAATTTTGTGTGAGGGGGATATATGCCTACGTAGAAGAAGGCATCTTTCAGAATTACTGACATGAAATAGTGATGTTAAGTTAATCAATTAACTGTTATTTCTTAATAAGAATATTTATTGATGAATTTCTATAGATTAAACAGTTGAATTTCAATAAACCTTTTAAATGAATAACCTAATGTTGGTGATTAGACTTCAAATGAAAGAGACATTTCTAAAATGTTAAATTAGAGAGTCATGGGAGTGCTCTCTTGTGTTTGAGAGTAAATGACTCTGTTGAAATGGGGGTTTCACTCTAAACTGTAGTCTGTAGCCCTTGGCTATTGTCTGTAGCCCTTGGCTATAGTAGCGCTGCAGTGTTCTATGTGTTCTTCCAGGAGGGCAGTAGCCTCCTATCGCATTGGACACGCTACTGTCTGTCAGAGCCACACTTGGTGCAACAGGATGCTTCTATGGGGGTCTGGACCGGATGTTGTTCCCTAGAGTTGGCTTTCAAACACAAGATGATGAAAGAGAAGTTTATTTATGGCACCAATGCAGTGATATGTTAGAGCAGACATGCACACTTCAGTCAGTGTATAAGTAAGCCACGTACTTTGGATGCGCTGTAGGAGAAAGAGCACTTTATCATATGACAAAATATGAGAGTTGCCAATAACCATGAATAGAAAGCTTTAACAGTATTAAGAGGCAATCATTTTATTTACCAGACATGGCAAGATGGACTGAACACTATGCTATAAGAGAGGAAAGGACATGCACCTGAAGAGATTGTAAGATAAAGAAACGGAACACAAAGAAATTGATGCATACCAAAAATGCTTTTTAAGAAAGGACTTTGGATAATGAAGTAAATTGTTTGAGCTTTCCTTAAATGCTATCCAGAGAACATCTCCCACAGTCCACACTAGTTTACATTTGACAAAATAAAGTCTGACAAAATAAAGTCCCCCCCCCCCCCACCCTACAGGGACAGGAGTGCTGCATGGTAATTATACTGACAGTAAATAAGGGGCATTGTACTACTGGTGTGCCCTAATGATTGAATCTATCATTCCTGTATGCGTTGCATGTCCTCCTGCAAGGGTTTACAGAGATGATCCTTCTAAGGACAGTTTTATACTTCTGTGTAGTCTGCATAGTTTGCGTGATTTGCATTGTGTGCTACATTTGCAAATCATTTATATGGCATGTCGTACAGGTACAGGTTGTGATTTTCCACCCACTTACAGATACCTGCAATTCCATATCTTTCATATCCTTTAAGAAACTTGTATCACATCCATACTGTATGCTGTGGGAACGAGGCACAGACGAGGCAGACAGTGCTGGCAACATGCCTGTTGGGGACTTTTATTGTGACAGCGGTATCACAATGAATGAAGACGGGAAAAGTGAAACACGAAAGACGAGGTGAAAGACTACTCAAAGAGAGAGATCAGGCTACTCAAATGTTGGGGGAAGCAAAAGTGCTAAAGAAGTGCAGGTGGGTCCAAAATTCAGGCCACGAGGAGGGGCATGTCCGAGTCTGCCACAAAAAAAAAAAAAAAAAACGAGAATCAGAGTTAGTCACTCAGTGAGGGGAAAGCCAGCACACCCCTGGAGTGAGACCATGAGGCCTATATAGGGCCAGCAGCTACTCAGGCAAAGGGGAAAGTGGTGTGGAAAAAGCACTGGTATGCTGCCGGTGGCCTGACTGTATCTCAGGTCCAGGTCTGAGTGTGGAGTGGAGGTGCTGAAACTCAGCCCTGTCCCTCCGGCGCTGTCCAGGTCTGAGTGCGGAGTGGAGGTGCTGAAACTCAGCCCTGCCCCTCCGGCGCTGTCCAGGTCTGAGTGTGGAGTGGAGGTGCTGAAACTCAGCCCTGTCCCTCCGGCGCTGTCCAGGTTTGAGTGTGGAGTGGAGGTGCTGAAACTCAGCCCTGTCCCTCCGGTGCTGAGTGGTGGCTGATGACAGGGAGGTGCGGGGCTCCAGAGGACCACACCACAATACTTATATATGAGCATGTGCATTACTTCCTGTTTCCACAGTGAATCTGCCTTTAGCTGTGTGTTAATTTGCAGTGCTGTGGGAAGTTTGTCACACAAAACCAAAAGGAACTAATCAAAGTCACTGTCCACTCTGAAAAATGTGTGTTGCCTTTTATATCTTTACTTTTTCTGGTGGCCAAACATCCTACAGCACTGAAAACTAACTCGCTCTCCACTCTGGAAGATGGCAGCTGCACGTGTAGTATGGGATGGGAGGATTAAGCCCAGAGAACAGATTATATAAAGGTAGATGAGCCCTTTGCCCCAATTCAGAGAACTTACAATATAAGAAAAGGGGACATTTGGGTCAGAATTACATCTGTAGAACTGTCAAAGTTCAGTCCAGCAGGATGTTTAATTTTCAGGTCCAAAATACTGCAGTTGGCGAGTGTAGCACAGACATCTTCCTCAGAACATCATCAACCTTAAAATCCTCAATTTCACTCCTCATCGCTGAACACTGTCATTCTCACATTCCCCATATTAGATACATGCTTCATGTATACCTAATATAATAATACTATAATATATTAACTCTCCTTTGCAGACTGAACAACTGTGACCTCACAGAGAAGTCCTGTGATATTGTGGCCTCAGCTCTCCAGTCATCAAACTCACCCCTGAGAGATCTGGACCTCAACTACAATAACCTTGGAGATTCAGGAGTGGACCTGCTCTGTGCTGGTCTGATGAGTCCAAACTGTGAACTACAGAGACTGGGGTGAGTAGTGCTGTGTATTGTGTGATCTTAACTAAATAGTATTTGTGATTATGGTTCTATTCAGTGAAATATTAGAAAGCTCTTTCTCTCTCAGTTTACTCCAGCATTCTTTCTTTGCCCATATTGGGATGGCAGGTATGCCATCCCGTCAAGTTACGCCTTGGCGGGGGCATGCCCCATACCTATACAGCACCGAGAGTTTGGCACTTTTCAGGGTTCCCCACAGATATAACCACAACAGCCACAGACACTCAGCCCTTAAAAACATTAAATTCTGTACATTCTGACCCCATTTCAACAGACAGATTTCATAAACAACTTCACATGTCCACACAATAAAGCCCCAAACTAAGGGGATTTTGCGTTTTCTCCTTCTTCTTCTCTTTCTTCTTCTTCTTCTTCTTCTTCTTCTTATTCTTCTTCTCATTCTTATTTTTCCTGCCGCCTATCCCACTAACAACATGTCTCCCCATTGGACATTTTACCGACATCAGCCAAATCCTCATCCTCACAACCCTATAAAAAACTCGCATACACACGCAAAATACCCATTCCTTTTTACTCTGAAACATTTCCAGTTTAAACAGCTAATCTGCTTGTGGCCTAGTGGGTAAAATTACAGTCTTGGGATCATGGGGTCGTAGGTTCAAGCCCAGCTAAGGACACGTTTATTTAACCTGCTTTTACCCTCACTAATAATTGTCTACTACTTCTCAATTATTGCTTGTGCACCATATCTACCCGCCGTTCACCGAACGTATACCGAACTGAACTGCATTATGACGTACCGTCTGCACGTTCAGTTATTAACCGGCTACAATATTGCAAAGCCATATGGATTCAACGGGAGCTCTTCTCTGCTTACTGGCCTGTGTTCTTCTTTAAAACCACGGGCAGGTTTGCTAATGATATTTCACGCATTGCATAGCTATGTCACGGTGCTGCACTAACAAAGTCACAGAATGGTAAACCTCCGGTTGAAGGATTTAATCCCGCCTCACCCTCAGGCAGATAGTTTCCTCTTTTACACTAACGTTTTCTTACGCTTATATTTGCTTTACCAAAACTCACTCACGGCCACCCATATGCATTTCAAGGCGGCAAATGTATTCCTTTTTATAAAGTTACACCAGTTCACTACTGTGCCATTTCTACTAACTATATTTCTTCACTTGGCTACCCTACAAAACCTTCTTATCAGCAAACGTCACGTTTGTACATTCATGTTACCTCGCCCTGTTCTCTATCTAGCCACATACAAACAATTACTACGTATGTACGTTCTGCAACTCCGCATTAAAACATTACATTTAAAATCATGACTCACTCATAAATATAACTACTACTGAACATGACAAAAGCACATCAGTGCAATAGATTACACGTTACTTAACCCTCCACTTCAACTACTAATGTTTTATACAGACTGTTATATATACCGTTCGATAAGGAAACTAAGCTCGCTCATGGTCACTTCATTTACTTCGCACTATAGTCTGTGATCATGTCAACCTTCACCTACATGCCCATTCTCCTAAAAACATATTGTTTCAATTACGCAATTTCATAATTTCTCCTAATTTATCTCACACTGTTGTTATTTTCTCATATGCAAAGCCTGCTGGGACATATGCGTCTACTCCTATTCTCCACTATCAAGTTTTCCGGTTCTAGCTTAGCAAAACAGCGAAGAGGATTCCTACCTGCAGATAAGCCTATCAAAATGCCTTATAAACCTTACAAACACTAAAAGTGCATCTCCACGAAATAACAGACAACGGAGCAGGACAGAAGGCTACACAAGTTGCGACCTAGGGAGCTCTAATTTTACGAGCTTGCTGATTCTTTTGTCAATCAAGGCTCGTTGGATGGCCGTGAGTACATACACTGGCCATATTTCACCTGCGTTTCTGATGCGTTTACGCTTACGCCACCACACCCTTTGTCACAGCCACCGTTTTACATATATAGCAAACCGAAACTGCTAAACGGTACACGCTCATCAGACTGTACAACTTCACACAAGGATAGCCATAATCCACAACCGTTTCTTACAGGGTCACTTCGCATTTCTCACTCTCATAATAAAACGCTTTGCAAAAAGAAATGATATCTCATAAAAAACAGGTTTTCAACGTACAAAAATGCCAAGTTACTCACACATACAAGACATTCACCGTCTATAACTCATTCATTCAGACTGCCAAAATCGAAGCCTGCCATTAAAAGTATTGATATCCAAATGATGCCAAGTTACGGTACTACAAACAATATAGGCTATCTTGCCTCACCGAACATAAATAAGATGTATTCCAAAGCAATGCTACCCAGTATTTCCTCAATTCTTTCAAGTCACTTGGCCCTGTGTTTTGTAATCTTACCATTTCACAATGTCATGCACACTTTGTGTCAGATCAAAGTGTCCAATATTTCGAATTGCCTCATGGAACACATTGAAATTCATGTAGAAAACTGCTGGTCAGTAACTACAGGAAGCATATTTCTCCGGAAAACATGTTTACACTTGCTTCTGAACTGAATTTCAGTAGATGTACAAGTGATTGTATATGTGCTACGTACAATAAATACTGCATGTAAAATACATATTGTACGTACATACATAGAGAACTTCTTTATCCCCATGGGGACATTTCCCTCGCAGCATGTTACATTCACATTTACGAGCAGACATTTATACCATATAGCATACAATCATTCACGCAACAGAAAGGCTGGGCAGCAAAATACATACATACCAATACAAATTGGACATATAGACACCTATTCAATCAATCTTGACATTGAGAAAACCATCCCCACATATGTTTGGCCTGTCCATGTACTGCATGCTTATACACACAGGGCCAAGTGACTTGAAAGAATTGAGGAAATATTGGGTAGCATTGCTTTGGAATACATCTTATTTAATTTTGGTGAGGCAAGATAGCCGATATTGTTTGTAGTACCGTAACTTGGCGTCATTTGGATATCAATACTTTTAATGGCCGGCTTGGATTTTGGCAGTCTGAATGAATGAGTTATAGACGGTGAATGTCTTGTATGTGTGAGTAACTTGGCATTTTTGTACGTTGAAAACCTGTTTTTTATGAGATATACCTTACTCCTCTATCACAACAAGCAAATAAAAGCAGGATAAAACCTTTTGAGGGTTGCCAGGTTTGTGGTTCCTGAGCAGAATATAAGGTTTCAGTGGAGTCTGTAGTATCAGGTCACAGGTGATGACTGGATGCTGAGTGTCTGATTGACATGGTAAAGGATTGACCGCCTGTATAGTAAAACGTTTCAGGTCTGTCACACATTGCAGTCTACATCCATCTCCATTATTCACTACCTGCTATGTACTCTAATGATATCCATACATTTACCCCACTCTCTTTCACACACTGACCTTTTGATGAAGGTGAGTTTTACTCCTTCATCACACACCTGTGTGTGCTGCAGGATTGTGGTGTTTCTGAAAGGATTATGAATAAAATGGTATTTTATTCTGCTGGTAAAGCCGGGCATTAACTATTGGCCGGTAGGGTATGTGTGTACATCTTGGTGGGAGAGTGTCCATCTGAACAACATGTGAGCTGCTGTTTAGATGCAGTGTTACATCGTTTAGTTTAGTCACTCTTCTGTGGTTCCAGTCCCAAGTAATAGGATATTATACCACTGTAAGCAGACATGTTGTGTGGAATAGCCTGATTCAAAGATCAATGTTCTGGCTCTAGCCTCTATCATCTAATGGATGACATCATTTACAGGAGTATTTCTTAGATAAGTATTCTAATTCTTTCAAATGCCCCGACTTATTAAATTAAATTTTAGTGCAGTTTATATTACTCCACAAGGTTTACCAAACATGTTGATAAGGGGTTTTAAAAGACAAACATGACTTAATATATCAGGCTTTTATTATCATTATTATCATCATTGTTACAATAATAATTAAATGTAACGCAATAATTAGCCTGTTATATTCGCAAAAGTGTGAACGAATTAAATGAATGGATGGAATATAAGGTAAGGACACACAGATAATAGGTGCAATGTTTGGAATTTCCAAAAGACACCACGTTTTAAAATATCTAGTGTCTACCAGAAGTAAAAGTTAGTGGCAATAATCAGTTGTGGTGTTCTCATACAGCCACTAGATGGCGATGTAGTGTAATGCCAGTTGATGCCCCAGTTGATGCCCAGTGGTACTCACTAATTTTCTTAGGAGAGCCACTTATGAGTAAGACCATTACTCAAAGAGCCATAGAGATTGCAGATATAACTCAGATGTTTTTTTTTAATCATCACTCTCAAGATATTTACCATCTTTGTGTATGTTTAAAAAAATACAGTACCATGCTTTCCATCCTTACATCTCTTTTTATTCTCAATTCATAATTGCATTGCATTATTAAAAGATATAGTACTTGTGTGTGAGTGTGTAAGGCTGGGAGTGGAACTCGTCTTATGTATGTATGTACATATGCAATTATACATAAGCATTATCAACATGAAATAAAAAAAGTTCACAAAAATGTATATATTGGCCTACTAATAGAGATGAAAAACGTCTTTTTCTCTGTTATATTTGTATCAATATGTTGAGGCTGTCATGTCTTTTAGCTGTCCCTTGACTTTCTCCATGCAAAACTTGTAGTTAGTGGTTGCAATCCTAGTCAAACAATCAATATGCACATCTGTAAGTCTACTTCTATCTTTTCTTTTGACAATGCTCATTATAGAAAGTGTTGCCTCACATGAGTAATTACTCGCAAAAAAGCTCATTACCTTCTGCACACAGAGCTTTAAATGCGGATAATCTGAGGCTGGGACCATGCTCCAGAAATGAGCAACGCCTGATCTGAGCTCAGTTCTCAGTACATCGTTGACCTGCAGCTCAAGAATCTCACTCTGTATTACAGCAAGGTCTGGACAAAGGTTTTTCAGAGCAGGTGTAAGGCTTGACAATGGCACATTAAAAGGGTTCTCAATGAAATTGAAAAGCTCCCTATACCCCACAACATCTTGAAATCTCCTTTCAAATTCATGTCTTATTTCCTCCCATATGCCTACAAATTCATCATAGTCAAAATGTTGCAGTAGATCAGGGTTAGCAGTTGTACAGGCTCTTAGATTGGGAAAGTGAAGAAATTCTCTGTCGGGTATGAAGAGAGTGGTGATCTTGTGCTGGAAAGCAGTGACTGCTCTTAGCATGTTACCTGGGTGCTTCCCTTTTCCTTGGAGTTGGAGGTTAAGGGAATTCAGCTGGGATGTGATGTCAGTGAGGAGTGTCAGCTGTAATATCCAGTGTGAGTCCTCAAGCTTCGGCTCAGCCCTCCCCTTGCTTGCAAGAAAATCAGGGATGTGAGGAAGTTGAGTACAGAATCGTTCAAGCACCCAGCCACGCGATAGCCATCTCACTTAGTTGTGCATCACCAGATCCCCGTACTCTGCCTCGTATTCCTCCAGAAGTGCACGGAATTCCCGGTGATTAAATGCCCTGGCCTCGATAAAGTTGATGACTCGCACAACGAGCTGCATCACATTCTTTAGCTCTTGGTTTTTAAGTTTTGACACCAGTGAATTATACAATGAAAGGAAACAAACTTGGGAATGCTGTCTTCCATCAGTCCGATAAGTCCCTTCTCTCCTTCCCTCTCATGCTTGGAGCTCCGTCGGTGCACACCGACACAAGTTTCGACCAGTCGATTTGTTTCTCTGCAAAAAAGTTCATCAGTGCTTGAAAATCATCCTCCACTCTGGTCTGTCCATGAAGTGGTAACAGATATAACAGCTCCTCCCGAAATGTATTCTTTTCAGTAAAGCGAACCCACACACACAATTGCACCATGTCGCTTATATCCATGCTCTCATCAAGTGCAATTCTGTAACATGGTGTCGCTGCAAGATCTGCAATTCGCTGTTCCTGGATATCTTTCCCAATAAACTCGATCCTCCTCATTAATGTCGAATATGAAAGCTGCAGTGCATGTATTTGCTTTATTATTATTATTATTATTATTATTATTATTATTATTATTATTATTATTGTTATGCACGGTACATTACCTTTGCTGAGGTCAAAAAGCATTGTTTAACAATTTCAGTGTTCGTGAAAGCCTTTTTATGCCTAGCTAAAATCCATGCGATCGAAGTGGCCTCGGTCGATTTCTCGGCGACAGAGACTGATCTCGTCATCATTTTTTGCTGCTCAGTCAGAGTCTGTGTCAACTGTTTAATTTTATTAGTCCTCAGGTTGCTACCTGGCGGGTACAACATGTTGTACTTGGCGTGAAAAGCACAAAGATGGCATTCAAGGTTAGACCATTTACAATTGGCACTAGTCTTCTGGCAAATTAGGCAGAATTGAGTGGATTCGTATTGCACAAAGAAAAACTCATCAGTCCATGTATCCTGAAATTTTCGGTGTTCGTTCTGAATTGACCGCACCTTTTTCTTTGCTGGTGCAGCATCGGTGTCTTGGGCTACTCGGCCAAACTGATCTGCATTTTCCCCCGTTCTTTCCTCACGTTGCTCTTTCTCCTCAGGCCTGTTTCTAACTCCGTCACCGTCAGCTAATGAAGAATCACTTTTCTCGTTCTGCTTTTTTCTAATCCTAAATCTGTCCATTTTGAGTGGGCAGAGGCCGAGACAATATTTGATATAACCTTATATCAAACGGCATTATGGAATATCGAATTTAGGCTTACGTGCTAAACTTGCAAAACTATTCGCAAATGCAAATCTACATACATAGGCTATACGACTACCCATGATCCCTCACTGTTACGTAGCCTACGCTCTTTGACGTATCTTCAGTATGCTGCCATCTGCTGGATAATTCATTTCAATGTGCTAAAACAGGACATAAGTAGAACCTATATGGAACCTACAGAAGTAAGTTATAGCTATATTTAGGGGTCCAAGCAGCGAAGCTGGTGGAACCCTATTGTATCTGTTAGGATTATTATTATTATTATTATTATTATTATTATTATTATTATTATTATTATTATTATTATTATTATTATTATTATTATTATTATTCTTACTATTTTTCTCCGCTAAAAGTGTCTGAGGCTCAGCAACGATAAGTCCTAGAGCAACCAAATTTGGCAGGTGGGTTCCTATGGCCCCCCACTACTCAGGCACTAAAAATCACCTATGTCGGCCAGATGGTGGCGCTATAACAAAGGGTTTTGCGTAAAAGGCCATAACTCCCACACCATACGTTATATCAACACAAAACTTCATCGGCCGATGCATCTGAAGGTGCTCTACAACTTTGCCATTGGCACCACCTATGTCCGCCATATTGTTTGCCCGCCATTTTAACTTTTTTGTTTGAGCATGGGAACTTTCTCCGCTAAAATGTCTGAGGCTCAGCAACCATGAGATGTAGACCAACCAAATTTGGTAGGTGGGTTCCTATGGCGCCCCACTACTCAGGCACTAAAAATCACCTATGTCGGCCAGAGGGTGGCGCTATAACAAAGGGTTTTGCGTAAAAGGCCATAACTCCCACACCGTAAGTCAGATCAACACAAAACTTCATCAGCCGTTGCATCTGAATGTGCTCAACAACTTTGCCACGTATGTCCGCCATATTGTTTGCCCGCCATTTGGACTTTTTTATTAGTTGGGGTGCGGAAGAGCTGGAGCTCCAAATCTAAGCGTTACAACATCTAGTAAACTTCTTTACGGCAAGCGACATCCATGGCGACGCACGTAATCCGACACCGTAGGGTCTAGTTTTTATCAGTGAGGGGAAGGTCTGAACGTCGGGGAATCAATGGAAGACAGTGCCAGCCAGAGTGCATGCTAGGCTACCAAAAGTTTGTTAGCAAAAGCTTTTTGAGAGGATGACTAATTACTTTTCTTGAGCATGGATCCATTTGAAGACAGTATCGCGTGAGTTCGTTTAGTCTTTGAATCTGTCATTATGCTGAGAAATAGCTAACACATTTTATTGATAGTATTTGAGTTTCCGTGCAAACGCGCGAAAACACGCTGGTATAATAAAACAATGACGGTAATAGCCTACATATGTAGTCCGCTTCGTTCCGTTGCTACCATAACATAACACACTATCTTGTGTCTACAGCTGCAGTTTCTCGCTGCAATTACTAACATTGATTATAAACAAAAAGACACAATTTATGCTGTACTCTGCCAATGTCTAAATAAATAATACGGTACTCTGAGCGTAGGAAGCAGGTAGCATGGATGGTGAGTTGATATTTTTTGCTACCAAAAGTTTGTTAGTAAAAGCTTTGAGAGGATGAATCATTACTTTTCTTTGGCATGGATCCATTTGAAGACAATATCGGGTGAGTTTGTTCAGTCTTTAAATCCGTCATTATGCTGAGAGAAATCGTATTCTCAATTTAATCTCTAAATTGACTGTAAGGTTAGGGTTGTAACTAGTTAGCTGTTTCGTAGGTGACTTAGTTAATGCACTCGTCTTAACTATTGCTTGTATTTTTGCATAGACTGCGTTGTTGCTGTTCTTGTTTGTGTTAGTGTTAATCAGTTTAACCTACAGGGTTCAAGCTGAACTATGCAGTCCTTCCCTGCACTTGGAACGGTAGGCTACTGCCCTCTAGGGTTTTCGACACAATTGTTCCTGGTTATGGTTATACACTTTGTTGTACGTCACTCTAGATAAGAGCGTCTGCCAAATGCCTGTAATTTAAGATGTAATGTAATATTCCGTAGCAACAAGATAAACCCGACATTAGCCCTAACATATGCCAATACTGCAGTGGACACGCTGCTCACTGAATAACGAAATAAACGAGACAAAGTTTTTTTTTAATTATACCATGTCATTCTACAGTCACTATCTGGGACTAAACATTGAATAAATATACAATCTTACCATTGGTTCTACGCGTAGAGCTGTCCCTTTTGCGACTGAGTGAGCATATGTTGCCTTGGACAATCCGTCTGTGAAATAGACGCGCATTTGTGGCTACCTTCAAAAATAGCTGTGCGTAATACCACACCTGTTGCTTACGGCTTTGTCGCCCTTTTTAGTACAATTTGGCTTGATTGACAATTCATTTATTCAGTAGGTGAGAGTATAAGCTTTCTAACGATGTATTACATGTCTGATTTTGCTTTTGGAATAGCGTTTTATAGGTCAGCGTAACCGAAAATTTTCTCATCTGCCAATGTCTGAATAAATAAAACGGTAGCCTGCTCTGCGCGCAGGACGCAGGTCGCGAGTTGATATTTCGTCTTTTGTTTCGTTTTTTCTCAATGTCGTATTTATTCTTTGAAATGTGTATTTATGTGTTATTATTATATCTGTCTCTGAGGCGCTCTGAAATGTGCATTCTCTGCTAAGCTGAGCCATGGATTTGTATAGGTTTGTGTCTGACGTAGTGTTGCACAGTACACCAACACTTCAGCACTTTTTCGGTACTTAAAAAAAAAAAAAAAAAGAAACGGTTCGGTATTAGATATTTCCGACGTTCGGTAGTTTTGCTTCAAATGTAAAAGCCAGGGACGTGTGTCTCCCGCATTACCGATTGAGAGGATGAAAAGTGTAATTTGTCAGAATCTTCGCTAGATGGCAGTAGCAACTAAGGTTGGCAAGTGAGGTGACTTGCGCTTGTGCACTCAGCTCCTTGATACAGCACAAGCTTTGACTCATTTCACTTCAGTAGCAATAGGTGTTCCAATTTGGAAATATTTTATTATAGATAGATGCTGTATTGTTCTTAAAATATGCTGTTTTTAAATCTATTTAAAGGTGAAAGACCTGTTTTAAAGATTATTTAGTTTACAACTGTTTAATTTTTGAAATATATTTAACATATTTTTCTATTGTTCAGTGTTGTAACACTATAGGCCTATGCATATTAATATGTTGAAGAGGCTTCAACTTAAAGGTTGTTAATGAACCAGGTTGTTAATAAACCATGAATTCGAAAATGAGGTCAACCCTTGTGGACATTACGTTTCTGATCTATTAAGGTAATTTCAGTATTGTTAGGTACCGAGTATCGAATTAGCATCGTTTAAGTTTCAAGTATCATTTCAGTATTGAGTATCGTGATACTAAACCTGGTATCAGTATCAAAGTCAAAATTTTGGTATCGTGACAACACTAGTGTGACGCCTTTTTTAGTTGCGACGCAGAAACACTGCAGCTGTGCATACACGCTGGGCCATCTAAGTGTTACGACATGCCATCTAAGTGTTACGACATAGTAAAGGCCTTTACGGGAAGCGGCCAGGACACATCCAGGGCGACGCAACTAAGTCATCCGACAGCGACTCTTAGCACAAAATTGGCCATAAGTCATCAATATTTTATACAATCATCATGATATTCAGTAGATATGTTGGGTGAAGGCATATGATCATGAGGACAAAGCTATTTTAAAATCGCTCCATAGGGGGCGCGATGGTGCCAATGCTTGGACCCCTCCCAACGCCATTTGCGGCTTTAATCTTATTGTTATCAGTGGATCTATATGAGCCGCAAAACAAAGTCTCACAAGCCGCGTAATGAGTAACACTTTGCTACGGGAATAAGGTAGAAGGGTACAAGTGATAAGTGATCCTAGATTGGGAGTGCCCTGCAGAGAGTGCCCTGGGAGTGGTGGCATTGTAGCACAGTTGGTAAGGGACTGGGCTTGTAACTGAAAGGTCGCAGGTTCGATTCCTGGGTAGGACACTGCCGTTGTACCAAGGTACTTAACCTGAATTGCTTCAGTACATATCCAGCTGTATAAATGGATACAATGTAAAATGCTATCTGTAAGTCGATCTGGATAAGAGCGTCTGATAAATGCCTGTAATGTAATGTGATGCAATGAGTAGTGATAGTTAGTCCAGGTACAGTCTGAAGAGATGCGTTTTCAGACTACGGCAGAAGATGGGCAATGACTGATTAGTTCGTAGAGGAACAGGGAGTTCATTCCAATACTGGGGGCTAGTGTAGAGAAGATCTGCGGAGAGTAACGTTTGTGCCTGAGGACATCAGGCTGATTCCTGATCACCTCTCCCCTGCACTCTCTAAGCCTGAATGGCACAAGTGAATTTGTACATGTGCGTGTGTTTTTACATGTACATATATACTCCATAACTTTTTATTGCACTTTTTTTGCTGCATTTTTAAAAAATTTGTTTATTTGAATTTCAGTTGTATGTGATGTCAGGTCATTGAGTATATTATCTCCCATCTGTTTTTGATGTTGATTGACAATATGCCCAGAAATGAATTGCTCCTCAGGAATAAATAAAGTTTATTGAATTGAACATCATTGGCATTAGTTGTGGCTGCACAATTCTTATTGCTAGATGGCTGACTTTCAGTGAGCTCAACAATGAATTGGGAGGAAAGAAACAAAACAGAAAAAAGGAACAAAGGGTCCTGTTGTATTGCCCCAGGGGACTCACATGGGTCTTGCTACACAATACCTATTCATTTTCACGAACTGCCTCTGACGATACCGCAACCACTGAGCTGCTGACTGCTCTGAAATGGAAGAGTCCACCTGTGGGACGGGGCGACGGGTCTGCAGTGATGCTTTGTTCTTCAGACCACGAACCAACTGAAGCCAGACGCTGTGGTTGGGTGGGAGGGCAAAATTAGCAATTAACTTATTTACAGTATGTCAGATATCAAGTGTTTATATTATTGGCCTCAGAGAGAGAAACAGTGAACTGGATACAATATTGGCTTGAAGAATGCTGCCTGCCCTCCACTCCACGAACATTAAAGGAAACATCCTTTACGCCACTCTGATACCCTAATCTAGGCAGGTGATCTATGGGTCCCACCTCCTGCAGAGTTTGTCTCAGGAGAGACAAACCAGAAGACAAAGCTATTTACAAGGCCAGAGGCGCATTGTGGCTACAGGACAAATAAAGATCCGGTTCCGTTTGATCTTAAGTTTAAATGCAATTTGTGGCATTTAATTGAAATCATTGATTGGAAAATATTTATGTCTATGTTAGAAGACAAAGTAAACTTCCATGCTTTTTGTAGGTATACACTAGCTGAACAGAGTTACCTCTTATACTACCTATTATATTCCTGTTTGGTCTTGTTAGAAAGGGACTAAATTCATGAATAGTTTGGTAATAATTCATGAATATTTAGCCCTGCTTTTAACAACATAAGGTCACTTTAATGTAATAAGTACACTGTCAGCTTTTAGATAAACCAGTCCTTGTGTTAAATGAGCCTGCCTCCCCCATTACATTACATTACAGGCATTTGGCAGACGCTCTTATCCAGAGCGACGTACAACAACCTTTCCAAGCGACCCCCCCCCAACTTTCCACACCTCAACTCGGCATCTCTCAATCAGGGCAAACATGCTCAAGCCATGCTGCATTAAGTGTTTATGATGACCTCAGGAAAAAAATTGTCTTGTATTTGGTCTTTATTTTGGTGGTGGTTTCTTGGTTGTGTGTTTTAGCTCATTTCCTTTGTTCCTATGGCACTGAAACAGGAAGAGGGTAATACTTTGGTATGGTCTGGCTTATCAGTCTCTCTCTCTTTTCTGGTAATCCCAAATTAGCATATTGTTTAATTTCTTCTGTTTTGTTTTGTACCTTAGATGTAGTGAGCCTGCATTCAATAAGTGCATGATTTCAAGAGTGTATCATTTCAATTCACTATTTTAATTGACTCCTTATTTAATAAAATTATTTAGTCTTCTGACCTGATACATAATTTGTTTTGGCTTGTCACTTGATTCTACCAGGTTACTGTCGACTGACCTATCAAAGAATTTGTCTATTTAATTTATAAATGTCATTTTCAATAATAATTGTTAAATTAAGTCATGTAAAATACATTTTATTTGTAGGTTCTTGCACACAATACCGCTTGTGTTCAGTATTCAGAGTGCTGAACATTTTAACAAGGGCATTGACTGAAAGTACTTGTCTGAGGGTGGCACGGTGGTGCAGTTGGTAGCACTGTCACCTCACAACAAGAAGGTTCTGGGTTCAACTCCGGTGTCACACACCGTGACTACCCTGATAGGGACAGAAGAGCTGGACACAGGGAGATTTGGAAATTCCAGATATCTCTAACGTTTTATTGGGGTAGCGAGAGAGAGCGTAATCACAAACAAACACAAACGAAAAACCTTCGCTCATCACCCTCACGGGATCTGGGCAAAAACAATTAACTAAAATAACAAAGACAAAATAAATTAAATTATACGAGCGCTTTTCAGCCTTTTCTCTGGTCTGTACATGCTCTCTCTCACCATCGTGGGGGATCCCGGTCTCAGACGCCTACTGTGGAAAGAAACACACTTTTAAATCCTGGACTGATTCGTAACATCATCCAGGTGTGTGTCTGCTTAACCAGTAGGCGTGGTCCTCTAATTGCCCTGAATTCCTCCCGCAAACCGAGCCCTGCCACATCCAGCCTGGGCCTTTCTGTGTGGAGAATGGCCTTTATTTTGCATGTTCTCCCCATGTCCACGTGGGTTTCCTCCGGGTACTCCGGTTTCCTCCCACAGTCCAAAGACATGTAGGTAGGCTAATAGAAGACAGTAAAGTGCCCATAGGTATGAGTGTGTAAGTGCATGGTGTGTGCGTCCTGCGATAAATTGGCAGCCTGTCCGGCCCAATGCACACTGGGATAGTCTCATTACATTACATTACAGGCATTTAGCAGACGCTTTTATGCAGAGCGACTTACACAACATTTACATAGCATTTTTTTTTTACATTGTATCCATTTATACAGCTGGATATGTACTGAAGCAATGCAGGTTAAGTACCTTGCTCAAGGGTACAACAGCAGTGGCCTACCCAGGAATCGAACCTATGACCTTTTGGTCACAAGGTCAGTTCCTTACCCACTGTGCTACACTGCCGCCAGGCTCCAGCACCCCTCGTGACCCTGCCCAGGATAAGTGGGTATAGATAATCGATGGATGATGGATGGATGTCGCTTGTCCGACAGTGCCTCCTGGAGTTTTACATGCAATATTGAAATGGAGTGATCTTTGTCTGCAACATGTTACGTGTGCATGTAAATACACTGCTGTCTGAGTTTTAATTACAATATAGACCGCTGCTGGGTCCGTACAGCCTGCTCACTGCTTATTCCTGTATTTTAATGTATAAACACAGCGTGCAGATGTTCCCCTGTCATACAGTACTGCACTGCTGCCCTGCTCTCCCTGGGAGTATCGGGGCTCCTCCGCTCCCTGCCCACTGATCCCTTAGCAGTGTGCAGCTTCAGGGGGTCCTGAGATGGCCTCAGCACAGGGGCTCAGCTGATCCCTAAGCAGTGTGCAGCACCAGGGGGTCCTGATACGGCCTCAGAACAGTAAAGATCAGTCAAGTGAATTGTCCCCCTTTTCAAATTTTAGTTTAGTTCCACAATTCCTCCCTTCTAATTGCCGTGTTGGGTTTCCCAATGATCCTGCGCTGCCCTCCTGCAGAGACGCTGACCAGAGGAACGCAGCGTGGAGGAAAGTCTCTGACGTCGTCGTTGGTGGCTCTGCTGTGTAGACAGTCATTAGTCTATGTACAGTGTTAATTTCACAGAAGATGCAATGCTGCTGATGAGCTAATGGCTAGTCGATATCAGATAAGCTAATGAAGTTTGTCTGCATGAATGCCAATGTATGTATATTCTGCTATATTGAACAATTTTATTTAAAAAATAAATGATAGCAGCACAAATGTTTTACCAAAGAAACTGTTGATTCTGAACAATAACGTTTATCGGATAACAATGAAGCACATACTGATCTAGTTGTGAGAGAAACGTAGAAGAAGTGAAATCAAGGTGACCATAAAACTAATAATGTATTAATTGAGAGTTGTTTGTGCTCATTTCTACCAGCCATCAAGCTAGCTTATCAGACCTAACTTTGATGACATTAGCTAGCTAATCCATTTCAGATAATGATAAAAACCAATACTCCTACTTCTATTTATACAGTGCTCTCCTTCCAAGTAGGAATGGATCCTATTTCATGTTAAATTTAAATCACAAAATTAAATAGGGAGCCTAGTCTATCATAATAATTCAAATAAAATATATTACATTTTCATAAGTATAAAAGTTTTTATTCAAACTGGACAATGATAACATGAGACACTACATTAAACCCGGTCAACATTTGACAATGTTGCCCCTGTAGTCTGAGGCATGTGTCATACTGCACTCTTGAGTCTGGTTTGAACTAAGAGAGGCATAATCTGAGAGATAAAATGTAGTCTGCTGATAGACAAGCTCACATGGAGACAGAGTATAAATCCACTCCCAAGAATGTTACACTCCAGGATGGGGAGAGATTGCTCTTGGGGAGGTTTACTCTGAAACCGAGAGACAACAGATGTGTCAGAACTCGCTGAGTGTCCTGCACAACTCTGGGTTTCGAATTGGCAATAATCAGCCAATCGTCTGTATAAGTCAGTATTCTGAGCCTCATTAGTCTCAATGGATCCAGACCCGCCTCTACACAAATACAGAACACCCGTGGACTCAGGGAAAGGCCGAAGGGTGGAACTGTGTATTTGTAGCAAACACCTCGATGGGTGAAGCGGAGAAATTTTTTGTGAGGGGGATAAATGCCTACGTGGAAGAAGGAATCTTTCAGATTCATTGATGTGAAACTGGGATGTTATGTTAATCAATTAAGTGTTAATTCTTAATAAGAATGTTGATTGATGAATTTCTATAAATTAAAAAGTAAAATTTCAATAAACCATTTCAATGTATAACCTAAATGTTTCTAAAATGTTAAATTAGAGAGTCATGGTTCCCTTGACTGGCAGCATTAGTGAAACGTTATTGGTCCATTCCTGGAACATTAGTGCCTCAACTGCCATTAGTTCTCAGCTGCTGGTCTCACCTTCAGCAGACTGCACACCAGACTGACCCCAAAGCACATAGACATGCTCATACTCCTTAACAAAAATGCTTAAATATTAAGCTAAGCATATTTTAAGTCATTCTTTTTATAGGCCATGGAGTAGATTTAATCTAATCAGTTAATCATTATTAATCAATTATTGGGTGCCGACAATTGATTAAAAGAATTGCACAAAATTTTCTAGTCGTTCTGACATATTGAACGTGAAAGAGTGCTGTATGTTAACATTTTGAAATTATATTGCCTCAAATGTTTGTTTAACACTGAGATCCAAGATAGGAAGTTGACAACCGTCCTTCTTTGGGAGCTGGAAATAATGAAAATAAAACTATGTTGGGTTCGATCTCTGGGAACCACACGTATTTCCCCCTTTTTGTAAGAAGGAAGGAATTTATTCCTCTTAAACATCGGAGCGCTCTCTTGTGTTTGAGAGTAAATGACTCTGTTGAAATGGGGGGTTTCATTCTGAACTGGAGTCTGTAGCCCTTGGCTATAGTAGCGCTTGTAGCAGCCAATAATGTAATAACTGCCAATAACGTAATAATTTTTCTGTTCTTAATGTAATAAAAGCCGATAATGTAATAACTGACCAATAATGTAATACATTTTCTGAACCAATAACGTAATAACTTTTTGCATATAATGTAATAAGTTATTACATTAATGTAATGAGTGCCATTCTTCATTACTTGAATGTATGAACTCTTCTTTGCAGACTGAACAGCTGTGACCTCACAGAGAAGTCCTGTGATATTGTGGCCTCAGCTCTCCAGTCATCAGACTCACCCCTGAGAGATCTGGACCTCAGCTACAATAACCTGGGAGATTCAGGAGTGGAGCTGCTCTGTGCTGGACTGAGGAGTCCAAACTGTAAACTACAGAGAGTG
This sequence comes from Anguilla pacifica, assembly GCA_039654925.1. Taxonomy (NCBI): domain Eukaryota; kingdom Metazoa; phylum Chordata; class Actinopteri; order Anguilliformes; family Anguillidae; genus Anguilla; species Anguilla pacifica. Next base: position 5,859,334 of record CM077299.1, read on the forward strand.
GGGTGAGTAGTGCTGTGTACTGTGTGACATTAACTAAATAGAATTACTGATTTTGGCAATGTAAGGGTTTGAATTTTGTCACAGGGAAGACTAATTTCCTGACTCCATTCATTTTCAAAACCTCTAACCTGAATGTTTGTGTGAATACAATTTTGCTCATAAGATTATTGACTGGGGTATGCTCATATGAAATGATGGGCAGCTTGACCCTGTATCCTGGAGAGAGAGACTAGCTACTGCTGCCAGGCCTTCATCAAAGTGTTCTCTGACATTAAGACCTTCAATCCTGGGAGGTAAATAGCCTGCTTATCCAGGAATCGACAACCAACAACTATCACTGGGATTAACTTAATTAAGATTTACCCCATTTGGGTAGCGAGACTATATAAATATTGCAAGGCATGACTTCTGTATTATTCTATTAAATAACATTTGACTGACCCTAGCAGTTATCCATGAAGAGCTGCATATCCTGCTAGTGTGTCTAACAATATGCCCAGTGAGTACCTCAGTAAGGGTGTTACCCCACAACTTTAAGTTACCGTCGCTACCCCGGTTCTCTGAAACACAGAGTAGTGAGATCCACGTATGGGGAATGACATCCGGTCATCCAGTTGCAAAAAGTGTGACTTTGACAGCCAGTAGCACATTTGATGTTGCAGGAGACTACTGCCCTTCTGGAAGAAAATATAGGACACTGCAGCGCTACTACTCCTCAGTGAACATATTCACTTCTCATCCGCGGCAAGCAGGGCAGTCTTGGTGGATCTCTCCACCGGGGTTACAACAGTAACCTAAAGTTCTCTTTCATCATCTCGTGTTTGAGATCACCTATGGGGAGATATGGACACCTCCCAGATTGCCTTAGGCTCACAGCTGAGATACTGTCACAGGGAAGACTAATTTCCTGACTCCATTCATTTTCAGAGCCTGTAACCTGAATGTTTGTGTGAATGTGAGTTTGCATATAAGATTATTGACTGAGGTGTGCTCATATGAAATGATGGGCAGCTTGACCCTGTATCCTGGAGAGAGAGACTAGAGCAGCGTTTCCACCGCAGTAACTTTACCCCGGAACTAGGAACCTTTTGAGGAACTCAGTGCGTTTCCACCACAGGAACTAGGGTCTAAATTTAGTTCCGGGGGCTTTATTTTACCCCCAAAAAAGTTCCTGCTCGGGGGGTAGTACTTTCCAAAAGTACCGGAACCTTTGGGGTGGGGCGCAAGCGCTGAAAATTCCTGATTGGTCGACTACTTGCAGTGTTATTTGTTTTATTTCAACCGCCATGTTTAAAAATCTGCAGCTGCAAACCGATTTATTTTCATAATAACTTCAAATCAAACTTGTATGTTATGCGGCACAGTAGCCTAGTTTTGGTTATAGCCTGCCAACGTCTTGGAATTATAACGTGTGCTCTTCTGTTCTTTTCTTGCTTTAGTATTCGTTTTATAAAATGCTAAGCATTCGTGCTGGGACAGCATATTACGTACCAAAACATTCAAACGGATTAATTCGGTTGCTGAATATTTTCTTCCGGATTTTCTTTGTTAGCCCGTTGTAATTGACTCAAAACGTTTGATACAGTTATGTGAGGTATGCGGTAGTTCTGCGTAATTCACATTGGTGATACAGTAAAAGCAAACTGGAAATCACCTTCCATACTTTTTGTCAGGGTAAAATAACAGGTTAATTCTAGTAATCGTCCCTTTAGCTTTTTCAGACTGCCGTAATTTTACTCTGCCATTCTTCAATTCCACAAAAAGACCAGGAAGGCTATGGACTAATTTATGGTGCATGGTTCGCATCTGGAGGGCACACTTCGCTGCTCGGCTAGCAGTAACTTCGAAGGAAAGCAAACGGTGGCTGTACCACTGCTAATTTAAATTTTCACGCAAGTCCGAGTTTTCGTTCTATTCTTGTCATTTTGCGATTAGCCTATATGGAATTGACGATGAGAAAGTAATCAAACAGCAAATTGTTTACAACGTGTGCATGTTTTCTGCTGTTGTTGCCAGTTATATTGGAAATGTGAATGCATTCTGTCGCCTCAGATGTCAAGACATGAAAGTGAATGTTCGCATAAAAACATAATGAATGTGTTTGAGAGGATATATAAAACAGTTACAATCTGACTATTGGCCTGTTATATCCTATTTGTTGCATAACAACAGTCCAAGTTCAACTACCAACGACAGTTTTGCTTGACAACGGTAAATATGCCCAAACGGCTGCAGAAGAATATTTCAATTCCAGGTGATTAAATCGATAAAAATCAATAAATACAAAAGTAACCATATATAGTCATTGTTGGTAACCTGTTGTATATAAGTGGAATAAACCCCACCGGGCTGTCCCGGTTATTAGAAAATAATGTAGGCTACTTTGGTGGTAGTATGGGGTTACAGAAGAAATCATAGGACAGATGGACCGACGACAACGTCGCTTTTTCATGCGTCAGTGGGCTAATTTGCCTAATCTTCACGGGACTTTAGACCGCGGTGGAAACGCAGACAACAATGGACTGAAGGAACCTTTTAGTTCCTTGAAAAGTAGTTCCTGGGACTAGAAGTTCCGGGTATTTTTGGTGGAAACGCAGCTTAGCTACTGCTGCCAGGCATTCATCTAAGTGTTCTCTGACATTAAGATCTTCAATCCTGGGAGGTAAATGTCATGCTCATCCAGGAACCAAAACCAACACCTGGGATTAAGCTAATTAAGATTTACCCCATCTGGGTAGCGAGACTATATAAATATCACAAGGCATGACTTCTGTATTATTCTATTAAATAACATTTGACCGACCCATGAGCTGCATATCCTGCTAGTGAAACTAACAATATGCCCAGTGAATACCTCAGTAAGGGTGTTACCCCAAAACTTTAAGCTACTGTCGCTACCCCGGTTCTCCGAAACACAGAGTAGTGAGATCCACGTATGGGAAACGACATCCGGTAATCCAATTTCACCAAGTATGGTTCTGACAGCCAGTAGCGCATTCAGTCATACAGGAGACTACTGCCCTCCTGGAAGAACATATGGGACACTGCAGTGCTACTACTCTTCATATTCACTTCTCATGCGCGGCAAGCAGGGCAGTCTTGGTGGATCTCTCCACCGGCGTTACAACAGTAACCTAAAGTTCTCTTTCATCATCTCGTGTTTGAGATACACATATGGGGAGATATAGACAGCTCCCAGAATGCCTTATGCTCACAGCTGAGATGCTGTCAGGCCAGCAAAGGATGCCTTCTCCCCTGAGGGGAGGGTGGTGTCTGGCACATCCAAGTAGGGAAGTACTGAAGACTTTCCACTGCCCAAAGCTATAGCCAGGACCCAGAAACAATGTGAAGCACTAAAACCCATAGCAGATGAGGGGAGATGTGTGCGCCTCACACAGAGCTCACCCCCAGAACTGAGTGGACTACCGGCCTCAGGCAGTGGAACTAGCAACAGTATCTGGAGAAACCCAGCCTGCGGCTGAATAAATATCTTGCAAGGAGACCCCATGAATAGAGCCCACGATGCAGCCATGCCCCTCATTGAATGAGCCCTCAGGCCCAAGGGTGGGTGTTATCCTCTTTGAATCATATGCCATAACAATAGCTTCCACAAGCCAATGGGACAGCCGCTGCTTAGAGATACTTTTCCTTTGCAGGCAGGGGCCCAGCTGACTAAGAGCTGGTCGCTCTTTCTAAAAGCCTTAGTCTTTGTCATATACGTGCAGAGAACACAGCATATGCAGCCTATGCTGCTCTTCAGAGGAGAATGGTGGTGGGTGAAAAGCGGCAAGCTCCAACACCTCACATGTGAAAGCTGGGAAGCTTTTAGGCATAAAGGCTGGATTGAGCTTAAGAAAGAGCCTATCCATCTTAGGGGAGAATATTGTGCACGAGAGATGCACTGAGAGCGTATGGAGGTCACTGACTCACTTAGCTGAGACTAGTGAAAGCATCAACGCTGTCTGGAGAGACAACAATTTTATTTATAGACTCAAACGGCCTTGGAGACAGAGCCTCTAGCTCCAGTGATAAATCCCAAGGGGGAATGTGCTTTTTAGCAACAGGCAGAGAACAGTGAGCCCCCTTCATGAACCTGTGAATGAGGGGGTGCTGCCCCACTGCATAGTCTTTGAAACCAGTATGACAAGCAGTGAGAGCTTTCAGGTAGATCTTAATGGTAGGAAAGGATTTCTCTTTATCCATTAGGTTCTGTGAAAAGCACAGCACATCAGAAACAGAGCTCTGGTATGGCACTGACTCAGGAGAGGCACACCATCTTTCTAACACCTGACACTTATTGTCATAAAGTGGCCTGGTAGAGGGCGCTCTCGTGCTCTGGATGGTTGCAGTCACGTGAGGGGGAAGCCCTAATGTGTTGAGGTTATGCCTCTCGCGGGCCAAGCCCATAGAGCTACTCGCTCAGGGCAGGGGTGGTGTATTTCCCCGTTCACCTGAGACAGGAGGTTCGTGCGTAGCGGGAGCGCGCATGGCTGTACATAAAGGAGAGGGATAATCTCAGCCAGCCATGGCAATTTCTGCCACCTGCGTGCGATTAGGATCACTGTGAAGCTCTGCTCTCTCACTCTGGCTGGAGTGGGAGAGATGAGAGTGAGGGGGGCAAATGCCTGTGAAGAGATCTACAGCTGCACGGCCAAATCTGTGCCATAGCATTTCCACAGTCTGGGGATGTAGATGCCATTCCTCGTACAGTGGGTTTCCCCTTGATAGCAGATCCGCGCCTGCGTTCAGAATATCCGAACATGGCTCATGCATAACCACAGAAAGTGACGGCTGCTCCAGACCAACAGTCTGTGGGCTAGACCATGGAGCTGGAGGGATCGCATGCCACCTTGGTGATTGACATATGCTACCGCAGTCATTATTGCAGCGTACGAGCATATGATGTCAGACAGGGAAGAAAATATCTGAGAGCTGTCCATATAGTTAATAGCTCCAGATAATTGATGTGAGCTGAGCGCAGCTGGATTGGCCGCATCCCATTCATCATGTGACCCCCCTGAGTGCCCACCCCAGAGAGGGATGTGTCTGTCCTCATGACTTTCCACATGAGAACGATCCTGAGAGGGGTTCCCTCAGTGTAAAAGTCTGTTTTCCCAGTGACTCAGAGTGTCACCGTGAGATGGCGATGGAGATTGTTGCTGGAGGCTGTGGTGGAGGGATGAAATCCACCTCATAAAGCCCCTCATTCTTAACAGCCCCAGTAGCAAATCCTGAGAGGCTGACACCATCCGCCCCTGCAGTCTGAGGCATGTGTGATACTGTACTCTCAAGCCCGGTGTGAACTGAGAGAGGTACAAGTCTGAGAGATTAAATGCAGTCCACTGACAGGTGAGCTCACAGCGAGACAGAGTTTAAATCCACTCCCAAGAATGTTACACTCCAGGATGGGGAGAGATGACTCTTGGGGAGGTTTACTCTGAAACTTAGAGACAACAGATGTGTATGAACTCAGTGTCCAGCACAACTCTTCCTTTCAAAAATCAGCCAGTCATCTAAATACGTCAGTATTCTGATCCCCATTAGTCTCAATGGAGCCAGACCCACCTCTACACAAATACAGAACACCCGTGGACTCAGGGAAAGGCCGAAGGGTAGCAAACACCACGATGGGCAAAGCGGAGAAATTTCATCTGAGGGGATAAATGCTTACGTGGAAGAAGGCATCTTTCAGATTCATTGATGTGATCTAGGGATGTTAAGTTAATCATTTAACTGTTAATCATTAAGAAGAATGTTGATTGATTCATTTCTATAGATTAAACTGTTGAATTTCATTAAACCATTTCAATGAATAACCTAATGTTGGTGATTAGATTTTAAATTAAAGAGACATTTTTTAAAATTTTAAATTATAAATTCATGGTTCCCTCGACTGGCAGCAGTGAAATGTTATTGGTCCATTCCGGGAACATCAGTGCCATCTGAACACGTCTTCTCAGCTGCTGGTCTCACCTTCAGCAGACTGCACACCAGACTGACCCCTAAGCATGTAGACATGCTCATATTCCTTAACAAAAATGCTTCAGTATTAAGTTAAGCCTATTAGTTTATTACAAAGTTAAGCATTAATAAGCAGCATTAATAAGCACCATAAATAAGCAGCTTTAATAAGCAGCATTAATAAGCAGTATGAATAAGCAGCATTAATAAGCAGTGTAAATCATTTGCATTAATAAGCAGAATTAATAAGAAATATCTTTTGTCACCATCACAGTGGCAGTTCAGCCAGCCCTTTGCGGTCCCTCCTCTCCTGAACAGATTTCTCTTAAGGCTTCTTGTAGTTTTGGCCTTAATACACAATCCTGTTTAAATGATTGTTTGAGCATGTCTTAATAAAACCTCTCTGATAGATGCAGCTCATTAATTGGTAAGTCTGTTTTGAGTCATTCTTTTTATAGGCCATGTAGAAGATTTTAAGCTAATCAGTTTATCATTATTAATAAATTAATGGGTGCTGACAATCGATTAAAAGAATTGCACAAAATTTGCATCCCTAATTAAAACCAGTCGTTCTGACATTGAACATGTTGTTAACATTTTGAAATTATATTTCCTCAATTGTGTAACACTGAGATTAAAGATAGGAAGTAGAGAACCATCCTTCTTTGGGACCTGGAATTAAGAATAATAAAAGTTTTGTTGGGTTCGTTCTTTGGGAATCACACGTATCGCCCCTTTTTGTAAGAGGAAAGAAATTTCTTCCTCTTAAACATGGGCAGCGCTCTCTTGGGTTTGAGAGTAAATGACTCTGTTGAAATGGGGGGTTTCACTTTGAACTGGAGTCTGTAGCACTTGGCTATTGTCTGTAGCCCTTGTCTGTAGTAGTGCTGCTGTGTCCTATGTGTTCTTCCAGGAGGGCGGTAGCCTCCTTTAGCATTGGACACGCGCCTGTCTGTCAGAGCCAGACTTTGTGCAATGAAGAGACACTCTGCAGAGGTCATGACCGGCTGTCATTCCCCATAGTTGGATTTTCAACACAAGATGATGAAAGAGAAGTTTATTTATGGCACCAATACAGTGATTGGTTCTTGCAGAGATGCACACCCTAGTCAGTGTATAAGTGTGCCATTTACTTTGCACGGTAATTGCTTGAGCTTCCCTTAAATTATCCAGAGAACATTTCCCACAATCCACACTATTATACATTTGACAAAATAAAGTCTGACCTGACCAGAACTCTAGTACCTACCGCCATCACCAACAGACCCCCCTCCTACAATGACAGGGGTGCTGCATGGTAGTTATACCGCCCCTACAGGCACAGGAGAACTAGCAGCCCAGCTGGCAGTAAATAAGGGGCTTTGTATGACTGGTGTGCCCTTATGACTAAGTCTATCAGTTCTGTATATGTTGCATGTTCTCCTGTAAGTGTCTACTGTGATAGGGTGGCAGTGTAGTATAATAGCTATGGAACTGGTCTTGTAACCTAAAGGTCACAGGCTCTATTCCTGGGTGGGAAACTGCCATTGTACCCTTGAACAAGGTACTTAACCTGCATTGCTTCAGTATATATCCAGATGTATAAATGGATGCAATGTAGATGCTATGTGTATAAAAAATGCATCTGGATGAGTGTCTGCTCAGTGCCTAGATGGATGGATGGATGTATGGATAATCTTATTTAAAGTGACTCGGCCTTTAGCTGTGTGTTAGGTTGCAGTGCTGTGGGAAGTTTGTCACCGAAAACCAAAAGTAAAGAAGCAAACACATTGTCCACTCTGAAAGATGTGTGTTCTCTTTTACATCATTACTTTTGGTGGTAGCTGTGTCAAACATCCCACAGCATTGCAAACTAACTGACTGACCACTCTGAAAGATGACAGCCACACTTTTGGAACAGGATAACCCCAGAGAAAAGATCATAGAAAAGGTAGATGAGCCCTTAGCCCCAATTCTAAGAATTTTCAGAATAAGAAAAGGGGCCATTTGGGTCAGAATTACATCTGTAGAACTGCCAGAGTTCAGTCCAGCAGGCCATCTGATTCTCAGGTCCAAAGTGCTGCAGCTGGAGAGTGTAGCACAGACATCTTCCTCAGTGCATCATCAACCTTAAAATCCTCAATTTCACTCTTCATCACTGAACATTATCATTTGTATCATTTACTATTTGTTTTATGTATACCTAATATAATTATAATATAATATATGAACTCTTCTTTGCAGACTGAACAGCTGTAAACTAATGGAGAAGTCCTGTAATATTGTGGCCTCAGCTCTCCAGTCATCAAACTCACCCCTGAGAGATCTGGACCTCAGCTACAATGACCTGGGAGATTCAGGAGTGGAGCTGCTCTGTGCTGGACTGATGAGTCCAAACTGTAAAGTACAGAGACTGGGGTGAGTAGTGCTGTGTACTGTGTGACCTTAACAAAAAATAATTCCTGAGTATGGTTGTGTATGTCTGAATTTTGTCACAAGGAAGAAAACAAATTTACTGATTGCATTTTCAAAGCCTGTAATCTCAATGATTGTGTGAATATGAGTTTGCAGATCAGCGTATTGACTGGGGTATGCTCATACACTACATTTCCAAAAGTGTGTGGACACCTGAACATCACACCCTTGTTGAACATCTCATTCCAAAACCATGGGCATTAATATGGAGTTGGAACCCCCTTTGCTTCTGTAACTGCCTCCACTCTTCTGGGAAGGCTTTCTAGTAGATTTTGGAACATGGCTGCGGGGATTTTCTTCCATTCAGCTGCAAGAGCATTAGTGAGGTTGGGTACTGATGTTGGGCATCAGGCTGTCTAATTCACTCAAAGGTGTTTGATGGAGTGGAGGTCAGGGCTCTGTGCCAGCCAGACAAAACTCTTCCCCAGCAAACTCAGCAAACCATTTCTTTATGTGCCTTTCTTTGTGCACTGGAACAGTGTCATGCTGAAACAGGGAAGGGCTTTCCCCAAGCTGTTGCCACAAAGTTGAAGCACACAATTTTCTTGAATGGCATTATATGCTGTAGCATTAAGATTTCCCTTCAGAGGAACTAAGGGGTCTAACCCAAACCATGAAAAACAGCCCCAGACCATGATTCCTCCTCCTTCATACTGTACAGTTGGCACTATGCATTCCACCAAGCCCAGATTCGTCCGTCAGACTGCCAGGTAGAGAAGTGTGATTCATCACTCCAGAGAATGCATTTCCACTGCTCCAGAGTCCAATGGCAGTGTGTTTTACACCACTCCAGCTGACGCTTGGCATTGCACATCATGATCTTAGGCTTGTGTACTGTGGCTTGGCCATGGAAACCCATTTCATGAAGCTCTTGACGAGCAGTTTTTGTTCTGATGTTGTTTCCAGAGGTAGTTTGGAACTCTGTAGTGAGTATTGCAACCATGGAAAGATGATTTTTACACGCTACAAGCTTCAGCACCTATTTTTGTGAGCTTGTGTGGCCTACCGCTTCGCTGCTGAGCTGTTGTTGCTCCCATACCTTTCTACTTCACTATACCAGCTCTTACAGTTGACTGGAACATCTCTAGCAGGAAAGACATTTGATGAACTGACTTGCCTCAGCTGGAGACTTGAAAAGGTGCTGTGCACCATCGTGAGCTTGAGCGTGGCTGGGTATATTAGAAACGTCTGGAGACCGCGATCACAGGTTACTACCAGCAGAGAAGAGAAGGCTCTGTCCCGCTGTGCTGTGTAATCGCTGAAGTCTGGATAAAAACTAATTACTATCCTGTTCAACTTCACTGGTGATTTCCTGGCGGCTTGCGAAATATGCTGTCGATCCGTGTACCCCAGCAGATTAATAATCAATGTTCCAGGCCTGTCTGCTGTTTTTGATCAGCCCCCATAGAAACGGTGAGCCCTCATTACTTCTATAGTCCTGTCAGCCAGAGAGGGAAATCACACTTTGAGGGAATTGGTAAGAAAACCAACCAGGTCTGATCCTTCAGAGTTCTCCGGAATGTTAACAATGTGACGGGTGCATCACCTGCTCCTATCCTCCAGCTCGCCATTTTAGCCTCGAGCTGATCCTGTTTGGCCTGGTGCAGCGAGGCAGCGGTTTCGGCTAGTTTAACTTTGGCTTTCAAACCGGCAAATTCAGCCCGTAGCTCTTTCATGCCGAGCGAATATTGAGAGATTTCAGCTTGTATGGGCCGGGTTTCGCCTCGATCCGGGAGAGCTGTGTCTCAAAATATTGTCTGTGTTTTTCTAACACAGCCTCTACAATGGCTGCTAGCATGACACAGGATCCCTCATCATGTCCCTTTCTGGGTGAGTCTTGCCTGAAGGAGTCTTTGTTTTAGAAGAAATTGACATATTTTATATCTTGGTCAACAGCACCAATAAACTGAACTGGGAGTGAACAGTTAAGTTAGCCATTTATAATGAAAACAGTTAAATGAAAAGGAGAGAGGGCAAGGAGCAAAATCGCTGGGCAGCCATCTTCCCAGTATGTCACGTGATTCTCCCCAACAGATTGATGAATAAAGAAAAAGAACACACAAAGAACTTGTGATGCATACCCACAATCCTCATATGAAATGAATTAGGTACCAGGATAATTAAAGGGATATTTCACAAGTAATCTTTTGGAGCTTACCCCATTGCATTTGGATAGTGTGAATACTAGCAACTAGCTGTCCCTGTTAACAGTCCTCCTGGTTGTCCAGCTCCCAGTTCACTCCCATTCATTTTCAGGACCTTGCTGAAAGTAATCTTTTTAAAACATAAACTAACTACGAGGCATAATAGATCAATAAACGAGAATTACTGATGTCAAACAATCCCTGTCCCTGTTGTAATAGGTCACCGGTGAGAACTGGATACAGACTGTCTGATTGATATGGTAAAACATTGACCTGCATAGTAAAATGTATCAGGTCTGTCACACATTGCAGTCTTCATCCATCTCCATTTTCCTGCTATGAACTCTAGTGAAATCCATATATTTACCCCACTCTTTTTCACACACTGACCTTTTGTTGAAGGCAAGTTTTACTCCTTCATTACACACTGGTTTGTGCTGCAGGATTGTTGTGTTTCTGAAAGGATTGTGCATAAAATGACATTTTATTCTGCTGGTAGCGTCGTCGCCTCAGCAAGAACGTCCTGGGTTCGAATCCTGGCCTGGGGCTTTCTGCGTGAAGTTTGCATGTTCTCCCGTGTTCATGTGGGTTTCCTCCGGGTACTCCGAGTGTGTGTGAATGGTGAGTGAATGTTGTGTGTGCCTTGTGATAGTTTGGCGATAGATAGATTCCAACTTCAGACTCTTGTTCACTGACTTCAGTTCCTAGTGAACGAGTGAGTCATGCAGTGACTGATTCCAACTTCAGACTCTAGTTCCTAGTGAAAGTAATTTCACCTACTGTGCTTTGGATGTGAATTCCTACATGAACCAGGCACAGGCCTATGTTATTATATGATTCACAGGACTTTCTGAAACATTTAGCCGATTTAAAAATGTATAGCCAATATGGGCATGTTTCTGTGCACTTCACTCAATTAGCATTTAAGGCTGGCTCACAAATAAGTGGCACGAGGTTGACGACTAAATAATTTGCAAACAACAGAAGAGCTGATGCTGATATCCGTGCAGATATTGGATATAGTGGATCAAACAAGTTGTAAAACAGCTAGCCAAATTATGTGTGGGTGTACTAACTGATTTTACATTTCAGTTAGTCTAATTCACCATTTGGCTGTTCTGAGCCATAGGAAGCTTCAAAACACTCGGCCAGGATAGCCTAGAGATAAGACAGAGCACGAACTTGGGGGTAACCATTGGAGGTGTGAATGTGTGTGTCTGTGTGTGAGTGTGGGTCTGCGTGTGTGTGTGTGTGTGTGTGTGTGTGTGTGTGTGTGTGCGTGTGAGTGTGGGTCTGCATGTGTGTGTGTGTGTGTGTATATGTCAGAGGGGGTGTCCATTCCCCTCCCCCCTCCCCTCCCACTAGATAAAATATGTGGCTTTCTTGTAGTTAGCATTCTAGCATCTAGGTCTGGTGTGTACATTTATATCTCTGTTTTTTTAAAATATTCTGCTGCCTTTTTGTTTTAAAATTTTGGTCTTGGCACATCCTTAGATTACTTTGGGACAAACACGCTGTGGTTTGGTATCTTCTTTCAATCATTCCTTGTGTGACTGTCCATGTCTATAACCTTTGTTAATTGTTTTAAGGTAGTTGAACCTTGTCTTTAGATTTGATATATTTGCTAATAATTACCAAATTAAATCAAATAAATATATTTTACATGTTGGATAAGCGAGGTGTTCTAGCTGCTGATGCACTGTGTTCGGTATTCAGAGTGCCGGACGCCAAACAAGGGTGCTAACGGTTAAAACTGCTGGGTTCAGAAAATTAAACGTAGTTCAGATAATCCTCACCTTGCTGAAAGGTTTTGCACTCTTTATCTTCTTAGTCAGTGCCTGTCCTAATTTTATGACCTGTAATTCTACTGAATGCCGTGCCTTGCATAACTGGAGTGGGATTGTTTATCTTACTTGCCTTGGCTATATTTGGAACTGTGTTGACTAACTGCGTTGTGTCAGTTTCCTGCATCATACACTGTTCATCAAGCTAGCTGCACCAATGTCAAAACAATGTAGACCTCTCAAATTATCCACAAAGTTGTGATGAGTTCTTAAAGCCTAACATATTATATTTGAATAAAGGAAATGACTACGGTTTCTTTGCTTGAATTGAAACTGAACCTAGTTTACATCTCTGCCTCAGTGTTGCCAGATGCCTGAATCAGTTACTCCTAAAAAAGTCCTCAAAATCTTCAATCAACTCCCATTCAAATTCCTGACAAATGTTCCCCCATATCTCATTTAAATTCCCCCTATCTGTCATTGACTTCCATACATCTTTACTGTGAAACTTCCCCCATGAATGTTCAAATCCCCTACATACATTTAGGGGAAAGTCTGGCAACCCCACTCTGCGATGTGTGATCTTCTTTGTGAAATAATATACTGATGGCCTCTTTTGTTCATGGTTTTTTACATCATTCAAACAAGAGAGTTGGCTACCCAAAGCTTCTAGCGTTTCTCAGATGTAAGTGGGCTGACCAGCTAGTTTAAGCCAATTTTTTTTTTTAATTCTGTAGGTCTATTTATTACTCAGGCAAGTTTGTTATTGCAATACAAAGGCTTTAGGGGTTGGAGGACATGTAGAGCTGCGGTGACTAGTCTTAAACTCGTTCCAGTTCCGGACCCAGACCCGGACTCGAATAAGAATGTCCAGTTCGGTCCGGTCCTCAATGGCAGGTCCTGTTCCTTCCCAGACTAGGTCCCCACCGCTTTAAATTTCCAATAATCCCTCTCCGAACTGTGTAATTCTGAGGAGAAATTCCAGTACAAAATATAACTTTTCTCAATCAGTGTTACCATATTGGGCGGCCCAATTGGGCTCCTTTTGATTACGGTGGGCAGGTAAAAATAGTGTTGGGCTGGTTGATGAAATTTGGGCTGCTTTTGTCAAAATTAGGCAGGTTTTAGAAAATATTGTGAAAACAATTTTATGAAAGAAGTAGCACAGAAAATACCAGTTTCTCTGCCGGTTGATTTAATTTGCGGTATTAGGGGAATTCCTCGCGTCCACACCCACCAGCACCCCTCCCCCCCCCCCCGGTCGACCGCAGCCCACCCTAATACAGCAGCCTAAAACCGGCCGTGTTATGATTTGGGCTGGTTTTCACTGAATTGGGCAGGTTTTACGTTGTGATTGGGTTGGATACTGACTCCAAAAGTGCAAACCCTATTAGGGTTCATGTTGTAGTGTTTCTATATGTTCATGACTCTTTCAATTCTTTTTAAGTAAGTACACTTACTTGTACTTATATTTTGGTAATAATTCATGAATATTTAGCCCTGCTTTCAACAACATAAGGTCACTTTAATGTAATAAGTACACTGTCAGCTTTTAGATGGACCAGTCCTTGTCATAAATGAGCCAGCCCCCCCCCCCCCCCCCCCCCCCCCAACTGTGTTTAGATTATGGCCTCAGAGAGAGAAACAGTGAACTGGATGCAATATTGGCTTAAAGACTGCTGCCTACCTTCCCCTCCATGAACATTAAAGGAAACGTCCTATACGCCACTCTGATACCCTTATCTAGGTAGGCAATCTATGGGTCCCACCTCCTGCAGTGTCTCAGGAGAGACAAACCAGAAGACAGAGATATTTACAAGGCCAGAGGCCAAGTGTGGCTACAGAATGAACAAAGATCCGGTTCTGTTTGATCTTAAGTTTAAATGCAATCTGACATTTTATTGAAAGCGTTGACTGAAAACTTGTTTATGTTAGAAGCACAAGTAAACTTCCATGCTTTTTATTGGTATTCAGTAGCTTAACTGAGTTACCTCCTAATATATTCATGTTTCGTCTTGTTAGAAAGGGAGTAAATTCCTGAATATTTTGGTAATAATACGGTTCTTAGCCATACTTTCAACAACATAAGGTCACTTTCATTAAAAAGTACACTGTCAGCTTTTAGATAGGCCAGTCCTTGTCATAAATGAGTCTGCCTCCCTTTCTACATCTGAATGTGGAATTGCCCAATCAGGGCAAACATGCTCAAGCCATGTTGCGTCAAGTGTTTATGATGGCCTCAGGAAAAAGTTGTGTTGTGTTGCAGTTGGTCTTTATTTTGGTGGTGGTTTCTTGGTTGTGTGTTTTAGTTCATTTCCTTTGTTCCTGTGGCACTGGAAGAGGGGAATACTTTGATAAGGTCTGGTTCTTCAGTCTTTCTTTTCTGGTAATCTAAATTTAGCATCTTCTTTGATGTCTTCTGTTTTGTTTTGTAACTTAGAAGTAGACCTGATACAGAGTTTGTTTTGGTTTGTCAATTGATTCCACCAGGTTACTGTTGACTGACCTATCAATAATTGAATTCATAATAGTCATTTTCAATAATACTTGTTAAATTAAATCACGTACAATATATTTTATATGTAGGTTAAGTGAGGGGTTTTAGCACACAATACCACTTGTGTTCAGTATTCAGAGAGCTGAACATTTTAACAAGGGCATTGACTGAAGCACTGGATTCAGAAACTAAACATATTTTTACTTAATTGTTTCTTGCCCGACAGTGCCTCCTGGAGTTTTAAATACACTGCTGTCTGAGCTGTAATCTCAATATAAACTGCAGCTGGGTCCACACAGCCTGCTCACTGCCTATTCCTGTATTTTAATGTATAAACACAATGTGCAGATGTTCCCCTGTCATACAGTACTGCACTGCTGCCCTGCTCTCCCTGGGAGTATCGGGGCTCCCCCACTCCCTGCCCACTGATCCCTTAGCAGTGTGCAGCACCAGGGGGTCCTGAGACGGCCTCAGCACAGGGGCTCAGCTGATCCCTTAGCAGTGTGCAGGATAAGGGGATCCTGACCAGCTGGCTGGTAGCTGTCAGCTGCCTAGCATGAGGAACCGACAACACACAAACCAGATTTGTGTAGGTCAACAACCGTCTCTTCTTAGTTGAAAGCTCTTTGGTTTTTCCCATGGTCATAGATGACAAAGGCATTTTGTGTGTGTGCAACCTCATATTTACATGCCAGTGATTCAAGAAATGGTGAAAGGCAGCTATACAGTTTCTGGGGGCTGAGATCAAATAAAATAAAAAATTTCTTCAGATGCCACTTCAGATGTTTAGTTTTATTTTAAATATTCTTTAGGGGTACCAATAATTTTGACCCCTATGCTTTTGAGAAAACTGATATTACTCAGAAGTTTTTTTAAAAGAATATTTTTTAAAATTATACTGAAAGTAAGTAGTTTCTCCAAATGTTTGAGCAGACAATTTGCATCATTGGGTATATTGTTTGTCTTGCACAATAATTTTTGCTAATTTTCGTAAAGAGGGCTAGTAATTCCTGAGTTGAATGTATAAACTCTTCTTTGCAGACTGAACAGCTGTGACCTCACAGAGAAGTCAGGTGATATTGTGGCCTCAGCTCTCCAGTCATCAGACTCACCCCTAAGAGATCTGGACCTCAGCTACAATAACCTGGGAGATTCAGGAGTGGAGCTGCTCTGTGCTGGACTGAGTCCAAACTGTAAACTGCAGAGACTGGGGTGAGTAGTGCTGTGTACTGTGTGACATTAACTAAATAGAATTACTGATTATGGAAATGGGCAGCTTGAACCTGTGTCCTGGAGAGAGAGACTAGCTACTGCTGCCAGGCATTCATCTAAGTGTTCTCTGACATTAAGATCTTCAATCCTGGGAGGTAAATGTCCTGCTTATCCAGGAATCTAAAACCAACAACTATCCCTGGGATTAAACTAATTAAGATTTACCCCATTTGGGTAGCGAGACTATATAAACATCACAAGGCATGACTTCTGTATTATTCTATTAAATAACATTTGACTGACCATAGCAGCTATCCAAGAAGAGCTGCATATCCTGCTAGTGAAACTAACAATATGCCCAGTGAGAACCTCAGTAAGGGTGTTACCCCAAAACTTTAAGTTACCGTCGCTACCCAGGTTCTCCGAAACACAGAGTAGTGAGATCCACGTATGAGGAATGACATCCGGTCATCCAATTGCACCAAGTGTGGCTCTGACAGCCAGTACCGCATTCAGTGCTACAGGAGACTACTGCCCTCCTGGAAGAACATATGGGACACTGCAGTGCTACAACTCTTCATATTCACTTCTCATGCGCGGCAAGCAGGGCAGTCTTGGTGGATCTCTCCACCGGGGTTACAACAGTAACCTAAAGTTCTCTTTCATCATCTCGTGTTTCAGATCCACCTACGGAGAGATATAGACAGCTCCCAGAATGCCTTATGCTCACAGCTGAGATGCTGTCAGGCCAGCAAAGGATGCCTTCTCCCCTGAGGGGAGGGTAGTGTCTGGCACATCCCATGTAGAGAAGTACTAAACACATTCCACTGCCCAAAGCAATAGCCAGGTGCCGGGAACAATGTGAAGTACAGGGTTCGTACGGTCATGAAAAACCTGGAAAAGTCATTGAAATTTAAAATGCAATTTCCAGGCCCTGGAAAAGTTATGGAAAATAATATTTCTTGAAAAGTTTTGGAAAAGTAATGGAAATATAGCTAAAGTTGCATAAAATATAATTACTCATTAATCCAATCATAAAAATAGTATGTATAGTAATAAAACGTAAATTTGCACGTAACCTTCGCGGTATTTTGGTGGTGTGAGAAGTTAATTCGGTCTGGCTCAGTCTGTTTACGGGCACGCTTCTGCTAATGTAGCAGGTAGTGAACGTAGGCCCTACTGTGCCGACAATATGCCAGGGAAGTGCAGCTTCAATAATATATCAGGGCTCGAAATTAACTTTTTAACTTGGTAGCACTGGTGCTCCCAACTTCAAAAAGTTAGGAGCACCAACAATATATGGAATAGTTTTTTTTTTTTGATAAAAAACGACAATATAACAGTACGGTTTACAAGTAACAGTTAAACTGTCACGCCTAAAATGTGTCGACTCTTCAAGCAATTGCGTGTTATGCATTCAAACGACAAGGCGCTTTTCGTCACATTAATACCGCTAATTAAATCAACCGCCAGTAAACTGCATCGGAGAAATTAGCTGTTTCAACCGGGTCGCTACACAAAACACTACGTTAACGTTTCAAAAAAAATGTTCGCTTCAAGTTTTCAGCTTTCGATAACACTAATAAATTGAACATAAACTGTTGTCTTCAGGTAACATTAGTTAACGCGTTAGCTCTCTGTGTCGCGTGACAGTGGAGTGCAGCAAAAGGGAGTGATTGAAGGCTAATATTAACCAATTTAAAATCAGCATTAAAGGTAAGAATGTCAAGCTCACGATTGGTGAGAAGGGTCACCGTCAGCTCACAAGGCACATCCTGAGTGTACTAACTAGCGAATGTACAGAGAAAGACGTTCGACTGGAAAAAGAAAAAAAAAGGGTCGCACCAGAACAATTATTTGCACTCGCACAAATGCTCCCAATTATATTTCGAGGTCGCACAGATTCAATTTCGGGAGCAAATGCGACCAAGATGGTCGCAGTTTCGAGCCCTGTTTGAGACATTGACAAAAATGTTAAACTATTCGAATTAAAATATGAGAGAATGTATCTAAGTGTGTCTGTCTGGTGTTTATTTGTTTTAGAGAGGCACGATATGTTTCAGATGCAGACCTAATTTTACTTAGTGTTACAATAAATCATTTTTAATCGTCCCGCTGAGATAAAGTCATTTGTTTGGGTCATGGAAATTCAGTTAAAGGTTGTGGAGAAGTCATGGAAAAGTCATTGAAAATCATTGGTGAAAAAGTGTATGAACCCTGGAAGTACTAAAACCCATAGCAGATGAGGGGAGATGTGTGCACCTCACACAGAGCTCACCCCCAGAACTGAGTGGGCTACCGGCCTCAGACAGTGGAACCTAGCAACAGTATCTGGAGATACCTAGCCTGCGGCTGAATAAATATCCTGCAAGGAGACTCCATGAATAGGGCCCACAATGCAGCCATGCCCCTCATAGCATGAGCCCTGAGGCCCAAGGGTGGGTGTTATCCTCTTTGAATCATATGCCATAACAGTAGCTTCCACAAGCCAGTGGGACAGCCGCTGCATAGAGATGCTTTCCCTTTGCAGGCAAGGGCCCAGGTGACTAAGAGCTGGTCGCTTTTTCTAAAAGCCTTAGTCTTTGTCATATACGTGTGGAGAACACAGCATATGCAGCCTATGCTGCTCTTCAGAGGAGAAAGGTGGTGGGTGAAAAGTGGCAAGCTTCAACACCTCACATGTGAAAGGAGGGAAGCTTTTAGGCATAAAGGCTGGATTGAGCTTAAGAAAAAGCCTGTGCATCTTAGGGGAGAATATTGTGCATGAGAGATGCACTGAGAGCGCATGGAGGTCACTGACTCACTTAGCTGAGGCTAGTGCAGCAACGCTGTCAGGAGAGACAACAATTTTTACATCTCTCATGTATAGACTCAAACGGCCTTAGAGACAGAGCCTCCAGCTCCAGTGATAAATCCCAAGGGGAAATGAGCTTTTCAGCAACAGGCAGAGAACAGTGAGCCCCCTTCATGAACCTGTGAATTAGGGGGTGCTGCCCCACTGCATAGTCTCTGAAACCAACATGACAAGCAGTGATAGCTGCCAGGTAGACCTTAATGGTAGGAAAGGATTTCTATTTATCCATAAGGTTCTGTGAAAAGCACAGCACGTCAGAAACAGAGCACTGGTAAGGCACTGACTCACGAGAGGCACACCATCTTTCTAACACCTGACACTTATTGTCATAAAGTGACCTGGTAGATGGCGCTCTGGTGCTCTGGACGGTTGCAGTCACGCGAGGGGGAAGCCCCAATGCGTTGAGGTTATGCCTCTCACGGGCCAAGCCCATAGAGCTACTCGCTCAGGGCAGGGGTGATGTATTTCCCCGTTCACCTGAGACAGGAGGTCCGTGCGTAGCGGGAGCGTGCATGGCTGTACATAAAGGAGAGGGATAATCACTGCAGTAACATTTCCAGAGTCTGGGGATGGAGACACCATTCCCCGTACAGTGGGTTTCTCCTTGACAGCAGATCAGCGCTCGTGTTCAGAATTCCTGGAACATCAATCAATCAGTCAAATTTTATTTATATAGCGTATTTCACAGCAATTGTCACAATACGCTTCACAGACAACCCTGGCCTAGACCCCCACAGGAGCAAGCCTAAAGCAACCTGGGTCACGCGTAACCACAGAAAGTGACGGCTGCTCCAGACCAACAGTCTGTGGGCTAGACCATGGAGCTGTAGGGAGCGCATGCCACCTTGGTGATTGACATATGCTACTACAGTCATTATCGCAGCGTACGAGCACATGATGTTGCCTTAGACGGGGAAGAAAATATCTGAGAGCTGTCCATGTAGTTAATAGCTAAAAGAAAATTAATTCACCATGTAACCCTCCTGAGAACCCCCACCCCAGAGAGGGATGTGTGTGTCCTCATGTCTTTCCTCATGAGAACGATCCTGAGAGGGGTTCCGAGTGTAAAAGTCTGTGTTTTCCCAGTGACGCAGAGTTACTGAGTGCTTGTGTGTCACTGTGAGACGGCGATGGAGATTACACACAGGGCTGAGGTGGAGGGATGAAATCCACCTCATAAAGCCCCTCATTCTTAACAGCCCCAGTGGCAAAACCTGAGAGGCTGGCACCATCAGCCCCTGTAGTCTAAGGCATGTGTGATACTGTACTCTCGAGCTGGGCTTGAACTGAGAGAGATATACTTTGAGAGATAAAATGCAGTCCACTGATAGGCAAGCTCACATGGATACAGAGTATAAATCCACTCCCAAGAAGGTTACACTCCAGGACGGGGAGAGATTGCACTGAAACCAAGAGACAACAGACATGTCAGAACTCGCTGAGTGTCCTGCACAACTCTGGGTTTTGAATTGGCAATAATCAGCCAATCGTCTGTATAAGTCAGTATTCTGAGCCTCATTAGTCTCAATGGAGCCAGACCCGCCTCTACACAAATACAGAACACCCGTGGACTCAGGGAAAGGCCGAAGAGTAGAACTGTGTATTTGTAGCAAACACCGCGATGGGCAAAGCGGAGGAATTTTGTGTGAGGGGGATAAATGCTTCCGTGGAAGGCATCTTTCATATTTACTGATGTGAAATAGTGATGTTATGTTAATCAATTAACTGTTAATTCTTAATGCTGATTAATGAATTTCTATAGATTGAACAGTTACATTTCAATAAGCCATTTCAATGAATAACCTAATGTTGGTGATTAGATTTCAAATTAAAGAGACGTTTCTTAATGTTAAATTAGAGAGTCACGGTTCCCTTGACTGGCAGCATTAGTGAAACGTTATTGGTCCATTCCTGGAACATCAGTGCCATCTGAGCGCATCTTCTGTGCTGCTGGTCTCACCTTCAGCAGACTGCACACCAGACTGACCCCAAAGCACATAGACATGCTCATATTCCTTAACAAAAAAAAAAAAAGTATTAAGTTAAACATATAAAAGTCATTCTTTTTATAGGCCATGGAGTAGATTTTAATCTAATCAGTTAATCATTATTAATCAATTATTGGGTGCCGACGATTGATTAAAAGAATTGCACAAAATTTTCCAATCTTTCTGACATATTGAACATGAAAGAGTGCTGTATGTTAACATTTTGAAATTATATTTCCTCAAATGTTTGTTTAACACTGAGATCCAAAATAGGAAGTTGAGAACCGTCCTTCTTTGGGAGCTGGAAATAATGAAAATAAAAACTACATTGGGTTTGATCTCTGGGAACCACACATATTTCCCACTTTTTGTAAGAAGGAAGGAATTTATTCCTCTTAAACATGGGAGCGCTCTCTTGTGTTTGAGAGTAAATGACTCTGTTGAAATGGAGGGTTTCTCTCTGAACTGGAGTCTGTAGCCCTTGGCTATATTAGCGCTGCAGTGTTCTATGTGCTCTTCCAGGAGGGCAGTAGCCTCCTTTAGCATTGGACGCGCTACTGTCTGTCAGAGCCACACTTGGTGCAACTGGATGCTTCTATGGAGGTCTGGACCGGATGTCATTCCCTAGAGTTGGCTTTCAAACACAAGATGATGAAAGAGGAGCTTATTTATGGCACCAAAGCAGTGATTTGTTCTAGCAGACATGCACACTTCAGTCAGTGTATAAGTAAGCCACGTACTTTAGATGCGCTGTAGGAGAAAGAGCACTTTATAACACAATATGAGAGTTGCCAATAGCCATGAATAGAAAGCATTAACAGTGTTAAGAGGCAATCATTTTATTTACCAGACATGGCAAGATGGACTGGACACTATGCTATAAGAGAGGAAAGGACATGCACCTGAAGTGATTGTAAGATAAAGAAATGGAACACAAAGAAATTGTGATGCATACCAAAAATGCTTTTTATGAAAGGTCTTTGGATAATGAAGTTAATTGTTTGAGCTTCCTTTAAATGCTATCCAGAGATCTCATACAAAATCTACAGTAGTTTACGTTTGACAAAATAAAGTCTTACCTGACCAAAACTCTAGTACCTACCACCATCCCCAGGAGCTACAGGGACAGGGGTGCTGCATGGTAATTATACTGACAGTAAATAAGGGGCATTGTACTACTGGTGTGCCCTAATGATTGAATCTATCATGCCTGTATGTGTTGCATACTCCTCCTGCAAGGGTTTACAGAGATGGTCCTTCTAAGGACTTTTTTATACTTCTGTGTAGTCTGCATAGTTTGCATGATTTGCATTGTGTGCGACATTTGCAACGGGCAGTGCATTTATATGACATGTTGTACAGGTACAGGTTGTGATTTTCCACCCACTTACAGATACCTTCAATTTTATATCTTTCATCTCCTTTAATAAACTTTTATCACATCCATACTGTATGTTACGGGAACGAGGCACAGACGAGGCAGACAGTGCTGGCAACATGCCTGTAGAGGACTTTTATTGTTCATAACAAGAGAATCACTGCGCTCACCCGTTTTAATTTGTTTGATGCGTAGAAACCGAAGAAATGTTGTCAATTGAAAAGAAATTGGTTCGCACTCAAAAAAATGGCTACAAAGCTTCAAAAAAAATGTCATTATTTATTTTTTATTAGTTTTCTTTAATGCAGATTCATGCACAAACGTTTTGGCGTGTTGCCTTCTTCAGTGTGCAGGTACAGTGATTATGAGATTCCACATTCTTATAAACAGGTAACAGCTGCCTTTCATTAGGGCTGCTGGCCAATTATTATGAGACAATTATTTATTAAGGCTGCTAGACAATCATAGTCTCCGGCGCTGTCCAGGTCTGAGTGCGGAGTGGAGGTGCTGAAACACAGCCCTGTCCCTCCGGCGCTGTCCATGGGGCAGCAGGCTGGGCCGGTGAGACACAGGTGAAGTGGAGCTGAGTGGCGGCTGATGGCAGGGAGGGGCGGGGCTCCAGAGGCCCACACCACAGTACATATATATGAGCATGTGCATTACTTCCTGTTACAGTGAATCGGCCTTTAGCTGTGTTAGCTTGCAGTGCTGTGGGAAGTCTGTCACAGAAAACTAAAAGGAAATGAGCAAATTCACTGTCCACAAATGAAAAATGTGTGTTGTCTTTACTTTTGGTGGTGGCCAAACATCCTACAGCACTGAAAACTAACTCACTGTCCACTCTGAAAGGTGGCAGCTGCACGTCTAGTATGGGATGGGAGGGTTAAGCCCAGAGAAAAGATCATAGAAAAGGTAGATGAGCCCATTGCCCCAATTCAGAGAACTTACAGTATAGGAAAAGGGCCCATTTGGGTCAGAATTACATCTATAGAACTGTCAGAGTTCAGTCCAGCAGGATGTTTAATTTTCAGGATTGTGGTGTTTCTGAAAGGATTATGAATAAATTGGTATTTTATTCTGCTGGTAAAGCCGGGCATTAACTCACCGGCACGGTATGTGTGTACATCTTGGTGGGAGAGTGTCCATCTGAACAACATGTGAGCTGCTGTTTAGATGCAGTGTTACATCGTTTAGTTTAGTCACTTTGCTGTGGTTCCAGTCCCAAGTCATAGCCTGGATATTACGCTATACCTTTGTAAGCAGTCATGCTGTGTGGAATAGTCTGATTCAGATATCAATATTCTGGCTCTAGCTCCTATCATCTAAAGAATAACATCATTTACAGGAGTATTCTAGTAATCTTCAAATGTCCCCACTAATTATTTTTTTTTGTGCAGTTTATATTACTCCACAAGGGCTACCGAACATGTTGATGAGGGGTTTTAAAAGAAAAAAATGACCTAATACATCAGGCTTTTATTTTCATTATTATTATTATCCTTGATACAACAATAATTAAATGTAACGCAATAATTAACCTATTATATTCGCAAAAGCGTGCGAGAATAAAATGATTGGATGGATTATAGCGTAAAGACATGGAGAACATAGGTGCAATGTGTGGAAGTTTCAAAAGACACCACATTTTTGAAAATCTAGTGTCTACCAGCAATTGAAGTTAGTGGCAGTAATCAGTTGTGCTGTTCTGATACGGCCACTAGATGGCGATGCAGTGTAATTCCAGTTGATGCCGTAGTTGCATTGCTGTAAGATCGTGCCAGATGAACTGAAGTGTAGCACAGCTCGTACACGACTCCGGCACTGCTTCAGCTGTTAGCAGGTGCAATATTGCAGGTCTGACCAATAATATCATGACTGGTTAGATAAAACCTTCATGTTATTTTATATACTGGCGTATATATTTAAGTTGTCTGTGACAGTTAGCTGCTTAGTTCCTCTCTGGCTCCGCTAGCTAGGTTGGGTCATGAAGTAACGTTAAGGTAGGTTGGGCTGGATAGCTAGCTAACTCGTGCGTTTGACTGTGTGAGTCAAAGCGAAAGCTGAACTTAGAACAAGGGCAACAAGTGTCAACGTGAGGGTCATGTTGTTTGATGTAAATGGTAAACAAATGATATTTGCAAAGTGTTAATAGTTATTATCAAATAATTGTGTTATGTAACTGTAGTTCTGTATTTTCAAAGAATGAACTAGCTGAGCTAACAGTTCAGAGCGAGCTCAGAGCGAGCTGCCATCGCCATGGTAACCAACCGACCCTCCGGCCACATGTTAAACAGCGTCGTCATGGTTACCGTCACGTTACTTTGGCGAGAGGTAAATAAGGAAGAGCGCAATTTTGTATTGAATGCGGTTTCATTTCACCTTGCTGAATATTTTAAAACTAATGTCAAAAACCCTGACAGACTGTATAATTTGTTAAACTTAAATTGTTTGAAAACTTGATGGTTACAAGATTAGGAAGAAAATATTATCATGATGACAGTAATGTATTTAGCTAATGGGTTATACGAGGAGTTATACATTAACAGTTATATGTATCTCTTCATAGTGATGACTATTCAGCGTCTTTGAAATGTATAAATGTTTATGAACTGAAGAACATGTCAGGTGAGGTAAAGTGCACCACAAAAATGCTGTTTGTGTTTGCAGATGAAATTAATATGTTTGCAAATCAGATAAGTTCATCACATGGAAAGGGTTATTAGAGCCCAGTAATTGCCTTAGACTATTGTGGATTAGTCAGAATACTTTATGAACTTAATTTACACACCCCCCTCCCTGTTTTTGTGTGTACATCTCAGGAATGCGTAGGTACATATATATCAACTGTCAAGGTGAACAATGTCACAAAGAATTTGTGCGTGTGTTTGTGTCCGTGCGTGCGTGTTTGTGTGTGTGTGGTCTCTCCACAGGCTGGGTTGGTGTAATCTCACAGAGGGCTGCTGTGATGTTCTGGCCTCAGTCCTGCGTTCTCCTCACTCAGAGCTGAGAGATCTGGAGCTCAGAGACAACGAGCTGCAGGATTCAGGAGTGAGAGCGTTGTCTGCTGGACTGGAGGATCCACACTGTAAACTGCAGAGACTGGGGTGAGTACAAACACAAACCCCTTCAATCCAAAGGGCTACAATGTGACTAAATACAACACTGATGTCAATGTTTCTAATGTGAAAACAGACACTCCACAGAACTGAAACAGCATGTTCCTGTTCTTCCTCTTGGTAGAATTCGACTACACAAATGAATGAAGAAAATGAACTAGTCCTGTTTACTGAACTGTAGTGGGGTGTAAACTCAAATGTGTTTGATAATGACTCATTCCACATTCATGTTATTTTAGTTTAACACACACAGCCCTGTTAGTTTATATTATGTTACATTACATTTATTTGCCAGACGCGTTTATCCAAAGTGACGTACAATAAGTGCATACAAAAGGTAATTGGAACAACTACAAAACACAGGTCCGATAAGGTACAATACTTTGCACAGTTATTCATAGCCATTAACACATTAAGTCCAGTTCACACAGTGAACATTACTCTGACCTAACCTATGCTAAGTCAAACTAGGAGGCATTACAAGCAACATCTAGACAATGATACAAGGCACAATAAGTGCTGGATGGAGGTACATGTAACATGAGTGGCACAGGAGGTACATGTGTAGAAATAGGGGGATTTAAGTGATAGAAATGATCTACAGAGTGGTGATAGTTAGTCCAGGTATAGTCTGAAGAGATGCATCTTCAGACCACGGCGGAAGATGGGTAGTGAGGGAGTGGTTCGTAGAGGAACAGGGAGTTCGTTCCACCACTGGAGAGCTAGGGTGGAGAAGCTCCGTGGTAGAGACAAGATTGAACCCTTTACCCGGATGGCAGGGGGTGCAAGGCAGTGGTCAAGTGGGCGTATAGGATTTAATCATGTGCTGTATGTAGACGGGGGCCGTCCTGTTGGCTGCAGTGTAGGTGAGGGTGAGGACATTGAACCTGCAGTGACTGGTAGCCAGTGGAGTGACCTCAGCAGGGGAGAACTTGGGAAGGTTGAAGACAATTAATGTGTGTAAGGTGTGTAACATACTGCTATGTGTTTGACACACAGCCCTGTTAGTTTATATCTCATAAAAAACACGTTTTCAACGTACAAAAATGCCAAGTTACTCAAAAGTATTGATATCAAAATGACGCCAAGTTACAGTACTACAAACAATATAGGCTATCTTGCCTCACCGAAATTAAATTAGATGTATTCCAAAGCAATGCTACCCAATATTTCCTCAGTTCTTTCAAGTCACTTGGCCCTGTGTGTATAAGCATGCACTACATGGACAGGCCAAACATATGTGTGGATGGCTCTCTCACAGTCAAGATTGATTGAATAGGCGTGTATATGTCCAATTTGTATTGGTATGTATGTATTTCGCTGCCCAGCCTTTCTGTTGCGTGAATGATAGTATGTGTCTTGGTATAACTGTGTGTTCGTAAATGTGAATGTAACATGCTGCGAGGGAAATGTCCCCATGGGGATAAAGAAGTTCTCTATGTATGTATGTACAATATGTATTTTACATGCAGTATTTATTGTACATAGCAAATATACAATAACTTGTACATGTACTCAAATTCAGTTCAGAAGCAAGTGTAAACATATGTTTTCTGGAGAAATATGCTTCCTGTAGTTACTCAGCAGCAGTTTTGTACATGAATTTCAATGTGTTCCATGAGGCAATTCGAAATATTTGACTCTTTGATCTTACACAAAGTTTGCATGACATTGTAAAATGGTAAAATGACAAAACACAGGGCCAAGTGACTTGAAAGAACTGAGGAAATATTGGGTAGCATTGCTTTGGAATACATCTTATTTAATTTCGGTGAGGCAAGATAGCCTATATTGTTTGTAGTACCGTAACTTGGCGTCATTTTGATATCAATACTTTTGAGTAACTTGGCATTTTTGTACGTTGAAAACGTGTTTATTTATGAGATATCATTTCTTTTTGCAAAGCGTTTTATTATGAGAGTGAGAAATGCGAAGTGACCCTGTAAGAAACGGTTGTGGATTATGGCTGTCCTTGTGTGAATTTGTACAGTCTGACGAGCGTGTACTGTTTAGCAGTTTCGGTTTGCTATATATGTAAAACAGTGGCTGTGACAGTGTGCGGTGGCGTGTAATTTTAAACGCAACAGAAACGCAGGTGAAATATGGCCAGTGTATGTACTCACGGATTTGACGGCCATCCAAGAAGCCTTGATTGAGAAAAGAATCAGCAAGGCCGTAGAATTAGAGCTGCCTAGGTCGCAACTTGTGTACCCTGCTGTCCTGCTCCGTTGTCTGTTACTTCGTGGAGATGCACTTTTAGTGTTTGTAAGGTTTATAACGCGTTGTGATAGGCTTATCTGCAGGTGGGAATCCTGTTCGCTGTTTTGCTAAGCTAGAACCGGAAAACTTGATACTGGAGAATAGGAGCAGACGCATATGTCCCAGTAGGCTTTGCGTATGAGAAAATAACAACAGCGTGAGAGAAATGAGGATGAAATTATGAAATTGCGTAGTTGAAACAATATGTTTTTAGCAGAATGGGCATGTAGGTGAAGGTTGTCATGATGACAGACTATAGTGCGGAGTAAATAAAGTTACCATGAGCGAGCTTAGTTTCCTTATGGAACCGTATATATAACAGTCGGTATAAAGTGATAGCTGTTAAAGTGGAGGGTTAAGTAACATATGAAATCTATTGCACTGCTGTGTTTTTTTCATGTTCAGTACTAGTAGTTATAATTGAGAGTGAATCATAATTTTAAATGTAATATTTTAATGGGGAGTTGCAGAACGTACATACGTAGTAATTGTTTGTATGTGGCTAGATAGAGAACAGGGCAAGGTAACATGAATGTAGAAACGTGGCGTTTGCTGATAAGAAGGTTTTGCACGGTAGCCAAGTGAAGAAATATAGTTAGTAGAAATGGCACACTGGTGAACTGGTGTAACTTTTTAATAAAAGGAATACATTTGCCGTTATGAAATGCATATGAGTGGCCGTGAGTGAGTTTTGGTAAAGCAAATATAAAAGCGTAAGAAAACGTTAGTGTAAAAGAGGAAATTGTCTGCTTGAGGCCGTGGCGGGATTCAATCCTTCAACCGGAGGGTTACCAGTCTGTGACTTTGTTAATGCAGCACCATGACATGGTATGCAATGCGTGAAGTATCATTGGCAAAGCTGTCCGTGGTTTTAAAGAAGAACACAGGCCAGTAAGCACAGAAGAGCTCCCGTTGAATCCATATGGCTTTGCAATATTGTAGCCGGTTAATAACAACGTGCAGACGGTACGTCATAATGCAGTGTATACGTTCGGTGAACGGCGGGTAGATATGGTGAAAAAGCAATAATTGAGAAGTAGCAGACAATTATTAGTGAGGGTAAAAGCAGGTTAAAGAAACGTGTCCCTAGCTGGGCTTGAACCTCCTACCCCACGTTCCCAAGACTGTAACCTTACCCACTAGGCTACAGGCGGAGTAGCTGTTCGTACTGAAAATGTTTCAGAGTAAAAAGGTATGGATATTTTGCGTGTGTATGCGAGTTTTTCATTGGGTCGTGTAGGTGAAGATTTGGCGGGTGTCGGTAAAATGTCCAATAGGGAGACATGTTATTAGTGGGATAGGCGGCAGGAAAAATAAGAATGAGAAGAAGAAGAAGAAGAAAGAGAAAAAGAAGAAGGAGAAAACGCAAAATCCCCTTAGTTTGGGGCTTTATTGTGTGGACATGTGAAGTTGTTTATGAAATCTGACTGTTGAAATGGGGTCAGAATGTACAGAATTTAATGTTTTTACGGACTCAGTGTCTGTGGCTGTTGTGGTTATTTCTGTGGGGAACCCTGAAAAGTGCCAAACTCTCGGTGCTGTATAGGTATGGGGCATGCCCCCGCCAAGGCGTAACTTGGCGGGATGGCATACCTGCCATCCCAGTCAATGTGTGTAAGGTGAGTAACACACTGCTATGTGTCTAACACACACAACCCTGTTCGTTTATATTAATGTGTGTAAGGTGTGTAACACACTGCTATGTGTTTGACACACACAGCCCTGTTAGTTTATATCTCATAAAAAACACGTTTTCAACGTACAAAAATGCCAAGTTACTCAAAAGTACTGATATCAAAATGACGCCAAGTTACGGTACTACAAACAATATAGGCTATCTTGCCTTACCGAAATGACATAAGATGTATTTCAAACCAATGCTACCCAATGTTTCCTCAATTCTTTCAAGTCACTTGGCCCTGTGTGTATAAGCATGCACTACATGGACAGGCCAAACATATGTGTGGATGGCTCTCTCACAGTCAAGATTGATTGAATAGGCATGTATATGTCCAATTTGTATTGGTATGTATGTATCTCATAAAAAACACGTTTTCAACGTACAAAAATGCCAAGTTACTCAAAACTACTGATATCAAAATGACGCCAAGTTACGGTACTACAAACAATATAGGCTATCTTGCCTTACCGAAATGACATAAGATGTATTTCAAACCAATGCTACCCAATGTTTCCTCAATTCTTTCAAGTCACTTGGCCCTGTGTGTATAAGCATGCACTACATGGACAGGCCAAACATATGTGTGGATGGCTCTCTCACAGTCAAGATTGATTGAATAGGCATGTATATGTCCAATTTGTATTGGTATGTATGTATTTCGCTGCCCAGCCTTTCTGTTGCGTGAATGATAGTATGTTTCTTGGTATAAGTGTGTGTTCGTAAATGTGAATGTAACATGCTGGGAGGGAAATGTCCCCATGGGGATAAAGAAGTTCTGTATGTATGTATGTATGTACAATATGTATTGTACATGCAGTATTTATTGTACGTAGCAAATATACAATAACTTGCACATGTACTCAAATTCAGTTTAGAAGCAAGTATAAACATGTTTTCTGGAGAAAGATGCTTCCTGTAGTTACTCAGCAGCAGTTTTGTACATTAATTTCAATGTGTTCTATGAGGCAATTCGAAATATTTGACTCTTTGATCTGACACAAAGTTTGCATGACATTGTGAAATGGTAAGATTACAAAACACAGGGCCAAGTGACTTGAAATAATTGAGGAAACATTGGGTAGCATTGGTTTGAAATACATCTTATGTCATTTCGGTAAGGCAAGATAGCCTATATTGTTTGTAGTACCGTAACTTGGCGTCATTTTGATATCAGTACTTTTGAGTAACTTGGCATTTTTGTACGTTGAAAACGTGTTTTTTATGAGATATCATTTCTTTTTGCAAAGCGTTTTATTATGAGAGTGAGAAATGCGAAGTGACCCTGTAAGAAACGGTTGTGGATTATGGCCATCGTTGTGTGAATTTGTACAGTCTGATGAGCGTGTACCGTTCAGCAGTTTGGGTTTGCTATATATGTGAAACAGTGGCTGTCAGAAAGCGTGCGGTGGCGTAAGCATAAACGTATGAGAAACGCAGATGAAATATGGCCAGTGTATGTACTCACGGATTTGACGTCCATCCAACGAGCCTTGACTGACAAAAGAATCAGCAAGCCCCTAGAATTATAACTCCCTAGGTCGCAACTTGTGTAGCCTTCTGTCCTGCTCCGTTGTCTGTTATTTCGTGGAGATGCACTTTTAGTGTTTGTAAGGTTTATAAGGAATTTTGATAGGCTTATCTGCAGGTAGGAATCCTTTTCGCTGTTTTGCTAAACTAGAACCGGAAAACATGATAGTGGAGAATAGGAGCAGACGCATATGTCCCAGCAGGCTTTGCATGTGAGAAAATAACAACAGTTTGAGAGAAATGAGGATGAAACTATGAAATTGCGTAGTTGAAACAATATGTTTTTAGCAGAATGGGCATGTAGGTGAAGGTTGACATGATCACGGAGTATAG
This sequence comes from Anguilla pacifica, assembly GCA_039654925.1. Taxonomy (NCBI): domain Eukaryota; kingdom Metazoa; phylum Chordata; class Actinopteri; order Anguilliformes; family Anguillidae; genus Anguilla; species Anguilla pacifica. Next base: position 5,890,522 of record CM077299.1, read on the forward strand.
TGCGAAGTAAATGGAGTGACCATGAGCGAGCTTATATTCCTTATCGAACGGTATATATAACAGTCGCTATAAAGTGATAGCTGTTAAAGTGGAGGGTTAAGTAACATATGAAATCTATTGCACTGCTGTGTTTTTTTCATGTTCAGTACTAGTAGTTATAATTGAGAGTGAATCATAATTTTAAATGTAATATTTTAATGGGGAGTTGCAGAACGTACATACGTAGTAATTGTTTGTATGTGGCTAGATAGAGAAGGGGGCGAGGTAACATGAATGTAGAAACGTGGCGTTTGCTGATAAGAAGGTTTTGTACGGTAGCCAAGTGAAGAAATGTAGTTAGTAGAAATGGCACAGCGGTGAAGTGGTGTAACTTTTTAATAAAAGGAATACATTTGCCGTCATGAAATGCATATGGGTGGCCATGAGTGAGTTTGGTAAAGCAAATATAAGCCTAAGAGAACGTTAGTGTAAAAGAGGGAATTATCTGCCTGAGGGCGAGGCGGGATTCGATCCTTAAAGCGGAGGTTTAGTAGTCTGTCACTTTGTTAGGGCAGCACCATGACATAGCTGTGCAATGCGTGAAATATCATTAACAAACCTGTCCGTGGTTTTAAAGAAGAACACAGGCGAGTAAGCACAGAATAGCTCCCGTTGAATCCATATGGCTTTGCAATATTGTAGCCGGTTAACAATTGAACGTGCAGACGGTACGTCGGGGAACGGCTGGTAGATATGGTGCAAAAGCAATAATTGAGAAGTAGTAGACAATTATTAGTGAGGGTAAAAGCAGGTTAAAGAAACGCGTTCCTAGCTGGGCTTGAACCGACGACCCTGTGTTCCCAAGACTATAACGTTATCCACTAGACCACTGGCGGACTAGCTGTTTGTACTGAAGAAGTTTCAGAGTAAAAAGATATGGGTATTTTGCGTGTGTATTAGTGAGGGTAAAAGCAGGTTAAAGCAACGCGTTCCTAGCTGGGCTTGAACCTAGGATCCTGTGTTCCCAAGACTGTAACCTTACCCACTAGGCCACCGACTGACTAGCTGTTTGTACTGGAAAAGTTTCAGAGTAAATAGATATGGGTATTTTGCGTGTGTATGCGAGTTTTTCATTGGGTGGTGTACGTGAAGATTTGGCGGGTGTCGGTGAAATGTCCAATGGGCAGACATGTTATTAGTGGGATAGGCGGCAGGAAAAATAAGAATGAGAAGAAGAAGAAGAAGAAGAAGAAGAATGAGAAGAAGAAGAAGAAGGAGAAAACGCAAAATCCCCTTAGTTTGGGGCTTTATTGTGTGGACATGTGAAGTTGTTTATGAATTCTGTCTGTTGAAATGGGGTCAGAATGTACAGAATTTAATGTTTTTAAGGGCTGAGTGTCTGTGGCTGTTGTGGTTATTTCTGTGGGGAACCCTGAAAAGTGCCAAACTCTCGGTGCTGTATAGGTATGGGGCATGCCCCCGCCAAGGCGTAACTTGGCGGGATGGCATACCTGCCATCCCAATTATTGTGTGTAAGGTGTGTAACACACTGCTATGTGTTTGACACACACAGACCTGATAGTTTATATTAATGTGTGTAAGGTGTGTAACACACTGCTGTGTGTCTAACACACACAGCCCTGTTATTTTATATTAATGTGTGTAAGGTGCGTAACACACTATTTTGTGTTCGACACACGCAGCCCTGTTAGTTTATATTAATGTGTGTAAGGTGTGTAACACACTGCTATGTGTCTAACACACACAACCCTGTTAGTTTATATTAATGTGTGTAAGGTGTGTAACACACTACTATGTGTTTGACACACACAGCCCTGTTAGTTTATATCAATGTGTGTAAGGTGAGTAACACACTGCTATGTGTCTAACACACACAACCCTGTTAGTTTATATTAATGTGTGTAAGGTGTGTAACACACTGCTATGTGTTTGCCGCACTCAGTCCTGTTAGTTTATATTAATGTGTGTAAGGTGTGTAACACACTGCTATGTGTTTGACACATGCCGCCCTGTTAGTTTATATTAATGTTCGTAAGGTGTGTAACACATTGCTCTGTGTTTGACATGCACAGCCCTGTAAGTGTATATTAATGTGTGTAAGGTGTGTACCACACTGCTATGTGTTTGACACACACAGCCCTGTTAGTTTATATTAATGTGTGTAAGGTGTGTAACACACTGCTATGTGTTTGACACACGCAGCTCTGTTAGTTTATATTAATGTGTGTAAGGTGTATAACACACTGCTGTGTGTCTAACACACACAACCCTGTTAGTTTATATTAATGTGTGTTAGGTGTGTAACACACTACTATGTCTTTGACACACACAGCTCTGTTAGTTTATATTAATGTGTGTATGGTGTGTAACACACTGCTATGTGTTTGACACACACAGCCCTGTTAGTTTATATTAATGTGTGTAAGGTGTGTAACACACTGCTATGTGTTTGACACACACAGCCCTGTTAGTTTATTTTAATGTGTGTAAGGTGTGTAACACACTGCTATGTGTTTGACACACACAGCCCTGTTAGTTTATATTAATGTGTGTAAGGTGTGTAACACACTGCTATGTGTTTGACACACACAGCCCTGTTAGTTTATATTAATGTGTGTAAGGTGTGTAACACACTGCTATGTGTTTAACACACACAGCCCGGTTAGTTTATATTAATATGCTGTAAGGTGTGCAATACACTGCTATGTGTTTGACACACACAGCCCTGTTAGTTTATATTAATGTGTGTAAGGTGTATAACACACTGCTATGTGTTTGACACACGCAGCTCTGTTAGTTTATATTAATGTGCTGGAAGGTGTGTAACACACTGCTATGTGTTTGACACACACAGCCCTGTTAGTTTATATTAATGTGTGTATGGTGTGTAACACACTGCTTTGTGTTTGACACACACAGCCCTGTTAGTTTATATCAATGTGTGTTAGGTGTGTAACACACTGCTATGTGTTTGACGCACACAGTCCTGTTAGTTTATATTATTGTGTGTAAGGTGTGTAACACACTGCTATGTGTTTGACTCACAGCCCTGTTAGTTTATATTAATGTGTGTAAGGTGTGCAACACACTGCTATGTGTTTGACACACACAGCCCTGTTAGTTTATATTAATGTGTGTAAAGTGTGTAACACACTGCTATATGTTTGACACACACAGCCCTGTTAGTTTATATTAATGTGTGTAGGGTGTGTAACACACTGCTATGTGTTTGCCGCACTCAGTCCTGTTAGTTTATATTAATGTGTGTAAGGTGTGCAACACACTGCTATGTGTTTGACACACGCAGCCCTGTTAGTTTATATTAATGTGTGTAAGGTGTGTAACACACTGCTATGTGTTTGACACACGCCGCCCTGTTAGTTTATATTAATGTTCGTAAGGTGTGTAACACACTGCTATGTGTTTGACATGTACAGCCCTGTAAGTGTATATTAATGTGTGTAAGGTGTGTAACACACTGCTATGTGTTTGACACACACAGCCCTGTTAGTTTATATTAATGTGTGTAAGGTGTGTAACACACTGCTATGTGTTTGACACACGCAGCCCTGTTTGTTTATGTTAATGTGTGTAAGGTGTGTAACACACTGCTATGTGTTTGACACACGCAGCCCTGTTTGTTTATGTTATTGTGTGTATGGTGTGTAACACACTCCTTTGTGTTTGACCCTGAGCCCTGTTAGTTTATATTAATGTGTGTAAGGTGTGTAACACACTGCTATGTGTCTAACGCAGGCAGCTCTGTTAGTTTATATTAATGTGTGTAAGGTGTGTAACACACTGCTTTGTGTTTGACACACACAGCCCTGTTAGTTTATATTAATGTGTGTAAGGTGAGTAACACACTGCTATGTGTCTAACACACACAACCCTGTTAGTTTATATTAATGTGTTTAAGGTGTGTAACACACTGCTGTGTTTGACACACACAGCCCTGTTAGTTTATGATAATGTGTGTTAGGTGTGTAACACACTGTTATGTGTTTGACACATACAGCCCTGTTAGTTTATATTAATGTGTGTAAGGTGTGTGTGTCCTTCTCTCTGCAGGCTGTCAGGCTGTAGAGTCACACAGAGAGGCTGTGATTCTCTGGCTTCAGCTCTGTGTTTAAACCCCTCACACCTGAGGGAGCTGGACCTCAGTTACAATCACCCGGGAGACTCAGGAGTGAGAGCGCTGTCTGCTGCTAATCTGGACACACTCACACTGCTGTAAGTACAGAGAGTTTCCACACTGCGCCTCACACACACACACACACACACACACACACACACACCTGAGAGAGCTGGACCTGAGATACAATCACCCAGGAGACTCAGGAGTGAGAGCACTGTCTGCTGCTAAACTGGACACACTCACACTGCTGTAAGTACAGAGAGTTTCCACACTGCACCTCACACACACACACACACACATACTCACATTGCTTTAAGTAGAGTTTCCGCACTGTGCCTCACACACACACACACAAAAGGAGTTGGGGGGGCATGGAGGGCACTGTTCACACCAGAGTTACTCAAGAGGGTTGGGGATCTCCAGTGGAGGGTGCTGCAGGGGATCACTGCAGTAAATAAGATGTGGTTGTTGTAGTTAGGGGTTTGATCAGGGACACAGTGATGGCGGAGTTTCTGTATTACAAAGCAATGGAGAACCTGAGTGTGTTTCAGAGTGTGTGTGTTTTAAGGGTGTTTTATGTTCAGTGGAGGGAGGGGAGCTATTTTTGCATATGGAACAGGGTGGGGGAATGGAATAAGTTTCCTTTGTGACAGATTTGTGTGTTTTTCGTATGATCTTGATTTTGTGTTTTATTGTGTCTTTGTTTTTATTCATGTGATGTCATTGGTGTGTTGAGAGTGGAAATAAAGGATGGTTAAAATTCTAAATTCTGTTCTGCTGTTCTTACAGTGTGGACCATGGAGGAGAGAACAGGACCAAACCAGGACTCAGGAAATGTGAGTGTGTATCGACACAGAACACTTTCCATAGCTACACACTCTGCTGTGTGTGTGTGTGTGTGAGAGAGAGATTTCTCTCTTACACACATAAACACACAAACAGAAGCGCACGTGTACACAAGCACACACACAGAGGCACTATGACAGCTTTCTCTCTCACACACACATAATGAGGTGAATATTAATAATGATAATTAATCTCATTAATGTCTCTGGTGTGCAGACGGCTGTCAGTTCACACTGGATCCAAACACAGCGCACAGATTCCTGTCTCTGTCTGAGGGGAACAGGAAGGTGACACACACACCGGGGAGATGGGAGCCATATCCTGATCATCCAGAGAGATTTGAGTACGAGCCCCAGGTTGTGTGCAGAGAGAGTGTGTGTGAGCGCTGTTACTGGGAGGCTGAGTTCAGTGTGTCTGAGGGGGGAGAGGTTTATATAGCAGTGACAGATAAAGGAATCAGCAGGAAAGGACGGGGTTCTGACTGTAGGTTTGGATGGAATAAAAACTCCTGGAGTCTGGCGTGCATTAAACTCAGTGACCCTGATAAACTCAGAGACTCTGATAAACTCAGTGACTCTGATAAACTCAGATACTCTGTCTGTCACAATATGAACGAAACACACATACCTGCCCCCCCCTCCCCCTACCGCAGAGCAGGAGTGTGTGATGATGATGATGGTAGAGGAGTGTGTGTGTGCAGGGTAGGAGTGTGTGTGGACCGTCCGGCCGGCACTCTGTCTTTCTACAGCATCTCTGCCTCTGACACACTGACCCTCCTGCACAGAGTCCACACACACTTCACTCCACACACACCCCTCTGTGCTGGATTTTGTGTGAGGAGATCCTCAGTGTCCCTCTGCTAACTGGAGTAGAGGCACACACACACACACACGTGCGCACACACACTCCTCAGTGTCCCTCTGCTAACTGGAGTAGAGACACACACACACACACACAAACATGCACGTGCACACACGCATACACACACACACATGTGCGCATACACACTCGCATGCATGCACGCACACACACACAAACACTCACGTACATACACACACACCACATTCACATACCCACTCACACACACACACACACCTCACACACTCATATACACATACACACACACTCATACATACACACTCAGATACACATAGACACACACACCCACACCTACACACACACATCCACACACACACACATACTCTCACACACACCCTTTCTCTCTCACACTCATGCACACGCACTCACAAATACACACACTGATGTACACTCATGCACACGCACTCAAACACCCGTGCACACACACACTCGTGCACACACATTCACACGCTTACACACACACACTTTTTCACACCCAATCACTCACACCCCCAATCACACACATGCACACACACACCTACACACGGACACACACAATCTCTCGCACACAAACACACACATTCACCAGTGCACTCTCACGCGCACACACACATGCATGCATACATAGACACGCTCATAACCGTATGCACACACACACCCTCTCTCTCTCTCATACTCAGTCACTCACACACACCCTCTCTCTCTCACACATACACACACTCACATCCACACACATTCACACAAACGCACGCACACACACACAAACCATGCACTCACGCACACACACATACATGCGTGCAGAGACACAAACACGTGTCAACACACACACTCCTCAGTGTCCCTCTGCTAACTGGAGTAGAGACACACACACATGCGCGCACACACAAACATGCACACACACACGCATACACACACACACATGTGCGCATACACACTCGAATGCATGCACACACACACATATATATACACGCACTTATATACACATACACACACACACTCAATCACACACTCACACACATATATAAACACAAACACTCGTATGCACCTAGACCCTCACACACCCACACCTACACACACACACACACTCACACACACACACACACACACACACATGTATACACACACACTCATACACACACACACACTTATATACACACACACTCACATATATATATATACACACTCATATGCACCTAGACCCACACACACACGCACTCACACACCTACACACACTCTCGCACACTCAGTCACACACACACACACACACTTCTCTCTCTCACATACACTCCATCACACACACACATACTCCCACACACACCCTTTCTCTCTCAGTCATGCACACACGCTCACACACCTACGCACGCACACTCTCTCACACCCAGTCACTCACACACACCTACACACAGACACACACAATCTCACTCACACACATACACACGCATGCGAACATACACACGCTCATACCCGTATGCACACACATACTCTTTCTCTCACTCACACACTCACATACAGTATACAGACACACACATTCACAAACGCATGCGCACACACACACACACACACTCATGCACTCACGCACAAACACAAACATGTGTCAACACACACACTTTCTCATTCCCATACGCACGCACACACATGTATACACACACATTCTATTACCTATACGCACACACACATACTCATGCACTCACACATGCACACACATGCATACACTCACATGCGTGCACACACCATATACACATGTATACACAAACATTCTCATACCCATACATACACACACACACACACATGTATAAACACACACACATTCACAAAGGCACTCTCACGCACATACACATACATACATTCATTCTCTTGCATGCGCACACACTCAAATACACAGTCTCACGCACATTCACACAAACGCACGCACACACACTTTCTCTTACCCATATACACACGCACCTGTGTGCACACATACTCATGCACTCAATCATACTCACACATGCACACACACATACATGCGTGCACACACACACACATTCTCTTACCCATTCACACACGCAACCCGGGCACACACATACTCATGCACTCACACACATACACACACACATACTCATGCACTCAATCATACTCTCACTCATGCACACACACATACATGCGTGCACACACACACACACACATTCTCTTACCTATTCACACACGCAACCCGGGCACACACACACACACACACGCATACTCACGCACTCACACACATGTTCACATCAACAGTCACTCCTACAAATGTATGCATGCACACACACATTCACAGATGCACACACAGAAACACACTCTCACCCAATCACACACACACACACACGTCGCCACACTTGCAGCCTTCCTTGAGCAATGCCTTACCACTGCAATTTCAGCTGTGCCCAATATTAGCCTCAGTACAGCTTAAACCCTGTACATGAGAGTATGATCTTTTAGCAGGTTCAGGTTAAGCACTCGCTATTTAAATATGATTTTATTTTTTTTTTACATTTTAATAAATTTATATTTCAAATGTTCAAGGTGTGTTTATGTACTTTTGCTTATTAAAACATTAATATAGCATTGAGAGTAATAATGCCAAAAGATGGCAGAGTAAATTGTTTTTGAAGTAATAATTCTGTCTCCTGTATCTGCATCTTTTTTAAAAGAAGCCAGTGGCAAACTCCTCCACTTAAATGTGCATTTTACTAGTTTTTACAGTTGCTTTCATTCATTTTCACAAGAGTTCCAATGTGCAAATTTCTGTGGGCAAATGCAGCTGATAGGGAGAATGCAGAATGATCACTGTGGTGTACTTATTTTCTTTCATTACTGTAAACAATGATGGATTGAGTTTCCTTATTTATTCTGTTAGGATTGATTTTTTTTGTTGTTGTTGCTTTAATTTTCTGTATTTTCAGACAATAATATGCAATGATTAAACCTGAATTATAAAAATATCAAATGTTTTGCTGTTGTGATTTATTATTGTGTGATGTATTGAACTCCTGTGACACAGTAGTACTTATTTCATATTCTGTATGGAATTATGTTTGGGCTCAATATGAGTGGATCAGCATGGAGCTAAAATCTGCAGTTGAAGCAAGGACATTCATCTACAGTAGTGGAAATAAAATCTGTTATAAGAAAAGTTGTGTAGTGTCTGATGAATGTGGTTACTGTAGTGTAACCACAACTCAATACATTTTGAAAAGTCACTGCTTGTCTATTGAGCTGGTATATTTATGTTACTTCTCAAAGAAATGGTTTTCCTGTAGGTTTGAACCTGGATCTGCTGCACATCAGTTGAATGGATTAGACCACTAAGCCAAAATCAGGGCAGAAGTGGTTTGCATGACATCCAGTCTGATGAGATGTTCCTGAGACCCTACAGTTTTTATCATTTTTTCAGATGCATTTCTAATATCTGCAGTTACACATTACAAATGCATTACAGTATGTTATGATTGCTTTGGCTCAGTGTGGAAAACTCAATTTGCCAAACTGACTGGCAAAATTCTTACCCTAATACACTAATTGCAGTACCTACCAACAAAGTTCACAACTCTAAATCACACTCAGTTTTCACAATACAGTTGTCTCGTATTAGTACAGTGTTCCAATGCTTATTGCTAGACATGCAGATTGTGAAATAAAGTCAAGATGTTTGCAGTCCTGTCTCGTCACTTCCAGCAACATTGCCCAGGTGAGTCACATTACAGCATGGTTGGTAATCCCAACATAAAAGGCTGTTTTACAGCACTACCTTCAGCAGTGTCTGACAACATGGAGCAGCCCAATGAAGTTGGTAATGATGGACGGATCGTGGCTGTGGCTGAGGTTGTGGTCAAGCAGGTAGAAGAAATGTTGTATCGAATGAATTTAGAGCCGCAGTGATTGACCATGTCATAAATCCAGGCATAGCAATGGGAGAAGCTGGAAGGATTGTAAGGCCAAACTTAAAAATGTCAACAGTGGCATCTAATAAGAGCTTTTGGACTGAACATTGATAAGTTAATAATTTACTGCAAAATGTGATACAGTAATTACATTACAGGATTGTTGTGTTGATGTCATTTTATATTATTTCTGTTCCGTGACGAGCCTGTAAGCCATGGTAATCATTTTTATTAGAGAACGCGCAACTCTGTTTTTCCAAAATGCCGGCTTATTCCACATGGGGGAAAATTGTGTTTGTGTTGGGTATTCCTGTGGCAATGTCTGTTCTGATAATGTGATTATTTTTCTTCGATTAGATAAGGCCTGCTGGTGCAAGTTTGTAATGTTGCATTTGTATGTGTTGTTTTTACTGTTTACGTTTCAAATGTCTGGAGTGTAAATGTTTCTGTTTAAATGATTGGTTGAATAACACATATCACCGCTATTTTCACCGATCATGTTAAACGTACTCACTTGCGCGTCTCAGCTCCAAAGGCATGCTGAAGTTAAACCCATATTCCAATCTGTTTGAAATGACACAAATTCTGCCTAGTCTGTTCAAACATCAGACATTTTTTTAACTCTACATATTGTTTATGCCCTGCACCTGAACAAATTGGATGTGCCCATTCTACTGTACCATCTCCTTTGTAAGCTAAGAAGTTCGTTTCAGCTGACTACATCAGAATCTGTACTACTGGCGTTTTATGAGAGCTTAAAATGTACACCATTGTTAATCAGAAATTATATCTGGGTGGGTAAATTGGTGGATATGCTGTAGAACATAGTTTGTCATTGATTTATAAATATACCAGTATATCCTGGGCTTTCACTGATGGTTTAATTGTGGTACATATAGCAGTGGCCTGATATGCATTCTATGTTTGCAGTTTGCTTCTACCTGACTGCTTCCCCCCAGCAGGGAAACAGAGGGGCACAACCCCCCCAGCAGGGAAACAGAGGGGCACAACCCCCCCAGCAGGGAAACAGAGGGGCACAACCCCCCCAGCAGGGAAACAGAGGGGCACAGCCCCCCCAGCAGAGAAACAGAGGGGCACAACCCCCCCAGCAGGGAAACAGAGGGACACAACCCCCCCCAGCAGGGAAACAGAGGGGCACAGAAGACTCTGGGTCATCCCACCATGGATGGCGCAGGAGAGGTAGCAGGTTTTAGCAGTTTGCTAAGGTGGTCTCAGAGGATGGACAGCATGGGAAAGTGTGAAGGACCAATCGCTCAGTGGGTCAGGCTGGTGGAAGATACCACAAGCCAGGCTTTGCTTCCTGATCAGGGCCAATTATGACACGCTGCCTTCTCCTCAGAACCTGCGCTAATGGTTTGGTGCGGATGAGACCGTCCGCTCTGTGCTGCCCCCAAACGAGGCCTGTGGCACATTCTGTCAGGCTGTGAGATGGCTCCAGCACAAGGACACAGAACAGGCTTCCAGCACAGGGACACAGAGCAGGCCTCCAGCACAGGGACACAGAGCAGGCCTCCGGCACAGGGACACAGAGCAGGCCTCCGGCACAGGGACACAGAGCAGACCTCCGGCACAGGGACACAGAGCAGGCCTCCAGCACAGGGACACAGAGCAGGCCTCTGGCACAGGGACACAGAGCAGGCCTCCGGCACAGGGACACCGAGCAGGCCTCTGGCACAGGGACACAGAGCAGGCCTCCGGCACAGAGACACAGTGCAGGCCTCCAGCACATTCTGTCAGGCTCTGAGACTGCGCCAGCGCAGGGGTGCTACAGATGGAGGTATGACCAGCTCCTGCGGAAGCTTCTGGAAATACTGGAGACCAGCAGACAGGAGGCAAACAGAGACGCCTCTTCTGAGAAAGAGCATCAATCCTTATGGAGCTCACCCTCCCATGGGAGGAGGGGGCAGAAGCAGCTTATGAGCGGAAACGGCTGAAGTACTCCGACCTGGCAGTGGAGTGTGAGAGTGTAAGGAGTGTAAGGAGGCCGGTTAGAGAGCGACAGTATATCCAGTGGAGGTTGGATGCTGGGGGTTCACCCGCCAGACGGTGCTCCACCTTCTGGAGAACACGGGCATGGCAGCGGCAAGGCTGAGGAGGGCAGCTAGAGGGCTGGCCGAGGAAGCAGAGAAGGGGGGGGGGGGGGGGGGAGTCGGCAAACACCCACTGCACCCAAAACAGCAGCAGAGGGTGGCAGCTGGTCTTCCGGATCAGTTTGAGCCTCTTTGTGTCCATGGAGTAGAGGCTCCCAGCCCAGCACACACAGGTGTAGAACAGGACACCGGCCACAATGATCTGGTAGAACATGGCCGGCATCCTGCTACACACACCAAAGGAGCGTTGCCTCCCCAGAAAGAAAAGACTTCCGTCTAGTAGGGCCTCCAAAGATACAAACCACAGTATCAAACCATCTATCTATGTGATCAGGAGAACATGGTGTGTATGTGTATGGGTGTGTGTTTGTGTGTGTGTGTTTGTGTGCGTGTGTGTGCATGTTGTGCACGTGTGTGCGTGCGTGTGTATTGGTGTGCTGTGTACGTGCTCTGTGTGTACAATAAAAATGAGCATCTTCAGTGCATCAACCAGTGCATTTCTTTGAAATTACACCCCCATCCTCATGCTAAATGGATTTTAATAAAACCATTATGTGCCATGGCAGGAGCTGGAAGTGGTTGAAAATATCAGAGTATTTATTTTTGCTATCAGACCTGTGGGCTGTACTGGAATACTGGAAACACAAAGTGGATGCTTACTGCCATCCGGTGGTCTTTTGACGCTACTACAAGGGACTGAACTCTAGAGGGTGAGACTCAAGGCAGAAGTTGGGAGTTTCTAAAACGTTGACTGCTTACTCTGGTTCCCTCTGTCTAATATAACATTTTTTGTAAAGATCTGAAACTAGGCACTAATATAAAAAAGCAGGATGGGGGAAAATACTTTTCATGGCACTGTACATGAGGTAGACAGGTTTCCTTTAACAGGCTTTAATACAAAGGGCACCAGGGAGACACACACTACACAGCCTGCAGAGGAATTCTCAGAAGTTTGCTAGAGTGCGATGAAACACAGATCCCTGTCTGACTGAACCCGCCTGTATCCTGGGCAACACAGGCACCAATAGTGCATCTCCCTGTGGAGCTACCAGCCACAGTCAGCACTGGCACGGTCCAGATTCGACCCGAGGCCGTGAGGCTCATCCATGCACCTCAGCGTGGTGCCTTAACCGAATGAGCCATCCAGCAGCCCCAAGCCTAATTTCAATAAAATTACAACTTATCAGCATCCATAAGAAATGCTAACTACCATACAATGTGCCAAATAATCACTGCATTGATAGGAACCACTCAAAGCAGGTACATGAGGTAGACAGGAAATCATCAGGCCAGATGACATTTTCCCACTGTAACAGACTTTAGTACAATATGCACCAGGGAAATACCCACTACACAGCATGCAGTGGCATTCTCCAAAGACTCATTAAGTTGTCTCAGTCTTGATAGTAGTTTATAAGCATCACACCTCATAAGGTCACATCTCACAAGCATGGAGTCTCTGTCTGTGGTCACACACGAATGTTACATCAGTAATTAGGCCTCTCAGCACACAACACAACAGCACAGTATAGTGCCTGGGACGGGGGCGGTATATCCCCATTGTGGGTGCCAAAGCTTTTCAGGTCCTCTCAGGAGTGCGCTCAGGACGGCCCTGACCTGCATTCCATCCTCTCCGTAGCTCTCCATCGCTCTTTGCCCTCATCGCCATGGTAACTGGGAATGTGGAGACGGGGACAAGGCCGCAGGCCTAGGCAGAAGTGGCCAGGAGTGCATACAGAAATACAGAAACATACACTTCCCTTCACTACCTTAAGCCTCCAAGCAGCTGTACACTGCAGAACACAGTCTGAAGTGCATTAATCACTGCAGGTTTCCCACTGAATCTACAGGAACTGAGGCAGAGCAGTGAAAGAATGGGCAGTGATTCACTGTGTGCGCTCATATAGACATGAAAACTGTTTCTCTGATCAATCAAGCATTGTCTGGATTATTTGTAAAACATTTTAGTTTACAGCCATATCTGCTGCAATTACTATGACATAAGAACACCTATGCAGCTGTGGAAATGACTGAGTTTTGGTCTGATGGGCACATCCTAGCTCGAACTGTAATCCAATGTTTGGGCTTTAATTACCAATTAAGGAAGTCAGGCTCACCTCCTGAAATATACGCAAACATTATCATACCCACATACACACACACATATGCACATATACATTCATTCTCAATCACATACACACTCATGTCCAGTCATTCACGCAAACATACGCATGCACACATTCACAAATGCACGCACACACACTCACAGTCACACACATTCACACAAACACACACTCACATATATAAACACACACACACACAAATTCTCTTACTCATACACACACGAACCCATGTGCACACACACACACATGCACACACAGAAATACACACATACACACGTGCACACGCACACACACACACATTCTCTTACCCATACACACACGCAACCTGGGCGCACACACACACACACACACACACACACTCACGCACTCACACACATGCACACACATACTCACATCCACTGTCACTCCCACAAACACACGCACGCATGCACACACACATTCAAAATCCGTTATAAGAAAAGTTGTGTAGTGTCTGATGAATGCTTGCTTCTGTTACTGTAGTGTAACCACAACTCAATACATTTTTAAAAGTCATTGCTTTGCTTGTCTATTGAGCTGGTATATTTATGTTACTTCTCAGAGAAATGGTTTTCCTGTAGGTTTGAACCTGGATCTGCTGCACATCAGTTGAATGGATTAGACCACTAAGCCATAATCAGGGCAGAAGTGTGGTTTGCATGACATCCAGTCTCTGAGATGTTCCTGAGACCCTGCAGTTATTCTCGTTTTTTCAGATGCATTTCTAATAACTGCAGTCACACATGAGTCACATTGCTGCACGATTGGTAATCCCAACATGACAGGCAGTTTTACAGCACTACACTCAGCAGTGTCTGGCAACATGGAGCAGCCCAATGCAGATGGTACTGATGGACGGGTCGTGGCTGTGGCTGAGGTTGTGGTCAAGCAGGTAGCAAAAATATTGTTGTATCGAATGAATTTATAGCCACAGATATTGACCATGTCGTAAATCCAGGCATAACAATGGGAGAACCTGGAAGGATTGTACAGCCAAACTTTAAAAGGTGGCCCCAACAGTGGCCCCTAATATGAGTTTTTGGACTGAACATTGATTATTCAATGCAAAATGTGATACTGTAATAACATTACAGGAATGTTGTGTTGCTGTCATTTTATATTATTACAATATTACAGTGGGATATTACAGAATTACAGTACTGATATGAATATGATGCACATAAATTGCCTTGTTTTTGCGCATAGAGTACATACTGTAAAGCATTGGTCTGTTTATACTGTCCCAGTAATGCTGTTGTGTCTTTATTTCAGAGATTGATGGTGATCAATGCTGTCAGAGCTCCTATGTCATAGATTTTATGTTTTGGACACACAGTCTTGATTCGTGTCCTTCTTGTGTCGTGCACTGGGCGAGAGGCATGAATACACCCTGGAAAGGCCGCAAATCTATTGCAAGGCATTACATTTACTTAGAATCTTTTATCCAAAGCAATGTACAAAAGTGCATATCATGGTCATCAGAACAACTACAAAACACAGGTTTGATAAGGTACAAGACTCATTTCGTACAGCTATTTATAGCCAAGTACACAGTTCAGTTCATGCAGGGAGAATTATTCTGACCCTGCTTATGCCAAGTCAAACTAGGGAGAAGAACAAGCTACAATATTAGGACAAAAATACGAATTATAAAAAGTGCTGGACTAGGGGTACATGTAACATGAGTGCCATGAAAAGGGTTATTTAAAGTGAAATGATTTACAGAGTGGTGGCAGTTAGTCCAGGTATAGTCTGTAGAGGTGCGTCTTCAGACCACGGCGGAAGATGGGTAGTGAGGGAGAGGTTCGAAGAGAGACAGGGAGTTCATTTCACCACTGGGGAGCTAGGGTGGAGAAGCTCCGTGATCCCTTTACTCGAGTGGGAGGGGGTGCAGGGCGCCCTGCTGCTACAGAGCGGAATAGTCGAGCAGGCGTATAGAATCGAATCTTGTCCTGTAAGTAGACGGGGCTGTCCTGTTGGCTGCAGTGTAGGCGAGGGTCAGGACTTTGAACCTGATCCTGGTAGCGACCGGTAGCCAGTGGAGTGACCTCAGCAGAGGAGTGACGTGGGAGAATTTGGGAAGGTTGAAGATGAGTCGGACAGCAGCATTCTGAATCATCTGTAGTGGCTGTATGGCACAAGCTGGCGGGCTTGCAAGGAGGGAGTTGCAGTAATCAAGGCGGGAGGTCACCGTAGCCTGGACGAGCAGCTGGGCGGAGGCAGTCACTGTGGTGCTATCAACTGTGATTGAGAGCTCACGTAGTAGGGAGGTCTTGTATGGGAAGAACAGCAGCTCAGTTTTGTTGAGTGTGGCAGGGCTCAGTTTGTGGGAGTGGTTTGGGGCAGTCTGAGGACCACGCCTACTGGTTAAGTAGGCACACGCACCTGGAGTGCGTCAGTAATTAATCCAGGTATTTAAAGTGTGCTTTCTTCCCAGTAGGTGTCTCTGACCGAGGAAAACACGAGCCGAGAAAGAGACTAGAAAGTGTCATAGTTTCGCTATTTTGTTTTTGTTATTTTAGTTTGTTGTGTTTCTTTACTATTTTTACCCCGATCCCGTGAGGGTGAAGGGTGAAGCTGTTTTGTTGTTTTGTAATAGACTGGATTCTCTCTCTCTCTCTAAAAGTATGTAAATAAAGACCGGAATATTTCCGGATTTACGTATCTCCCTGTGTCAAACTCTCCTGTTCAGAAAGGGGTGTGTCGCAGTGTGTGACATTGAGGCTGAGCTTCAGGTGGTGGCTGGCCATCCAGGTTGAGATGTCAGCCAGGCAGGAAGATATTTTATCATTAACCTGTGAGGTAGAGGGGGGGAAAGAGAAGAAGAGTTGCGTGTTGTCTGCATAACAGTGATAGGAGAAGCCGTGTGAATTAATAACTGAACCAAGAGATTTGGTGTAAATGGAGAACAGTAAAGGAGCCAGTACAGATCCCTGTGGTACTCTTGTAACAAGGGGATGAGAAGCAGAGGCAGACCCCATCCAGGTGACCTGGTAGGACCTATCTGCAAGATAGAAAGCAAACCAAGACAGGGCAGTCCCAGAAATGCCCATCTCAGCCAAGATGGAGAGGAGTAGTTTTGGTTGACCGTGTAAAATGCTGCAGACTGTTCTAGTAGGATCAGGACAGAGGAGAGGCGTGAGGCTCCTGCAGTAGCGAGTGCCTCCATCACAGCCAGGAGCGCAGTCTTGAGTGCCCGGATCGGAAACCAGAATGGAGAGGGTCTAGCAGGTTGTTCTGATGGAGAAAAGAGGTTGGTTGTTTAAGCACTGCTCACTCAAGGGTTTTGGACAAAAAAGGTAGAAGCGATACAGGTCGATAATTCATTACATCAGAGTGGTCTGAAGTGGGATTCTTGAGGAGTGGGGTAACGTGAGCCATCTTAAAATCGGAGGGAACATGACCAGAGGCAAGGGAGGTATTAACAATACTAACAGTGGAAAACATGCTGTTTCATTGGTTATTTTCTTAAACTACTGGAAACCTGTTTGATAATAAATGGGCCCACAAACCATTCACTCACACACTCATACCCATGGGAAATTTAGAATACCTGCATGTTTTTTGACTGTGGGAGGAAACCCACGTGGACACGAGGAGAACATGCAAACTCCACACAGAAAGGCCCAGGCCGGATTCAAACCCAGGACCTTCTTGTTGTGAGGTGACAGTGCTACCCACTGGACCACCGTATCGCCCCCGGAGCGGGCTTATGACACAAGAAAATGCCATCATAAGCAGTCATGGGTGAAACGTTATTCCAGTCTACCTGCTGGTGGCTATGGAATGGTATTCATCACTAGCTTAAATCCAAAACATTTCACCATGTCAGTTTGACATTGTTCAACATAATTTTACAGTTCCTAACATACAACACAGGGTTGCAGCACAGTAATTTTTTGAACATCACGTTTTATATGATTTGAACTGGAGTTGGTTTGTTTGTTTATCTTATTTCAGTGTCTTACACCCTTTTAGGGTGCCCAGCCCACGTGAGCTTACAAGACACTACTTGTTATATACATGTGATCAAATACATGGAAGTGCGGATTTATCAAAGAGCACAATTATGGTACGTGCCATTTATGAACAAACAGGTTACCAGTAGTTTAAGAGAATAGCCAATTAAACAGTATGTTTTCCACCGTCAGTGTAATAAATGCCATTACAAAATGCTTGGCTGATGTGATTCATTTTAAAACCATTGTTAAATTTATGCATGTCTTATAAAAAACACAAAGCACTTTGTGAAAATATTACAAACAGATATAATTTGAAAACTCACCAGAGGTCTAAGAAATTGTCATTGTTATCTTTTCAGTGAACATCTTTGGCACATGCCTGCATCTTCTCTCAACATGTTACTTTAAGAATCTGAATTTATTTAATCCTGTGGGAGTTACAGTGACTCACCATGGTCAAGGTCAAATCTAAAGTTCAGCTTTTCCATTAGCAGTGAGAAATGTGGTGTTGCTCTTTCCTCTATTGCAGCATCTCCAGTTTAGAGTACAGTAAGCAAACGTAAAGGAAAGAGATTCAGTATCAGGCTATGGCTGCAGAGAGAGAGAGAGAGTCAAATTTTACTGCAATACTGATTGTTTTACTGTTACCTACCCTTAAGACTTTTGGTGAAGGGACTTTTCCTTGTCCAGTCAATATATTGCCATTTATAAAAGAACATTTCACGTTCACAATCCTTCTCATCGCTGTTTAGATCAAGTGTAAGAACTAGCTCAGGCCTGTCCTCAGCATTCTTTATAACATGTCTTTGATACATCCGGGCTGCTGTTCTCAGATCAGGTTCCGTCTTTCTCTCTGAAAACATCAACAAATATTAACAATGAAAACACATTTCATCAAAGAGAATGCTTTATGCTGAAATCAGGGAGAAGATAAAACTCATGACACCACCTGTCATTGGTTAGGCTCAGAGAATGTGCAGAAGAATGCAGAGAATGGTGCTGCTGTGTGATGAGGCTCGGATGGAGACACCTTCAATGGCCGGCTCTGCTGATGGGCAGTGACTGGCTGAGGAGCCACTAGGCCCTGATGTTGAGGCCCTGTCCTGCCCTTCAGCATGGCTCTCTGACCCTGCTGCTGCTCTTCCTTCCTGTCTTACACTGCCACTGTCATCAGACCTCATTCTGTCTCTCTCATACGACCCAATGTGCCCACTGACAGCACACTAAAGGCTCTGACATATTCACAAGACGTGGACATTTCACGTTCACTCGTGTTAAATTTGAACACCGTTCCAAGCTATTATTCCTCCTGTGTATGTCAGAGGTATGCAGACTCTCAAAGTTAAATATATTGTATTTTGCAAATTAAAAAGGGAAACCATGTGCATTTACATGTATTAATGATTATGTATTCCTTTTAAAATAGAATAGCTGTCAAAAACATTAGAGCATTATCATATTTCAGAGGGCCACTTACTTTTCACATACTTCAACCTGTATTACTTGTAATACTGCTGGTCTTGTATTTCTGACAGGCAGCATTTCAGTAAAAGCATTCTGTCAGTATTCCAGATGATATAGACACTCTCAAGACTCATCATGGAAATTAAAATAATAATAACAATTTTAAAAAATGCTTGTGCATGGAAAACCTTAGAAAGAGAGGAAGGAAAAGGAGAAGGTGATGACACACATATAGATCGAAGGATATTTTTTTTTAGGGCAACCAACAATATTAATAAGAGTATTTGGAAGAGATAGATATGATAAATATGGCAAATGTGTATTACAAAGCCTAACTTCTTAATTCTCTTCTTAATTCTCCCCTGTGTTGGTAATGTCCTTGGTGCCTGTAAATGATCTTAACCTTTTCTCACTACAGGATATACAGGTTTTCTGGTCCTCTGTGGACCCCTGTGAAATCTGGTCGTGGGCCTGCCATTGCTCAAAGACTCCTTCTGGTTTATGGACTGATTCACAACAGCGCCCCGCTCTGCCCAGGTTGGCTTTTCCCTTTCTGGCGTAACTGTCACATCCCTCCAATCATGTGTCAAAAAAGGGGGATGGATTGACTACATAAACCGTTATTATAATGCGCCCAGATTTTCGACTTATGCACAGAATTTAGGCAAAAAATGCATTATACGTCTCACCAACAATGTTGGAAGAGGGACAGTAAAGCCCCAATCTGCTCACATGAGACCAGGAGGACCCTTTGAGCATTTAATGATGGATTTTACTGAATTAACCCCATGCCAGAGTTACAAATATTATCTTGTTGTTGTAGATATGTTCTCCAAATGGGTTGAATGTTGTCCTTGTAAACAGGCTACTGTCATTTCTGAGAGACATTATTCCTAGATGGGGACTTCCATCTAAACTGTCTAGTGATAATGGGACTCACTTGTTAATATGGTAGTTCAGCATCTGTTTGCAGATCGATGTGTGGACTCATTGTGCTTACCACCCTGAGAGTGGAGGCGCTGTAGAAAGGGCCAACAGGACGCTAAAGAATAAACTCACAGTGTTGATGGCAGAAAGCGGAATGTCCTCTCATGATTTTCACAGGGTGACCGATGTGGATGGTGAACACACCGTTTCCCCAGAATAGATAAACTCCGCAAGGATGTGAAGAAGCTATGGGAGATTACTGTATTGCATTAAACAATGTGTTGAAAGGTATTTATGCAGAACCCAAGGCGGTGTTACCTGAACCCTGGACAGATGCCCAGCGCAGGTTACAGCCTGGAGATTGGGTGGTGATAAAGGACCTCAGATGAAAACATTGGCACCAACCCCGCTGGACAGGACTGTGTCAGGTGCTGTTGACTACTCCGACGGCGCTGAAAGTCACCGGATGATTTGTGGGTACATGCCTCTCGCTGCCAAAAGGTCACCATCCCTGAGGATCAACCGAGATGAAGACCCTAACAAGGAATACAGGAGGGGTCCTGGGCTTAATAGCTCCAGCTCTGTTCCTGTTCCCCGTAGTCCCACAGCAGGACTTAAAAGGACACCCGCTCCCCACCATCCTTGGAACACGCTCATCACTCACAACACGGCCATAATGCTTATATGATGTTGGCTCTTGAAGCTGCTAGAGCCGGCAACACAAGCTCCTGATGAGTGTGGTTCACATGCCCTGCTCCTCTACAGTGGGGCTTCCAATGACTGCTTTACCGTTCAATATATTATATGTAAAATATACTATACCGTTCGATATGTATGATATAATGGGATTGCATCGGTCGTTTAAAGGAGACTCTGTTGAAAGTTTGGAAAATACCACTTGTGCAGCAGATTCGACCCCACCGATCTGTTCTTGTATTAATAATACCCTGGCATGCTGCTCCTCCGGACACTCGAACGAAACCCATTTTACAGGTTTTTTCCACGTCAATATAAACAGATCCACCAGCCACCATTTATAATGTTAACTGGGAAAATAAATGGAACCTACTGCTTAAATCATACCAGGGAAAAACAATATAATGGGATATAATAAATGTATTGAAACTGCTATATGGGCCCAAACAAAAGCACAAGCAAACATATTATAATAGGCAATAGAAACTCTGTTCCTACATGAAACCATATACAGGACGATCTGCCAAATGTATCATGGTGGGTGTGTGGGGATAGACCCTATCTTTGGTTTGTTATTTGGCATATGTTCTTCCCCATGTAACAGTGCATACAAATTTCTCATTCCAGGGAATTACTGAAACTGAGCAATTCTTGGCAATAGCAATTCCATTGTATGGTATGGGGAAATTAGCCAGGGAGATGATAAATATGGCAAGTACCATGAAAAAATTAGCAAATGATACAGCCGATGCTTTATCTAATATTTCCATTAAATTATTGTAACATGTAATAAGTTGCTGACTCTCACAAGCTGAAAGTAGAAGGGAGGGAGTCTGAGGGAGTCGAGAGAGGGTAGAACAGAACATGGACAGATGGTAGCAAAGGATGAGATTGCCACATGTTACATAGAGGAACTTGGTATTTAAACCCTTAGCACACATGCCAAATCTGGCCAATCCTTGCCCATTTAGGGAGTACCCTATTTAAAGCTTTAAAACTCCATATGTGAACACCACAGAGACCTGAAACATGACATAAAGAAACAAGACATTTGTACCATTTACAATACTAAGGCAGATTAGTTTATATTCATAATTTTGGAAGAAATAAAGTGCCACAAAGGCAATTGTCTAGGCAAAAAATCTAAAAGTGAATTTACTCTTTTTTAGTTTGCAATAAAATACTGAGAGATTGCAGATCTACAGCAGGTTAAACTACCCATGTCCTGGATCAAAAACTCCTTGACCACAAGTGCGTCAAATCTAAGAGTGGATTTGTAGAACTGCTAAAGATCTATAAAGCAAAAACTAAGCAGTGTACCCAGCATCTCCAAATCTATCCAAAATGTCTACATTATGCATTGCTGTAAATCACAACATATTCATGTATTTCACAACAAATCAACTTTTTAACTCAAGAAACTCACTCTTTCATCATTTTCAAGTGGGAATTATAAGCTTTCCATCAGTACAGTGGTCTAAAATCTCTAGGGATCCAGAAAAATATCCAAAATCTCTCCAAAAATGAATAAAATGCTTTTTGTCCATTATACAGCATATAAATGAGCCCCTTATGAAGGATTAAGATGAAACATTGATATCAGATTAAAGTATAATGTGAAAACATTGTCACACAATACGGTACAGTACCTAAATGTGTAATAATTAACTCTTGTATGTATTTCTGTACTTTACAGTAAGTAATGTTTTCTTGTATGGGGATGGGATGACATGAAAACAATATTCAACCGTCCACCACGTTCCGGCAATGTTACAACTGTGACGTCATAACTGGTGCACACAAAATCTACTAAGCTACCAACAAACGCTTACATTACAGTGTGAAATATCCTCATTATAAAATACCACTAACCTATTTAAAGACACTCCATTTAAAAAAATAACGTATATAGCCTAAATAGTATATAGCGATGATCAAATGTTATCTGTGTTCAGTAGATAGAGACAGAGACAGTAAATCAATTCTCTTTCCTCTCCTCTTCTGTCTTACTTCAAAAAACAATGTCAGCTAGTTCTATCAGCAAACTTGTGCCTTCACTATGCTCAAAAGTCCTCAATAATAATATTATTTTACAATAAATTACGAAAATCATTGATGACGTTTCGTCAGGTGCAGTATCTTTTACGGCTGCCACAGAGTGAATGCATAAGTGAATGTGATTATGAGAAACGTTTCGTTTACGCTGAGCTATAAAACACTATTCCAGAAGCAAAATTAAACATGTTATACATCGTTAGAAAGCTTATTCTGTCACCTATTGGATCGATTAATTGTCGATCAAGCCAGACTCTCCTAAAAAAGGCGACAACACCATAAACATGTATAGTATTACGCACAGCTATTTTGGAAGGTAACCAGGTGTCACAAATGCACATATATTTCACAAATGGATTATCCAAGACAATATGACCACTCAGTCTCAAAAGTATTCAATATTTAGTCCCAGACATTGACTGTAGAATGACATGGCACAATTTTTTTTTAAATGTCTCGTTTATTTCGTTATTCACTGAGCAGCATTTTCACTGCTGTATTGGCATATCTTAGGGCTACTGTGGGGTTTATCTTGTTGCTATGACGGAATACGATTCTTGAGTGGTGAAAGAATAATTTTATGAATGCCCCGATAGACAATATTGTCCATTATGTCATGGGTGGGCGTTGTAGTTGCAGATGAGACTGCAGGGAGGGGGTGCTTGTTAAATGAACGACCAGGGTGACAATGGTGATGCTGCAGAACTCCATATTTGGCATAGTTGCCGTGTATTGTCTACTAATGAAACTAGAACAAAGCGTTTCTGTTTTTAACTCATACTTTGGTTGCAGTAGCACTGAATGTCTCAGTTCAGTAATCTCGGCATGCCAGCATGCCGACCACTAGGGGCTTTGCGCTGAGAGGTTAAGAATGTGATACTGGCAAACCATGGCAGGGTCAAATGCCTTTGAAGTCATAATTCTGTTTTGTTTTATCTTTGAATAGAAGAAGCTCAGTTTAACTGCATATTATTCATTTTTACAGTTGCTTTGTCTCCTTTTTCACAAGAGTTCCAATGTAAAACATCCTGAAGCCAAATCCAGCTGATAGGGAGAACGCAGTGATCACTATAAATAATGGGGCTGAGTTTCCTTGTGTTTATTTTATCTGCACCTGTTGCTGTAATTTTCAGAATTTACAATTATCTTATGTGATTAAACCTGAGTTCTAAAATGTCAGATGTTTGCCTGCTATGATTTACTATTGTGAAAAACAGAACTCCTGTTACAGTAGTACTTATTTCATGTGCTGCATGGGATTGTTTTTGGGCTCATATGAGTAGATCAGCATGGGGCTAAAATCTGCACAGTTGAAGCAATGACTTTCATCTGCAGTAGTGTAAATGAAATCCAGTATTAGAAACAAGTTGTGCAGTGTGGGTGGCTGCTTCTGTTACTGTAGTGTAACCACAATTCAGTACATTTTGAAAAGTCATTTTGAAAAGTCACTGCTTGTCTGTTGAGCAGGTATGTTAATATTACCTCTCAAAGAAATGGTTTTACTGTAGGTTTGAACCTGGATCTGCTGCACATTAGTTGAATGGATTAGACCACCAAGCCAAAATCAAGGTAGAAGTATGGTTTGTACGCCACCCAGTCTCTGAGATGACCCTGAGCCCCTAGTTATCACAGGTTCAGATTAGGGACGGGTACAAGTAATGGATGAATCAATTACTCATCGGATACACGCTGATTTTTTTCACAACAACGGTGGTGCATGCACAGCAATACGTTGGAACTTGGCCCCATTGATTCATTTAAAGTTTAAAAAAAAATATTTATGGTTTTTGTTAGTAAGTCGTTGAGTAACGAATCTACTTCACTTACCAACGGTTAATGAAATTCTGCCTTTTGTTTGCAATGTGGGTGGCTCTTAAAAGAGCCTTTGGGTGAAATTTTCTTGTGCGAGTTTACTTGGAGCTGGTGTACTTTGTAACAGCCTTTGTTCCCTCAGACACTGCGTGTTTGGCCAGCTCTCCGGGCAGCAGAAGACGCACTGCAGTCTGGATCTCCCTTGAAGTGATGGTGGACCGCTTGTTGTAGTGAGCCAAACGGGAGGACTCACCGGCGATGCGCTCGAAAATGTCGTTGACAAATGAGTTCATGATGCCCATGGCTTTGGAAGAAATGCCGGTGTCAGGATGCACTTGCTTCAAAACCTTGTACACGTAAATAGCGTAGCTCTCCTTCCTGCTCTTTCTGCGCTTCTTTCCGCCTTTCGCAGCAGTCTTCGTCACGGCTTTCTTAGAGCCCTTCTTGGGCGCGGATTTTGCAACTTCAGGCATCTTGCACGTTGAAATGGAGAGAACGCAATTATGTCTCGTAATTAAAGTGTCTGACCGGGGGTGAATGCAAATTTACATTCCCCTTTTGCCGGTGACGTCAGACCGATTCTCATTGGAAGCTGTTGGTCCACGATTTTATGTTCAAAATCGATTGGTTCAATACGGCGGGTCGGCAAAAAAAAACATAGCGCCTGTCCTTCTTCAGAACAAAAGACCCCCTCTCCACCATTTTCTTAACCAGTGTGTCTTAGCTTTTTTACTCGTTAAATAAATTCTCCATGTACTTTCATTGCAGTTACTAATGTTCTAAAGTCCATTGCACTCTCCCTTTGAGCAATAATTTGCTTTAAACAACGTTTACTTAAAAACGTGAACATTTGAGCAACTGCTTGTGCCATCCAAACTGAGGCGATACAAATAATCCCAAAGGGGGATTCTACAAACACCACAAAGGGTACCAAGTACTTTTGAGTATACAACATTTATCGCAACTTCGCCTAGAATTAGCCAATTTATTTCACACAATCTGCTCGATTTCGTGTTGCCTTGCGTATTACTTCAATGGGCGTTACCAGTACGTCGACCAGTACAGGAGAGCGATTGTTGTTGCAACTGGCATCGACGGTGCATTGGTGTAACTCGGCAAGTTCCCTAAATAAGCACACTGAATGCAGTAAAGCGAAGGCATTGTAGCAGGTTACACCGACAAACACTGGCGACGCAACCCTCATTTTCTAAATAACGACGTAATAAGAACGATTTCATCTTTAGCCAACTGGTACCACGTCCGTCTCTGGGCGGGTGAGAGGTTCGGGTTCTAATTGCACTCAAATGGCAAACTAGCAAATGTTTGTGGGAGTTTCATTTCTGAAGTCAAACCAGTACATTTAACAAACAAAAAATTAAGGGCATCTGCTGAATGCCGGTAATGTAATATAACCACAACTACTAGGGGACCGCCTACATGTGTACACGGCTCATACAAGTTCGTTACACATTACAGCAGTAGGCGCGCTGTATTTACAACACCCGTAAATGCATTATCATGAACCAAATGGACGCTAAAAGAAACGAGAATATTCTGCTTCGTATAGAAAGTGTGGGTAGCTCTAAAAAGAGCTTTTGGGTTATTCAGCAAAGAAATGAAGAGAAAGGTTTATCCACCAAAGCCGTACAGAGTGCGACCCTGACGCTTCAGAGCATAAACTACATCCATAGCGGTGACGGTCTTTCTCTTAGCGTGCTCGGTGTAGGTGACGGCATCGCGGATAACGTTCTCCAGAAACACCTTCAGCACTCCGCGAGTCTCCTCGTAGATAAGACCAGATATACGCTTGACTCCTCCACGGCGAGCCAAACGACGGATCGCTGGCTTAGTTATCCCTTGGATATTATCACGAAGAACTTTGCGATGACGCTTTGCACCGCCCTTACCAAGTCCTTTTCCGCCTTTTCCTCGACCTGACATTTTCTTTTCAATAGGGAATAAGTACGCAATTTTTAGCTTTTGAAACAAGACAAATATATGTGCGCAAAGACGACCTGATTGAAGCCACGTATGAACGAAAAGGCGGCTCTTGCTAAAGCCCGCCTCCAGCTCCCCATCTCTCCGAGTATATGCGGCCCTGCTGCTGAAAGAACAAGTCGCATGAGAAAAAAAAAACATCGTCGAGCATAGTGGAACGACAACAGTGCCACAACATCTTTTAAAATACGTTTCGTCGCGGTTATTTTTGACAAACTCTTGGTGCTGTATAGGTATGGGACATGCCCCGCCAAGGCGTAACTTGGCTGGATGGCATACCTGCCATCCCAATTTGTTAACAGGTATAAATAGGAAAATACTGCACGTCTTTTGACGAATATAATGAACGTGTCAACACGACAGATTTTGATGCGATACATTTTGACGTGATACAATATTCATTTTTGACGTGTTAAAATCTGACGTGTTGGCAAAATGAACATCTGCTATGTCTTCTGTTAAGTTTAATTGCGATTGCCATCCTTCATAGTGCATTCGCGCAATCTCCTTTTTTTTACTGTCATGAACTAATGACTGTTTTTTGACTGTCAGGAACGATCTTATGTAAGTACGATAACATTACAGTTTTTCTCAATTGTTTAAACACGTTTCCTGAAACTATAGCTCAATTTCTAAAAACTCTACACACAAAGCACAGCAACAGTTAACCTTTTGCCAAAACGACACAAATCTCTTGCAAAATGCATTCATGCATTCAAAACCATGTTCTCTTTTCTCAAAACTGACTTTTTCCATCAAAATGATTTACACAGGCCTCATATGAATAGATCTTATTGAGCATTGATTTCACACTGGTGTGATAAATTTAAAAACACAACCATCAAAATACTGTATATATGTTCTGGCCTCATGAGGTCATGTTACATATTCAAGTGTATAAAATTGTGTAAAAATTGCTTATCTTTTCTCCTTTTTTGAAGTTTAGTTTTCTTTTTGAGGGGTCCCAAATAGGCTGCAATTTTACAGTAAATATAAAGACTGTTGCGATGATACAATACAGTAAATATCATCATATAAATAGTGCATTTGCTAGGTAAACCTAATTCTAATTCAGTACAGTACAGCAAAGTGTGTGTTATCACTTTGAGTGTTGTTGTTATTGTGTATGATACAATGCACATTTACTGTATTGTCCTGCCAATGAGGTCCAGTTGGGCTGCACTCACAACCCAGGTTCCATCATGAGTCATACTGAACATTGTTAGAAGTGTTTTTTTTTTCATTTTCCTTATCAGTGCAATTATGAGTTTTGCCAAAATAGATAACATTTGTGTCTTCTCAAAACTAGAACATGCTTGCTGTTCTATTGTCAGTCTGTGCCAAATTGTGAACTGTTTCTAATGAGACATGGCGATATCCTGCAGGCCCCTTACAAGCCTGTGGACCGTTTTGGAATTTGGTACGGAGTTAGGAAATACAAAATCCAGTTAAAAAAAGATGTGAATGGTCATCCCGTAACACTACCTAATTCCATATCTCTAGGCCCTTACAATGGCCGTGTGATTTATCCTGGGCAGCGGCAAACTTGCTTCGTCTGTGGTGCACCTGACCATCAGGTAAAGGAGTGTACCCAGATGAAGTGTTGGAAGTGTGGAGGATTGGGTCACAAGGCCAAAGATTGCAGCAATGATTCCCGGTGCAGCCTGTGTGGAGGAGTGGGGCACACTTTAATTTTAAATGTCCCCACTCCTACAGCAATAAAGCAAAAAACCAAAACCGAGCCAGAGCCGAGGACGAGCAGCAACCGCGTCAAAACCAGCAAGATCCACAAGAGAGCACCAGAGAACCGCAGACCGCAGCCCAACAGGAGCCACTGCCAGATGGCAATAACACTCAACGCGCCACAACCAGGCAGCAGCTGCCAGAGAGTGGAGAGGAGCGCAGCTCTACCGTCCCGCTGCGGAGAGGGACGCAGCCAGTCGCAGTAGGAAAGGACGAGGGGCGACTGGTGGTAGGCAGAGGCAGAGGCAGAGGCAGTTTCATTTCTGTCCTGAGGCAACAAGAAGCTCCAGGAGGAGCCCAGCAACAGGTAAGGCACACAACACTGGAGGGAGAAAGAGTAACATCCATCATAGTCCAGCAACAGCAGCAGCAACAGAGGCCGCCGGATGTAGAGAGGGAGCTGAAGCTCCTGTGCGCTGCGGAAGTCAGCTTACCCTCCACGGATGGAGGGTCACATAGCCAGTCCTCCACCTCCTCCTCCTCCTCCTCTCCTAACTCCTCCGGGACCGGAGAGGGGAGTGGAGAGGAGGATGATGAGGATGAAGATGACGGCAAAGTGTATGACTCCGCCAGTGAAGAACCAGACTTGGTGCTGGACATTCAGGAGTTTAGTAGCGAGCTGGAGTCGAGCAGAGGGGCCGCTTTTATCACGGGAACTGCAAAAGTGCTCAACGAACCCGCTACCATACGAGTTTGTGCGGAGACTTTAATGCATACACAGATGCAAATGACCGAATGCCCACACACATCGGCAAAGGATGTTCCTGTAACTGGACAGCAACTAAGCGCCACAAATGACAGTAACATTTCTAGGGCTGTTAACAAACAGAAGCTTGTTATATCAAACGAAAGAAAATGGACACTAAAATCAGCCCATGAAAGAACAATGCCTGTCTCATAAATACACTCTATGAGCACCCTTTACATGCATGTTTGCACGTTGAATGTGAGAGGAGTGCAATCGATTAAGAACGGGCACCAGAAATTTGATACGTTGTTGTAAACAGATTTTGATGTTTTATGTTTACAAGAAATGAGGCTTTCAACGAGCACGGATGTAGAGGACGTTAAAAAGATTTGGTCAGAAGGGTCCTGCTTCATCTCAATTGGTGAAGATAAGGCTGATGGGATTGGAATCTTTTTTCGAAATAAAGTTACTGTTACAAGAAAACAGGAAATTATCCCAGGCAGGTTATTGGTTTTAGACTGTTACCTTTTTAGTAAAAAGATTAGAATAATTAATGTATATACTGCACCAGATAGAGTGAAAAAAACCCAACTGTTTAGCAAACTTTGAAATTTTTTATGTGCAGGGTGTCCGATTGTGGTGTGTGGTGATTTTAATGTGGTGCTAGAGGGGAAAGATATATTTTCACACAGACCTTTTTTAATGACGAGAGAAAGAACAGCTCTAAAAAAAAATGTTGGAAGGAACAGACTTGAGGGATGCTTTTAGAATTTTACATCCAAATAAGGTTGACTTTACTAGACATGACAAATATACAAGGACAAGGATTGATCGAATTTATGTAAATAATAGCTTTGATATACGTGATTACAAAACCAAACTTCTTGTGGAATCTGATCACTTGGCTGTTACAGTGCAGGTCAAAATCACAGGTGATCTCAAGAAATCCTATTGGAAATTGAGTACTCAGTGTCTTGATAATTTAGAACTAGTGTCAGAGTTAAAACTTGAAATCGACAATATAAAGAACTTGAAAATTCTGACAAAGACAGCCATTGAGTTGTGGGAAAACATAGGATGAAGGACTTCTTTAGATACAAGTGTAAAAGTCTAAATCAGGAAAAAAATATTAAATATGACCTGCTGCTCAAAAAACAAACAAAAAAAACATAGAATTGAACGTAAAATTGAGTAAAACAGACTTAGAATTTACTGAAATGCACAAAATGAAAGATGAAATTGAATATATGAATAAAGATTCTCTACGTGGGTGTGGTGTGGGGATGGCTGGTTTAAGCAGCCACACCTGCCCTGGGTCAAGTTAATTAGACCTGGCCAATTGGATAATTGGTTAAGAATTGGAGAATTGGCCAGGCTAATTGGACCCAGGAACAGGAGTGGCTGCACCTGTGCGTAGTGAGGTAATCACTGCGCACAGGTTAAATCTGCCATCCCCACCCACAGAAAGGAAGCCTCTCTGTCATGACAGTGTTTTTACATCTGCTTCTTTGGCTGTAACATCTTGCCAAACCCTTGCAAATAAAATCTGGACTGTTGGAACATCTTCTCCCTGTGTCTCTGTGCTGGAGGGCCCCAAGGAAAGCCACTTCGGTGGCCTGTGGCAGGTGTGTTTGCCACAGTGGGTTACAGGTACAGATAGGAAGCAATATGAATGTCAAAGATGCTCTTAGTGCTATTAATATTATAGCTCAGTTTAAAGATAAGCAACAACAGAAATGTATTAAAGCAATAAGAAATGAAATGGGTATTGTTATTGAAAAAGAATGTGATATACGGCATACTGTCAAAAACCTGTGTCAAAAGATGTATGCAGATATTGAAATTGACAATGATCTGTCTCAACTCTTTTTAAATTCAATTAATGATGGTCAGTGTCTTAATTCTGATGACTTGGAATGTCCTATTCTGCAAGAAGAAGTTGAGCTGGCTATTTCACAGTTAAATCTAAAAAAAGCACCAGGCAAGGATGGTTTGCCAGCAGAATTTTATGTGAAATGTAAGAAGGAAATCTCTGGTTTTTTAACCCAGGTCTTTAATGAAGGCATTTTAAAAGACTATATGTATGATTCCTTTTATGAAGGTATAACCACTTTAATTTTCAAAAAAGGTGATGAATATGATATTAACAACTGGAGACAATTAACTTTAATGAACTTGGACTATAAGATATTTGCTAAGGTGCTGGTAAATAGGATGCAGGATAGCTTGGATCTGCTTATAGAAAGAGAACAGACCTGTGCTGTAAAAGGAAGGTTAATGTTTGATAATTTACGTATGCTAAGGGAATGCATTTCTAATGTGGAAAAAGATGTTTTTTTATATTGCTTATATATTGCTTTAGATCAGAAAAAAACTTTTGATTATGTCTCAAGGGAATATTTATTTGAAGTTCTGAAAAAATATGGATTTCCGCAAAACTTTATTAAAATGATTAGGTGTCTTTATGCAAAATCCTTAGTCCAAGTGAATGTAAATGGTCAGCTGACAGAATGTTTTGAAGTTCATAGAGGGGTGAAGCAAGGATGTCCACTAAGTGCTGCTCTATATGTGATTTCAATCAGCCCTTTGGTTAAAAGAATTCAAAACGATAAGAGATTAGAAGGGGTAAAGGTTGGGAATGAGAGAGTTATCATTTCAGCATATGCTGATGATATTACAGTGTTTGTAAAATCACAAAAATTTACGAAAAAATATCCGGAGCAGTTTTAAACCATCATAAATCAGAAGCTGTCTGGATTGGTAATTTAAGTAAACAGTTCCCTATACACATAAATGTAAAAGAAGAAATTAAGGTATTAGGTATCTATATTAGTAATACTGATTGTTGTGAATCAAATTGGCAAAAAAAAGAAAAAGAAGTCAAAGATGAAGTTCTAAAGTGGTCTGGTAGAAACACAAGCTTTAGGTCTAGAATAGGTATATGTAATTTGTTAATCCTGTCAAAAATTATGTTTTTAAGTTCAGTGTTTCCACCAACAGAAAAATATATAACGAAGATAAGTAAAGAGTGTTGTAAATTAATATGGGGAACGAACAGAGAAGTTACTTGGAGAGAATTGTTATTTAAACCCAGAAAATTAGGAGGTTTGGGAGCAATAGACGTAAGTATCAAATTAAAATATAGCAATGTGTAAGATTGTGGCAGGTGGAATAAACAGACAAATTAGCTGGATCGGTAACATTACTAACTGGAAAAAAAGAAAGGAAAAGCGAGAACCAGACAACCTTATTTTAAACTTATGTATGGTGATTTTGTAGACAAGTTTAAACATTTAAATATTGACTGGTGCCATTCTGAGAATAAGGTCATATATAATTTAATAATTAATGAACTGTATGGTGGAGATATAAAGTACAGATATCTAATTTAGAATGTGAAAAAATGGTTGCACGAATATGGAGCAAAAACATTTCTGAAAGTATGAGAGATATAGCCTGGCTAATATCAGTGAGGAGATTGCCAGTGAGAGCTGTTGTAAAATGGAGTTGCTTCGTTACAACGAAATCCTGCCCAATGCCTGATTGTGATGCAGATGAAACTTTGGAGCATCTGTTGATTGAATGCAGTCGATCTGAAAAAATATGGGAACAAATTAAATCTATTGGTGTCAATATTTCAATTACACCAGAAACTGTATTTTATGGAATAATATGTAACATTGATGATAAACTTAAAGATTTATACTGGTTAATATGTCCAGTGAATCAGCACATATGGAAAACGCGAAGTAAAATGACAATTGATCATATCTACGTGTCAAGTGAATCTGTTTGCAAGAACATTAACAGAACTGAAACGTCGAAGGACAATTGACATCAAGCATGGCAATGCAAATCTTTGGGAAACTCTGGACTTTTAATATAGAAGATGCTTTACCTAATGTATTTAGATTTTCTTGTTTATGTAATTGTAATGACTTGTATAATTGAAATAGTTTATTTATAAAAAAAGGGAAATCAGGGCCCATTTCTCACCAGTGATTTGCTTTTTCGAAATGTAACGTGCCTGAATGTAATACAGACATTACAGAAAATAATGTTACAAAAAAATTACCTCATTTAAATGTTCAAATTTACGAGTCTATGGGGTTCCATGAATGAACAGCAAGCATTAAATATCACAAGGCATCTGTAAACTTAGAAATCACATGCGCGCACACAAAACACGGATAAAATTGCTGCTCTGACAAGCACTGAAGCGGCTCTTAAAAGAGCCTTTGTTTGGATTATGGGCATGCAAACCATTTAAGCGCGCTCCCCACGGATGCGGCGAGCCAGCTGAA
This sequence comes from Anguilla pacifica, assembly GCA_039654925.1. Lineage (NCBI taxonomy): Eukaryota > Metazoa > Chordata > Actinopteri > Anguilliformes > Anguillidae > Anguilla > Anguilla pacifica. The sequence goes on from CM077299.1 coordinate 5,924,158, forward strand.
TATCCTTAGGCATGATGGTCACTCTCTTGGCATGAATGGCACACAAATTGGTGTCCTCGAACAGACCAACCAGATAAGCCTCGCTAGCCTCCTGTAGAGCCATTACAGCTGAGCTTTGGAAGCGTAGATCAGTCTTGAAATCCTGAGCAATCTCTCTCACAAGGCGCTGGAAAGGCAACTTGCGGATCAATAGCTCAGTAGACTTCTGATAGCGGCGGATTTCTCGCAGAGCTACAGTACCAGGCCTGTAACGGTGAGGCTTCTTCACTCCACCAGTCGCAGGCGCGCTCTTCCGCGCTGCTTTAGTGGCGAGCTGCTTCCTGGGGGCTTTGCCACCGGTAGACTTACGCGCGGTCTGCTTGGTTCGAGCCATTGCGTCTTACTCAAATATTTCTTTACTAAATGTACGAGCTTATGGTGCCACGATGCGTATATAAAGCATACCACAGAGAAGCTGATTGGATAGGCTATTACGAATTCTCATTGGCCCGGATCCTGCCTTCGTTCCCAGATTTTATTGGATCACGTCTTCAGCTTCCCCTGCCGCCAAAAATTTAAAATTTTCTCTTACCGCTTTGAATTTTAGTCCACCACACCCCTCGTACTGCAACATTGCTAAAGCGAGATTAACATCAGACGGATTTTTTTATTTAATGAAAAAACTTTCACCTTTTAAAATTTGTCACGTCACATAGTGGATTAATCATATACGTTTATTCTATACAAGGCTTTATATGTACAACAGAAAAACGATGTTCACTGAAAGCAAAGTTATGAATTAATTATCTAGCAAAGGGTTAAGTTTAGCATCCACACTTTCATAAATAAGGAGCCAGCTGAATTAGCTCACTTGAGCAGCACCTCTCCTCGTTTTATATTGTAAAATGACTTGTAACCCACTCTGCATAATTGTGGATAATAAAGTTATTTCAGACAATGTGTGGGACACAAAATGTCATGTACTAAAATGACATCTCGCGAAAATCTAGGACAGCAATTGTGCTTGGAACTGCAACGAACTGTGGCGATTAGACAAGCATGCTCAAACTACGGCACTGCATGGCACTAAGCGAACTGTCGTAAAGTTTTATTGGCTCAAATGGCAGCGCTGCTGTACTAAAGTCTTTTTTTTTTTTAAATCCAAATATATATAACTTTTAGTTTTACCGCCTTGAATTATTTTGTCCAGTGTCGCTTACAGTAAGCAAGTCATCACCACCATTCACAATTTGAGGCGTGACACTAGAATGGGTTAACATTGTGAGATTCTAACGGCTTATGTGCACTAAAATTTAATAAAGCACTTCCGACCAACCATAATTAAATTTCTTTGGTTCAAAATGGTAGTTTTGCGCCTTATACAGGTGTGGGTGGCTCTTAAAAGAGCCTTTGGGTGAATGATTGAGAGTAATGCTGTATTTACTTGGCTTTCACTGCTTTCTCGGTCTTTTTCGGGAGTAACACAGCTTGGATGTTGGGCAGGACTCCACCCTGAGCGATAGTGACACCTCCGAGAAGCTTGTTCAACTCTTCGTCGTTACGCACCGCCAACTGCAGATGTCTGGGAATGATGCGGGTTTTCTTGTTGTCTCTGGCAGCGTTACCGGCCAATTCCAGAATCTCAGCAGTCAGATACTCGAGCACTGCAGCAAGATAAACTGGAGCACCGGCACCGACACGCTCTGCATAGTTTCCTTTACGAAGCAATCGGTGAACTCGACCTACCGGAAACTGGAGTCCAGCTCTGGATGAGCGGGTTTTAGCTTTCGCTCTCGCTTTTCCACCGGTCTTTCCCCTACCACTCATTTTTCCACTCTTAAAAAAACTGAAGAATAACTAGAATTGCAGATGTGGGTCTTTCTTATAGCAACAATCTATTCACTCATTGGCTGCAGCGTTGATAGGATTTTGTCCAATCAGATAGGAGGACATTTTTACATGGCGTCCACTGTGCAGAACAACTGAGTTGAATCAGTCTCAGCGGCGCAGAGCTTAAAAACGGAGAATAGGAACCTGCATCCGTTATGGTGATCACTACGTGACATGTTAATTGTAATGGGAGTTAAAATACTGTGAATCTACCTTTTTTTGTCCATGATAATGGGAATTTAATTTATTGATATGCTGCTTGTACCACTCTGCGACCCCTGGATGTCGTTTATCATTCTTTGCTTAGATTTATTACTGGGGATAGTTACTGTACTTATCACTGTGTCCTGTTTTTTATTTATTTGTTATTATTATTGTTGTTATTATTATTATTATTATTATTATTATTATTATTATTATTATTATACTTTATTTTTAAAAGTTGGGTGGCCCTTTTTCTTTGTAACGGGAGATCACTATTTGTGTCTGTTTATTTATAAAGCCCTCCTTCACAAATTACTATTTTACCTTACTTCATGAGTCATGAAACATTTGCCATGGCAAAGTCCTCTTCCATCACGTCCACTTCATGAAATTGTACATTGCACCAGAGGCACAAGTGGCCTAGTTTCTAGACTTTATCGACTTTATCTGTTTATCTCTCAGCATGCTCACAGGCCCCTGGAATTAGACACTCTATGGAGAGCTGACTGCCCAGATCTGGACCCAACATTTGATTGGCACAAAGTCTGGTCTAACATTTTAATAGCCTCCAGAAACCCTGATCATCAACAAATACACTATAATTTTATTCATAGAGTGTACCTCACCCCCAGAAAGCTTTGTATAATGAAAGTGCCCACTGATTCAACTTGCACTTTGTGTCCTATTAAGGCGACAGGGACTTATTTATACATGTTTTGGGAGTGCCCTATGGTGGCTGGATTCTGGCGAATGATTGCAGCCAAGCTCTCCATGCTTTTTGAGAATACAGTACCCTATTCGCCTTTTATATTTTTGTTAAATGATTTATCCAGCTTGAACCTGACACTGCCCCAAAAACGAGCCTTTCTAGCTGGGCTGACAGCAGCAAAAAAACTGGTGGCTACCCATACTCTTTCACAGGGTACACACACCATTCACTCACACATTCAAATATAGGAGCAATTTAGACTCATCAATTAACGTAGCCTGTATATCTTTGGACTGTGGGAGAAATATGATATTACATGATATTATATTGCTGAGCTTTCTTGGCCGAGGTGGGGTGGGGGAACAAGGACGGAATACGGTTCTTATTGCGCCAATCTGGTTCTCTATGTATGCGTTACACCAATATCACATTCTTTGTTTTTCCAGCGTATTTATTTATTGATCTTTGGTTAAAAGCACTTATAATAAAGCAAATACATATAAGAATAAATAATTATAAAATGATATAAATTGTGGTAAAAAAATCTAAAACAAAAATCACATTAAAAGTTTTTAATACTGTTTGTAATATGAAATCAAATTAGATAAATGTTTAATGTCAGAAAAATAACATTTAGGAGATTAAAAACAAATGCCAAAATATGAAGCTTTAAAATGCCTGTGATGTGGATGGCACAGATGGGCCCCCAGATTACATTTTTTTTAGATGGACTGTTAAGTTTTCACAGGCTCTGATATCTGGAACATGGTGGATAGTGGGGTTTCTGTCATCCATTGTGCTTCTAACAATTTTTACCAAGGAAAGATTGCTTGGCAGTATTACAATATTTCTGTCCGGTGATTGTTCGTCTTTCCAATAGTGTTATGAATCCCACGTCTTCCAACCGAACTATGGTTCATACACCCAAGCTAAGACGACCTGATTGAAACCTGTCATGAGAGAAAAAGGCGCACAAGCTAAACCCGCACACTGAGTATCGCCGTTTTTTTAACGATCGGCACAATTCAATTCAATTCATTGTCATTGTTCATTGCACAGGTACAAGTACAACGAAAAGTGGGTTTGCGATCTCCCAAGTACAGGGCAAATAAGAACGTAAAGAGGTAGTAGTGCCAAAAACAACATATTAACAGTAAACAACATAGGTATAACTCCCGGAGTAGTGCAAAAGAGCAGGTGGTACAGTAGGCAAAATAAAGTGAAACACTATGGAACAAACGTACTCCAGTAGTTGTCAGCAAACATCAAAACCCGTGTATAGTCTAGCACTCGTCGAACGCTTTGCTACAAGTATGTATTAAGTGATTTTTTTTTTTTTTTTTTTTAAGTATTAAGTTGTTATAACCTGTCATGTTTCGGGCTCATTTAAACCAGCGATATGATATTTACGATTGTGGGCATTTAACAGAGAAATAATTAACTAAACTACTGAACAGAGTCGACGTTGGCCCAATAGTATAAGAAGTTTCAACTTAAAGTTCAGTAATTTCAAATGTTTCCCTCGTTTGGAATGGAGTTTGTGGCAACACACTGAAGTGCTCTGCCCGAAACAACTCTGAATCAAGTAACTTTAGCCCGCATATTATTCAATCATCTATAATAAATATAATTTATTACGGACCATTGAGTTAAACTAGTAGTAGACCAGCTTGTTTTCTTATATACACACACTCAGCGGCCCCATTAGGTGACAGGAGTGGCACCCGGTGTGGTCTTCTGCTGCTGTAGCCCATCTGCTTCAAGGTTTGACATGGTATGCGTTCAGAGATGCTCTTCTGCATACCTCGGTTGTAACGAATGGTTATTTGAGTTACTGTTGCCTTTCTATCAGCTCAAACCAGTCTGGCCGTTCTCCTCTGACCTCCGCCATCAACAAGGCATTTTCGCCCAGAGAACTGCCGCTCATTGGATATTTTCTCTTTTTCGGACCATTCTCTGTAAACCCTAGAGACGGTTGTGCGTGAAAACCCCAGTAGATCAGCAGTTTCTGAAATAGTCAAACCAGCCCGTCTGGCACCAATAACCATGCCACGTTCAAAGTCACTTAAATCACCTTTCTTCCCCATTCTGATACTTGGTTTGAACTTCAGCAGATCGTCTTGACCATGCCTACATGCTTAAATGCATTGAGTTGCTGCCACGTGTTTAGCCACACACACACACACACCAATGTACATATTACAAATAAACAATATTGCGCTAAAATGGAATGTACTTGCTCCTCGGAGAAGCTCTGGGTGGCTCTTAAAAGAGCCTTTGATGCTAGTGAACAGTACAGTGTACGCGCTCACTTCTTCTTAGGAGCCGCTTTCTTCGCTTTGACGCTCTTGGGCTTGGCAACTTTTGGCTTGGTCGCTTTTGCTTTCTTAGGACTCTTGGTCGCCTTCTTTGCAGCCGGCTTCTTGGTTTTCTTCGGACTCTTGGCTGGCTTCGGCTTCTTAGCCGCTGCTGTCGGCTTCTTGGCCTTTTTTGGGCTCTTCTTAGCCTTCACTGTAGCGGGCTTCTTCTTGGGCGACTTTTTGGCCACAGGCTTCTTCGCTACTGCCTTTTTGGCCGCCGCCGGCTTCTTAGCTTTAGGAGCTGCTTTCTTGGCGGGCTTCTTCACAGCAGGCTGATTTTTGTTCAGCTTAAACGAACCAGAGGCACCGGTTCCTTTAGTCTGAAGCAAAGTACCCTTGGTCACCAAGCTCCTGACTGCAATCTTTACACGAGAATTGTTCTTCTCTACGTCGTAACCACCGGCGACCAGAGCCTTTTTCAGGGCAGCCAGTGAAACTCCGTGTCTCTCCTTAGAAGCAGAAACTGCCTTCACGATCAAGTCCCCAACGCTGGGCCCCGCTTTCCTAGGCTTGCTTGCTGCTTTCTTCTTGGGAGCCTTAGCCGGGGCGGCTGCGGCTGGAGCTGGAGCTGGAGCAACTTCTGCCATTTCTTTGTCGAAGATGTCTTCCTCTCACACGAACAGTCAAAGAAAATGTTTCGTTTCAGCAGCTCGTAAGTCAGGGGGCTGGACTTAAATGTCACATGAGGACCGTATAGACTCAGCCATCCCGGCACCGCGTCTCTCGGCTCCTGAAAATTCGCTTCATTGTGTTTTCTTTTCGCCAATATTGACAAAATAACACAGCGCGCAGTCGTTTTATGAACAAAAATCGCATGGAATTTTCAAAATCAGTCCTTGCACCCACAAATTAACTTATGTGTCCTCAAGAATATTGCCGTATTTTCGCCAGTTTCTACAAAACATACCCATTTGTCACGGACACGTACCCGTTAAAAGTGCTTCTCCCACGTTATTTGCCTTTTAAAACTATCAAACATGTCACACACTTTAAAATTGTTGGCTGATTATTTACAGGAACCCCGCGTGAACACAGGAAAGATTTAAAGATTCATGAAATACCCAAGTTAGACTTTTAAGCAGGAGTTCTATTTTTGGTAGTAAAGCACAGCGCACATCTTTGCTGAAATTTCATCACCTTGACATTTCGACGTTGAACGTTGAACGAAAAATTGTTGTTCAAAAAACATTCTTTAACCTGTTATCAAGATCAAAGTATTTTCTCAATCATCATTTATATACTGTTGAGTGAATAGTTCCACTATTTCAGGTACAATCACTGGCCTTGTTTCGGACATGCCCATGCAGTAGGCTAACTAAATATGCCATTTACAAATATCCCCCTTGGATGCTTAGCTTTTTGGCCATTATGTGTGGAACCTGCCCTTGCATCCATAACATTATTTGAAGAAATTGAATGTCTTTGGCAAACAACGTATATATATATATATATATATATATATATATATATATATATATAATGGTAAAAATGGAAGCAATAAAATGTAAAATGACAATAGCACAATACAAGACATAAAACATAACTAAAAATCAGTCCTTGCAGAAATCATAAACTTAAATCAAAAGCTCAAGTTTGAGCATGCATCAGAACTGTTGGATGTCTTTCCAGCCAATTATTTCAAGTTAGTGAAAGCATTTATCCAAGTTCCATCATTTTGTGCTGTAAGACATTAAAACACAATTCAGGTTGTATTTGCCTTGCCTGGAATCAATCGACATTTGTTTTTAACTTTGACTGGTTACTAAAAGCAAGAACTTTTTAAACTTTTTAAAAACTGGTTTCCTCAGCAAAAATATATTCATATTTCACATGTACAGTGGTATGCAAATGTTTTGGCACCCCTGGTCAAATTGCTTGTTTTGTTGAATCTCTAAGTGAATACACGTTACTACAACCTCTGAGGTTACAAACATGAACATTGCATATTTTAGCTAATTTGAAATCAAAATTAGTACTTATTGGCAGTTAAAACGAATAACAAGGGGTTTTAAAATTTGAAAAGTCCTGCAATTGTGGAATTAACTCCCCACGGAAGTCAGGACAGCAGAATCCTTGGCCATGCTTTGCACAAACTGCAGCTACAACGCTTAACGCTCTGCTTATTCTCACCCCATAGCAGTCTGTCCTTATGCATTTATTTTGAGATTGTAACGGTTGACATGCTTTTCATATTATAGATTTGCTTTAATTCACTCACATGCAGTGTGTTCCTAAGGTTGCACTTAGTCGCTGATCTGCGAATGTTACGCAGCAGCCGGTTTCTCACACAGCTCCGTCGGATGCATCTAAACCAATCTGGGTTTGGGCAATAGTCAATTATCAAAAAAAACTATGCTCACGTCCAGATCTCAACTGAGGAAAGTCATTACATTGCATCATGGATGTAACTTTGCGTTTTTCAAGAAATGTATTAACCAATTGTCATTTTACAAGCATTGTAATAAACAATTTAGACCAGTTACACATCCATCACATGAAAATTACAGTCCATTGTAATTCTGGACGTGTTCTTTTTAGATCAAGCGTCTTTTTTCTTCTTAGTGTAGTTATTCATTTAAAACCACATCACTATTATTAAAAGCTATCCCCGCTCCATACTAAACTTTGTTGAAATTTTTTGCCTCCCATGAGAGTGTGTGTGGCTTTTAAAGTGCCTTTGAGTCCAGTACTGAGGTACTAGTTTACTCAGAGCTGGTCTACTTCGTGACAGCCTTTGTGCCCTCGGACACTGCGTGTTTGGCCAGCTCTCCTGGCAGCAGCAGGCGCACGGCGGTCTGAATCTCCTTTGAAGTGATGGTAGAACGCTTGTTGTAGTGAGCCAAACGGGAAGACTCACCAGCAATGCGCTCAAAAATATCGTTGACAAACGAGTTCATGATGCCTATGGCCTTTGATGAAATGCTAGTATCAGGGTGTACTTGCTTCAAGACCTTGAAGTAGATAGCATAGTTCTCCTTCCTGTACTTTCTACGCTTCTTTCCTCTTTTCCCAGCGGCCTTAGTGACGGCTTTCTTGGAACCCCTTCTTGGGCTCGGATTTTGGTTTTGAAGAAACTTTATTGATTATATAATATTTCACAATACAGCAAAAAAGGACCTACATACAAAAATAAATGACATAACATACATCCCATTACAAATCACACAAAGCTACATATTGATTTGAGCCCATTCCAAATCAGTGCATTTTCTTTTAAGGTCCAGAGTTCTTTTCCTTCTCAAGGCAGTTACAATTTTTGTAAAAACAGTATCACTTTTTACAAAAACACTTTCCATTGTCATTTTACATGTGGTTTTCCACAATTTAATTACAGTGGTCCAAATACACAAGCAGTATAGTTTGTTTTTATTATTAAAATGTTTGTCAAATCCTGCAGTAAAGATTGTTTTCTGTCACGTATTAAGTCTAGCCCAATTTTTTAAGCTTGTCCCACACTTCTTTTAACCTATAGCAATCAATTAAAAAGTGTCCTGTAGTTTCTCTCACAGAACACTCTGGCATTGGGCAGATCAATGTCTTCATAAAACAACTCCACTGTACCACTCCTCTTACGGGGATTCTGCTATTGACTGTCAACCACATTTTATCATCTCCCCTGATATATTTTTATCATTTAAAGGTTTTATTAAATATCTAACGAGAGAAAGAAGCATATTTGTTTAAACAGCAGCGCATGTTTGAATGGTTGATGTGCCAAATTACTTTAGGGTGGCTGCTTTACCAAGTTGGGGAACGTCATTCTTGAAGACTTGAAGATCATCAGTGCAGTTGGCATTGGGATTGCTGGTGTGCAGGTGTGTTTTCACAATGCCCTAATTCTGTTTTCTATGTTGATCCTCAGGCAGTGAACGAAAAAATGTAAGCTCCAATGCAAAGTCATCAGCCCTTTAAGGTGCAAAATCACAAATATGTGATTAGAATGTTCTTAATGGAACATTCTAGTGCTGATGTAACAATCATTAGTAATAGAACACAATGGAGTTCTAGAACACTGACTAAAAATTTTGGGGGGAAAAAAAGCATTCTAAAAAACATTCTCTTCGAAGGGTTAAGAGGATGTGGGGCCCCCTGTGTGTCCACTCTCACCCGAATGCACTGTGGTGTAGAGTCCATTGGCATCTGGAGGAATAGGACACCACTCCTCCACAGGAAAGTCAATCTCCCACATTAGCGGATGGAAGTGGAAGAGGCGCTATCTCAGGTGGTGGTCTGGAATATTCCATAAATGCTCGATCTGGATTTTCTTTCATTACATTACATTACATTACATTACAGGCATTTAGCAGACGCTCTTATCCCGAGCGACGTACAACAAGTGCATTAGTTCCAGGCGCAGAGGTACAAAAGAAACATACTAGGGCGAAATAAAGATTGTAGTGCCAGAAGTGACCACATAGATCAGGACTCCAACCCTGTAGAGTAACCTGCTCAGCAAACAAACGACCCTGCCAAATGCAAACTAGCACTGAAATCACAATTTCCTGATCCGAATCAGACAAACAATCCTGCCAAATAAAAACTAACATGCTCGAATAAGCCTAACTACGTACATTGAGCTAAACTATAGGCTAGGGAGGGGTGGGGAGAGGTGCAGCCTGAAGAGATGAGTCTTTAGTCTGCGTTTGAAGGTAGTTAGATTCTCTGCTGTTCTGACCGCCACAGGGAGGTCATTCCACCAGCGCGGGGCCAGGACAGACAGCAGACGGGAGCGGGAAGTAGAGACACGAAGAGGGGGAGGTGCCAAGCGTCCAGAAGTGGCAGAACGGAGAGGTCTGGCTGGTGTGTAGGGTCTGATGATCCTCTGGATGTATCCAGGTGCTGACCCCTTAGCTGCCTGGTATGCAAGCACCAAGGTCTTAAATTTGATGCGAGCCATAACAGGCAGCCAGTGGAGGTCAGTGAGCAGGGGGGTGACATGGGAATGTCTGGGGAGGTTGTAGACCAGACGCGCTGCAGCATTCTGGATGAGCTGCAGGGGTCTGATGGCAGATGCTGGCAGACCAGCCAGCAGTGAGTTGCAGTAGTCCAGGCGGGACAGGACCATCGCTTGAATCAGGAGCTGGGTTGCGTAGGTGGTGAGGAAGGGGCGGATTCTCCGGATGTTGTACAGGAAGAACCTGCACGTTCGACTCACCGCCGTGATGTTCTGGGAGAGGGAGAGTCTGTTGTCCATCACCACTCCGAGGTTTTTTGCGGTGGGTGATGATGACACCACGGTGTCCCCTAGGGTAATGGAAAAGTCAAGGAGGTTAGAGGATGGAGCAGGGATGAAGATCATCTCTGTCTTACCTGGGTTCAGCTTAAGGAATTCAGCTTTCAGGAATACTTACTGGTCAGCAAGATTATGTTTAAATCTCTGTTTCAAATTACGGTCTTCCAGTACTGTATAGACAACATTGCCTTATAAAAATAGCCTTCAGTCTTCAGTATGGTAAATTATAAAACTTTTTTAAATTTTTAGTGAAACTGTGGAGGAGTTCAAGTATCTCGGGGTCTTATTCATGAGTAAGGTTAAAAGGCATCGGGAGATCGACCGCTGTTGTAGGTGCAGCGGCTATAGCAACCCAGGCATTGTATCGGACGGTGGTGGTGAAGAAGGAGTTGAGCCAAAAGGAAAGCTCTCCATTTACCAGTCGATCTTCGTCCCTACTCTCACCCATGATCACAGACTATGGGTGGTGACTGAAAGAGTGCGAATACAAGTGGCTGAAATGAGGTTTCTTGATAGGGTGGCAGGGCTTCATCCCTTGATAGGAAGAGGAGCTCAGTCTTCCGGGAGGACCTCACAGTTGAACCACTGCTCCTCCACATTGAGAGGGACCAGTTGAGGTGGTTTGGGCATCTGATTAGGATGATCAAGGAAAAAAGACAAATTGAAACACAAAATCACATTACAGTCAGTGAAGACTAAGCTCAACTGCTCTTTAGTCATTTTCTAGAATGCTCAGTCAACATTACAGTCCATCCATCCACATATGTAGCAGCCTTTGGTGGTTGCTGTTGGGTCCAAGGGAGAATCATGCTGTGACACAAAGTGATTTTCAATTACAAGAGAAATGCCGGCAGTACAAAACTAACAAACTTGTTGGGACCGGAGAACTGCGTGTTCATAACACGCTGTTAGCAAGTAACTACACGTTTGATGGACTGTATTCAAATAATATGCAGCTGAGGTCGTACTCAACAGAGGTCTGCATATATTCAGACCACCTTGGTGTGAGGAGTATCGTTATAATGGAAGGTGACAAAATAATTCATTACTGGAAACTAAATGTAAATTGTTTGAAAAATCAATCCTTGGTTGCAGAATAAAAAGTAAAAAAAAAAAGAAATTAAAAGAGAAAAACAAAGGTTTTAACGAAGTCTAGTGTAGTGTTGTGGGATAGCCTATTGTGAAGAAACAGGTTTAAAATTTTCTTTTATATAAATGTAAATCATTAAACTAAGAACGAAATAGGAAATATAATGAATTCTTGGAAACATATATTGACCCTAAAGACTAAAAGTATTTGGACAGCGCAAGAAGAAATTCATTTTGAAGGCATTAAGAATGAGTTAGATAACTGTTATAATGAGTTTTTAACAAATAATAGGATGCAAGCGGGTTACAATGTTAATGCTGATGAAGGTTCAAATATAAAGAAAATCATTCAGAAGTACAGAGAAAGACGGGAAGGAAAATGTTTAAAGGGTGTGAAAATGCATGATGGGACAGTTGGAAATGATGATTCGGAGATTAGAGAACAATTGTTAAGCTCTTTAAAGAAATGTACAAATAAATTTTAGTAGAAAAGGAGGTGATATAACAATATTTAAGTGATGTTAAAACCAAAATGGAATCTGAAACACTTATTGGGTATTATTACAAAAGCTTTTTTTTTTTGAATTTGTAAATATTTTAATGGTGATGTTGATTTTGTAATATTTTGTTGTCTTTAATGTCTTTGTGAGATTTGTAACATGTAATGTGTCTGAAAATTTAATAAAGCACTTTTAAAAAGCCGAAAACCTTGGCTTTCCTGTTGATTTTATAAATCTTGTGAAACTGCTTTATGTGAAGTCACAGCTGAGGGTTAAAGTGAACGGGGGTTTGACGGAATCCTTTGAGATCTTTAGAGGAGTTAAACAAGGGTGCCCATTAAGTGCGGCTTTGTATGTCATTGCTATTAGTCCACTACTACATAAAATAAAAAGTAATATAAATCTGACTGGAGTGCAATGCACCATGTAATGTACAGCCTTTAAAGGTTTGTCATGGTTCTGTCTTTTTGTTTCTCTTTTTCCTTTTTTGCCACCAGATGGCGGTAGTTTTGTTCCTTTTCTCTGTTTAATTGTTTTATTGGTTCCAATTATTCTATTATTGTTTTTCAGTTGAGTCTAGTTATCCCTTCCCTCTGTGGTCTGATTGTGCAGTGTGCCCTCCTGCGTCTCGTTAGGGTCTTGTCTATTTAAGTCTTCTTCTTCCCTGACTCAGGTGCTGGTTCCGTGTTTTTCCCGCTTGTGTTTCCGTGTTTTTCCGCTTGTGTTTCCGTGTTTTTCCGCTTGTGTTTCCGTGTGTGTTTTGCACCGAGTGTCTGCCTGTGTCCCTGCCTCTGTGTTGCCTGAGAGATTGCCCGTGTTTCCCTGTGCCTGTTTTTGTCCGCCGGTTTCTGCCCTGCCTGTTTGGCTTTTGTTGTGATTTTTGGATTTTCTGTTTTTGGGATTTGCCCTGTGAGGAATTTTTTTGGTTATCTGCGTTTGTTCTTCAGTTTGTTATTAAAGTCTGAATTTCCCTTTTGGAGTTCTTGGGTTTTTTAAACTCTGCATTTGGGTCCATTCCCTCGCCTATCCGTGACAAGGCTACCGCCTATGCAGATGACATAACGGTTTTTATTGAAAAACAAAATGAAATGGACGGGATCATTGAGCAGTTTAATTGTATGAAAATGTAGCAGGAAGTAAATCATGCAAAGACGAAGCGTGTTTGGATTGGTGAAAAAGGGGAGAAACCTGCTTTGACTGTAGACTGTAGAAGACACGAATAAAATTAAAATCCTTGGGTGATACATATAGTTCAGACAATTGTGTTACTAAAAACTGGGAATGGAAAGAGATTGAGGTTTCAGAAGAAACTGAGAAATGGAAGCATAGAGACAATTGTTAAAAATCTAGGGTAGGTATTGTGAAAACTTGCATTTTGTCCAAATTAATGTTCCTTGCGACAGTTTTTCCTCCACCGGGCCAGTATATTTTCTGGATAAATAAACTCTGTGTAAAATTAATATGGGGAAATAATATAGAGGTAACAAAACGAGAACTAATGCACAAGAGCACAGAATATAGAGGTCTCGGAGCAATAGAAATCGGTATCAAACTGAAAATAACATTCTGTAAAAATATTTTTAGCGGAATATTAAGAAAATTAGCCTGGGTCGGAGATATAGAACGCTGGGAACAGAAAAAGGGCCCGAAAAGGAAGGTTGTGCCATATTAAAATCTGGTATACGGTTATTTTATTGAAAGGCACAAAGGGTTAGGCATCAACTGGGGCACATAGACCAATAAGGTTATACATAACAGTGGGCTCCAGAATTATTGGCACCCTTAATAACAATGAAGAAAAAATGCTGCATATAATAAATGACACAGATAATAATCTATATGTTATGTTAAAAGATACGGGAAAACTATATACTTTTATTTCAATACATTTACTCTCATGCTTCAATGTTTTTTTATTCAGTGATCTAATTTTTTTTGAAAACCATAGGTGCCATAATTATTGACACCCCTAACAATTATTGTAAGTAAAATCAAACAAAATGAAATTGGCAATACAATTGTACTTAATTTAGTTCATCTCAGTCTAAAGGAACTATATTGTGTCATTCCATCGCTTCCAGTTTCACTAGAGAATATAAATGAGGTAACACGCATACAAAATCCCTTTGTCATTCCTCATCAGCATGGGTAAAGCCAAGTAACTGTCAATTCAGAAGAGAACGATGGTAATTTACTGTCACAAGTCTGGTAATGGGTACAAAAAAGACATACATGGATAAACATACCACTTAGCACTGTAAGGGCAATAATAAAAAGGTGTGAAACATATGGAATGGTTGCAAATTTGCCAGGAAGAAGAAGCAAGTGCATGGTGTCCCCACGGATGGTGAGGAAGATGGTGAGAGAGGCCATTTCTTCCTGTTATCAGTCAGGGAGTTTTTCCTTGCCACTGTTGCCCTAGGCTTACTCTTTTGGGGCTGGTTCTCTGTAAAGCTGCTTTGTGACAAAGCTCCTTTGTTAAAAGCGCAATACAAATAAAAATTGATTGATTGATTGATTAATAACCCAAGGATCACTGTTTAAGAATTTCAGAGATTGGTTTGTTTCTCGTGGTCAACAAGTCTAAAAAAACATAAAATGGCACCTCCATACCAACTAACTTTTTGGAAGGGTGGCACAAAGACAGCCCTCACTGAGCACAATAAACAAAACCAAGAATCTGGAGCTTGGCAAACCTCATTGGAATTATGACTGGAAGAGAGTGCTATTGTCAGATGAGACCAAAATTGAACGTTTTGGCCATACACACAATGGACATGTTTGGCAGCAAAAGAGGAATGCATACAGGAGAACCACCTCATACCTACTGTCAAATATGGAGGTGGGTTTTGATATTTTGAAGATGTTTTGCTGGCAGTGGTCCCGGGGAAATATTTTAGATCAATGGCACAATGAATTCAACAAAGTACCAGGATATTCTGGCAGAAAATGTGATTGTCTCTGCTAAGAAGCTAAGACTTGGTCATAGGTAGATTTTCCAGCAGGACAATGACTCCAAGCATACATCAAAATCTAAACAGAAATTTAAGTGAAATCAACATCCGTGTTTCCCAATGGCCATCTCAGTCTCCAGACTTGAATTTCATCAAAAACCTGTGGTCTGAACTGAAGGGGGGGGGGGGGGGGGGGGCATAAGCGCAAACCCAAAGATATCAATGATTCTGAAAAGTTCTACATGGAGCAATGGTCAAAAATCCCTCCAAATGTGTTCTCTAACCTTATCATAAATTATAGGAAAAGACACATGGCTGTCATCTTTGCCAGGGGTGTTTTCACACAGTATTAAGCCAATAATTGTGGAACCTGTTTTTTGGGGAAATATTTTTTTTTTTTAATGTAAGACTTTGATTGATTCCAATGAATCATTAATCAAGCACACTAGTTTACGCATGTTGAAAAATAAAGCTTATGTCAATAACTGTATTATATTTTAGTTTACCATTTTTGTTGCATATTTATCAAGGGTGCCAATAATTCTGGAGCCCACCGTAAATTAATTAACGATGATATATATGGTGTATTTGTTATTTATAAAGATTGTATAGAAGAACAAAGAAAATATTTTATAACTTTTAAACGATAAATATATATCAGGGGAGATGCATGATAAAATGTGGTTAACAGTGAATGGCAGACTCACCGTAAGAGCAGTGGTAAAGTGGAGTTGTTTTGTGAAAACAGTGACCTGTCCAATGCCAGAGTGTACCGAGAGAGAAACTATAGGACACTTTTTAATTGATTGCTATAGGTCAAAAGAAGTGTGGGGCAAGTTAAAAAGAATTGGGCTAGACATAATGTGACCAGAAAAAAATCTTTACTGCAGGATTTTACAAACATTTTAATGACAAGAAAAAGGGAACTATATTGGGTGTGTATTTGCTCCACTGTAAGTAGTGGGAAAACCAGATGTATAACGACAATGGAAAGTATCTTCATAAAAAGTGATACTGTTTTTAAAACAAATCGTAAATGCCTTGAGAAGGAAAAGAACACTGGACCATAAAAAAAAAAAAAAATTAAAAAAAAACACTGATGGACTGAAATAGCGATATAGCTGTGTGAGATTTGTGAATGAATGTGTTAGGTGATTTATTTTTATATGCAAGTCCGTTTTTGATGAATTGCAAAATGTTTTTTTTTCAAACGGAAACAAAGTCGGGACCGGAGAATTTCCTGCTCATATCGCGTTAACAAATACAAACCAATAACGCGCTTTTAGACAGAAACTACACACTTGGACTTTAATGGCTACCGCTCTGCCAGCGCGCATGCCAAACGAAAAGACCGACACTCGCCAGGACACTCGATGCCGCGGGCATGCTTTCTAACATCAGCTGGCATGACTTGTTGAATAAATTAAGCTCGACAGGGATACTAGTTATCCGTTTATGACGTACGAGGTACATGCGTGATTCGTACGATTTTGGCTTGTATTAAGGTTTCAGGACGAGGAAATCTTTACGTACGCACTCCTCAGATTACATTCAAACCCCATTCCGAATATCTAGAAGCCTCGCCCCGCATTAAACACGAGATCCGATTTACACCGTTTTTTAGAAAACTCAATGAACTTCTGTCTTTTGTAGACGACGTGGGTGGCTCTTAAAAGAGCCTTTGGTTAAGTAGTATTGGGCTCCCGTTTACTTGGAGCTGGTGTACTTCGTGACCGCCTTTGTGCCCTCAGACACTGCGTGTTTAGCCAACTCTCCGGGCAGCAGAAGACGCACTGCAGTCTGGATCTCCCTTGAAGTAATGGTAGAGCGCTTGTTGTAGTGAGCCAAACGAGAAGACTCACCAGCAATACGCTCGAAAATGTCGTTGACAAACGAGTTCATGATACCCATAGCCTTGGAAGAAATGCCTGTGTCAGGATGGACTTGCTTCAACACCTTGTATACATAGATAGCGTAGCTCTCCTTCCTGCTCTTTCTGCGTTTCTTTCCGCCTTTCGCGGCAGTCTTGGTAACGGCTTTCTTGGAGCCTTGGCTGGTTCTGGCATTTCGAACGTTGATGAGATGACAACGTACTTCTGTGTCGCGATTTAACTGTCTGGCCAGAGATGTATGCAAATTATATTGCCTTGTTTGCTGGTGACGTCAGACACATTCTCACTGGATGCTCTTTGTCTCAGATATTATGTTCAAAGTCTATTGGTTCAACACGGCAGGTTTGCAAAAAAACATGTCTTCCTTCGGAACAAAAACCCCCGCATTTTCTTTTTTTGCCAGCGTCTTTTACACTTGTTAAACTTGAGAAATTCTCAATGTACTTTCATTGCCGTTACTCGTGTTCTAAAGTTTATTACACTCTCCCTTTGAGCAATAATTTGCTTAAAACAACGTTTACTTGAAAACGTGAACATTTTTGCTAATTGCCTGTGCCGCCCAAAAAACAGGCTACACAACACCAAAAAGGGGTTTTCAACAAACATTAAAAGTACCTTTCAGTATGCAACATTTGTTGCCACTTCAGTCCCGAATTTGCTATTTTATTTCATACGCTTTTATGTACTGACCTCCCAGCTGAACATTCGCACAAAGACTACCTGCGATTCTAAATAGGTGTAAACTGTTTTCGGTAGTTCTCGCTGGTCAGGCCAGTAGAGTGAAAAGGTGGTCATACTGGTTGACAAGCTGACCATATGGGTTGAACAGCTGGTAGAACAACTACATTATTACGATATTACTCTTGCGTTGAATTGCGTCAGTCGCTGAAAATCAAATAAACTTAAATGAATAATTTATATTGATTTGGTATTAGCTAAATGTATATTGCGATTTGGTTTTTGGTTCAAAATGGTAGTTCTGCACATTACACATATGTGGGTGGCTCTTACAAAAGCCTTTGGATGAAAGATACTCGTATGAGCAATGCAGCAATTACTTGGCTTTCACTACTTCCTCAGTTTTTTTCGGGAGCAGCACAACTTGGATGTTGGGTAGTACTCCGCCCTGAGCGATAGTGACGCCTCCGAGGAGCTTGTTCAACTCTTCGTTGTTGCGCACCGCCAACTGCAGATGTCTGGGAATGATGCGGGTTACCAGCCAATTCCAGGATCTCAGCAGTCAGATACTCGAGCACTGCAGCAAGATAAACTGGAGCACCGGCACCGACACGCTCTGCATAGTTTCCTTTACGAAGCAATCGGTGAACGCGCCCAACCGGAAACTGGAGTCCAGCTCTGAATGAACGGGTTTTAGCTTTCGCTCTCGCTTTTCCACCGGTCTTCCTTTTTTTTTTAAATATAAATAAACTTTATTTTAATTATACAAGTCATTACAGACAATTACATAAACAAGAAAATCTAAATACATTAGGTAAAGCATCTATATTAGAAGTCCAGAGTTTCCCAAAGATTTGCATTGCCATGCTTGATGTCAATTGTCCTTCGACGTTTCAGTTCTGTTAATATTCTTGCATACAGATTCACTTGACACGTAGATATGATCAATTGTCATTTTACTTCGCGTTTTCCATATGTGCTGATTCACTGGACATATTATTAACCAGTATAAATCTTTAAGTTTATCATCAATGTTATATATTATTCCATTAAATACAGTTTCTGGTGTAATTGAAATCTCATAAAAAACACGTTTTCAACGTACAAAAATGCCAAGTTACTCACACATACAAGACATACACCGTCTATAACTCATTCATTCAGACTGCCAAAACCCAGACCTGCCATTAAAAGTATTGATATCTCAATGACGCCAAGTTACGGTGCTACAAACAATATAGGCTATCTTGCCTCACTGAAATTAAATAAGATGTATTCCAAAGCAATGCTACCCAGTATTTCCTCCATTCTTGCAGTCACGCCATAAAACCTAAACCGAGGTAATAAAACCGAATGACCACAGTCTGCCTTGCTCTCTTGACCTCGTCTTCCTGCCCTCTTAGGACAGGCACAGTCGTTGCCATTGAGCACCCACAGGCCTTTGGTCTAGCTATAGTTCTCACAACTCTTCAATTCCAAGGCTCAAAGAATGCCTAGATTGTTGTAACCACCACAATGCTGACTTATCTGAACAAACAGATAAAGTCACAGTTTTCACTCATTAGGCACTGCCAATTAACTCACTCACAGCGACTAAGTGCTTCAACCCATGTGGAACCTTGTGTGGAACGCACAAGAAACTGCCGCAAAACAAAGTTTTCCGATCTTCAGACCAACCGGATGAAAGATCCACTTGCACACGGCAAAGGGCCCCTGCTTGTGCAGATCACTTCTGAAACCTCCACAAGTTACTGACTCCACCAGTGTCAACAGCATGATTCTCCCCTTCCTATCAAGGGACGAAGCCCTGCCACCCGATCAAGAAACCCCATTTCGGCCACTTGTATTCGCAATCTCATTCTTTCGGTCACTACCCATAGTTTGTGATCATAGGTGAGAGTATGGACCAAGATCGACTGGTAAATGGAGATCTTTCCTTTTGGCTCAACTCCTTCTTCACCACCACCGTCCGATACAATGCCTGGGTTGCTATAGCCGCTGCACCTACAACAGCGGTTGATCTCCCGATGCCTTTTAACCTTACTCATGAATAAGACCCCGAGATACTTAAACTC
Source organism: Anguilla pacifica (assembly GCA_039654925.1). Classification (NCBI taxonomy): domain Eukaryota; kingdom Metazoa; phylum Chordata; class Actinopteri; order Anguilliformes; family Anguillidae; genus Anguilla; species Anguilla pacifica. Next base: position 5,943,721 of record CM077299.1, read on the forward strand.
CTGCAAAGTTTTACTAAAAATTTATAAAAGTTTTACAATTTACCATACTGAAGACTGAAGGCTATTTTTATAAGGCAACGTTGTCTATACAGTACTGGAAGACCGTAATTTGAAACAGAGATTTAAACAAAATCTTGCTGACCAGTAAATATTCCTGAAAGAAAATCCCATCGAGCATTTATGGAATATTCCAGACCACCACCTGAGATAGCGCCTCTTCCACCTGCACACCAGCAATCCCAATGCCAGCTGCACTGATGATCTTCAAGTCCTCAAGAATGACGTTCCCCAACTTGGTAAAGCAGCCACCCTAAAGTAATTTGGCACATCAACCATTCAAACATGCACTGCTGTTTAAACAAATATGCCTCTTTCTCTTGTTGAATGGGAGTGTCTCAGTACATCACTTCAAATGACAAAAATCACCGACATTATTCATTAGATATATGTTTTTAAATGTATATAATAAAGCAAGTGAAAGGCAAAGCTTCACAAGTGTTCTCTATTTAATCAACTCTAGAGACATGTATTTGTGTCAGTGAAATGCTTACGTGCTTTTTTGAATTCAGTGCTAGTTTTTCCTCCACCGGACAAGTATATTTCCAGGATAAATAAACTTTGTGTAAAATTCATGTGAGGAAATAATAGATAGGTTACAAAAAGAAAACTAATGTACAAGAGCACAGCATATGGAGGTCTCAATATCTCGGAGCAATAGACATAGCATTCTGTAAAAATATTTTTAACATAATATTAAGCAAATCAGCCTGGGTCAGAAATATGGAATGTTGGGAACAGAAAAAGGCCGGAAAAGGAAGGACGTGCCATATTATGAACTGGCATACGGTGATTTTATTTAAAAGCACAAAGGGGTAGGCATCAACTGGGGCACACAGACCAATAAGGTTATACATAAATTAACATACAATGACATAAATGGTTATTTAATGTACAATGTACAATGTTATTTACAAAGATTATACGGAAGAATAAAATAGATATTTAATAAAACATTTAAATGATAGAAATATATCAGGGGAGATGATAAAATGTGGTTGACAGTCAATAGCAGAGTCCATGTAACTGGTGTGCAGCGATATCATGCTGCAAAATGCTGCCTAGTGTGTGTCTCACAATGGCCATTTCTGTTCCCGCTCAAGTGTAAAATGAGAACGCCCTTGTGATGTCATAATACTCAGTGTTTGCAAAGACAATGGAAAGACTGCAAGCTTCCTTCATTCATTTTTAACAGCCCACGTAAGGCAGTTTCCTTTAATCTTCAGTAACTGTACAACATTTTACACTGAATTACAATATACTAGATTGCCATTATAGTGGACTACACTGCATGCACTCTCTAGATTTTTAATTAATTAATTAATTTATTTTTAAAACTGTATTTATTGATTTTTTGTAGCCTCTGTCCAGGCAATTTTCAGCTGGAATAAAATGTAGCTTTGCTGGCTAATGTGAACTGTATGTTTAGCTTTTTGTGCATTCCTTTATTCATTTTGTGCTATTTATATGCGTAATATTTATTTTTGAATGAAATCGTATCTCTTTAATGTGGGGGCTAGGCAACACTTTTTTTAATTTACTAACTGTCGCGTAACGTTATCAGAGTTCGTCAGGCTTGTCATTTTTTTATTTTTACATATGTGTCGTGGCCCCTGAACCAGAACATCCTCCTGCCTGAAGTATGCAACCCAGAGACATCACCAGATGCTGGGCATCTTCCTTGAAGCTCACATTACAGCTTCCTTCCAACTTTATAATGCCATTTATTTCATAACTGAAGCAGTTGTCGTATGTAATATTATTCATTTATACCACGAACCAGACCTATTCTCGCTTTAAAATGCGTTCTTCCACTCATTGAACAAATGTTTATGACCAAAACATGCGATAAAATATCAAACTTGCATGATAACATGAATGTGTGGAACAACCCAAAGTGTGCAGAATATCACTTTTCTTTTGTAACTATGGTTAACCATCTTACATCCGCGTTAATATCAAATATCCAAAGGTAGCATTGATCTTATCTAGTAATGATGTGAATAAGCAGTACTGCAGTGCTTTGGCTCAACGTTTTGGCTCGAAATTTAAAGAACAAGTGTCATCACATGGGACACGTCCAGAACTTTCCCAGACAAGGCTTTCTGATGAATCATACAGTGATGACTCACACGCTCTGGGACCCCAGGATCATTGTGACGCACAGTGATAATTCCAAAACTCTGGAATGTCAGGATCATTGACACACAGTGCAATAAATCCCAATTCGTGAGCCACATATCACAGTGTCAGTAGTGACTGCCACCAACTTACTGATGGGGATATTACTATCATACACATATCATTTAAAGTAAACACGCTGTCGATATCCTTGCCTCTCGTACTCTTTTAACTGTAGAATGGTAAGAAAGTCCTCCTTTGTTGTAGCGTCTTTGAAGGCCATTATAACAAACATCACTAGCTGTGCAGGTTCTCTCAACTTGCTGTGCAAAGAACTCTCAGACAGGCAAGTCTTTAATGCTTGTTGAGCTGCATCCTCAGATAACAACTTCATTCTCCTGGCCACTGTTGCCGGGCCAAGTGGGCCACTGCTGATTGCAGTTCTGTTTGCATTTGTAAGTGTCTGCAAATCACTGGAAAAAAAATATTTTTTATATTTTATTTAGCCTTTATTTAAGCAGGAAAAACCCCCACTGAGTTCGAAATCTCTTTTGCAAGGGGGACCTGATATAAAACACAAAGTTACAAAGTTACACAAGACAGTGAACAAACAAGTTACAGACATCAAATGGAGAAAGAGACAGCAGTGTAACAGTAATTAAACACAGTGCAAAGGTTAAAAACAGGAGCATGTTTCAGTCACAGAGTCATGAATTACATATAATTACAGGAATTATGGTATAAGCACAAAGTGCAGGCTCAACTGAAAAGTGTAAATGTGCATTCTGCTGGAGTTTAAATGTCTGGATTAGCAGGGCATTTTGAAGATATTGACAGGAACAAATTTAAAGCAGGTACAGTAGGTAAACAGGACAATACCAGGTCAGACAACAGTTTCCCACAGTAACAGGTTTTATTACAAGGAGCACCAGAGAGATACACGTGCCACAGCTTGCAGAGGGATTCTCAGAAGTTTGCTAATGCCATATGCCAGTATTTTTATTAACAGGAGCAAGCTTGTCTGAAAAATGTTTCGTTGTTGTAATTACATGAAACACCCATGTGATGGAGCCAGAACCATGACATGACCTTATGTTTTATCTTGATGCCTTGCTTTTTTAAAAAAATCACCTTTGGTACGGTAACAAGCCTGCACATTAATGCCTTATTTTACTGTGCTTGGATGAGAGGAAAAAAGAACCATATCCATAACAAATGAGCCATCCAGCAGCCCCAAGCCTAATTTCAATAAAATTACAACTTATCAGCATCCATAAGAAATGCTAACTACCATACAATGTGCCAAATAATCAAAGTAGGTACATGAGGTAAACAGGAAAACATCAGGTCAGACTACATTTTCCCACTGTAACAGACTTTAGTACAATATGCACCAGGGAAATACCCACTACACTGCATGCAGAGAAATTCTCCAAAGACTCACTAAGTTGTCTCAGGCTTGATAGTAGTTTCTAAGCATCACACCTCATAAGGTCACATCTCACAATCGTGGAGGCTCTGGCCGTGGTCACACACTCACAAAATTTTATCATATCGGTAGGAGAAATAGGAAGCCTGTAACTCTGATTGGCTGTTGATTAATGTTGACAGGCGATGCCTGCAAAAAGTTAAACTGTGAGCAACATTTTTCTGCCCAGTTGCTCGGTGTCGCTCAGCTACGTAGAGAATGAATGGACTTCCGGCGACTTGGCTGACGAGTAGCTTGCTGTGTGTGCGCACTGTGAGCGTGTCCGCACAACTTCTTCCCGCATTACTAAGACACGCAGGGTAAGGTTAATTGGGCAGTCTAAATTGCGCGTAGGCAACCTGTCCAGGGATCCTGGGATAGGCTCCAGCACCCCCCTCGACCCTGACCAGGAATAAGCTACAAGTTATAGATAATGGGCGGATGGAACACCTATGGAGTTTTGAAAAAGCCGGTTGGAAAAATAACATTACAGTACAGTCACTAGATGATGTTTTATACCGAAAATGCTGATGATGACAGATTGCAATTTACTACTACATTATTGTAATTATGATTTTTGTTGGTTTAATTTAATGTTATTATAATCCAATGTACACACAGCACTTCAGTATAAAGGTTCTTTTTGATTGTGGTGATGAGGCTTGAAGGTAATTAAACACCAAGAGAGTAACTTTAATTGCTCACACTTCACACTTTATTAAGATGTCTTATTAACTAATCTTAACACAACTATAGTCAGGCTTATTCTTCTAAGTAAAGATTACAATGCACACACACACGTAACCTAGGTATCTATCCATATATTATTAATAAGGCATACAGACTTCACAACTCACACTGATGTAGGAGTTGTTCTGTCCGTTCAGAGTTTCGTCAACACCGGGGAGCTATCCACGCAAATAGCCGTTTGAGATGGTTGTTTTACAGGGAAAGTCAAAAAGTAGGATGATCGATCCTACCCCACGGGCCCCTGTCTCTGAAGGTTGCCTTGAACAAAATATGCAACTGGCGTTGACTTTCATTGCTCCCTGCGGGGCTGGCTTTGCTCCACGTCTTGGACTCGCGTCAGCTGGCTACCTTTGGCTTGGCGTTTGCTTCAGGACTAGCTACCTACGGCTTCTGTGTCCACCCGTCGCCAGGGTCGCGTTCTGCAGTGGATTGGCTGCCTCCAATCCACACACACGGCACTGAATAATCTACAGCGCCAGGTTTTATACTCTCCTCATCTGTCCTAGTCAGACCTTGTCTACGTCATGTCATGCGTCAACTTGTACATTAATTTGCACACACTTAACAGTCTTCTAATACAAGTTAAAAACAACATGTTTATAACAGCAACTCTCCTAACACATGTCAAAAATACACACATCAAAAAATATATTTCAGCAACTTTTCTAATATATGTCAAAAATATGCTCACAGTATTTAGCACTCTCCTGGTGCAGATCAAATACATGTTTATAACCTTTGCGGTCTTATTTCACTGAGTTAAGTTGAGCCCTCCGTTTTTTGCTGAGTCACGGTTGGGGCCTCTCCTGCCTAGAGTTTCAGGCTTCAGTCTTATCTATGCAAGACATGCACTGGGCTCCCTCTGGTTGCAGCACAGAAAATACGAATTTTGCTCCCTTTAAACTTCATAATTCTGTAATGTCACAAAATGCCTAAAATACGCAGATAATATAATATAGATAAACATGTGCTGTGAGTTAGAGCTGCAGTAAGAGGATGAGTTTAACTGGAAGCTCTGTCTCCATGTGCTGTGAGTTAGAGCTGCAGTTACCGGATGAGTTTAACTGGAAGCTCTGCCTTCATGTTTTGTTCACAGGTTCCAGGTAGAAAGAGCAGGGTGTATTAAGACTTTCAGGGGGTTATTATTGCACATATAGCTGTAGCTTTGTGATTTATATCACATTCAGGTGTAGGTGACATGTATTTTGTCATATTCATTTGGTAAATGGACTGCATTTATATAGCGCTTTTATCCAAAGCGCTTTACAATTGATGCCTCTCATTCACCAGAGCAGTTAGGGGTTAGGTGTCTTGCTCAAGGACACTTTGAGACGCCAAGGCTGGGGTTTGAACCGGCAACCCTCCGACTGCCAGACAATCGCTCTTACCTCCTGAGCCATGTCGCCCCATGTGCTGTGCGTTAGAGCTGCAGTAAGAGGATGAGTTTAACTGGAAGCTCTGTCTCCATGTGCTGTGAGTTAGAGCTGCAGTAAGAGGATGAGTTTAACTGGAAGCTCTGTCTCCATGTGCTGTGAGTTAGAGCTGCAGTAAGAGGATGAGTTTAACTGGAAGCTCTGTCTCCATGTTTTGTTCACAGGTTCCAGGTAGAAAGAGCAGGGTGTATTAAGACTTTCAGGGGGTTATTATTGCACATATAGCTGCAGCTTTGTGATTTATATCACATTCAGGTGTAGGTGACATGTGACATGTCTAACTGGAAGCTCTGTCTCCATGTGCTGTGAGTTAGAGCTGCAGTAAGAGGATGAGTTTAACTGGAAGCCCTGTCTCAATGTGCTGAGGGTTAAAGCTGCAGTAAGAGGATGAGTTTAACTGGAAGCTCTGTCTCAATGTGCTGTGAGTTAGAGTTGCAGTAAGAGGATGAGTATAACTGGATGCTCTGTCTCCATGTACTGTGAGTTAAAGCTGCGGTGTGAGGATGAGTTTAACTGGAAGCCCTGTCTCAATGTGCTGAGGGTTAAAGCTGCAGTAAGAGGATGAGTTTAACTGGAAGCTCTGTCTCAATGTGCTGTGAGTTAGAGTTGCAGTAAGAGGATGAGTATAACTGGATGCTCTGTCTCCATGTACTGTGAGTTAGAGCTGCAGTATGTGGACAAATTTAACTGGAAGCTGTTTTTTTTTTGCAGGATATTGCAGTCACACCAGTCCTGCTATTTAGAAGAGAAGAGTTTGGAGAATTTATCTTACCCAAGACAGGTGAGTTCTGTTTTTTTTCAATTGTTTTTAATTATTTTGTTTTTTATTTGTATTGTATATTTCATTTGAATATATAATGCATATATCATATACAATATATTGAATACATAGTTGAGACCAAACGTTTACATACACCTAGGCTAAGGACATTCAAACTCTATTTTTTACAACAGCACACATTTCATGTTACCATACATTACCTGTGTTAAGTCAATTAAGGGTATCTACTTTATTTCCATAAGCCAAAAAAATGGCTAAGAGACAGATTTATTTCAACTTTTATGTACTATATCAGATTTTCAGCTATGCACGTAAATAGGATGTCAAAAGCAAAAAGTGTGGTTCTTCTAACAAAAAAAACAAACTACTTTTTACATTATGAACAAAAAAAGATTGCAATTAGACATTCCAGTGCCAAGTAAATTACCTCAAGGCAAACTACTGCTACACTCTCTCTAAGATCTACCCATCGTGACTTTTGCCCCTATTTGGAAGCCTCATATACGTTACAGTAATCATAGAGCGTTGAGTTCTTCAAGCTCACTTACATACTGTAGCTTTCAAACGTAGCTTACGCCGTTCTTCTAGCTGAAACTACAGCTTAGCTATTCTACTGCGTAGTCACTTACTTGCACTTCGCATTTTCGCATAGCGTGTGAGTGGAAGCTTAGCGCACACTTTAGTAGAGCTTTGGCTATTGGCAAATGCTTTGCATAAAAGATTCTGCAGTATATTGTTATAAATTGTTAATGATTTGATTTTATATTTTTTTCATTTCCTCCTTGTGAGCTCTTACTCTGTTGTGATCAGGAGGTTTATTGCTGACACGCAGTCTGCAGCTGATTGCAGGTTTGAGCACACTGCAAGGTAAAACCAAGTGGTTTGATTGATTCTAAGGGGATTTAGTTTAACATAACAATGACAATAACAGGCCGTACAGCCTACAGACTAGATAGTTTAGAAATGTATTGAATTACTTTTTGCATCTCGGGCAATTTGCCTTTCAAAGAGCCCCTTGGCTTCCAGTAGTTATTTTTTATCCTTAGAACACATATTACAATATCCAGCCTTATTACCTGAGTGCTGTTATTTTTATATATCTTATACAGGTTTTGTTTTTCTCAAACTCTCCCGTATGGCTTTGTTCATCCACTGGGGGGAGCACTTATTCAACTTGTCCTTACCTTTGGAATAAATTTACATTGTGCCTCAAGAATAATCCTTTTTAACCTACCCCTCTTTTCATTCACAGTCTTGAAGTTTAGAAGTTTCACCAAGTCAATATTACTTACATTTTTTTGCATCTTGTTGAAATTGGCTTGTCTAAAATTAAATATTCTGGCCATAGAGGAGGCCTTGTTAATTTGCCATAATACATCAAATGTAACTGCAGAATGATTGCTAGTCCCAAGTGGCTCAAATATGCTACAGATTCTGTCTGGATCATTACATGCACTAGATCCAGAATTGATTTCCCTCTTGTAGGCTTATTGACATACGGTGGCAAAAAAGGTCATTTATAACATAATTTATTTAAAACTTTTTCTTTGTCCCCCACTATTCATAGCAGCCTCAAGTTCCAAAAAATTATTTTTATACTGCTAGCATTTAAACGAAGACATTTCAGATTATTACTTCTACACATCTTCTCCTGTTCCTCACACCTTGCTGTGCAAAGCAACCCTCACTACAACTTTGCTTTAAAGAGACTTCATCAGTGTTTACACTATTATAGGAAGCCCTGACAGCTTCCATCCTGCCAGTCTGCACTTCCCTACCCCTTTCAGTTTCAGACCTCCCTGCCCTCCAAGTCCCTAGTTTAAATAATCCTGTGCTACCTTAAGCATACGCTGGCCCAGTGCAGCTCTACCCCTCCGGTTCAGGTGCAGCCTGTCGCATTTGTACAGGTCACCCCTGTTCCAGAAGTAGTCCCATTGCCCCATAAACCTGTACCCCTCTTTCCTACACTAAAACTTCACTTCACTCTGCTTGCACGTGGTAGTATTCCAGTAAAAACTACCGTGGAGGCTCTGCTCCTAATCTTTCCTGCTAGCTCCACAAATTTGTCCTGCAGAGGCTCAAACCTACCTTTACCTATAGCCGCGTTTCCACCAAAAGTACCCGGAACTTTTAGTCCCAGGAACTACTTTTCAAGGAACTAAAAGGTTGCTTCAGCCCATTGTTGTCTGCGTTTCCACCGCGGTCTAAAGTCCCACAAAGATTAGGCAAATTAGCCCACTGACGTATGAAAAAGTGAAGTTGTCGTCAGTCCATCTGTCCTGTGATTTCTTCTGTAACCCCATACTACCACCGAAGTAGCCTACATTATTTTCTAATAACTGGGGCAGCTCGGAGGGGTTTATTCCACTTATATACAACGGGTTACCAACAATGACTATATATGGTTACTTTTGTATTTATTGATTTTTATCGATTTAATCACCTGAAATTGAAATATTCTTCCGCGGTCGTTTGGGCATATTTTACCATTGTCAAGCAAAACTGCCGTTGGTAGTTGAACTTGGACCGTTGTTATGCAACAAATGTAACAGGATATAACAGGCCAATAGTCAGATTGTAACTGTTTTATATATCCTCTCAAACACATTCACTATGTTTTTATGCGAACATTCACTTTCATGTCTTGACATCCGAGGCGACAGAATGCATTCACATTTCACAAATAACTGGCAACAACAGCAGAAATCATGCACACGTTGTAAACAATTTGCTGTTGAATTGATTACTTTCTCATCGTCAATTCCATATAGGCTAATCGCAAAATGACAAGAATAGAACGAAAACTTGGACGTGCGTGAAAATTTAAATTAGCAGTGGTACAGCCACCGTTTGCTTTCTTTCAAAGTTACTGCTAGCCGAGCAGCGAAGTGTGCCCTCCAGATGCAAACCATGCATCATAAATTAGTCCATAGTCTTCCTGGTCTTTTTGTGGAATTGAAGAATGGCAGAGTAAAATTACGGCAGTCTGAAAAAGCAAAAGGGACTACTAGAATTAACCAGTTATTTTACCCTGACAAAAAGTGCGGAAGGTGATTTCCAGTTTGCTTTTACTGTATCACCAATGTAAATTACGCAGAACTACTGCATACCTCACATAACTGTATCAAACGTTTTGAGTCAATTACAACGGGCTAACAAAGAAAATCCGGAAGAAAATATTCAGCAACCGAATTAAACCGTTTGAATGTTTTGGTACGTAATATGCTGTCCCAGCACAAATGCTTAGCATTTTATAAAACGAATACTAAAGCAAGAAAAGAACAGAAGAGCACACGTTATAATGCCAAGACGTTGGCAGGCTATAACCAAAAGTAGGCTACTACGCCACATAACATACAAGTTTGATTTCAAGGTATTGTGAAAATAAATCGGTTTGCGGCTGCAGATTTTTAAAAATGGCGGTTGAAATAAAACACTGCAAGTAGTCGACCAATCAGAAATTTTCAGCGCTTGCGCTCCGCCCCAAAGGTTCCGGTACTTTTGGAAAGTATTACCCCCCAAGCAGGGACTTTTTGGGGGGTTAAATTAAGGAACTTAATTTAGACCCTAGTTCCTGCAGTCGAAACGCACTGAGTTCTGCAAAAGGTTCCTAGTTCCGGGGTAAAGTTCCTGCGGTGGAAACGCGGCTTAAGTCATTGGTTCCTACGTAAACCATGACCACTGGATCCCTTCCTGCTCTGGCCAGGAGCTTGTCCACACGCTCCAGGAGATCTCCTACCTGGGCACCAGGCAGGCAACACATTGTATTTGATTCCTTTTCATGCAAACAGACTATGCTGTCTGCACCGCTAATGATTGAGTCCCCAACTATCACTAATTCCCTTTTCCGGGAGTTTGTGTGATAACTAACCATTATGAGCACATTTTTCATATAGACACAAAAGCACAGTATTTGACTGAAATACAGGGCTTAGTCGAAAAGAGGAAATAGGTAAATAAAGAATATTTGTTTTGTGGGGGTCCAGAGGGTACTTCCCTGAATGAAATTAGCATCTGGAGGTGGAATATGGCAGGGAAAAAAACATTTTTTTGAGCATTAATTTCAGCAAGTGTAACACAGCACACACTGCAAAAAGTTTGGTTCTCCCAACTAAAACTTTTAAAGCAACTTTTAACCCTAGCACTTTTCAGTTTGCTGTACCTTCAAGGTGCTGTGGATTACAAATTCTGTCATCCGGTAACAATTGTTTTATGTTGGCTGAGCAACAATAAATAAGTTCTATTAAATTTGATTTGACAGTATTGACTTGGATTCATATTGAGATATTCAGCCATCAATATATTTTTTGTTTTATAAACTACATTTTATACTTCATTCAAATACAAAAACAAAATTACCAAATCCATTTAACTAAGAATTTTGCAAAGTGCCAACCTAAATAATAAAGGTGTTTGTAGGGAAAAAAATAAAAATTCCTTCCAGCCATCCATCTGGTCAGGGCTGTGTGGGGGCTGGAGCCAGTCATCATGTGTGTTGGGTGGGCTCGGCCAGGATTCTTGCAACATTTATTTAATTATTATTTGATAATAATATGGTTAATGGTGAATTATGACTCATTTACATACTCGCCAACCCAACTCTTCATGTGCATATTTCACACTGATACAGCACACTTCTTCATGTGTTTATTTCAGTCTCTCTTGCGCACTCTGACAAAGCTGAAGAAGGATAACAAGTTGAAACTATTTCAGAGCCATCTGGGTCAGGATTGCCCAGAATGCTTTCAGAGTCTGTCTGAAGATCCTTCTGTGCTGGATAAGTTCATGAAGATGAAGGAATTGTTCAAGAGTCATCAAATTGATGATTACTGAGAACGCACTGAGAGAGAGCAGGAGGATCCTGAGGCCCTGTACATAGTTGAGAAGTTGCTGGAGGCCTGTGGCAGTGCGAGGTCTCTGAAGATCACACTCCACATCCTGAGGAACATGAAGCAGAAGGATCTGGCCGACTCACTGGAGAGAGCTATACAGAGCTCTTCATCACAGAGGGGGGAAGTGAGGGGGTCAATATTGAACACGAGGTCAGACAGATTAAGACTACATCCAAGAGACAAACCACACAGGAGACTGCAATCCTCTGCAATTACATCTTTAAGCCTTTACCTGGCCAAGAGAAACCCAGAACTGTTCTTACAAAGGGCATCACTGGCATTGGGAAAACCGTCTCTGTGCAGAAGTTCATTCTGGACTGGGCAGAAGGAGGAGCTAATCAGGACATTGATTTCATCTTCACTCTTCCTTTCCGAGATCTGAATTTGAAGAAGGAAAGAGCATTCAGTCTGATGCAACTTCTGCAGCACTACTTTCCACAATTGAAAGAGATCAAAAGTATTGAAGGTGATGATGTCAGGGTTCTGTGTTTTCCCCCTGTTCTTTCCTTGTTGGGCCGCCAGATGGCGGCACTTCCGTTTTGTGTCCTGTTTAATTGCTTTATTGTTTTTCATTATCCAATTATTGTTAGTTGGCTGTCTTGTTTGCCCTTCCCTCTCTGTGGCCTAATTGTTCATTGTGCCCTCCTGTGTCTCGTCTGTGTCATGTCTATTTAAGTTTCCCTTCCCCTTGACTCAGGTGCTGGATCCTTGCTCTTTGTTAGTTTGTCGGTTTGTTGCCTGTTTCCCTGCCTGCTTCTTGCCTGCCTGTTGCCTGTTCCTTGCCTGTTCTGCTCTTTGTATTTTTGTTTCCCCGTGTTTTTGAAGTCTTTCTTTGTGTTTAGCTAAAGTTGCCCTGCGAGGCTTTTTGTTCCCTTTGTTCCCTTGTTTAAGTAAAGTTTTGTTCTTATCATTTGGAGTTTTGTGTTTTCACTCTGCGTTTGGGTCCTCACCCCCCACAACCGTGACAGATGAAGTCAAAGTTGTCTTTGTTTTTGATGGACTGGATGAATGTAGACTTCCTCTAGATTTCCAAGGTAATGAGATCTGCTGTGATATAACAGAGTCATCATCAGTGGATGTGCTGCTGAACAACCTCATTAAGAAGAATCTGCTGCCCTCTGCTCTCCTCTGGATCACTTCCCGACCAGCAGCAGCCAATCAGATTCCTCCTGAGTGCGTCCACCAAGTGACAGAGGTACGAGGGTTCAATGATCCACTGAAGGAGGAGTACTTCAGGAAGAGAATCAGAGATCAGAACCAGGCCAGCAGTATTATATCACACATAAAGTCATCCAGGAGTCTCTACATCATGTGTCACATACCAGTCTTCTGCTGGATTTCTGCTACTGTTCTGGAGACAATGTTGGGTAAAGCAGAGAGTGAAGATCTGCCCAAAACTCTGACTGAAATGTACACACACTTCCTGCTCATTCAGACTAATGTGAAGAATCAGAAGTATCATGGCATTGATGAGACAGACTCAAAGAAGATGTCAGCATCAGATACAGAAATCATCCTGAAACTGGGGCAGCTGGCTTTTCTACAGCTGGAAAATGGCAATCTGATATTCTATGAAGAGGACCTGAAAGAGAGTGGCATTGATGTCAGTGAAGCTTCAGTGTACTCTGGGGTGTGCACAGAGATCTTTAAAGAGGAGTGTGGCTTGTATCAGGAGAAGGTCTACTGCTTTGTGCATCTGAGCATTCAGGAGTATCTGGCTGCCTTGTTTGTGTTTCATTCATGTGTAAGTGAGAACAGAAATGTACTCAGAGCAGAAGAATCTAAACCTCACAGTGACAGAGTGGAGCTGTCTGAGTTACACAGGAGTGCAGTGGATCAGGCGTTAGAGAGTAAGAATGGACACCTGGACCTTTTACTCTGATTCCTTCTTGGCCTCTCTCTGGACTCCATTCAGACTCTCGTAGGAAACAAAACAAACTCCATCATAAATTTTTTTCAAAGACTAAGAACACAGACAAAAAGCAGACCAGAGAACATTGGGAAAACTATCCGGTACATTAAGATGAAGATCAGAGAGGAGTCCTCAGCAGAGAGGTCCATCAATCTGTTCCATTGTCTCAATGAATTGAATGACAACTACCTAGTGCAGGAAATCCAGAATTCCCTGAGATCAGGAACACTTTCAGATAAAGGGCTGGAACCAGACCAGTGTTCAGCTCTGGCCTTTGTGTTACTGATGTCAGAGGAGGTCCTGGATGAATTTGACTTGAAGACCTACAACACATCAGCAGCAGGTCATCAGAGACTGGTACCAATAGTCAGGAGCTGTAGGAAGGCCATGTGAGTATTATGTCAATAATAATGTAGACTCTTGACTGCATATTTTCCCACTTTCTATTTATAGTGAGAATAAAGTGCAATAACATTCCAAGGCAAGTGAAAATTTGGTTTAAATTTAAAAAAAAAAAATAATTAATGAATCAAAATGTTTTAACTAGTGCCCTCATTTAATGTTTTCAATCCAGAAGTAGTATTAAATGCAAAACCTTTTCACATTTATTTACTAATTTAGTAAAGTTACTAATTATTTGCAAAGATAGCTATTGTGAAAAAACATAAGGAATTCATTCACCGATAGGCAGAGTAATCTGATAGATCAACCTTGGTCAAAACATACATACTCAGATAGGTTTAATCCATCCATTATCTGTACCCGCTTATCCTGGACAGGGTCGCAGGGGGTGCTGGAGTCTATCCCAGCGTGCATTGGGCGAGAGGCAGGAATACAGGCCACCAGTCTTTTGCAGGGCACACACACCATTCACTCACCATTCACTCACACACTCATACACGCACGCAAAAACATACCTGGGCGCAAGTGAAAGTGCTTGTTTCGTCTCTCGCAAACTGAATATTTTCAGAATATTTTATAATTTTTCAACTTCACCAGTTTGTTAGTTCTGGGCTAGGTCAATGACTGAGTGAACTTTTGTAATGTTAAAAATGCAGTTTAGAATTTTGGATGGATTGGGTGGTACATCACTGTACAGCCCTCAGAAAGTCAGTGCATTCTTTGTGGTGTGCTGTGTTCTGCACAACATAGCCATATGCCATGGATGTGACATAGACCTCACAGAGGACACATTACAGGACTTTCATACAGAGAGAAGCAGAGTCGCATGTGACAATCGCTAGAGGTTACAGAGCACAGAGTGCACGAGAGAGCAGGGACTGGTTGGCTGTGGAGCCGTTTCACCAGTGAGTGTACAGTCATCTTGTTAAGTGCATGTCTGAAGTGAATTAAATTTAGTTGAAGTAATGAGTGTTTTTGTTTATTTTACTCAGTGATATTAAACAAAAATTTGAAGCTAAAAAAAAAGCTGTAGTACATTTAAACATAATTCACTGTCTTCTTACCTTTCCTCTGGTGCACAAGCGCGATGCCTGCCTAGCTGAAACAGTAGCGGCAGCAGCAGAATGGAGAGGCCGACTGGAGGCTGCCTCTGCCAGCTGCCTTCTTCTCCTGGCCAGTTTGGTGTCATTGGGATGGCAGGTATGCCATCCCGCCAAGTTACGCCTTGGCAGGGGCATGCCCCATACCTATACAGCACCGAGAGTTTGGCACTTTTCAGGGTTCCCCACAGAAATAACCACAACAGCCACAGACACTCAGCCAGTAAAAACATTAAATTCTGTACATTCTGACCCCATTTCAACAGAGATTTCATAAACAACTTCACATGTCCACACAATAAAGCCCAAAACTAAGGGGAAATTGCCTTTGCATCATATCTACCTGTCGTTCACCGAACGTATACACTGCATTATGACGTACCGTCTGCACGTTCAGTTATTAACCGGCTTCAATATTGCAAAGCCATATGGATTCAACGGGAGCTCTTCTGTGCTTACTGGTCTGTGTTCTTCTTTAAAACCACGGACAGGTTTGCTAATGATATTTCACGCATTGCACAGCTATGTCATGGTGCTGCACTAACACCTATATGCATTCCATGACGGCAAATGTATTCCTTTTATTAAAAAGTTACACCAGTTCACCACTGTGCCATTTCTACTAACTATATTTCTTCACTTGGCTACTGTACAAAACCTTCTTATTGGCAAACGCCACGTTTCTACATTCACGTTACCTGGCCCTGTTCTCTATCTAGCCACATACAAACAATTACTACATATGTACGTTCTGCAACTCCCCATTAAAACATTACATTTAAAATCATGACTCACTCATAATTATGACTACTAGTACTGAACATGAGAAAAGCACATCAGTGCAATAGATTTCACGTTATTTAACCCTCCACTTTAAGGGCTAATGCTTTATACAGACTGTTATATCTCATAAAAAACACGTTTTCAACGTACAAAAATGCCAAGTTACTCAAAAGTATTGATATCAAAATGACGCCAAGTTACGGTACTACAAACAATATAGGCTATCTTGCCTCACCGAAATGACATAAGATGTATTTCAAAGCAATGCTACCCAATATTTCCTCAATTCTTTCAAGTCACTTGGCCCTGTGTGTATAAGCATGCACTACATGGGCAGGGCAAACATATGTGTGGATGGCTCTCTCACAGTCAAGATTGATTGAATAGGTGTGTATATGTCCAATTTGTATTGGTATGTATGTATTTTGCTGCCCAGCCTTTCTGTTGTGTGAATGATAGTATGTTTCTTGGTATAAGTGTGTGTTCGTAAATGTATCATGTGAATGTAACATGCTGCGAGGGAAATGTCCCCATGGGGATAAATAAGTTCTCTATGTATGTACGTATGTACAATATGTATTTTACATGCAGTATTTATTGTACGTAGCAAATATACAATGACTTGCACATGTACTCAAATTAAGTTCAGAAGCAAGTATAAACATGTTTTCTGGAGAAATATGCTTCCTGTAGTTACTCAGCAGCAGTTTTGTATATTAATTTCAATGTGTTCTATGAGGCAATTCGAAATATTTGACTCTTTGATCTGACACAAAGTTTGCATGACATTGCAAAATGGTAAGATTACAAAACACAGTGCCAAGTGACTTGAAAGAATTGAGGAAATATTGGGTAGCATTGCTTTGAAATACATCTTATGTAATTTCGGTGAGGCAAGATAGCCTATATTGTTTGTAGTACCGTAACATGGCGTCATTTTGATATCAATACTTTTAATCGCAGGCCTGGATTTCGGCAGTCTGAATGAATGAGTTATAGACGGGGTATGTCTTGTTTGTGTAACTTGGCATTTTTGTACATTGAGAACGTGTTTTTTATGAGATATCATTTATTTTTGCAAAGCGTTTTATTATGAGAGTGAGAAATGCGAAGTGACCCTGTAAGAAATGGTTGTGGATTATGGCTATCCCTGTGTGAATTGTACAGTCTGATGAGCGTGTACCGTTTTGCAGATTTGGTTTGCTAACACTGGCTGTGACAAAGGGTGCGGTGGCATAAGTGTAAACGCATCAGAAATGCAGGTGACATATGGCCAGTGTATGTACTCACAGATTTGACGGCCATCCAACGAGCCTTGATTGACAAAAGAATCAGCAAGCCCGTAGAATTAGAGCTCACTAGTTCGCAAGTTGTGTACCCTTCTGTCCTGCTCCGTTGTCTGTTATTTCGTGGAGATGCACTTTTAGCGTTTGTAAGGTTTATAAGCCATTTTGATAGGCTTATCTGCAGGTAGGAATCCTCTTCGCTGTTTTGCTAAACTAGAACCGGAAAACATGACAGTGGAGAATAGGAGCAGACGCATATGTCCCAGCAGGCTTTGCATATGAGAAAATAACAAGAGTGTGAGAGAAATTAGGATGAAATTATGAAATTTCGTAGTTGAAACAATATGTTTTTAGCAGAATGGGCATGTAGGTGAAGGTTGACATGATCACAGACTAAGTAAATGAAGTGACCATGAGTGAGCTTAGTATCCCTGTCGAACGGTATATTGGGATGGCAGGTATGCCATCCCGCCAAGTTACGCCTTGGCGGGGGCATGCCCCATACCTATACAGCACCGAGAGTTTGGCACTTTTCAGGGTTCCCCACAGAAATAACCACAACAGCCACAGACACTCAGCCCTTAAAAACATTAAATTCTGTACATTCTGACCCCATTTCAACAGACAGATTTCATAAACAACTTCACATGTCCACACAATAAAGCCCCAAACTAAGGGGATTTTGCGTTTTCTCCTTCTTCTTCTCTTTCTTCTTCTTCTTCTTCTCATTCTTCTTCTTCTCATTCTTATTTTTCCTGCCGCCTATCCCACTAATAACATGTCTCCCCATTGGACATTTTACCGACACCCGCCAAATCTTCACCTACACGACCCAATGAAAAACTCGCATACACACGCAAAATGCCCATACCTTCTTATTCTGTAACATTTTCAGTACAAACAGCTAGTCCGCCTTTGGCCTAATAGGTAAGGTTGTAGTCTTGGGAACACAGGGTCGTAGGTTCAAGCCCAGCTAGGACATTGTTTCTTCAACCTGCTTTTACCCTCACTAATAATTGTCTACTACTTCTCAATTATTGCTTTTGCACCATATCTACCAGCCGTTCCCCGAACGTATACACTGTATTATGACGTACCGTCTGCACGTTCAGTTATTAACCGGCTTCAATATTGCAAAGCCATATGGATTCAACGGGAGCTCTTCTGTGCTTACTCGCCTGTGTTCTTCTTTAAAACCACGGACAGGTTTGCTAATGATGTTTCACGCATTGCATAGCTATGTCATGGTGCTGCCCTAACAAAGTGACAGACCGGTAAACGTCTGGTTTAAGGATAGAATCCCGCCTCGCCATCAGACAGATAATTTCCTCTTTTACACTAACGTTCTCTTACGCTTTTATATTTGCTTTACCAAAACTCACTCATGGCCACCCATATGCATTTCATGACGGCCAAATACTGCATGTAAAATACATATTGTACATACATACATAGAGAACTTCTTTATCCCCATGGGGACATTTCCCTGGCAGCATGTTACATTCACATTTACGAACACACACTTCAATCAATCTTGACTGTGAGAGAGCCATCCACACATATGTTTGGCCTGTCCATGTAGTGCATGCTTATACACACAGGGCCAAGTGACTTGAAAGAATTGAGGAAATATTGGGTAGCATTGCTTTGAAATACATCTTATGTAATTTCAGTGAGGCAAGATAGCCTATATTGTTTGTAGTACCGTAACTTGGCGTCATTTTGATATCAATACTTTTGAGTAACTTGGCATTTTTGTACGTTGAAAACGTGTTTTTTATGAGATACTATTTATTAGGGTGGCACTTCACCCTCGTGACGGGCCACGCACCATTGGTCTGGATATCATGGAACAATGCCCGAGTCACTAGATGGTTCCTGTCGTTACAACCTTTTGCCTTCTCGGTCCTTCACAGGTCCGGAGCTGCCCATGGGAATGCAGATGCCCTCTCCCGGAGGGACACGCTGTGGTTTCGGGCCACCCCCCCCTCCCGGTCAGAGCTGAGAAAGGGGGTATGTGAGAGACGGCCGGGAGAGATGCGGGGATTGGTACTGGAGGGCAGATTTCTGGGAGCACGTTGGCTCCACCCCCGAGCCTTATAAGGACCTGGATCTGCTGCACATCAGTTGAATGGATTAGACCACTAAGCCAAAATCAGGGCAGAAGTGTGGTTTGCATGACATCCAGTCTCTGAGATGTTTCTGAGACCCTCCAGTTTTTTATTTTTTCAGATGCATTTCTAGTAACCGCAGTCACACATTACAAATACATTACAGTATGTTATGATTGCTTTGACTCAATGTGCAAAACACACATTGCTGTACCTACATACAAAGTGCAAAATTCTAAATTGCACATTCAGTTCTCACAATACAGTCACTTCATATTAAGACATCCAAATTGTCATTGCTAGACATGCAGATTGTTAAATAAAGTCAACATGTTTGCAATCCTGTCTCGTCACTTCCAACAACATTGCCCAGGTGAGTCGCATTGCAGCACGATCGATAATCCCTTCAGCACTACATAAAAGGTTGTTTTACTACATTCAGCACTTTCTGACAACATGGAGCAGCCCAATGCAGTTGGTATTGATGGACGAATTTAGATATTGATCAAATGAATTTGGAGCCACTGTGATTGACCATGTTGTAAATCCAGGCATAACAATGGGAGAAGCTGGAAGGATTGTACAGCCAAACTTTAAAAGGTCAACAGTGGCCCCTAATAAGAGTTTTTGGACTGAACATTGATTAGTCAAAAATTTACTGCAAAATATGATACTGTAATTACATCTGATGAAAAACACGTTTTCAACGTACAAAAATGCCAAGTTACTCACACATACAAAGCACAATCTATAAGTCATTACTTTACTAGATGGATTACAGGAGCTTTTTGTGGTCAGACCATCACAGGCATCGGTATGAAGTTTGGCTTTTTGAGCATTACTTTAATCAAGAGTTTAATCAAATTGTCATTATTGCAGACATCATAGATGGTTGCATGTTTTCACTTGTGAGCAAGAACATGGACACTGATGTTTCTTATTCTGAATGGGACTTTTATGTTGTGTTCAATTATAGATTCAGTGTTGGCTTTTTAATGTCGGCAGAGAGAATTGTATAATTCTTTCTTTATTAGGAGTATGTGGTCACGATGACCACAATACACATTATTGGAATCCCATTCTAACTACTTTTAGCAGGCAGCCACAGTGCAGTGGCCTTGGCCAGTGGCAATGACAGGAGTTTACTGAACCTGACATACATGTCTTTGGTGTGGGAGGAAACCAGAAAACCAGAGGACCCAGAGGACACCAGCATGAATACGGGAACATGCTAGCTCCATGTAGAGAGCACATGACCCCCCTCCCCCCCCCCCCCCTTTTGAATGTGGAAAGTGCAAGCTCCATGGAAATTAGCTCCTGTTTTTATTCTATTTTTTTAATTACAGACACAGATATGATGAAAAACATACAAACAACAATTGACAAGTAACCTTACAAATTGACTTAAAAAGAAAACTCACACTCAACGATTGGAGATGCCACATATCAAAACGTACATAATAACAAACCTTGCACCTAAATTTACAAACAAAAATAGACTATTAAGAATAGAAATAACAAATAGCCTCGTGAAAACAAAAACTACTCGCCACAAACATTAGCACATATACGGCTATAACTGGTCACGAGGAAGCGAATGTCAGGGACACCGAGGGAGTGAGATGTTTGATTTTTATTATTTTTTTATTTGCTGTCCATCCTCATAATGTCCATCTTGATAAAAGAAAATTCCTTACAGTGACGCGGATGTTCGCTACATTTGAACAGCCTTATTTGTGGGTTTAGCCTATAGATGATACCAATATATTAGAACAATTTCATTCCCAACGGCAGTATGATTTTAGAATCTTTCAATTAGTACATGTAGACATTAAAATTAGGCAAATGTCTACATGCAAGGAATGTTTGTCTCTTCTGGGCAACTAATTAAATACAATAAATGAATGCAGCCAATACAAATAAAAAGGCTTACTTGAACCAATAAAAAAGTAACAAAAAAAAGGTCAAAAGAGGAAGAGGAACTGTTTCAAACTCAAACGCCATTTTAAAGACGGAGGACAAAGAGAATGCAGTAAAAAAGGAATAAAACTGGATAAAATAACGGAGTAAGTAGTCTGTTGTGGAGTGGGATGGGGAGAATAGCAGCTAGATGAGAAGGGGTGTTTGGAGGAATAGGAATCTGCAACTATGATCGCAATAACGCTTAATTTAGTCAAATAAAACAGGCAATAAAATGACGCGCGAGGAGTAATAGGCTTTTACAAATTCTCCATTTGGGACCAAAAACAAAAATACCTTTTCAAATAACTTTTTAAAAGTCTAACGTTTATTTTAGAATTTATTTGGTATTTTATGATCATTTTACCTATTTGGATATTACGGAAGTCACAGGCCTGTCGTTGGCTTCATTATGACACCTGCTACTGTAACAAAAACAGCCCGAACATTTTAACTGTGCGGATTGTGAAGTCAAAATGTTATTTTTGCTCTGTATTCACACAGTTTGGATTAAGACAAATTAACTTGATTTCTGCCATGTTTAAGTCGGTGGTCGGTAGTTAATTCGCGTATGGAGCTTTTATAGTTGGTCTTCTATTATTTGAAACGAGACATAAGCTTCCGTATACAAGAGCATGCTAAAAAGATGCTTAAAGGATATTAATTTGCATATTTGCTATCCAACTCTGACTAGGTTCAATTCACAAAGACGAGTGGCCATGTCCTTGCCAATGAATTCTATTGAATCCGTATAGGTTTCAATGATATTAAATTCAGCAACTACTTTAATAGTAGTGTAAAATTGTGTAAGTCGCTCTGGATACGAGCGTCTGCTAAATGCCTGTATAAAAATAAATAGTAACAAGAACTGAAAAGAACTTGTGTGTACCACAAGGTGGCAGCATGTAACTGTGCATGTACGTCTACTTAACAGCCTGAACGCGTCTGATTTCAAAGCCACCACGTCAAAGCGAATTTAGGTTTTACGAGTTGGATTGAAGTTAAGCAATTTAAATGCAACATACATTGTACAACAGCGATTTCTATTAGAATTACAACTACTTTGAAACGGAGAATACATGATAAAATGGCTTTTATGTGATACAATTAGGCTACTTAAGAAGAAATATTGATCTGCTTTCATTAATTATTTATTTGCGTCGTTTTTTATGTTTCCAAGAAGATTTCTCACGAGCCTGTTTGCATTTTGTTAAATGTGATTTAAGGGGGTTGTTTATGGGTAAATGTGCAGTCGAAACACTAACTGGAAGCATGGGTAGTTAACGTTGCCAAATGTTTTGTTATAATTTTACATGAAACGCAATGACTGGGATATCAGTCGGCTATAAATTGTCACTAGCATATCGCATACGCCTACAAGCAAAATACATGCATCTCAGATACTGACTTTATAGGGGTCACAATTATTGGCACCCTAAAACATTTTAAAAAATAAAATCTAACAGAATGAACTTTACACCAGCATGTATTTATGAGATGAAGCTGATATACATCAGCATGTATATAAGACATTAAGCTGATCTCAGGCCTAAGGAACTGTGTCGTGCTCTTCCATGGCTTGCTGCTTCACTGGAGTATAAAACTGAGACAACACGCTTACAAAGTCCATTTTCATCAAAAGCACCAATGAAGAAAAAATGGTTGACATTCAAAAATAAGGCAATGGGTCAAAAACTAAAAGAAGAAAGAAATATACGACTGTGAGACCAAATATGAATTATTTAAAAACCACTAGAGTAGTGTTAAACCTGCCCGGTAGAGGGTGCTAGTTTGTTGCATTGGGGGGGGGGGGGGGGGGGGGGGGGGGGGGTCACCAAGTTTCTATTAATTGCTACATTAGATGCTACCTCCATGCCAAAAGGCTATTTGGAATGGCTTCAGGAAAAACGGTTTTACTGGGAGTAATTGACAGTTTCAAGAATCTAAATAGTCTCCTTTGTCTCATCTACTGTGGTCCTGAGAGATGAGCATAGCTGTTACTTCATTTGTGGCCTTTCTGTTAGCTTGAACTAGTCTGCCCATTCTCCTCTGATCTCTCACTAACAAGGTGTTTTTTGTTTATCACACCATTCTCTGTAAACTCTAGAGACTAAACTGCTTGAAAATCCCAGGAGGGCAGCTATTTCTGTGATGCTGGAACCACCACATCTGGCACCATTCAGCTGCCACAGTCAAAGTCGCTTAGATCACACATCTTGCCCATTGTAATGTTTGCTCAAACAAAAAACGAAACATTTTCACTATGTCTGCATACTTTATATGTTGAGTTGCAGTCACATGATTTGCTGTTTGGTGGAGTAGGCTATTTGCATTAACGAGCAGGTATACCTAATACAGTGGCCAGTATATAATACAAAAGATATAGGTTTGGTGTTGGTTTAGGGATATGTATATAGAAACAAGCCTCATACCTACTGTTAAATAGGGTGGTGCATCTTTAATGTTATGGGGCTGTTTTGCTCCCACTGGTCCTGGGGTCCATGTTAAGGACAACAGCATCATGAACTCTACCAATGTACCAGGACATTTTAGCCAGAAACCTGGCTACCTCTGCCAGCAGACTGAAAGCTGCTAGTGGATCTTCCAGCAGGACAGTGACCTCAAGCACACATTACAACACACCAAATACATGATTAATTAACCACAGAAGCTGCGTTTTGCAATGGCTACAGTCTCCAGACTTAACCACCATTGTAAATCTGCAGTTTTAATTGAACAGGACAGTTCTTAAGCAAAGATCAAGAGATAATAAGGATCTGGATGGAGGAAGGGTCTAAGATCCCTCCCAATGTGTTCTCCTATCTAATATGACATGCATAAAGACTGAGTGCCATTATCCTAGCAAGGAGTGGGTGAACAAAGTACCGCAATGGGGGGAGGGTCTGTATAGAGCATGTTTAGGGCATGTTACATCAGTGATTAGGCACATCAGCACATTTTATTTGACAGCCACATTTACTGCAATTAAGACATGAGAACACCTGTGGATGGCACGTGGGTGGGGGGGACAAAGCTGCCTCACAGCAAGAAGGTCACAGGTTCGAATCATAGCTGGGGGCCTTTCTGTGTGGAGTTTGCGTGTTCGTGCAGTTTCCTCCAGGTTTCCTCCCACAGTACTAAGACATGCAGCGTAAGGTTAATTGAACAGTTTAAATTACACCTAGGCAACCTGTCCAGGGTGTATTCCTGCCTTTGCCCAATGCATGCTGGGATAGGCTCCAGCACCGCCCACAACCCTGACCAGGAATAAGCAGGTATAGATAATGGGCGGATGGAAGATGGTGGATCCTCGGAACAGCTTGTCACTAGATGGATTACAGGAGCTTTCTCTGGTCAGAGCATCACAGACATCAGCATGTACATTGGCTTTTTGTGTACTACTGTTGCAGGACAAGTATCATCAAATTATCATTTTGGTTGCATTATCATAAATGGTTGCAAGTTTTCATTTAAGAGCAAGAACATGGACACTGATGTTTCTTATTCTGAAGGGACCCTCTATGTTGTGTAAAATTATAGATTCAGTGTTGGCTTTTTACCATTGGCAGACAGAACTAATGTAATTTTTTCCTTATTAGGAGTATGTGGTCACAGTGGCCACGACATGTGTCACTGAGATCATAATTAATTATAATTACAATAATAAAAATAAATAGAATAACTGTAATAATTGTGTTTATAGGAAAAAAAACATAATTATTGCAAACCAAGACTGGTGTTGTTACTGTATGTGCAATTATAAGTCTGAGGATGGTGAGTGGTTGCTTATCTGTGTGGTTTTGTGTGTGTGAGTGGGTGCATCTATGTGTGATCAGACAGGGCAGTGGCATTCATTCATTGGCACATTTAAGTAGTTAAATATGGGTGCCGAGGTTATACTGAAATTTTTAATTTGTTTTTTCCAATAGGCTGTCATTTTTTTCGAGGGGTATATGGTCTGCATTAAATCTAGCCATTGTGTGGTATTAAGTTTGTGTTAGGTTCTCTGGTTCTTTAGTATTGATTTTTGTTTTTGCAATGGTTAAGGACATGAGTATGATGTTGGTGTACTGCATTGGGAAGTTGGTGATGGAAAGATCTAGTAATGTGGCAGAAAGAAGAATTCTGGAATCCAGAAATGGGGACATGGTGCGACGTTGTACGTCGCTCTGGATAAGAGCGTCTGCCAAATGCCTGTAATGTAATGTAATGTGTGAGTTCCCCCCAGAAGTGCTGGACTGGTGGGCAGCGCTAGGTGGCATGAATATAAGTCTCTGGGGTGTTGAGGGAGCGGTGTGTGCAGGAATCTGTGCCAGTGAAGCCTATTTTGTGCTGGATGATAAGAGATCTGTGAATTACTTTTGTATTGTATTAACTGGGTCTTAGTGGATGAGCTCATTATGAATGCATTTGAACACAACTGTGTCCAGCACATGGCATCAGTGGTGCTTGATAAATCCTTTTTCCATTGGTTAATGGGAAGGGGAATGGTGGAGCCTATTTTATAAAGAATTCTGTATAACTTAGATAGCTGTCTTTTAAAATTTGTTATAGAGATAATTTGTTCTAGCAGTGGATGTGGAAAAAGTCTATTATGGGTAATATTGCTGATTTTAGGGAATTTTTAATCTGTGTATAAAGTAGATGCTGACAGAGCAGTGGAGATGACCATTTTGAAAGCAGGGTTGAGTTTTAGCAGTTTTGTTGAGAAATGGCAGATATTTAAGCAGGCGGCTGTGCATTGTGATTTTTGTGATGATGGAGTCTAGGTAGGAGAATCAATTGGTGGTTTGTTGTATGGGAATCATTGAATTATTGGTAACATTTTCATTTTCCCAGAATCTATATGTCCAGTTAAAGAGAGAGGTAAGTTTGTCCATCGTATGAATAATGCAAATAGTGAAAGAGAGACAACCTACGTAGCCTAGTTCCACAGTGTAATGTGAATCTTTGTGAATTTATGCTGTTAGTAGTGACTGCAGCCATTGGTGATTTGTGCAGCATTGCAATCCAATGAATAAATGATTCTCCAAAACCACATTTTTGTACTGCTGTATATAGAAATGTCCAATTGCCTGTGTCTCTGCATGCAGAGATGTGATGATTATGTTGATGTTGTCTCGTTTTTACATATTAAAAATGTTAAAGAGGCAGTGAGTGTTATTGGATGAATGCCTGCCTTTAATGAAACCTGGTTTGGATGAATTAAACTTGGAATAACAGATTTGATTTTTGGGGCTAGCGTTTTGCTAATAACTTTTAAATCGGTGTTAATAAGTGAGAGTGGACGGTACCTAGAGCAGAAGTTTGGATCTTTGTTGGGCTGCAGTAGTACTGAAAGGACAGCTGTGTTCATGTGAGGTGTGGCTTTTATTTCAAATTATTTCAAATTTATTTCAGTTTCAAGCTGAGTTTTGGTATGATGGGAACTTCCTCGCTGGAACTGTAAACTAATATCTGGCCTGTTACAGAAACAGTTAACAGAATCAGCATGACAAGCACATTTAAGCAGTAATAATCATTTTACAGAGTCCTGAGAGCTACGGTATCCTCGGAACAGCTTGTCACTAGATGGATTACAGGAGCTTTCTCTGGTCAGAGCATCACAGACATCAGCATGTACATTGGCTTTTTGTGTACTACTGTTGCAGGACAAGTATCATCAAATTATCATTTTGGTTGCATTATCATAAATGGTTGCAAGTTTTCATTTAAGAGCAAGAACATGGACACTGATGTTTCTTATTCTGAAGGGACCCTCTATGTTGTGTAAAATTATAGATTCAGTGTTGGCTTTTTACCATTGGCAGACAGAACTAATGTAATTTTTTCCTTATTAGGAGTATGTGGTCACAGTGGCCACGACATGTGTCACTGAGATCAGATTTCTGCAATCAGATTCAGAATACAAGAAATCGTTGACGATTCAATGGTCTGTACGGGGTACGTATCTTTTAAACCATATACTGTAAAAGATGTATCTTTTACACTGTATAGTCATCACACCCCTATTTCACAAAGGATTTAAGGGTCCCTGAATCAAAAATGACTTCTCCTTGGATTCTTTCTCATTGAATCTGATCACTGAGATCCGATTCCAGTGTTACATCAATCAAATAATGGGCACTGATGCACAATGGAGTCTTATAGTTACAGGCCAAATATCTATTCTTTTGGTTACAGCTTACAGATACCATGTCTGCTAATGAATTTTTTTTGCTGAATCATTTCATTTCATGATACCTGTCTGTATATTAAACACCTTTTTGACAAATCATTGTTTACTTTATAATAATGTTAATGGATTTATTAGGTTGGAAACTCAGGAGATTATCCATTAAATAAACATTTTATTGCTAACAAACTGTAACTGTTTGCACCATAGATTGCATAAAAATATGGACAAAGTGCTTCATGATGTCACCCACTGATTTGCTATGGTTAGTGCTCACTGGCGCATGAAGCCCAAACTAGGGCGCAGCCACATTTCCCGTTGCCACCAACGCAAGCGCAGTGGAGCGAAAGAGTGGACTCCACGACTACAGGAAAATCCACCCCGACTACCTTACATGGTAATTAGACACGCCCACGTCTGGACAACTAGCATGTCCGTGCAACCACAGAACCGTACTGTCATAACATTTCAAAAAAGTTAATTGTGTAAGATATGTTTAGTGTTAAGATATTTACATATGAAAATAGATCAAATAGATCACTAGCTAGCTAGCTTCCTAGCTAGCTAATTATATAAGCAGATAGATAACAGAACTCTAGATAGCTAGACAGATATATCACGAGATAACTAGCTAGCAAGTTAGCTAGATAGACAGACAGATCGATAGAAAGACTGTAAGCTTGCTCCCCCTAGCTAAGTAAATCCCCTTAGCTTGTCTTCTTAAAGAAGCTTCGAAACTGCTTACAAATCTGATTTCACCAACAGCATATACAAATTATAAAAGACGAGACTTTATGAGAATCAAGTGAAAGTCCAAAATGGTCAGAAATTGCGTTTTGACATAGAACCTTGTTTATCTGAAAATGTCTCATGTATTAACCGAAAGAACCGGAGAGAAGATTCCTTAGAATAGCGGTTAGTACAGTTGAATGCAGTACACAACATTTTTGGACCTTGGACTGAAAATGGTGAGATCGTATGTAGCTAGCTAATCTGAATTAAACGACACAGCATCACACCTGCCGCTGAAGCACTCTGCCTGGCTGCAACAAGTGCTGCCAAAAAAATCTCACCAGAAGTCGCTATTGGCTCTCTGATATGTTGCTAAAATTTGCTAGATTGCATGATGACGTCACACAATACGTAATCACATCTAATTTGCATACGTCATGTAACTGAACGCCAATGACGTTGGCTGAGCTGCGTAGTATCTGTTAGATCTGTAGAACATCTACTTCCGTGTAATTACAGTGGCTGATTCTACATAGGTCAATCATTACTTTCATAAACATGGGCAACGCTAGAGCACTAGGAAAGGCAGACGTGACATCATTCACGAGTCAGTGAAAGGCGATTTTTACTGTTGCTCGACAACGAGAATGGAGGTTGCCAAAGTTGCAAGAAGTCGCCAAATTTGTCGCTAGTCACTAGATAAGATTTTTAGTCGCTAGTGAAGGTCAGAAAGTCACTAAATCTAGCGACAAAGTCACTGAATTGGCAACACTGGCTGCGAGAATGGGGAAATCCTTATATGGTCATGGTAGTAGGACAAGCCACATTGCACGCACTGAAATTAACCCAGCTTTGGGAATTTTGGCAGAATTATTTTAAAAAATGAGACCCAGAGTAGACATTACAAGGGATGGGATAAACTAGTTAAACCATCATTTCTTGTGTAAAATTTTTTTATTGACTTTATAGAGAAAAGTGTCCTCTTTTCAGACTTTCCCCATTGACTTAACATTGGGTGGGCAGGTGATCAAGTTCTTTTTGCAACCAGACGTTGCAGTTCACGCAGTAGCCACTGGGGTAAAAGGCTTCACTAATAGAGGCGAGTTGTTGCCCCTTGGTTTGCACTCAATTCAATTTTTATCTTTTAATTCTGGCAATGACCTGTCATATTTAAACATCTGGAAACTTCTAAGGTGGCCCTGAGGGTCAAAACACGACATTTCAGAAAACACAACGATATTTCACAAAACACAACAACATTTCAGAAAACACAACAACATTTCAGATTACGGAAAGGGTGACACAACTCTTCTTGTTTGTGATTGGACAGAACCCAAGTCAATTCAGAGTTTATTCAATGGATGTGTTAAGGTGGGTTGGTGCTGGATTGGATCAGCTGGAAGGACGCTCTAAACTCTACGTTGCTGTGATTGGTTGCTTCGCTGTCAGGCAACTGATGACGCTCTGGGCATGTGTTAAAGTTAACTAGAATGGTCAACTACACGGAGGAAGTCCCTTAAGCCGTCTTTACACTGCTGAGCCGGGTTAAAATGCTGTAGCAGACCCGGGGTAGAATTAGTGATGATCAATTTCCACAGACGTTCTTTATCCACCTTTTGCCCGGTATGAACATCTTTACACTGCAGAGAAGAATTTGCGGGATTCGCTGTGGCACGTGCAATTATGTATCTCGTGCACAATAAACATTGTCTTTCTCGTGAATGATTGTAGTGTGATATTTTTGAAACAACTGCCTTGCAATCCAGCAATTTATGCATCCTCCCCTGTTTACAAGAGGGCTCCCAATCTGCGCAACAAACCTGTCTGTGCCTACCTGAGAACCGGCCCCTCACAATCCCTCCTTGCTCCCCTGAGGGATGGAAATTACCCATGTGGCAACTGTGCCCAATATCATAATACCTTTAAAACTTTTGATTTCTTTCACCCCAGTTCTGGTAAACGGATCCCTATAAAAGGCGTCATTACGTGCCAACTTTGGTTGATCACGTATTTATTTTTGTTTTTTTACAGCAGGCCTACAAACTACGATTTTTATTTTTGCAGTCTGCTGAACAAAGATTGGGATGGCAGGTATGCCATCCCGCCAAGTTACGCCTTGGCGGGGGCATGCCCCATACCTATACAGCACTGAGAGTTTGGCACTTTTCAGGGTTCCCCACAGAAATAACCACAACAGCCACAGACACTCAGCGCTTAAAAACATTAAATTCTGTACATTCTGACCCCATTTCAACAGACAGATTTCATAAACAACTTCGCATGTCCACACAATAAAGCCCCAAACTAAGGGGATTTTGCGTTTTCTTCTTCTTCTTCTTCTTCTTCTTCTTCTTCTTCTTCTTCTTCTTCTTCTTCTTCTTCTTCTTCTTCTTCTTCTTCTTCTTCTTCTTCTTCTTCTTCTTCTTCTTCTTCTTCTTCTTCTTCCTGCTGCCTATCCCACTAACAACATGTCTCCCCATTGGACATTTTACCGACACCAGCCAAATATTCACCTACACGACCCAATCAAAATGCGCATACACACGGAAAATACCCATACCTTTTTACTCTGAAACATTCCTGGTTTAAACAGCTAGTCTGCCTGTGGCCTAGTGGGCAAGGTGCCAGTCTTGGGAATGTGGGGTTGTAGGTTCAAGCCCAGCTAGGAACGCTTTTCTTTAACCTGCTTTTACCCTCACTAATAATTGTCTCCTACTTCTCAATTATTGCTTTTGCACCATATCTACCCGCCGTTCACCGAACGTATACCGAACTGAACTGCATTATGACGTACCGTCTGCACGTTCAGTTATTAACCGGCTACAATATTGTAAAGCCATATGGATTCAACGGGAGCTTTTCTGTGCTTACTGGTCTGTGTTTTTCTTTAAAACCACGGACAGGTTTGCTAATGATATTTAATGCATTGCATAGCTATGTCATTGTGCTGCACTAACAAAGTCACAGATTGGTAAACCTCCGGTTGAAGGATTGAATCCCGCCTCGCCCTCAGGCAGATAATTTCCTCTTTTACACTGTTTCCTTACGCTTATACATGCTTTACCAAAACTCACTCACGGCCACCCATATGCATTTCATGACGGCAAATGTATTCCTTTTATTAAACAGTCACACCAGTTCACCACTGTGCCATTTCTACTAACTATATTTCTTCACTTGGCTAGCGTACAAAACCTTCTTATCAGCAAACGCCATGTTTCTACATTCATGTTACCTTGCCCTGTTCTCTATCTAGCCACATACAAACAATTACTACGTATGTTCTGCAACTCCCCATTAAAACATTACATTTAAAATCATGACTCACTCATAATTATAACTACGAGTACTGAACATGACAAAAGCACATCAGTGCAATAGATTTCACACATTACTTAACCCTTCACTTTACAGTTTTTCTCAATTGTTTAAACACGTTTTCTGAAACTATAGCTCAGTTTCTCAAAGCATAGCAACAGTTAACCTTTTGCCAAAACTACACAAATCTCTTGCAAAATGCATTCGTGCATTCAAAATCATGTTCTCTCTTCTCAAAACTGACTTTTTCCATCAAAATGATTCACACAGGTCTCATATGAATAGGTCTCATTGAGCATTGATTTCACACTGGTGCGATAAATTTAAAAACACAACCATCAAAATACAGTATATATGTTCTGGCCTCATGAGGTCATGTTACATATTCAAGTGTATAAAATCATGTAAAAATTGCTTATTTTTTTCTCCTTTTTTGAAGTTTTAGTTTTCTTTTCAAGGGGTCCCAAAATAGGCTGCAATTTTATAGTAAATATAAAGACTGTTGCCATGATCCAATACAGTAAATATATCATCATATAAATAGTGCATTTGCTAGGTAAACCTAATTCTAATTCAGTACAGTACAGCAAAGTGTGTGAACCATTATCACTTTGAGTGTTGTTGTTATTGTGTATGATACAATGCACATTTTACTGCATTGTCCTGCCAATGAGGTCCAGTTGGGCTGCACTCACAACCCAGGTTCCATCATGAGTCATACTGAACATTGTTAGAAGTGTTTTTCCTTTTTCCTTATCAGTGAATTATGAGTTTTGCCAAAATAGATAACATTTGTGTCTTCTCAAAACGAGAACATGCTTAGACTGTGTCAGTCTGGACAATGGATGTAATGATCTGTTGTCATATATGAAATCAATGAACAAATTCAAAAAGGTAACAAAGCAAATCTTTATTTGTTACTGTAAAATAAATCTTTGTTCAGCAGACTGCAAAAATAACATTCGTAGTTTGTAGGCCTGCTGTAAAAAAAACAAAAAACAAATACGTGATCAACCAAAGTTGCACGTATTTCATTTGAAATGTTAGCTCATCTCCCTCTTCCTCGTCCACCTCATACACATACACCTCCTCTTCCTCCTCCTCTACCTCTACCTTGCTGTGCTGCGTGTTGCTCCATTGTTTTCCAACACAATAGAAGTCACCTGAGGTCTCTTTTATGACAGATAAGCTGAAAAGTTTAGCCAATTGAGTTTGAGCAGGTGTGGCATGAGTGAGACCAATTGGTACTTAAAGTTTGGCATTTGAAGGCCAGTGTTTTCCATGTGAACAAACAAGGCTTGATTATCAAAATTGTGCTAAATAATGAGATTTTGTGTGCAGAGTTGTGCAAAAATGTGATTTAGAATTGCTATTTGAGTGAAAACAAAGGAATTGTTATTGTGAGTTTTGCGGAAATAGTCTTTGTTGTTGACACACAAGCTTCAAGTTTTCACTATCGTGTGCATAGTTCCAGTTTTAGTGTGTAAACATTTGAGAAAAACTGTAACAGTTAATGTTTTACACCGACTATTATATATACCGTTCCATAAGGAAACTAAGCTCGCTCATGGTCACTTCATTTACTTCGCACTATAGTCTGTGATCATGTCAACCTTCACCTACATGCCCATTCTGCAAAAAACATATTGTTTCAACTATGCAATTTCATTATTTCATCCTAATTTCTCTCACACTGTTGTTATTTTCTCATATGCGAAGCCTGCTGGGACATATGCGTGTGCTCCTATTCTCCACTATCATGTTTTCCGGTTCTAGCTTAGCAAAACAGCGAAGAGGATTCCTACCTGCAGATAAGCCTATCAAAATACCTTATAAACCTTACAAACACTAAAAGTGCATCTCCACGAAATAACAGACAACGGAGCAGGACAGCAGGGTATACAAGTTGCGACCTAGGGAGCTCTAATTCTACGGGCTTGCTGATTCTTTTGTCAATCAAGGCTCGTTGGATGGCCAGAAGTTGTTTATGAAATCTGTCTGTTGAAATGGGGTCAGAACGTACAGAATTTTAAGGGCTGAGTGTCTGTGGCTGTTGTGGTTATTTCTGTGGGGAACCCTGAAAAGTGGCAAACTCTCGGTGCTGTATAGGTATGGGGCATGCCCCCGCCAAGGCGTAACTTGGCGGGATGGCATACCTGCCATCCCAATCTTTGTTCAGCAGACTGCAAAAATAAAAATCGTAGTTTGTAGGCCTGCTGTAAAAAAACAAAAATAAATACGTGATCAACCAAAGTTGCACATATTTCATTTGAAATATTAGCTTGTCTCCCTCTTCTTCTTCCACCTCATACACGTACACCACCTCCACCACCACCACCTCCTCCTCCTCCTCCTCCTCCTCCTCCTCCTCCTCCTCCTCCTCCTCCTCCTCCTCTACTGCTCTTTGCTGCGGGTTGCTCCATTGTTTTCCAACACAATAGAGGTCACCGGAAGTCTCTTTTATGCTCTGACAGATAATTGAAAAGTTTAACCAATTGAGTTTGAGCAGGTGTGGCGTGAGTGAGACCAATTGGTACTTAGAGTTTGGCATTTGAAGGCCAGTGTTTTCCATGTGAACAAACTTGATTATGAAAATTGTGCTAAATGATGAGATTTTGTGTGTAGAGTTGTGCAAAAATGTGATTTAGAATTGCTATTTGAGTGAAAACAAAGGAATTGTGCTTAGAGTTTTGCAGAAATAGTCTTTGTTGTTGACACATGAGCTTCAAGTTTTCACCATCATGTGCATAGTTCCAGTTTTAGTGTGTAAACATTTGAGAAAAACTGTAATGTACTAGGTTCCTTAGCTTAGAAAATGTTTACATGACATTTTTCATTCAGTGTGTAAACAACAATGCAGCATAAACACTCCTTTTTTATGTGTGTTTTTTATTTAACATAAAATGCACTCTGCGTCATACCTTTCCTTTCTTTTCTTCAGGCTATGCATAGCAATTAAAAAACTTTAGAGATTTAGCTTTCATTTCAGCTCACAATATAAACATTTCAACTTAAAATAAATTGTCTGCGCTTGAATATAGGTTTTCATCCAGCCCATTTCCAATCTAGTAGTGTTTTGTTTAGTCCAGTGTACTGTATATAATAGTCAGATTATGCTTTTCGTTGTTTCAGTGCTGAAAATGCCTTGCCAGTCTGATAGGCCTTCAACAGCAGGTTTTCACTGGGCTGTCAGTGGATTCATTGTTTTCTACCTCTGCTTTTGGGCATTTAGGAACTGGGGAATAAATGAAGTTCTGGTGCAACTTTACAACTCAACCAAAGAGCATGAAAAAGAAAGGCAAAAACAGAATATGAAAATTTCAGCCACTCTTGGAAAGCAATGGAAGTTAAAAATGTATTTATCATAAACAAACGGCTTTCAGCTGGATTTCCTCTTCAGAGCAGTATTGGACTGGGGAATACACTGTTGTTGTGTCTCATTGACTGATGCTTGTGTCAGATTGTTCTCCCCACAGGATCTGGGAACTCCACCGTGTGTGTGTCTGAGTGTGTGTGCGTGTGTGTGTGTGCTTGTGTATGTATGTGTGTGTGTGTGTGTGCGCGTGTGTGTGTGTGTGCGCGCTTGTGTGTGTACGTGTGTGTGTCGGACTGCGTGTGTGCGTGTATGTGTGTCTGAGTGTGTGCGTGTGTGTCTGAGTGTGTGTGCATGTAGGTGAGTGTACGTGTGTGTGTGTGTTTGTGTGTGTGGAAATACTGTTACTCTTTCTCTTCAGTAAGTGTCTCTGGTTCCTCCTGTAGACTTGCTCATTTGGTGCTTTAACAGTGTAGGGTCTTGGCTGGTCAGGCTTTCTGGGCATCATGGCTAGTTGCATTTGTCTCTTTTATTCTCTCTTTATCTCCTTCCTTTATGTCAGACAGTGTCCTGGTTCCTTTGTCTAAGGAGTGATTCTGTCTCTGTTGCCTGCTCACAGGGCTGCTCCTGGTGTGCTGATACAGTGCTGCTTCAGCAGTGTCTTTGTTGCTGGTAGCTGTATTTTGAGCCTCTTCCCCATGAGCAGCTGTGCAGGCCAGAGATCTGGGGGTGTGTTTCTCTACTATCTGGCACCAGGCTCTGTGTGGCTGGCCATCCTTCCAGGACTGTAGCAATGGAAAGTTTAAGCTCAGCATCCTCTGCTGTTGCTGCTCTAAACTGCTGCGGTTTTTCCTCTGACACAGGCAGAGTGATGAAATTCACCTCAAGCTCATCCTTTAGTGGTTTCAGGTGTGCTCTGTTGAATGTCCCTGCTGTGTGCACCTGGCCTTTACTAATCACTTTATGGTTGTACTTTTGCAATCCCATGAGCATTCTCTGCAGTCTAGCTGGAGCACTAAAGAGTGGCTTTTTAAATAAGGCTTCCAATAGCTTGTGTTCATTCTCTACATGAATATGTCTGCCATACAAGTATTGGATCCCAGTTCCTAAGCCCTCTGAACTTGCATCTACAGTAGGGTTGGGCTGATGCCTACCTACAAGGTGCTCCGTCAAAAATTGTTGATAGGCAATGACATCGCCAAAGAAAAAGAGACTAGTTGAGACGGCGTGGATAATCCCCGTGGAAAGAAGTTGCTGTTGAGTTATTTGAATGTAAAATTTTGGAGAAGATGGACCTCTGAGGTTAGTTTTATCAGAGTGAGTTCCAGCAAAGATCTAGAAAACGCATTACATTTCAGCCAAACTACCTGGATGGAGAGACACTGCTCTGAGTAAGTGGAGAAGTACCGCCATTTACTAATTTTTGGGTGAACTGCCCCTTTAAACAGCGATGCTGGATGGGAAAATGAAAACCACGTTGGCCTGAAATTGGCAAAGACACCTGCATTTGGGTTACCGCCATGTTGCTCCGAGTGTAAGATAGAGCCCTATATTTCAGTTATTTTCATCAGACAACACACAACGGCAGTATAATAGCAAGTGTTTGCAACACTGTCTGTTAAAGCTGCTGAATTTTCTGCTAGTAAAGCCAGCTTCTCTCCCTGCAGGTCTTACATCAGGAGCCAAGCAGGACAGGAAACAGGGCTTGGGGGCACACAGGTATGAAAGGACCAGAAAATCTGCTTTAAAATATTTAAAATGTTTCTTTGAAAAAGATTTTTAAATCCTGAGTTGTAAATCACTCTTTGAATATTTGAGCTTTTACTATACAAGTGGAGAAGGACTTGATTAGGGTGAGCTGTCATATAATGCCAGTTGAATTCTGGGTTATGTACTGGGCAGTAAAACAAAAGTCTTTATGGACAAGAATTGACATTTGCAATTGTTAATTTGTGCAAATGTGCAAAATGATTGGAAGTGACAATGACCCTGGAACATCGCTCCTTATCATGGTTATTCAACTGCTTCTTCATGGGGCTGTTTTAAAAATAGTGCAAATGGGCAAAGTATTTTCCACACACTATGACTATCATAATATATAAATAGTATGTGCAGTACATTGTGTGTATGCAAAGTATAAATTATTTCATAGTCCATCATTGTCACTAGTGGAAGATGCATCTGAATGATAATAATATTTATGTAAATGCTCAGTGATTCATGGGCCAAGAGTGTGTCTGTGGTGGGTCATTTGGCCCCCAGGATGCCAGTTGAATAACCCTGTTCTATAAGACTCTAGTTTTGACTTATGATATTCATTTATCCCTTTCCAAAGACAGGCCAGTTCATATAGAAACATTTAAAAACAACACCAACATGTTCCGGCCTCCAAAAAAAATAAATAAATGTGCAATAAACGAATTACGGAGAGAGAGAACTTTCCCCAAGACCAGATTTATGTATTTAAGACCATGAGATCAAGATTCCATATTTGACATAAACAGAATTAAACTATGAGGCCATTTTGACATGCATTTGGCGTTTGGTAACAGCAAGGGTAAATTCTCTATAAAGCTTGTCCCTGATTTACAGACTACCTCATTTCCTGTTCTTAGGTTCTGTGATGGCTCAGCAGATCATGGGGATTCTGGATGAGCTGAAAGGAGAAGAATTTGAAAGGTTCACATTTTATTTGAATGATGAGGTGCTACAAGGATGTGGACCCATTCCACAGGGCCAGCTGGAAGGCAAAAATGTGACAGGTGTTGTGAAACTGATGAAGAGTTTCTATGATAAGAATATGGTGAAGATCACACTGGAGATCTTAAAGAAAATTGATCGAAATGACCTTATTCAGAGACTGGAGAGCAATCCTAAAATGGGTAAGATGCATCAGTGTTTCTGAGTATTTATACAGAGTAGAAAAAGAATAGGTCCAAGAATCCTTCATCTCAACAGTTACAGGTCTTTTCTTGAAGCAGGTCTACAGATATAGCTGCCCTGTGGAGGTATGTCCCACCCGTCTTGTAGAGCTGGGATAAGCATGTGCCTGTTCTCTGGTCTCTGAGCTCTACAAGCCACACACCCATATATCTCATTTTATAATTATTCAGTGGAGCTCAAGTCCGGCTAATAAACCCTCCAGATTACAGCTGCCCCATTCAGGGTACCCCTCCAGACTAGAGCTTCCCCATTCAGGGTACCCCGTCAGACTACAGCTGCCCTATTCAGGGTTCACCTCCAGAACACAGCTTCCCTGTTCATGGTGAAATAAAAAACTTGAAATGTGTCCAAACCTGCTGTATTCCAAAGCAATGCTGCTACTCAATGCTTCCTAAATTCTAAGTTGGCCCTGTGTTTTTTCATCTTACCATGTGAAGACAATGTGGTAATTGAAAGCATACAGTATGTGTGTAACAGGTTCTCAAGTCCTTCTCCCCACAAACCACACAATCCCGCAGTCATCTCTCATTCCAGGCCTCGGTCTCACTGCAGGCAGAGCATATAAACAATTGATTGTCATTGCACACACGG
The DNA here is from genome assembly GCA_039654925.1 of Anguilla pacifica. Taxonomy (NCBI): domain Eukaryota; kingdom Metazoa; phylum Chordata; class Actinopteri; order Anguilliformes; family Anguillidae; genus Anguilla; species Anguilla pacifica. The sequence goes on from CM077299.1 coordinate 5,981,848, forward strand.
GAGTGGGAGAGGAAGTGAGCGACCACGATCTGAGTCCCCGGCCAATGGATCACCTTGAACTTGTACGGCTGTAATGCCAGACACCAATGAGGGATCCGCGCATTGATATCTTTCATGCGGTGGAGCCACTGAAGGGGCGTGTGGTCCGAACAGAGGATGAAAGGGCATCCCAGGAGATAATAGCGGAGGGCACACAGTTGATAGTCGGGCACTCCTTCTCCACTGTGCTCTACTTCGCTTCCTGCTGTGACAGCTTTCGGCTAATGTGCAGCACCGGGCGGTTGACCCCCTCAACCTCCTGGGACAAAACGGCCCCCAGCTCACTGTTCGATGCGTCCGTCAGCAGACAAAAAGGGAGAGCAAAGTTAGGCGTATAATGGAGCGGTTCACCACAGAGAGCCTGTTTTACCCTCTCAAACGCCTGCTGGCACTGCTCCGTCCACTGGACTGGATCTGAGGCACCCTTACAGGTCAGATCGGTCAGGGGACTGGTCAGCTCAAAGAATGCTGGAATAAATCTCTTATAGTAGCCTGCCAGTCCTAAGAACCGTCTAACCTCTTCTTTTGTCTTGGGTCACAGGCAGGCCGCAATAACTGCTTTCTTATCAACCTGGGGATGCTCCTGCCCAATGCCCAAGTGGTACCCCAGATACCATACCTCCCTCTGTCCAACTGCACACTTCTTCGGGTTGGCTGTAAGCCCCGCACACCTCAGAAACCCAAGCACGACCCCCACATGCTCCACATTCCGCTCCCAGGTGTCACTATAAATGATTACATCATCCATGTAGGCCATAGCATATGGAGAGTGGGCCTGCAGCACCCGGTCCATGAGGCGTTGGAAAGTAGCAGGCGCCCCGAACAGCCCAAATGGAAGTGTGACAAACTGGTGTATTATCCATACGAAGTGGAGAAAGTCATTTTTTCCATGGATTCTGACAACAGGGGGATATCCCAGCAGCTCTTAGTTAAATCCAGTGTTGTGAAAAAATGAGCAGTGCCCAGCCGGTCCAGGAGGTCGTCAACCCTAGGCATGGGATAAGCATCAAAGCATGATACATCATTCACCTTGTGATAATCAACACAGAAGCATACAGACTTGCCCTGCTTAGGCACAAGCACAATGGGGCTGATCCACATACTTACTTGATTCTTACTTTGATTCTTCTATCACTTCCATCTCTAACATAGCCTGCAATTCTGCCTGCACAGTTTTCTTTTTGTGTTCAGGCAATCTATAGGGCCGAGAATGTACTGTCACCTCTGGAGATGTTTCAACGTGGTGGTGGATGAGGTTTGTGCGCCCTGGCAGGGGGGAGAACACATCCCCAAAGTGCCTCTGCAACTGGGCCAAATCTGCTTTCTGGCACAGTGAGCGATGATCATTGCAAAGGGCTGGGGTAGAATTAACTGGTTTTGTCACCTCCGGTGTTGCTGAGCCAGAGCAAAGGGGCGGCCGGCGTCCTCGTATCGGAGAGACCTGAAGCGGCGACAGTGATCTTCCTCTGTTCGACGTACTCGGTCAAAAAAACCCCGCTTTTGGTCCTCATAGATGGATCTCGAGAACGCCGGCAGGCTGTGCGTAGCTTGTTGAGCTTCCCTGGTAAGAAGGGGAAGCAAACGCACAGCCCACTCCTCTGTAGCCCACCCGCAGGCAGCCGCTGTACCCTCAAATGTGGCCAGGTACGCCTCTACATCCTCTGTGTCTGCCATTTTGGCATCTGTAGCCCGGCGTACCTGCCAGTTGGGGTCCTGCCGGGTACAGCAACATGCTCAGCAGGACAGCCCGATCCTCCGCCTGCCCCTGAGCCAGCTCAAAGAGTAGGCGGTCTGTCTCTCCTGCAATGCCGGCAGATGTTTCAGGGCTGCCCCAGCAGCGATTCCATCACCCTCGCTCCTGCTTGTTCTTCCAGCTTGTTTTTGCCTCCTCTCTCCCCCTGTACGGGCCACCACTGTAATGAGTTCTCCAGTACTTCTCCCCACAAACCACACAATTCGTCGTTCATAGATGCACTAAGGCTGTATTGTGCGCTCACAGAAAACACGGAAACACAAATGAAACAAACCACATAAGATAAGGACGGGGATAAGATGGCACGTCGCTCCCACGTGCATTCATCCACATCTCATTCCAGGCCTCAGTCTCACTGCAGACAGATCATATAAACAATTAGCAATTAATTGTCATTGCACACACCTGGGGTTGCAGTCCCAGCTAAACCACTCCCTCTCTGCCTGCAGATGGCGCCCTTACCACACCACCCCTCCACAATGTGTCATATGGAAGTGTGAAATGGCAATCATTTATATTGGGAATAATCTTACTGAATAATTTCAGCTGTTTTACAGCAATGTATGTTTATTTTAATGACTACACATTATGTTTAAAGAACAGCGTGCATGCAGTGCGTTGGGTGTGTCGGAAGCACATCTTGAATGAAATGCATGAATGAAATAGTTTTGTTTGGAAAGTTCTGTTCAGAAAGAAGATATGTTACTATTTAACATTGCAGTAGAAATTATACTATTATATTTATTTGGAGAAACTTAATTGGAATATGGTTTGTAAGATTAAATATAAATATCATAGGCCAAAATATTTCAAATTCCATAAGAGGTAATTTCAGAATAATAGCTAAGAAACAGATTTATTACAGCTTTTTATGTACTATGTACTATTTTTATGTACTATCAGATTTTCAGTGGGTCAGAAGTTTACATACACTTTGTTAGTATTTGGTGGCATTGCCTTTTAATTGCTTAACTTGTATCAAATGCTTGGGGTAGCCTTCCACAAGCTTCTCACAATACTTTGAACTGGTGTAACTTAATCAGGTTTGTGGGACTCCTTACTCGAATATGCTTTTTCAGTTCAGTCCACAAATTTTCTATGGGATTCAGGTCAGGGCTTTGTGATGGCCACTCCAATACTTTCACTTTGTTGTCTTTAAGCCATTTTGTTACAACTTTGGAGGTATGCTTAGGATCATTGTCCTGCTGGAAAATCCAGTTGCAACCAAGTTTGACTTTGTAGCTGATGTCGTGAGGTGTTGCTCCAGTATTTCTAGATAATTCTCCTTCCTCATGATGCCATCTATTTTCCAAAGTGCACCCATCCCTTTTCCAGCAAAACACCCCCACAACATGATGCTGCCACCCTCATGCTTCACAGTTGGGATGGTGTTCTTCGGATTAAAAGCCTCACCCTTTTTCACCCATACATAGCGCTGATCATTATGGCCAAACAGTTCAATTTCTGTTTCATCTGACCAGCGAACACTCCTCCAAAGGTCTTCATCCTGGTGATCACCTGCAAACATTCTGGCTTTTTTTATACCGGTCTTGAAGTAGGAGCTTCTTCCTTCCTTGACAGCCTTTCAGGCAATGGTAATGTAGGATTCTTTTAATGGTTGATGTAGATACTTTGGTGCCTGAGGCCTCTAACTCCTTCACCAGTTCCTTTGTTGTTGACTTGGGGTTCAGTTGAACCTTTCGGACCATAGTTCATTCAGCCCTGGGAGTTAATTTGTGCCTCCTTCCTGAACGATGCAGTGTCTGTGTGGTCCCAAGATTTTTATATTTGCATACAATTGTTTGTACAGATGCTCGTGGTACCTTCAGTCGTTTGGAAATTGCTCCTAAGGAGGAACCGGACTTGTGGAGGTCCACTTTTTTTTTTGAGGTCTTGGCTGAGTTGCTCGGATTTTCCCAAGGTATCAAAGGCAAAAAGGTAGTGGCTGTAAAGGTAGGCCCTTAAATATAGCAACAGGTGCCAATTAACTCCTAATTATGACAATTAGCCAATCGGAAGCTTCTAAAAAGTCATTACATCAATTTCTGGAATCTTCCAGTCTGTTTAAAGAGACAGTCAACTTGGTGTATGTAAACTTTTGACCCACTGGAATTCTGATATAGTGAATTAAAGCTGAAATAAACCTCTTACCTCTTACCTCTGATGTGAATAAAGTAGATGCCCTAATTGACTTGCCAAAATAAATGTATGGTAACATGAAATGTGCGAAGTTGTGAAAAACTGAGTTTGAATATCTTTAGCCTAGTTGTAGTAAACTTTTGGCCTCGACTGTACTAACTTGGCACTTGATGTACATTAATTGTAATAAAAGTGGAAGTCCGCAGAATTTGATTGTTTGGCCTTAATGCTCACAGCTGTAGAGCATACAGTGAAGGGAATCTTCCCAGGGACATATATTTTATATAGAACCACTCTGCGAAGATTTATATAATTCTACTGAAAAGAGAGTTTTAGTATACTGTTTTTATGCTCAGATGCAATGCAACAATGAAAGATTTAACGCTGGTTTTCCTCTCTTCAGATGAATCCATAAAAAGAGCCCAAGAGGACCTGAAAACTCATCTCAGGAGGAAGTGTCAATGCATATTTGAAGGTTCAGAAAAACATGGCCACCGAATCCTCCTCAATAAGATCTATACAGAGCTCTACATCACAGAGGGGGGAAGTGGGGAGGTCAATAATGAACATGAGGTAAGACAGATTGAGACAGCATCCAAGAAACAAACCACACAGGAGACTGCAATCCTCTGCAATGACATCTTTAAGCCCTTACCTGGACAAGAGAAACCCAGAACTGTGCTTACAAAGGGCATTGCTGGCATTGGGAAAACTGTCTCTGTGCAGAAGTTCGTTCTGGACTGGGCAGAAGGAAAAGCCAATCAGGACATTGATTTCATCTTCACTCTTCCTTTCCGAGATCTGAATTTGAAGAAGAAAAGAGCTTTCAGTCTGATGCAACTTCTGCAGCACTGCTTTCCACAAATGAACGCGATTAAAAGTGTTGAAGTTGATGAAGTCAAAATGGTGTTTATCTTTGATGGTCTGGATGAGTGTCGACTTCCTCTAGATTTCCAAAGCAACAAGGACTGTGGTAATATAACAGAGTCATCATCACTGGATGTGCTGCTGACCAACCTCATTAAGGGAAATCTGCTTCCATCTGCTCTCCTCTGGATCACCTCCCGACCAGCAGCAGCCAGTCAGATCCCTCCTGAGTACTTCCACCAGGTGACAGAGGTACGAGGGTTTAATGACCCACAGAAGGAGGACTACTTCAGGAAGAGAATCAAAGATGAGAACCAGGCCAGCAGAATTATCTCACACATAAAGTCATCCAGAAGTCTCTACATCATGTGTCACATACCAGTCTTCTGCTGGATTTCTGTTCGTGTTCTGGAGACAATTTTGGGTAAAGCAGAGAATGGAGATCTGCCCAAAACTCTGACTGAAATGTACACACACTTCCTGCTCATTCAGACAAATGTGAAGAATCAGAAGTATCATGATACCAATAAGATAAGCTCAAAGAAGATGTCAGCATCAGATACAGAGATCGTCCTGAAACTGGGGCAGCTGGCTTTTCTACAGCTGGAAAAAGGCAACCTGATGTTCTATGATGAGGACCTGAGAGAGAGTGGCATTGATGTCAGTGAAGCTTCAGTGTACTCTGGGGTGTGCACAGAGATCTTCAAAGAGGAGTGTGGGTTGTATCAGGTGAAGGTCTACTGCTTTGTGCATCTGAGCATTCAGGAGTATCTGGCCGCCTTGTTTGTGTTTCATTCTTGTGTAAATGAGAACAGAAATGCACTCCGAGCAAAAAAATATCGCAGTGACAGAGTGCAGCTGTCTGAGTTACACAGGAGTGCAGTGGATCAGGCCTTAGAGAGTAAGAATGGACACCTGGACCTTTTCCTCCGATTCCTTCTTGGCTTCTCTCTGGTCTCTGTTGAGAATTTCTTAAGACACAAAACAAATCCCATTGTTACATTCTTTCGAAGACTACTGACACAGACAGAAAGCAGATCACAGAGCATTGAGAAAACAGTCCAGTACATTAAGGAGAGGATCAGAAAGGAGTCTTCAGCAGAGAGAATCATCAATCTGTTCCACTGTCTCAATGAACTGAATGACAACTCTCTAGTGCAGGAAATCCAGAATTCACTGAGATCAGGAAAACTTTCTGATAAAAAGCTGGAACCAGACCAGTGTTCAGCTCTGGCCTTTGTGCTACTGATGTCAGAGGAGATCCTGGATGAGTTTGACTTGAAGACCTACAACACATCAGCAGCAGGTCATCAGAGACTGCTACCAGTAATCAGGAACTGCAAGAAGGCCAAGTGAGTATTATGTCATTAATAATGTAGATGATTTACAGCATATTTTCCCACTTTCTCATTCTAGTCAGAATAAAGTGCAATAACATTGACGGGCAACAGAAAATTTGGTCAATAATTTTTTTAACTCGTGTCCTCATTTAATGTCTTATATCCAGAACATAAGCAACATCAAATGCAAAACCTCAGCACTTACCATATATTTTATTTTATTTACTATTACTTTTTACTGATTCAATACATTTACTAATTATTTGCAAAGATGGCAATTGTGAAATAAATAAGGAGTTTATTGATATCAGAGTAATATGATGGATTAACCTTTGTCAGAACATACAATTCAAGCAGATTAAAATGAAGAGAAGATATATTAAGTTACAGTATTAAGAAAAGGTGCCATATTTTGGTGACAGCACAGGCACAAACATACTTAGAATTGCTTGTCATATTTTTCACTTTCACTAGGGTTGTTTATGGTCTGTGGTTAATCTGTCAACATGGGTTTGTTGGTGCAATCAGGGATGTGCCAATAGAAACATTTGGCACTGCTTTAGTTTGATGTTGAATAATGAGTTTGCTGTTAAACCAACCCATAACAGGTTTTAACTTGTGCTATTTTGGCATTATAACTATGCCACACATGTGAATCCATAAACACGTAACACAGATACAAGAAATATTTTGTTTATTTCAATTTAACTATTTTAAAGAAAAGTTGTATTGTTATTCAGTCCAATGCTGGCTATTGAGGCAGTGGAGTTCATTGTGTAAGCTACTTGAATGAGATAGGTGGGACCTTTACACCCCTCAGATAGTGTTTACAATGAGCCCAGAACGCACTGGAAACTTGCTTTTAATCATGTGTTTGGCTGGGCTAGGTCAATGATTGAGTGGACTTTTGTAATGTTAAAAATGCAGTTTAGAATTTTGGATGGATTGGGTGGCACATCACTGTACAGCCCTCAGGAAGTCAGTGCATTCTTTGTGATGTGCTGTGATCTACACTACATAGCCATATGCCATGGATGTGACATAGACCTCACAGAGGACACATTACAGGACTTTCATACAGAGAGAAGCAGAGTTGCATGTTACGACTGCTACAAAGATTACAGAGCACAGAGTGCACGAGATAGCAGGGACTGGTTGGCTGTGGAGCCGTTTCACTAGTGAGTGTTGATTCATCTTATCAAGTACATGTCTGAAATGAATGACACTTAGTTGAAGTAGAGAATTTTTTGTTAAATATTAGTGTGAAACACTGTAAAAAAAAAAAAAAAAAAGCTATTGTAAATCCAGACAAAATGTCTTTTTTCCTGTCCTCTGGTGCACAAGCGCAATGCCCGCCTAGCTGAAACAGTAGCGGCAGCAGCAGGATGGAGAGGCCGACTGGAGGCTGTCTCTGCCAGCTGCCTCCTGCTCCTGGCCAGTCTGGGAATATTCTCCCTGCGGAACTGTTCATGGTAACGCAACCATTTATTATAGCTTTTAGCACTGGCATATGAACAGAAAATACACTTTCGTTTAAATATTAACAAAATAATTAATCAAAACTATTCAGTTTCATCTTTGTTGGTTTGTAGAGGTCCTCATAACGGGGTTGTAATAGTTCATATTATTGGGCAGAGAAAATTCTACCCTTAGCATAACCAGCACAATGAGGTATATCATGTAAGAAATAGGACGTATTTCCGCAGAAAGAGTCTGGAACCTACACACAACAAGACTGATAAGTCTGGTCTCTGCTTTTTTTTTTTTTTTTTTTAGCAAAAAGTTGTTAACAATAACATACATGATTCTACATCTGATTCGTACAAGGTAATACATATGCATACCGTAAAATTTAACAAAATGAATGATTGTCTGTGTCTATTCATATAGCATGAATACTGAATAAGCACATGGTGACCTCTTAGTTTTCAGCGTTACATAAACAAACCTTATATCAGATACAATAGTTTGGTTTTTATCAATCAGTTGCTTTCAGAGTCCTGGGCAGCATGGCATCATAGCTGGTTTCTCCCTGGCAGGATGGCAGGGGGGAGGATAAGGAGGAAGGCCAAGCTCACCAGTTTGGACTTACAGAAATACATAAGGGACAGGGAGAAAGAAAAAAAGACATGCACATAGACACACACACACACACACACACACACACACACACACACACACGTACATGCAATATTTTTAAATTCTTGTCCTTGGGAAGTTTGTTGCCTGGAGATGGAGGGGCCCTGCTGAAAGGCCTACGAATTTAGTGTTGTACAGAATTCTAGTTATGCTAGAGAAAACTCTCCTCCATTCAGTAGAGATGATCACAACATGCTTGCTCTTCAGCCATGGTAACAGCATTTGTCTGTGTTTCCTAAAGGGAAAGAAATGGGGTGATCTGATTGGCAATAATGAAACCAAACCCAACCACACCCACAGAACCATTTATTCTTATTGAACCTCTTTAACAACTGTGCCACAGTTGCGCTAGTGCCTGGAGTCAAGAAATGACTGAACACCCAAATTCACCAGCGCCTTTCATTGTTGTTAGTGTTTGACAGTTGTGCCTTGACTGAGAAAATAGGGCCCAATTAAACATCTAATTTAATAACACAGGCTCAACTACATGATCAAAAACAAAATTAGACAGTCCTGGAAATGAAGTAAAAGATAATCACGAAAGAAATGAATGAAAGACAATACAAGACCACAGCTTGTCTCTCCCACATTAAAACTAATCAAAGCCAAAGACGCACAGCTGAGAGGAAGGACAAAGCTGAGACACAAGACCGAAGGCTCATGTTTGCTTAACAAGTCAACACTTTAAAGTCTGTATTCAATCAACATTTGTCCTCAACTTGGACTTGGACTAGTTAATGCACTTTACACCTTTTCTTCTCAAACTCAGTTTGGTGAATTAATTCAAGTTATTGCTATAATTGCCAAACTGTTTGTGAAGAAAAAACATTCCTTGCTTTTAATTGTAAGTTTTAATTATAAGAACAAATGTTGTCTGAATCCCTGCCATGTGCTTGAAAGAGGGGGGTTCCCCTTCTCTTCCTGGTCTAATCATAATTAATTAATGATTAGAAGAGAACAAAAGAGAGACTTATCTATACCCCATTTTGATATTTTACTTTTAAGCCACTTGATAGCAGTGTGTTTTACACCACTCCAGGTGACGCTCGGCATTGCGCATGGTGAACTTAGGCTTGTATACAGCTGCTCGGCCATGGAAACCCATTTCATGAAGCTTTTGACGATCAGTTCTTGTTCTGACGTTGTTTCCAGAGGTAGTTTGGAACTCTGTAGTGAGTGTTGCAACCATGGAAAGATGATTTTTACACGCTACAAGCTTCAGCACCGCATTTTGTGAGCTTGTGTGGCCTACCGCTTCACTGCTGAGCTGTTGTTGTTCCTGTACCTTTCCGCTTCACTATACCAGCTCTTACAGTTGACTGGAGCAGCTCTAGCAGGAAAGACATTTGATGAACGGACTTGCCTCAGCCGGAGACTTGAGGGTGCTGTGCACCATTGTGACTGAGCTTGAGAGAGGCTGGGTACAGTATATTAGGAACGTCTGGAGACCGCGATCACAGGTTACTGCCAGCAGAGAAGAGAAGGCTCTGTGCCGCTGTGCTGTGTAATCGGTGATGTCTGGATAAAAAAATAATGTCTATCTCGTTAAACTTCACTGGTGATTTCCTGGCAGCTTGCGAAATATGCTGGCGATCCGTGTACCCCAGCAGAGTAATAATCAATGTTCTAGGCCTGTCTGCTGTTTTTGATCAGCCGCCATAGAAACGGTGAGCCCTCATTACTTCTATAGTCCTGTCAGCCAGAGAGGGGAATCACTCTTTGAGGGAATTGGTAAGAAAACCAACCGGGTCGGATCCTTCAGAATTCTCTGGTTGGTTAACAATGCGAAGGTTGCATCACCTGCTCCTATCCTCCAGCTCCGCCATTTTAGCCTCAAGCTGATCCTGTTTGGCCTGGTGCAGCGAGGCAGCGGTTTCGGCTAGTTTAACTTTGGCTTTAAAACCGGCAAATTCAGCCTGTAGCTCTTTCATGCCGAGCGAATATTGAGAGATTTCAGCTCGTATGAACCGGGTTTCGCCCTCGATCCGGGAGAGCTGTGTCTCAAAATATTGTTTGTGTTTTTCTAACACAGCCTTTACAATGGCTGATAGCATGACACAAGATTCCTCATCATGCCCCTTTCTGGGTGAGTCGTGCCTGAAAGAGTCTTTGTTTTTGAAGAAATTGACATATTTTATATATTGGTCAACAGCACCAATAAACTGTACTGGGAGTGAACAATTAAGTTGTAATGAAAACAGTTAAATGAAGAGGAGAAAGGGCATGGAGCAAAATCACTAGGCAGCCATCTTCCTAGTAGGTCATGCGATTCTCCCCAACAGATTGGTAAATAAAGAAAAAGAACACAAAGAACTTGTGATGTATATTCACAATCCTCAAATGAAATGAATTAGGTACCAAGATAATTAAAGGGATATTTCACAAGTAATTTTGTGGAGCTTACCCCATTGTATTTGGATAGCGTGAATACTAGCAACTAGCTGTCCCTGTTAACTGTTAACAGCATCGCCGTTCATCCTGGTCGTCCAGCTCCCAATTCACTCCCATTCATTTTCAGGACCTTCTGAAAGTAATCTTTTTAAAACATAAACTAACTACGGGGGATAATAGATCAATAAAAGAGAGTACTGATGTCAAACAATCCCTGTCCCTGTTGTAATAGGTCACCGGTGAGAACTGGATACAGACTGTCGGATTGATATGGTAAAACATTGACCTGCGTAGTGAAATGTTTCAGGCCTGTCACACATTGTAGTCTCCATCCATCTCCATTTACCTGCTGTGAACTCTAGTGAAACCCATACATTTACCCCACTCTCTTTCACACACTGACCTTTTGATGAAGGTGAGTTTTACTCCTTCATCACACATGTGTGTGTTGCAGGATTGTGGTGTTTCTGAAAGGATTGTGAATAAAATGACATTTTATTCTGCTGGTAGCACTGTCGCCTCATAGCAAGAAGGTCCTGGGTTTGAATCCCGGCCTGGGAAGTTTGCATGTTCTCCCGTGTTCATGTGGGTTTCCTCTGGGTACTCTGAGTGTGTGTCAATGGTGAGTGAATGTTGTTTGTGCCTTGTGATAGTTTGGCGACACAAGAGTCTGAAGAAAGGCTGGCCAGCGAAATACATACATACCAATACAAAATGGACATATAGATGCCTATTCAATCAATGTTCACTTTGAGAAAGCCATCCACACATATGTTTGGCCTGTCCATGTACTGCATGCTTATACACACAGGGCCAAGTGACTTGAAAGAATTGAGGAAATATTGGGTAGCATTGCTGTGGAATACATCTTATTTAATTTTGGTGAAGCAAGATAGCCTATACTGTTTGTAGTACTGTAACTTGGCGTCATTTGGATATCAATACTTTTAATGGCAGGCCTGGATTTTGGCAGTCTGAATGAATAAGTTATAGATGGTGCATGTCTTGTATGTGTGAGTAACTTGGCATTTTTGTACGTTGAAAACATGTTTTTTATGAGATATCATTTCTTTTTGCAAAGCGTTTTATTATGAGAGTGAGAAATGCGAAGTGACCCTGTAACAGTTGTGGAGTATGGCTATCCTTGTGTGAATTTGTACAGTCTGATGAGCGTGTACCGTCCCGGCAGGCTTTGCATATGAGAAAATAACAGTGTGAGATAAATTAGGAGAAATGATGAAATTGCGTAGTTGAAACAATATGTTTTTAGCAGAATGGGCATGTAGGTGAAGGTTGACATGATCACAGACTATAGTGCGAAGTAAATGAAGTGACCATGAGCGAGCTTTGTTTCCTTATCGAACGGTATATATAACAGTCTGTATAAACCATTGATCGTTCAAGTGGAGTGTTAAGTACTGTGTGAAATCTGTTGCACTCATGCGCTTTTGTCATGTTCAGTAGTAGTTATAATTATGAGTGAGTCATGATTTTACATGTAATGTTTTAGTGCAGAGTTGCAGAACGTACATACGTAGTAATTGTTTGTATGTGGCTAGATAGGGAACAGGGCGAGGTAACATGAATGTAGAAACGTGGCGTTTGCTGATAAGGTTTTGTACGGTAGCCAAGTGAAGCAATATAGTTAGTAGAAATGGCACAGTGGTGAACTGGTGTAACTTTTTAATAAAATGAATACATTTGCCGTCATGGAATGCATATGGGTGGACGTGAGTGAGTTTTGGTAAAGCAAATATAAAAGCGTAAGAAAACGTTAGTGTAAAAGAGGAAATTATCTGCCCAAGGGCGAGGCGGGATTCAATCCTTCAACCGGAGGTTTACCAGTCTGTGACTTTGTTAGTGCAGCACCATGACATAGCTATGCAATGCCTGAAATATCATTAGCAAACCTGTTCGTGGTTTTAAAGAAGAACACAGGCCAGTAAGCACAGAAGAGCTCCCGTTGAATCCATATGGCTTCGCAATATTGTAGCCAGTTAATAACTGAACGTGCAGACGATACATCATAATGCAGTTTGGTGAACGGCGGGTAGATATGGTGCAAAAGCAATAATTGAGAAGTAGTAGACAATTATTAGTGAGGGTAAAAGCAGGTTAAAGAAATGCGTTCCTAGCTGGGTTTGAACCAAAGACCCCATGTTCCCAAGACTGTAACCTTGCCCACTAGGCCACAGGCATGCTAGCTGTTTAAACTGGAAATGTTTCAGAGCAAAAAGGTATGGGTATTTTGCGTGTGTATGCAAGTTTTTGATTGGGTCGTGTAGGTGAAGATTTGGCTGGTGTCGGTAAAATGTCCAATGGGGAGACATGTTGTTAGTGGGATAGGCGGCAGGAAAAATAAGAATGAGAAGAAGAAGAAGAAGAAGAAGAAGAAGGAGAAAACGCAAAATCTCCTTAGTTTGGGGCTTTATTGTGTGGACATGTGAAGTTGTTTAGGAAATCTGTCTGTTGAAATGGGGTGAGAATGTACAGAATTTAATGTTTTTAATGGCTGAGTGTCTGTGGCTGTTGTGCTTATTTCTGTGGGGAACCCTGAAAAGTGCCAAACTCTCGGTGCTGTATAGGTATGGGGCATGCCCCCGCATAACTTGGCGGGATGGCATACCTGCCATCCCAATTTGCCTTGGCTATATTTGGAATTGTGTTGACTAACTGCATTGTGTCAGTTTCCTGCATCATACAGTGTTCATCAGGCTAGCTGCACCAATGTCAAAACAATGTTGACCTCTCGAATTATCAACAAAGTGGTGATGAGTTCTTAAAGCCTAACATATGTTTGAATGAAGGAAATGACTGTGGTTTCTTTGCTTGAGTTGAGACTGAACCTAGTTCACTACTTGCCTCAGTGTTGCCAGATGCCTGAATCAAATACTCCTAAAAAAAACTCAAAATCTGCAATCAACTCCCATTCAAATTCCTCACAAATGTTCCCCCATATCTAATTTAAAATCCCTCTATCTATCATTGACTCCCATATGCCTTTTCTGTAAAACTTCACCCATGAATGTTTAAATCCCCTACATACATTTAGAGGAAAATCTGGCAAGCCCACTCTGCGATGTGTGATCTTCTTTCGGAAATCATATACTGATGGCCTCTTTTGTTCACGGTTTTTTGCACCATGCAAATAAGAGAGTTGACTACCCATAGCTTATAGCGTTTCTCAGATGTAAGTGGGCTGACCAGCTAGTTTAAGCCAATTTCTTTTAATTCTGTAGGTCTAGTTATCACTCAGGCTAAGTTTGTCATTGCAATACAAAGTCTTTAGGGGTAGGAGGACACGTAGAGCTGCGGTGACTAGTCTGAAACTCGTTCCAGTTCTGGACCCAGACCCGGACCCAAATCAGAATGTCTAGTTCGGTCTGGTCCTCAACGACAGGTCCAGTTCCTTCCTGCATTAGGTCCCCACTGCTTTAAATTTAAAATAATCCCTCTCTGAACTATGTACTTTTGAGGAGAAATTCCAGTACAAAATTTCACTTTTTTCAATTGGCTTTCATTGGATTACATAGAAGGTTTGAAGTGCGATTATCCACTTCAAATATAGTTTGGCTTGGCACAAGTTAGGTCAGAATAGTGTTCACTGTGCGAACTAAACTGTGTTCTTAGCTAGAAACAGCTGTACGAAATGAGTTTTTTATCTTATTGAACGTGTGTTTTGTAGTTGTCCACGAACATGAAATGCACTTTTGTACATCGCTTTGGATAAAAGCATCTGCTAAATAAAGGACATACAGATGGTGGGTTATTTTTTATTATTATGTATAATTCAAGAAAAATAGATCTATCATTTTTTTCAGTCTGTTTTAATCAGTATGTTGCTTAATTCCCAGATTATTACAATACAGGCATGATTGCAAAGGTGAAAGAGCCACAGTGGCACAGACGAACCAATGGTTTGGTAACTTGACTGTACTAATGAACTGTCTGATGGTTCATCTGGTGCAGATTGCTATGAATATTATGGGGGTTGGGAAACACCCATCTCTTCAGACGATATATGAGGAGTCCGTTATCAGACAGGCACAGAAAATAGTATCAGACCCCACTCACATATTTTACCCTAAATTCCTACTTCTACCTTCTGGTAAAAGATTCAAGTCCCTCAGTGCAGGCTTACCTGCTATAAACACACATTCATGGTGATGACAGTTTAGCTTTTTAGTGCTAAAAGTTGATGTGAATTGTTGGCTGCATGGGTGTTGCAATATGTTTTCACTGTTATAACACTTTATTCAGTGTTAATTAATTATTCATTTATTTATTATTTTTCAGTTGGCCCACCAACTCCCCCACTTGATGGAGGACACCTTTATTTATACAATTACAATGTTTACATATAACAGTGGTGAAG
Source organism: Anguilla pacifica (assembly GCA_039654925.1). NCBI lineage: Eukaryota > Metazoa > Chordata > Actinopteri > Anguilliformes > Anguillidae > Anguilla > Anguilla pacifica. Next base: position 5,996,891 of record CM077299.1, read on the forward strand.
TCACTTAGATTTTTAAGCAAGGCAGTTATTTTTGTTCCATTGATATGTGTTCAGTGAGAAGGTTTTGCCATTGTGTGATACTTAATGAATTCCTAGATTTTCAATTTAGGAGGATAGTTTTTTTGGTGATCGTTAAGATGATCAATATTGGTTTTATGTATTGAGATGGTGTGTTGATTGTAGGCAGATTTGTGTTAGGCTAATGCTAACTTGTGGTTTGCATCTTGCAGTGTAGCTTCTGTCATTCTGTTTGTGAAGTCTTCTGCAGACAGGAGGTACTGACACATCCATACCTGTATTATGGAGAGTGTTTCTGATTTGTAGAACAGGTGTTTGGGTGTTTTTCTTCATTATGGTGCGAATTTGTTATGTCCCCTGCCTCTGTTTGCCTGGGTAGTGCAGGTGGAGGTAGTTGCTTAATTACCTAATTGCCTGATTTCCTCCACCTGCCTGTGAGCCAACATAAGCCCAGAGGTATGAGGCAGGGGAGATCTTTCTTTCGGGTTTCTTTTGGGTGGTTTGTAGTTGGCTGTGTGTTTGTGTTTTGTGGGTTGCATAAGGTTCATTTCTTTGAGATCTTCTTTGGGGTTTCTTTTGTGTAGCTTGTGGTTTGCTTTGTGGTTTTGGTGTTTGTGAAGATCCATTTTGTTTGGTAAACTTTGTGGGTTTTCTTTTGTTTTAGGTTGTGTTTTAGTTTATTTATTCTAATAAATGTCTGAGTTTTTAGATCAGTTTTTGGATTATTTTTTTTTGGTACATTGGTTGTCAAGGCTTTTTCGAGCCGGCCGTAACAAAATGGGGGCTTGTCCGGGATCTGCCATCCCTGCAGATACTCACACACTTCCCTGTGGCCCCGAGGACACAGCGCGCAGACACACACTTCCCTGTGGTGGCGAGGATGCCGTGCGCAGACACACACTTCCCTGCGGCGGCAGTGGCAGACTTCCCTGGAAAATTTGTGTACATTTGGTTCTTTTTTTTTTTTTTTTGTAGTTTTGTAGAGTAAATTGAAAGAGGAGTTTATTTATGGCACCAATGCAGTGATTTGTTCGAGCTGAGATTCAGTCAGTGTATAAGTAAGCCACGTAATTTGGATGCACTGTAAGAGAAAGAGTACTTTATCATATGACAAAATATGAGAGTTGCCAATAACCATGAATAGAACGCTTTAGCAGTGTTAAGAGGCAATCATTTTATTTACAAGACATGGCAAGATGGACAGGACACTATTCTATAAGAGAGGAAAGGACATGCACCTGAAGTTATTGTAAGATAAAGAAAAGGGACACAAAGAAATTGTGATGCATATCAAAAGTGCTTTTTATGAAAGGACTTTGGATAATGAAGTAAATTGTTTGAGCTTCCCTTAAATGCTATCCAGAGAACATCTCCCACAATCCACACTAGTTTACATTTGACAGAATGAAGGTTGACCTGACCTAAACTCTAGTACTTACCACCATCCCCACCAGACCCTGGAGACGAGGAGGGGCACGTCCGAGTCTGCCACAAAAAAAAAAAAAAAAAAAAAACGAGAATCATAAACTCTGTTAGTCACTCAGCGAGGGGAAAGCCAGCACACCCCTGGAGTGAGACTATGAGGCCTATATAGGGCCAGCAGCTACTCAGGCAAAGGGGAAAGTGGTGTGGAAGAAGCACTGGTATGCTGCCGGTGGCCTGACTGTATCTCAGGTCCAGGTCTGAGTGCGGAGTGGAGGTGCTGAAACTCAGCCCTGTCCCTCTGGTGCTGTCCAGGTCTGAGTGCATAGTGGAGGTGCTGAAACTCAGCCCTGTCCCTCCGGCGCTGTCCAGGTCTGAGTGCGGAGTGGAGGTGCCGAAACTCAGCCCTGTCCCTGTGGTGCTGTCCATGGTGCTGCAGGCTGGCCGGTGAGACACAGGTGAAGTGGAGCAGAGTGGTGGCTGATGGCAGGGAGGGGCAGGGCTCCAGAGGCCCTCACCACAATACATATATATGAGCATGTGCCTTACTTCCTGTTACAGTGAATCTGTCTTTAGCTGTGTATTAGTTTGCAGTGCTGTGGGAAGTTTGTAACAGATAACCAAAAGGAAATAAACAAAGTCGCTGTCCACTCTGAAAAATGTGTGTTGCCTTTTACATCTTTACTTTTGGTGGTGGCCAAACATCCTACAGCACTGAATACTAACTGGCTGTCCACTCTGAAAGATGGCAGCTGCACGTCTAGTATGGGATGGGAGGGTTAAGCCCAGAGAAAAGATCATAGAAAAGGTACCTGAGCCCTTTGCCCCAATTCACAGAACTTACAGTATAAGAAAAGGGGACATTTGGGTCAGAATTACATCTGTAGAACTGTCAGAGTTAAGTCCAACAGGACATCTGATTCTCAGGTCCAAAGTGCTGCAGCTGGAGAGTGTAGCACAGACATCTTCCTCAGTGCATCATCAACCTTAAAATCCTCAATTTCACTCTTCATCACTGAACATTATCATTTGTATCATTTACCATTTGTTTTATGTATAACTAATATAATTATAATATAATATATGAACTATTCTTTGCAGACTGAACAGCTGTAACCTCACAGAGAAGTCCTGTAATATTGTGGCCTCAGCTCTCCAGTCATCAGACTCACCCCTGAGAGATCTGGACCTCAGCTACAATGACCTGGGAGATTCAGGAGTGGAGCTGCTCTGTGCTGGACTGATGAGTCCAAACTGTAAACTGCAGAGACTGGGGTGAGTAGTGCTGTGTACTGTGTGACTTTAAAGAAGTAGAATTTGTGATGAAGTGTGTAAGAGTGTGAATTTAATCACCGGGTGGGAAAAAAAAACCTCACTAATATTCAGTACCTGTAACCTGAATGTTTACGTGTGAATACGAGTTAGCGTATAACCACATTAACAGGGGTGTGCTCATATGAAATGATGGGTGGCAAGACATTGTACCCTGGAGAGACTACTGCTCTACTGCTGCCAGGCATTCGTTCAAGTGTTCTGTGACATCAAGACCTTCAATCATAGGAATCCAGGAATCTAAAAATAACAACTAATTAAGGCTTACCCCATCTGGGGTAAGAGACTAAATATCTAAATATCCCAGGGCATGATCTCTGTATTATTTTATTGAATGACATTCAGATCCATCTGGGCACTGACTCTAACAGTGACCCCAGAGTAGCTGCACATCCTGCTAGTGAAACTAACAATATTCCCAGTAACCCAGTTAAGGTATTACCTCTAAACTTGAAGTTACTGCCGTAACCCCAGTTCTCTGATACACAGAGTGGAGAGATCCACCTATGGGAAATGACAACCGGTCATGACTTGTGTAGAAGCATCCCATTGCATCAAGTCTGGCCCTGACAGACAGTAACGTGTCCAATGCTAAAGGAGGCTACCGCCCTCCTGGAAGAGCACATAGGACCCTGCAGTGTTACTACTCCTCAGTGAACGCATTCACTTCACATGAGCAGCAGGCAGGGCAGTCTTGGTGGAATCTCTCCACCGGGGTTACGACAGTAACCTAAAGTGCTTTTTCATCATGTTGTGTTTGAGATCCACCAACCGAGAGATATGGACAACTATCAGATTGCCCTATGCTCACAGTTGTGGCTCGATTGCATGAGCCTGACACGCACTTCCTGTTTGTGGTAGAGAGAGAGAGGAAGGAGTCTTGTGGACTTTGGAAATGTTAGTTACAGGATTGTATTGTGCTTTGAAGTGTGTATTTGTTATTTCATTTGAGTTTTTTTTCATTTGAGATTGTTTTGCTCCTAAGGTGAAAATCTTTGTTGCCGTCAGGGGACAGGGAGGGAATTTTCCACTTTTTTCCTGCGTTAAGCACTCAGCTAGCAAACTAGCCGGTTTGCTAATTCGGCCACCTTCTTGCCGACAGGAGGTTTTTGGTTGTTCGCTTTCCCAGGAGCAAAATATAACTGTTGTTAGATAGTTTGCCTTTATTGTTATGTGCAGTAGTTTATTATAATCTGCTTCTGGATGAATTTTCGTTTTATTTTGTCCTAAGATATATGAATAAAATATTACCTAGTACATGGGTTCCTTCAGTTATTGCTATTTAGTAATTTCTATTTTGTAAAAGGTAAGTTAGTTCATTTAACCCAATTAATTCTGCACCGGATCTTTCTTATTTAAACACTTAATATTAGTTCATTTAAAGTGCCTTATTTTTCTAGTTTAAAGTGCCTCCCCAGTTTCTGCTGCTAGTTGTCTGGAGCCACTTAAAGCGTTTTTAAGTTGTGGTCTTGGTGTCTCCATCTCAGCAGGCAGGAGATCTCCTAGAGCGTACAGACAAACTCCTTGAGTTCTGTATGTAGAACGAGGGGCCATAAATAGAAATGAGCTAAATTTGAGTCACTGCGTGGAATGGCCTGCCAGGTCATGTAGTAGGGGCAGAAACTCCGGGGATTTTTAAGACTAGGCTTGATACAGTGTTAGATGCTGTCTAGTCTGTAGGTAATCAGAGCACTAGGTACAATTTAGTTTGAAAATTGGCAAGTATTGTTGGGCTGAATCGCCTGTTCTCAGCGTATGTTATGTTATATTATGTTATGTTATGTTATGTTGTTATGTTATGTTCTGTTAGCTGAGACGCTGTCAGGTGTTGGGAATGAAGTGTGTTGGGAATCTTCTCCTTTTGTAGAACCATGTTGGGACCAGTGAAGTAACACACTGATGACCACTTTCCAGTTGAAAAGGTTTTATTACGATGCACAAAGGGAGGCTCACCACGGTGCCTCAACAAGCGCTCTGTCTGAATCTCAACGAGACAGCCACAAGTGAGGGTTTAACTATTCTGGTCAGTGATTATTGCCAAATGAGAACATTCCCAGGAAGGAATTAACATTGCACCAGACTCCCCGGGGGCCACCCATTTGATCTGCAGGTGTTGTATTGCCTTACAATGATTGAACTCTATATGTGGCCATCTGTCGCTAACAGTGGGAAGTTGTTGCAGAGTGTGTGTTGGTATGTGTGAATGTGAATGGGGAGGGTGTTGTCTGGCACATCTTGTGTAGGGCAGTACTAAAGATGTTCCACTGCCCAAAGCTATAGCCAGGGTACAGGAACAATGTGAAGTACTGAAACCCATAGCAGATAAGGGGAGATGTATTCACCTCACACAGAGCTCACCCCCAGAATTGAGTGGGCTGCTGGCCTCCTGGTGACGTTCAGGCGGTAGAACCTAGCTAAAGTATCTGGAGAAACCCAGCCTGCCGCTGAATAAATTTCCTGTGAGGAGACCCCATGGAATAGGGCCCACGGTGCAGCCATGCCCCTTGTAGAATGTGCGTGTGGAGAACACACACAGGACACAGCATATGCAGCCCATGTTGCTCTTCAGAGGAGAAAGGTGGTGGGTGGAAAGCGGCAAGCTCCAACACTTCACATGTGAAAGCTGGGAAGCTTGAGGCATAAAGGCTGGATTGGGCTTAGGAAAAACCGTATCCATCTTAGGGGAGAATATTGTGCACGAGAGATGCACTGAGAGCGCATGGAGGTCACTGACTCACTTATCTGAGGCTAGTGCAAGCATCAACGCTGTCTGCAGAGACAACAATTTTAAATCTCATGTATAGCCCAAACGGCCATACAGAGCTGTAAGGCAGACTGAAAGACTGGACACGTGGGGAAATCTTTAACATGAAGGCATGGGAACTGGGTCTGAGAAACCACGCCAGTATGGGAGGAATTTCCTTTACGGCAGGTCATAAAACCATTAGGCGGAGGCTGCTGTATCCTGCAAGATGGATTTCGACCTCCTGAACTCCAGGGCGCATTTGTCAGGACAAGAACCATCTGTTTGCAGAGGTTACTGCCCGGCCACAACTGGACATTACTTGTAGACAGCGAAACATTACCCTCATGAGGAAAAAGTGAGTCGAGACACCTCCTTCCTTTTTCCTTTCCTCCAAACAAGGGATCTCATACAGAAACCATGCACTGAGCTGGAAAAATACATTTGTCTTTCCAGAAGCACTGTATAAAGGAAACCGGACATTTTATTCAAATACTCTGCATTATGTGTTCATTAAGATATTGTTTTGTCTGATGAAATATGTTGTATTAGAGTAACATCATTACAATATACTGAACAAATGTAATATCTATATTAATACACATACTTTACCTAACTTAGGTTTAAGGTGTATATTGTGGGTATTGCTCCAATCAGAATTCAGGGATCTGATTGGGTTTTAACTATTAATTTGATTAGTAGAACTGTGAAAAGGGGAGTTTTCATGACAAAGAGTGACAGTATCAAGTCAGACTGTGTCATGTCTGGTCTTGTTTGAAGCGCATCGGAGTGGGGAGTACAGTAATATTAATTTCATAAACAGCGGACATAGATTTCATATCTATTCAATAACTTCGGCGAAAAACCCGCATTGGTAAAATATTCTCTCAGAAGGACATCTGGAAAAGGTAATCAAAATTCCAATTTGACTGCTGACTAAGCAGTTCCGAAATTTCTGACCTCTGTTTGGACATTTAAGGAGAAGGGACAGAGCAATCTCGGAAGATTGTAATCGACTTCCCACACTGCGCATACTCTGTGTTCCGTGTGTAGCTGAACAGGCTGGGTAAGAACTTTTTACTCGGTATATATGTTCTAGAAGTTTCGTATTTTATAATTGATTGTGAATTCTAAGCTAATGACCTACCTGCCTGTTAATAAATTCTTCTTATTTTTAACTTGCGTGGTCTTCATGACTCTAATCCATTTTATATTCTTTTCAGCCAAAATTCTGATTAAATACTCAGGGGGACAATTCTGACTAAGACCTACTGATCAGGGGTCTAGTACAGCGAAAGTCTTTAGTGAGGTCCTCAAGTTAGATAAGCAACCACGATCTGCCCGCTGACAGGATTGGTGTTGTATTGGTTCTGGTGTTTTGGCTTAAGAGGACCCTTGGGTGTTATACGTCGGTTCTTGTCAAATTCGCTTTAAGGAGCCCAATAAATGCGCGCTGTCGGCTCATAACTGTCTATGCAATAATTAATGCATGTATTACGGTGGTCAGCCTTCTACCCTCTGTAGGCTTCACCGAACTGAGATTTAGCAATAGTGCTAATCCCAGGAGCATATACTGAGGAATGATGGCACAAGATAGAGTCGAGTGTAACCACTCCAAGCTCCACTTATGTTTAAAACCAAATTTTAATTTCTAATTTCATTTGGAGTCAGATTATTACGAGAGTAAACCATAGTAACTGTTACGCTTACTTGCTGTGGTCATGGATATATTTGATGTGTTCCGCTCATTTGTGAGTATTCTGATGCTCCCATTGGAATATTGACAGTCCGGCGACAGATCAGATATATCTCTGATGACAGCATAGCCCCGTTTGCGAACGGAGAGTAACCAGAATGTAACTGGTCCGTCTCAGGCCAGTCTTAAGCGGGATATGAAGCAGCCCATTCATATCTGACCCGTGGCAACGGATCCGGTGCATTCTTAAGTATAATTGTGCCCTGTTCTTACGAACAGAGGAGAAATGAATAACATCTCGGGTTTCGACTCACAACAGCCACGGGAAAACACGCTGTGCCTTCCCCTCCAGCTATAAACCCCCATTGGTCTAGCTGTGAGGTGTTTACAGAGCCTTCAGCACCTGTGATAAATCTCAAGCTTTTTAGCAACAGGTAGAGAGCAGTGAGCCCCCTTCATGAACCTGTGAATGAGGAGGTGCTGACCCACTGCATGGTCTTTCAACCCAACATGACAAGTAGTGATAGCTGCCAGGTAGACCTTAATGGTAGGAAAGGATTTCTCTTTATCCATAAGATTCTGTGAAAAGCACAGCACGTCAGAAACAGAGCTCTGGCAAGGCACTGACTGACGAGAGGCACACCATCTTTCTAACACCTGTCACTTATTGTCATAAAGTGGCCTGGTAGAGGGCGCTCTCGTGCTCTGGACGGTTTCAGGCACACGAGGGGGAAGCCCTAATGAGTTGAAGTTATGCCTCTCACAGGCCAAACCCATAGAGCTACTCGCTCGGGGCAGGGGTGGTGTATTTCCCCGTTCACCTGAGACAGGAGGCCTGTGCGTAGTGGGAGCGTGCATGGCTGTACATAAAGGAGAGGGATAATCACTGCAGTAACATTTCCAGAGTCTGGAGATGGAGACACCATTCCCCGTACAGTGGGTTTCTCCTTGTCAGCAGATCAGCGCTCGTGTTCAGAATTCCTGGAACACCAATCAATCAAATTTTATTTGTATAGCATATTTCACAGCAATTGTCACAATACGCTTCGCAGACAACCCTGGCCTAGACCCCCACAGGAGCAAGCCTAAAGCAACCTGGGTCACACGTGACCACAGAAAGTGACGGCTGCTCCAGACCAACAGTCTGTGGGCTAGACCACGGAGCTGGAGGGAGCGCATGCCACCTTGGTGATTGACATGTGCTACCACAGTCATTATCGCAGCGTACGAGCACATGATGTCCCCTTAGACAGGGAAGAAAATATCTGAGAGCTGTCCATATAGATAATAGCTAATAGAAAATTGATTCACCATGTGACCCTCCTGAGACCCCCCACCCCAGAGAGGGATGTGTGTGTCCTCATGTCTTTCCTCATGAGAACGATCCTGAGAGGGGTTCCCTGAGTGTAAAAGTCTGTGTTTTCCCAGTGACACAGAGTTACAGAGCGCTTGTGTGTCACCGTGAGACAGCGATGGAGATCGCGCACAGGGCTGTGGTGGAGGGATGAAATCCACCTCATAAAGCCCCTCATTCTTAACAGCACCAGTGGCAGGGGGATAAATGCTTATGTGGAAGAAGGCATCTTTCAGATTTACTGATGTGAAACTGGGATGTTATGTTAATCAGTTAAGCATTCATTCTCAATAAGAATGTTGATTGATGAATTTCTGTAGATTAAAGAGTTAATTTTCAATAAACCATTTCAATGTATAACCTAATGTTGGTGATTAGATTTCAAATTAAAGAGACATTTCTGAAATGTTAAATTAGAGAGTCACGTTTCCCTTGACTGGCAGCGTTAGTGAAACGTTATTGGTCCATTCCTGGAACATCAGTGCCATCTGAGCACATCTTCTCAGCTGCTGGTCTCACCTTCAGCAGACTGCACACCAGACTGGCCCCAAAGCACACGGACATGCTCATACTCCTTAACAAAAATGCTTAAGTATTAAGCTAAGCATATTTTAAGTCATTCTTTTTATAGGCCATGGAGTAGATTTTAATCTAATCAGTTAATCATTATTAATCAATTATTGGGTCCCGACGATTAATTAAAAGAATTGCACAAAAGTTTCCAGTCGTTCTGATATATTGAACGTGAAAGAGTGCTGTATGTTAACATTTTGAAATTATATTGCCTCAAATGTTTGTTTAACACTGAGATCCAAGAAAGGAAGTTGAGAACCGTCCTTCTTTGGGAGCTGGAAATAATGAAAATAAAAACTATTTTGGGTTCGATCTCTGGGAACCACACGTATTTCCCCCTTTTTGTAAGAAGGAAGGCATTTATTCCTCTTAAACATGGGAGTGCTCTCTTGTGTTTGAGAGTAAATGACTCTGTTGAAATGGGGGGTTTCACTCTGAACTGGAGTCTGTAGCCCTTGGCTATAGTAGCCCTGCAGTGTCCTATATGCTCTTCCTGGAGGGCGGTAGCCTCCTTTCGCATTGGACACGCTACTGTCTGTCAGAGCCACACTTGGTGGAACTGGATGCTTCTATGGAGGTCTGGACCGGATGTCGTTCCCTAGAGTTGGCTTTCAAACACAAGATGACGAAAGAGAAGTTTATTTATGGCACCAATGCAGTGATTTGTTCGAGCAGAGATGCACACTTCAGTCAGTGTATAAGTAAGCCACGTACTTTGGATGCACTGTAAGAGAAAGAGTACTTTATCATTATGACAAAATATGAGAGTTGCCAATAACCATGAATAGAAAGCTTTAACAGTGTTAAGAGGCAATCATTTTATTTACCAGACATGGAAAGATGGACTGGACACTATGCTGTAAGAGAGGAAAGGACATGCACCTGAAGAGATTGTAAGATAAAGAAACGGAACACAAAGAAATTGTGATGCATACCAAAAATACTTTTTAAGAAAGGACTTTGGATAATGAAGTAAATTGTTTGAGCTTCCCTTAAATGCTATCCAGAGAATATCTCCCACAATCCACACTAGTTTACATTTGACAAAATAGAGTCTGACCTGAACAAGACTCTAATACCTACCACCATCCCCACCAGACCACGCCCCCCCCCCCCCCCCCCCCCCACCCTACAGGGACAGGAGTGCTGCATGGTAATTATACTGACAGTAAATAAGGGGCATTGTACTACTGGTGTGCCCTAATGATTGAATCTATCATTCCTGTATGTGTTGCATGTCCTCCTGCAAGGGTTTACAGTGATAGTCCTTCTAAGGACTGTTTTATAATTCTGTGTAGTCTGCATAGTTTGCATGATTTGCATTGTGTGCTACATTTGCAAATCATTTATATGGCATGTTGTACAGGTACAGGTTGTGATTTTCCACCCACTTACAGATACCTTAAATTCCATATCTTTCATATCCTTTAATAAACTTTTATCACATCCATACTGTATGTTATGGGAACGAGGCACAGACGAGGCAGACAGTGCTGGCAACATGCCTGTTAATGACTTTTATTGTGACAGCGGCATCACAATGAATGAAGACAGGGAAAAGTGAAACACGAAAGACGAGGTGAAAGACTACTCAAAGAGAGAGATCAGGCTACTCAAATGTTGGGGGAAGGAAAAATGCTAGGGAAGTTCAGGTGGGTCCAAAATTCAGGCCACAAGGAGGGGCACGTCCGAGTTTGCCACAAAAAAAAAAAAAAAAAACGAGAATCAGAGACTCTGTTAGTCACTCAGTGAGGGGAAAGCCAGCACACCCCTGGAGTGAGACCATGAGGCCTATATAGGGCCAGCAGCTACTCAGGCAAAGGGGAAAGTGGTGTGGAAAAAGCACTGGTATGCTGCCGGTGGCCTGACTATATCTCAGGTCCAGGTCTGAGTGTGGAGTGGAGGTGCTGAAAGTCAGCCCTGTCCCTCCGGCGCTGTCCAGGTCTGAGTGCGGAGTGGAGGTGCTGAAACTCAGCCCTGTCCCTCCGGCGCTGTCCAGGTCTGAGTGTGGAGTTGAGGTGCTGAAACTCAGCCCTGTCCCTCCGGCGCTGTCCATGGGGTGGCAGGCTGGGCCGGTGAGACACAGGTGAAGTGGAGCTGAGTGGCAGCTGATGGCAGGGAGGGGCGGGGCTCCAGAGGCCCACACCACAATACATATATATGAGCATGTGCATTACTTCCTGTTACAGTGAATCTGCCTTTAGCTGTGTTAGCTTGCAGTGCTGTGGGAAGTTTGTCACAGAAAACTAAAAGGAAATGAGCAAATTGACTGTCCACACATGAAAAATGTGTGTTGGCTTTTCTTTTGGTGGTGGCCAAACATCCTACAGCACTGAAAACTAACTCACTGTCCACTCTGAAAGGTGGCAGCTACGCGTCTAGTATGGGATGGGAGGGTTAATCCCAGAGAAAAGATCATAGAAAAGGTAGATGAACCCCTTGCCCCAATTCAGAGATCTTACAGTATAGGAAAAGGGCCCATTTGGGTCAGAATAACATCTATAGATCTGTCAGAGTTCAGTCTAGCAGGATGCTTAATTTTCAGGATTGTGGTGTTTCTGTAAGGATTGTGAATAAATTGATATTTTATTCTGCTGGTAAAGCCGGGCATTAACTCACCGGCATGGTATGTGTGTACATCTTGGTGGGAGAGTGTCCATCTAAACAACATGTGAGCTGCTGTTTAGATGCAGTGTTACATCGTTTAGTTGAGTCATTTTTCTGTGGTTCCAGTCCCAAGTCATAGCCTGGATATTATACCTTTGTAAGCAGTCATGCTGTGTGGAACAGTCTGATTCAGAGATAAATATTCTGGCTCTAATAAACTTCAAATGCTCCCACTTATTACATTTTTTGGGCAGTTTATATTACTCCACAAAGGCTACCAAACGTGTTGATAAGGGGTTTTAAAAGAAAAAAATGACCTAATACATCAGGCTTTTATTTTCATTATTATTATCATTGATACAAAAATAATTAAATGTAACGCAGGAATTAACCTATCATATTCGCAAGAGCATGCGAGAATAAAATGATTGGATGGATTATAGCGTAACGACATGGAGAACATAGGTGCAATGTGTGGATGTTTCAAAAGACACCACATCTTTGAAAATCTAATGTCTACCAGCAATAAAAGTTAGTGGCAGTAATCAGTTGTGCTGTTCTGATACAGCCACTAGATGGCGATGCAGTGTAATTCCAGTTGATGCCGTAGTTGCGTTGCTGTAAGATCGTGCCAGATGAACTGAAGTGTAGCACCGCTCGTACATGGCTCCGGCACTGCTTCAGCTGTTAGCAGGTACAATATCGCAGGTCTGACCAATAATGTCATGACTGGTTAGATAAAACCTTATATTAATAACCTTATTTTATATACTGGTGTATATATTTAAGTTGTCCGTGACAGTTAGCTGCTTAGTTCCTCACTGGCTCCGCTAGCTAGGTTGGGTCATGAAGTAACGTTAAGGTAGGTTGGGCTGGCTAGATGGCTAACTCGTGCCTGTGACTGTGTGAGTCAAAGCGAAAGCTGAACTTAGAACGGCAACAAGTGTCAACTTGAGAGTCATGTTGTTTGATGTAAATGGTAAACAAATGATATTTGCAAAGTGTTAATAGTTATTATCAACTAATTGTGTTATGTAACTGTAGTTCTGTATTTTCAAAGAATGAACTAGCTGAGGTAACAGTAAACAGCTCAGAGCGAGCTGGCATCGCCATGGTAACCAACCGACCCTCCGAACGGCCTCATTTTAAACAGCGTCGTCATGGATACCGTCACCTTACTTTGACGAGAGGTAAATAGGGAAGAGCGCAATTTTGTATTGAATGCGGTTTCATTTCAGCTTGCTGAATATTTTAAAATTAATGTCAAAAACCCTGACAGACTGTATAATTTGTTAAACTTAAATTGTTTGATAACTTGATGGTTACAAGATTAGGAGGAATATATTATCATGATGACAGTAATGTATTTAGCTAATGGGTTATACGAGTACATTAACAATTATATTTATCTATTCATAGTGATGAATATTCAGCGTCTTTGAAATGTATAGATGTTTATGAACTGAAGAACATGTCAGGTGAGGTAAAGTGCACCACAAAAATGCTGTTTTTTGTGTTTGCAGATGAAATGAATATGTTTGCAAATCAGATAAGTTCATCACATGGAAAGGGTTATTAGAGCCCAGTAATTGCCTTGGACCATATGTGTCAAACTCAAGGCCCGTGGGCCACATCCGGCCCGGCATACAATTATATTCGGCCCGCGAGATCATTTTATATAGATCTATTATTATTGTTATTAATGGACCAGCGATATGAAGCGCTGATAACACACAAACTACAGATCCCATAATGCAGCGCAACAGCTGCCTTGCCCAACGATAGGTTACACGGGAACATTTCCGCGTCAATCAATTCAAGCGTCTGTTGCTGTTTACAACCCTACTGTAAAGTCAAAGCTAGCCCCTAACAATGGCGAAAAGAAAGGTTGATTCTGAAAACAGAGCCTTTCAAAACCGATGGGAGGCTGAGTATATGTTTATTGACATTGCCTGTAAACCCGTGTGCCTGATTTGTGGAGGAAATGTGGCTGTAATTAAGGGATTTAATCTAAGACGGCACTAGGAGACAAAACACCGGGATAAGCTGAAAAACCTGAGTGCAGAGCAGAAGCTACAGAAAGTAGAAGAGTTAAAGAAGAATCTGACATCTCAGCAGACGTTTTTCACCAGAGCGAAATCACAGAGTGAAGCTGCTGTGAAAGCGAGCTTTATTGTGGCAGAAGAGATAGCCAAAGCAGCCCGGCCATTTACCGGGGGAGAGTTTCTGAAGAGCTGCATGATGAAGGTGTGCGATGTCTTGTGTCCAGACAACAGGCAGATATTGGCAAATGTAAGCCTGAGTATAAATACGGTTGCTGATCGGGTTTGTGAGATGGCCACTGATTTAAGAACACAGTTGATGGAAAGAAGCAAAGACTTTATTGCATACTGTCTTGCTGTGGATGAAAGTACTAACATGACGGACACTGCACAGCTAGCCATCTTCATCCGTGGAGTGGACTCCAGTTTGTGCGTTACAGAGGAAATATTAGGCATTAAATCGATGCATGGGACAACAACAGGAAAAGACATTTTTGAAAACGTATGTCAAAGTGTAACCGACATGAAACTGACAAAACAGCATAAGAGCAAAGAAAACTGAATGTTTTGATTTGTTATTTTTATTTTTTGCTGAAAAGCACAAATTGTATTTATATTTCCAGAGTTTTTTGGACCATGCTCATATATTGAATTTGTATAATTTTGACAAGAGATATTTTTATGGAGAGCAAAGTATTTTAAGTTATATAAAGTTAATTTATTCTAGAATAATATTCCTGTCTGTTTTTATTCATATTTATGTTAAAAAAAACATTTAGTTTTAGCGTGTTCAATAAATGTTTATCCTGTTCGGCCCGCGACCTAAAGTGTGCTTTGAGTTTTGGCCCCCTGTGCAATTGAGTTTGACACCCTGCCTTAGACTATTGTGGATTAGTCAGAATACTTTATGAACTTAATTTACACACCCCCCTCTCTGTTTTTGTGTGTACATCTCAGGAATGCGTAGGTACATATATGTATCACCTGTCAAGGTGAACAATGTCACAAAGAATTTGTGCGTGTGTTTGTGTGCGTGCGTGCGTGCATGTTTGTGCGTGTGTGGTCTCTCCACAGGCTGGGTTGGTGTAATCTCACAGAGGGCTGCTGTGATGTTCTGGCCTCAGTCCTGCGTTCCCCTCACTCAGAGCTGAGAGATCTGGAGCTCAGAGACAACGAGCTGCAGGATTCAGGGGTGAGAGCGCTCTCTGCTGGACTGGAGGACCCACACTGTAAACTGCATAGAATGGGGTGAGTACAAACACAAACCCCTTCAATAAATTAGGGCTACAGTGTGACTAAATACAACACTGATGTCAATGTTTCTAATGTGAAAACAGACACTCCACAGAACTGAAACAGCATGTTCCTGTTCTTCCTCTTGGTAGAATTCGACTACACAAATGAATGAAGAAAATGAATTAGTCCTGTTTACTGAACTGTAGTGGGGTGTAAACTCAAATGTGTGTGATAATGACTCATTCCACATTCATGTTATTTTAGTTTAACGCATACAGCCCTGTTAGTTTATATTATGTTACATTACATTTATTTGCCAGACGCTTTTATCCAAAGTGACGTACAATAAGTGCATACAAAAGTTAATTGGAACAACTACAAAACACAGGTCCGATAAGGTACAATATTTTGCAGTTATTCATAGCCATGAACACATTAAGTCCAGTTCACACAGTGAACATTACTCTGACCTAACCTATGCTAAGTCAAACTAGGAGGCATTACAAGCAACATCTAGACAATGATACTGGGCACAATAAGTGCTGGATGGAGGTACATGTAACATGAGTGGCACAGGAGGTACATGTGTAGAAATAGGGAGATTTAAATGATAGAAATGATCTACAGAGTGGTGATAGTTAGTCCAGGTATAGTCTGAAGAGATGCATCTTCAGACCACGGCGGAAGTTGGGTAGTGAGGGAGAGGTTCGTAGAGAAACAGGGAGTTCGTTCCACTACTGGCTAGGGTGGAGAAGCTCTGTGGTAGAGACAAGATTGAACCCTTTACCCGGATGGCAAGGGGTGCAAGGCAGTGGTCAAGTGGGCATATAGGATTTAATCATGTGCTGTAAGTAGACGGGGGCCGTCCTGTTGGCTGCAGTGTAGGTGAGGGTCAGGACTTTGAACCTGCAGTGACTGGTAGCCAGTGGAATGACCTCAGCAGGTGAGAACTTGGGCAGGTTGAAGACAATACATGTGTGTAAGGTGTGTAACACACTGCTATGTGTTGGACACACAGCCCTGTTAGTTTATATTAATGTATGTAAGGTGTGTAACACACTGCTATGTGTTTGACACGCACCGCCCTGTTAGTTTATATTAATGTGTGTAAGGTGTGTAACACACTGCTATGTGTTTGACACACACAGCCCTGTTAGTTTATATTAATGTGTGTAAGGTGTGTAACACACTGCTATGTGTTTGACACACACAGCCCTGTTCGTTTATATTAATGTGTGTAAGGTGTGTAACACACTGCTATGTGTTTGACACACACAGCCCTGTTAGTTTATATTAATGTGCTGTAAGGTGTGTAACACACTGCTATGTGTTTGACACACACAACCCTGTTAGTTTATATTAATGTGTTGTAAGGTGTGTAACACACTGCTATGTGTTTGACACACACAGCCCTTTTAGTTTATATTAATGTGTGTAAGGTGTGTAACACACTGCTATGTGTTGGACACACAGCCCTTTTAGTTTATATTAATGTGTGTAAGGTGTGTGTGTCCTTCTCTCTGCAGGCTGTCAGGCTGTAGAGTCACACAGAGAGGCTGTGATTCTCTGGCTTCAGCTCTGTGTTCAAACCCCTCACACCTGAGAGAGCTGGACCTGAGATACAATCACCCAGGAGACTCAGGAGTGAGAGCGCTGTCTGCTGCTAAACTGGACACACTCACACTGCTGTAAGTACAGAGAGTTTCCACACTGCACCTCTCACACACACACACACACACACACACACCTGAGAGAGCTGGACCTAAGCTACAATCACCCAGGAGACTCAGGAGTGAGAGCGCTGTCTGCTGCTAAACTGGACACACTCACACTGCTGTAAGTACAGAGAGTTTCCACACTGCACCTCACACACACACGCACAAAACGGAGTTGGGGGGGGGGGGGGGCATGGAGGGCACTGTTCAAACCAGCGTTACTCAAGTGGGTTGGGGATCTCCAGTGGAGGGTGCTGCAGGGGATTGCTGCACTTCAGTAAATAAGATGTGGTTGTTGTAGTTAGGGGTTTGATCAGGGACACAGTGATGGTGGAGTTTCTGTATTACAAAGCAATGGAGATCTTGAGTGTGTTTCAGAGTGTGTGTGTTATAAGGGTGTTTTAGGTTCAGTGGAGGGAGGGGAGCTATTTTTGCACATGGAATAGAGTGAGGGAATGGAATAAGTTTCCTTTGTGACATATTTGTGTGTTTTTCATATGATCTTGGTTTTGTGTTTTATTGTGTCTTTGTTTTTATTTATGTGATTTCATTGGTGTGTTGAGAGTGGAAATAAAGGATGGTTAAAATTCAGAATTCTGTTCTGCTGTTCTTACAGTGTGAACCATGGAGGAGAGAACAGGACCAAACCAGGACCCAGGAAATGTGAGTGTGTATCGACACAGAACACTTTCCATAGATACACACTCTGCTGTGTGTGTGTGCGTGAGAGAGAGACTTCTCTCTTACACACATAAACACACAAACAGAATCACACATGTACACAAACACACACACACAGGTACTATCACAGCTCTCTCTCTCTCACACACATAATGAGGTGAATATTAATAATGATAATTAATCTCATTAATGTCTCTGGTGTGCAGACGGCTGTCAGCTCACACTGGATCCAAACACAGCGCACAGAGAGCTGTGTCTGTCTGAGGGGAACAGGAGGGTGACACACACACCGAGGAGAGAGGAGCAGCCATATCCTGATCAGCCAGAGAGATTTGTGTCTCTGCCCCAGGTTGTGTGCAGAGAGAGTGTGTGTGAGCGCTGTTACTGGGAGGCTGAGTTCAGTGTGTCTGAGGGGGGATGGGTTGATTTAGCAGTGACATATAAAGGAATCAGCAGGAAAGGAGGGGGTTCTGACTGTATGTTTGGATTCAATAAAAACTCCTGGAGTCTGGAGTGTGATGAACTCAGAGACTCTGATGAACTCAGATACTCTGTCAGGCACAATACGGACCAAACACTCATACCTGCTCTCACCTCCCCCTACCGCAGAGCAGGAGTGTGTGATGATGATGCTGGTAGAGGAGTGTGTGTGTACAGGGTAGGAGTGTGTGTGGACCGTCCGGCCGGCACTCTGTCCTTCTACAGCGTCTCTGATTCTGACACACTGACCCTCCTGCACAGATTCCACACACACTTCACTCAACACACACCCCTCTGTGCTGGATTTTATGTGTGTAACTCCTCAGTGTCCCTCTGCCAACTGGAGTAGAGACACACACATTCACACACACACACAAACATGCACACACACACACGCACGTGTGCGCACACACAAACATGCACGTGCACACACACACATGCATACACACACACACACACGTGCGCATACACACTCGCATGCGTGCACACACACACACTCTCACGTACACACACACATACCACATCCACATACCCACTCACACACACACACACACCACACATACTCAGATACACATAGACACACACACCCACACCTACACACACACATCCACACACACATGCTCTCACACACACCCTTTCTCTCTCAGTCATGCACACGCATTCACAAATACACACACTGATGTTTACTCACGCACACACACTCACACACCTACGCACGCACACTCTCCCACACCCAGTCACTCACACACACCTACACACAGACACACACAATCTCACGCACACACACACACGCGGAAACATACACACGCTCATACCCGTATGCACACACACACACTTTCTCTCACTCACACACTCACATACAGTATACAGACACACATACGCAAACGCATGCGCACACACACACACTCATGCACTCACGCACAAACACAAACATGTGTCAGCACACACACATTCTCATTCCCATACACACGCACACACATGTATAAACACACACATTCTATTACCTATCCGCACACACACACATACACATACACATGCACTCATACATGCACACACATGCATACACATAAATGCGAGCACACACCATATACACATGTATACACAAACATTCTCATACCCATACATACATACACACACACACACACACACACATGTATAAACACACACACATTCACAAAGGCACTCTCACGCACACACACATACACATACATACACTCATTCTCTTGCACGCGCACACACTCAAATACAGAGTCTCACACACATTCACACAAACGCACGCACACACACTTTCTCTTACCCATACACACATGAACCCGTGTGCACACATATGTTCTGTGTCTGTCCGCGTTTCCTTTTTTGGGCCGCCAGATGGCAGCACTTCAGTTTGTAGTTCTGTTCCTTTTCCCTGTTTAATTGTATTATTGTTTTCAATTATTCAATTATTGTTTTTGGTTATGTCTCGTTTTCCCTTCCCTCTCTGTGGTCTGATTGTGCATTGTGCCCTCCTGTGTCTCATTAGTGTCTTGTCTTTTAGCAGGTTGATCTTTTAGCAGGTTCAGGTTAAGCACTCGCTGCCTAAATATGATTTAATTCTTTTTTACATTTTAATACATTTATATTGCAAATGTTCAAGGTGTGTTTATGTACTTTTTATTATTAAAACATTAATATAACATTGGGAGTAATAATGCCAAAAGATGGCAGAGTAAAATGTTTTTGAAGTAATAATTTTGTCTCCTGTATCTTTTTTAAAAGAAGCCAGTGGCAAACTCCTCCACTTAAATGTGCATTTTACTAGTTTTTACAGTTGATTTCATTCATTTTCACAAGGGTTCCAATATGCAAATGTCTGTGGGCAAATGCAGCTGATAGGGAGAATGCAGAATGATCACTGCAGTGTACTTATTTCATTTAATTACTATAAACAATGATGGATTGAGTTTCCTTATTTATTCTGTTAGGATAGATTTTTTTTTTTTTTTGCAAAGAGCAATGCTCTTTGCAGCATAACAATGGAAGAAGCTGGAAGGATTGTACAGCCAAACTTTAAAAGGTGGCCCCAACAATGGCCCCTAATATGAGTTTTTGGACTGAACATTTATTATTCAATGGAAAATGTGATACTGTAATTACATTACAGGAATGTTGTGTTGCAGTCATTTTATATTATTACAATATTACAGTGGGATATTACAGAATTACAGTACTGATATGAATATGATGCACATAAATTGCCTTGTTGTTGCACATAGAGTACATACTGTAAAGCATTTGTCTGTTTATACTGTCCCAGTAATGCTGTTGTGTCTTTATTTCAGAGATTGATGGTGATCGATGCTGTCAGAGCTCCTATGTCATAGATTTTATGTTTTGGACACACAGTCTTGATTCGTGTCCTTGTTGTGTCATGCACTGGGCGAGAGGCATGCATACACCCTGGAAAGGCCACAAATCTACCGCAGGGCATTATATTACATTACATTTATTTAGCAGACTCTTTTATCCAAAGCAATGTACAAAAGTGCATATCATGGTCATCGGAACAAGTACAAAACACAGGTTTGATAAGGTACAATACTCATTTCGTACAGCTATTTATAGCCAAGTACACAGTTCAGTTCATGCAGTGAGCATTATTCTGACCCAGCTTATGCCAAGTCAAACTAGGGAGAAGAACAAGCTACAATATTAGGACAAAAATACAAATTACAAAAAGTGCTGGAATGGGGGTACATGTAACATGAGTGCCATGAAAAGGGGGATTTAAAGTGAAGTGATTTACAGAGTGGTGGCAGTTAGTCCAGGTATAGTCTGTAGAAATGCGTCATCAAACCATGGCGGAAGATGGGTAGAGAGGGAGAGGTTCGAAGAGGGACAGGGAGTTCATTTCACCACTGGGGAGCTAGTGTGGAGAAGCTCCGTGATCCCTTTACTCAAGTGGGAGGGGGTGCAGGGCGCCCTGCTGCTACAGAGCGGAGTGGTCGAGCAGGCGTATAGGATCGAATCGTGTCCTGTAAGTAGACAGGGGCTGTCCTGTTGGCTGCAGTGTAGGCGAGGGTCAAGACTTTGAACCTGATCCTGGCAGCGACCGGTAGCCAGTGGAGTGACCTCAGCAGAGGAGTGACATGGGAGAATTTGGGGTTGAAGGGTTGAAGATGAATTGAACAGCAGCATTCTGAATCATCTGTAGTGGCTGTATGGCACAAGCTGGCGGGCTTGCAAGGAGGGAGTTACAGTAATCAAGGCGGGAGGTCACCATAGCCTGGACAAGCAGCTGGGTGGAGTGCGTAGTCAGGTATGGTCGAATCCTTCTGATGTTGTACAGGAGGAATCTGCAGGACCGTGATGTTGCCTTGATGTGCTCCTTGAGGTCCAGGTGGTCATCCAGGACCACCCCCAGGCTCTTTGCAGAGTGAGAGTTAGTCACTGTGGTGCCATCAACTGTGATTGAGAGCTCACGTAGTAGGGAGGTCTTGTATGGGAAGAACAGCAGCTCAGTTTTGTTGAGTGCAGCAGGGCTCAGTTTGTGGGAGTGGTTCGGGGCAGTCTGAGGACCACGCCTACTGGTTAAGTAGGCACACGCACCTGGAGTGCGTCAGTAATTAATCCAGGTATTTAAAGTGTGCTTTCTTCCCAGTAGGTGTCTCTGACCGAGGAAAACGCGAGCCGAGAGAGAGACTAGAAAGTGTCATAGTTTCGTTATTTTGTTTTTGTTATTTTAGTTTGTTGTGTTTCTTTATTATTTTTACCCTGATCACGTGAGGGTGAAGGGCGAAGCTGTTTTGTTGTATTGTAATAGACTGGATTCTCTCTCTCTCTTTAAAAGTATGTAAATAAAGACCAGAATATTTCCGGATTCACGTATCTCCCTGTGTCAAACTCTCCTGTTCAGAAAGGGGTGTGTCGCAGTATGTGACATTGAGGTTGAGCTTCAGGCGGTGGCTGGCCATCCAGGTTGAGATATCAGCCAGGCAGGAAGATATTTTATCATTAACCTGCGAGGTAGAGGGGGGGGAAAGAGAAGAAGAGTTGCGTGTTGTCTGCATATCAGTGATTGGAGAAGCCATGTGACTTAATAACTGAACCAAGAGATTTGTTGTAAATGGAGAACAGCAGAGGAGCCAGTACAGATCCCTGTGGTACTCCTATAACAAGGAGATGCAGAGGCAGACCCCATCCAGGTGACCTGGTAGGACCTATCTGCAAGATAGGAAGCAAACCAAGACAGGGCAGTCCCAGAAATGCCCATCTCAGCCAAGGTGGAGAGGAGTAGTTTTGGTTGACCGTGTAAAATGCTGCAGACAGTTCTAGTAGGATCAGGACAGAGGAGAGGTGTGAGGCTCCTGCAGTAGCGAGTGCCTCCTTCACAGCCAGGAGCGCAGTCTCTGTTGAGTGCCCGGATCGGAAGCCAGAATGGTGAGGGTCTAGCAGGTTGTTCTGATGGAGAAAAGAGGTTAGTTGTTTAAGCACTGCTCACTCAAGGGTTTTGGACAAAAAAGGTAGAAGCGATACGGGTCGATAATTCATTACACCAGAGGGGTCTGAGGTGGGTTTCTTGAGGAATGGGGTAACACGAACCATCTTAATATTGGAGGGAACATGACCAGAGGCAAGGGAGGTATTAATTATTTTCTTAAACTACTGGAAACCTGTTTGATAATAAATGGGCCCACAAACCATTCACTCACACACTCATACCTATGGGAAATTTAGAGTCTTCATTTAGCCTACCTGCATGTTTTTGGACTGTGGGAGGAAATCCACGTGGACACGAGGAGAACATGCAAACTCCACACAGAAAGGCCCAGGCCAGATTCAAACCCAGGACCTTCTTGTTGTGAGGTGACAGTGCTACCCACTGGACCATCGTGTCACCCCCGGAGAGGGTTTATGACGAAAGAAAAATGAAGAAAATGCCATCATAAGCAGTCATGGGTAAAACGTTATTCCAGTCTACCTGCTGGTGGCTATGGAATGGTATTCATCACTAGCTTAAAGCCAAAACATTTCACCATGTCATTTTGACATTGTTCAACATAATTTTACAGTTCCTAACATACAACACAGGGTTGCAGCACAGTAATTCTTTGAACATCACGTTTTATATGATATTCTTTGAACTGGGTTTTGTTTGTTTGTTTATCTTATTTCAGTGTCTTACACCCTTTTAGGGTGCCCAGCCCACGTGAGCTTACAAGACACTACTTGTTATATACATGTGATCAAATACATGGAAGTGCGGATTTATCAAAGAGCACAATTACAGTACGTGCCATTTATGAACAAACAGGTTACCAGTAGTTCAAGAGAATAGCCAATTAAACAGTATGTTTTCCACCGTCAGTGTAATAAATGCCATCACAAAATGCTTGGCTGATGTGATTCATTTTAAAACCATTGTCAAATTTATGCATGTTTTATAAAAAACACGAAGCAGTTTGTGAAAATATTACAAACAGGTATAATTTGAAAAATCACCAGAGGTCTAAGAAATTGTCATTGTTATCTTTTCAGTGAACATCTTTGGCACATGCCTGCATCTTCTCTAGACACGTTACTTTAAGAATCTGAACTTATTTAATTCTGTGGGAGTTACAGTGACTCACCAAGGTCAAGGTCAAATCTAAAGTTCAGCTTTTCCATTAGCAGTGAGAAGTGTGGTGTTGCTCTTTCCTCTATTGCAGGATCTCCAGTTTAGAGTACAGTAAGCAAACGTAAAGGAAAGAGATTCAGTATCAGGCTATGGCTGCAGAGAGAGAGAGTCAAATTTTACTGCAATACTGATTGTTTTACTGTTACCTACTATTAAGACTTTTGGTGAAGGGACTTGTCCTTATCCAGTCAATATATTGCCATTTATAAAAGAACGTTTCACATGCACAATCCTTCTCATCACTATTTAGATCAAGCGTAAGAACTAGCTCTGGCCTGTCCTCGGCATACTTTATAACATGTCTCTGATACATCCTGGCTGCTGTTTTCAGATCCGGCTCTGTTTTCCTCTCTGAAACCATCAACAAATATTAACAATGAAAACACATTTCATCAAAGAGACTGCTTTATGCTGAAATCAGTGAGAAGATGAAACTCATGACACCACCTCTCATTGGTTAGGCTCTGAAAATGTGCAGAAGAATGCAGAGAATGGTGCTGCTGTGTGATGGGGCTCGGATGGAGACACCTTCAATGGCCAGCTCTGCTGATGGGCAGTGACTGGCTGAGGAGCCACTAGGCCCTGATGTTGAGGCCCTGTCCTGCCCTTCAGCGTGGCTCTCTGACCCTGCTGCTGCTCTTCCTTCCTGTATTACACTGCCATTGTCATCAGACCTCATTCTGTCTCTCTCATACAACCCAATGTGCCCACTGACAGCACACTAAAGGCTCTGACATATTCACGTTCAAGATGTGGACGTTTCATGTTCACTTGTGTTAAATTTAAACACTGTTCCAAGCTATTATTCCACATGTGTATGTCAGAGGTATGCAGACCCTCAAAGTTAAATATATTGTATTTTGAAAGCTAAAGGGAAACCATGTGCCTTTACATGTATTCTTAAATATTTATTAATCTTCAAATAGAATAGCAGTCAAAAACTTTAGAGCAGTATTAAACACTGAACAAAAATATAAACACAACACTTTTATTTTTGCAGCCATTTTTAATGCGTTTAAATAATACCTCAAAGATTTGTTTTATGTGCACAAAGATCTTATTTCTCTCAGATTTTGCCCACAAATCTGTTTATATCAATTCAATTCAATTCAATTCAAATTCAATTCAAATAAGCTTTATTGGCATGATGTATATATATATATATATATATATATATATATATATATAAATATACATATTGCCAAAGCAAACAATAAACATAGAAACAGAATACAACTTTGTGTGTGTGTGTGCGTGTGTGTGTGGTATTTGTGTATGTTAGCTGGTATAATGTCATGTGTAAATGAGGTGAAACAGTGAATACATAATTTAACAATAATTAAGAACAGTATACAAAATTAATTAAAAATAAATAAATAAATAAAATAAAAGAGTAGAGAGTGCCATTGCTTATGTGTTATAATTACTTACTGTCCCTCAGTTTGTTGCAAGTGGCAGTGTATTGCGCAGCCAAAGCCACACATTCTCTCCTCTCCCCCAAGAGGAATGGCAGCTTCTCTACCTCTGATTGTGTCTCGAATTGAGGGCAGATTTCTTTTATTTTAAAGAAGTACTGTCTTCTTGACTCACTGTATTTTCCACATTTTGTCTCCACCTCCTGAATATTACACAGTGAGCACAACCTGTCTCTGGGCAGCCAGGTCTGGCGGTGTCTGCCGGTCTCAATGGCCAGGTTGTGATCACTGAGTCTATATTTTGTCAATGTTTTCCTCGTTTTTGTTTCTTTCATAGTGGTCAGGTAATCTGCCACAGTGTACTCTCTTTTTAAGGCCCGACAGCATTCTAATTTGCTTTGTGTTTTTGTTTGTGTGTCCCAATAGGTGATGTAATTTTCTTTATGTTTTGCTATAATTTGGTTGACTTTAATTAATTGTATAGAGCTGTCTTGAGGCTGCTTTGCGTTAGGGGTGGTTAGTGAACTAAGCCTCAAGACTAGCTGGCTGAGGTGGCTCTCCTCTGGGCTCATCTCTTGGTATTTCAGGTCCTTGTAATGATACGAGTGAGGGTCGCTGTTCATGAGGTGATTCCAAAATTTAACTGCCCCATATAATGCAATTGGTTGAATGACTGATTGGAATATTTTAAGCCAAATTTTGATTGGCAGTATAATTTGGGTATTTCTCTTTATGGCATAGAATGCCCTGCGTGCTTTTTCGCTTCCTGTTGAGCTGATTTTTAGGCCTAAATAAGTGTAACTGTTAGTGTTTTCTATTGTTTTATTTGCTAATGAGAATCTGTATTTGTTTCCCTGAGGTCTGGATCTTCTTTGAAATATCATAATTTTGGTTTTAGTCATATTCACTGTCAGGGCCCAGGCTTGACAGTGTTTCTCTCCCAGGTCCGGGCTCTGCTGCAGTCCATGCTCAGAGGTCATCTGCATAGAGAAGGAATTTGATTTCTTTATCATTAAGGGTGAGTCCGGGTGCTGCAGATTGTTCCAACACTGTCGCCAATTCATTGAAATAAATGTTGAACAGAGTTTGACTCAAGCTGCAGCCCTGCCTCAATCCCCGCCCCTGGGAGAAGAATTCTGTTCTTTTGTGTCCAATTTTGACTCCGCATTTGTTTCCGGTGTACATTGATTCGATTATATCATAGACTTTACCCCCTACACCACTTTGGAGAAGTGTGTAGAACAAACCATTGTGCCAAATTGAATCAAAGGCCTTCTTGAAATGTATAAACCAGGCAAATATTTTGTTTTTATTTTTGTCGACGTGTTTTTCTATTAGTGTGTGTAGGGTGTAAATATGATCTCATAAAAAACACGTTTTCAACGTACAAGTTACACATAAAAGACATACGCTGTCTATAACTCATTCACGCAAACTGTGGCTGTGGCTGTTGTGGTTATTTCTGTGGGGAACCCTGAAAAGTGCCAAACTCTCGGTGCTGTATAGGTATGGGGCATGCCGCCCCGCCAAGGCGTAACTTGGCGGGGTGGCATACCTGATGACGTACGCTCAGAACCAAATTGAATAGTTTTAAAATTGCCTTTTGTAGTTTTTGATTGCTGTATTTTAGCATTTCATTTAAAATGTCATCTAGCCCGCTGGCTTTTCTTCGACTGAAGAACGTGAAGTTTGTCAATCAATTCCTGCTCAGTGATTGGGGTGTCCAACGGATTCTGATTGTTTTTAATGCTTAATTCGAGTTTGTTTAATTTTTTGCAGACCTCTTTTTGTTCTAAATTATTTTGATGTGATATACTTCAATATAGGTTTTCAAAACGATCTGTCCATATGTTACCATTTTGGATGGCCAATTCCTCTTGTTTTGTTTCGTCTAATTTTTTCCAGTTTTCCCAAAATCTGTTAGAATTGATGGACTTCTCAATTACTGTCAGTTGTGCCCTTTTGTGTTGCTCTTTTTTTTGGTTCTGGGGGTATGCTTATAGTGTTTTAGTGCCTCCAGTTTTTTTCTTATTTCTTTGCAGTCTTTGTCAAACCATGGTTCAACTTTGATCTGTTTTGGGGAATTGGATTTTTTCTTTAAATTTGATATCAAAGCTGCCTTTTCAAATATGTTATTTACATTGTTGACTGCCAGATTTAGTCCTTCTTTATTCTGAGGGTATGTAGTAACCAGAAAGGTATCCAACAGTGTTTGAATTTCTTGATTATTGATTGCTTTCTGCTATTCTTCTGTGCTGTCTGGCTCCCATCTGTAGGATTGTTTGATGTTGTACAGCTTACTGGGATGGTTGTGGGTGCTGGTGTTAGGTTCTGTCCTTTTGCGATAGACTGTGATTTGGCTGTGGTCGGACAGAGGGGTTAGTGGCTTGACGGTAAATGCTCTGAGAGAGAATTGATCTAGGGCTGTGACCGCATAATCTACTGTACTGTTTCCAAGAGGTGAGCTGCAGGTGCATCTTCCCAATGAGTTACCTTGTATCCTACCATTGACAATATATAGACCCAGGTCATGACAGAGCTGCAGTAGATGTTAGCCGTTTTTATTCATATGGTGGTCAGTTATTTCTGGGTAAGTTTGTTACATTATTTAGTAAATTTGGTCCAATATGTGCTTGTTCCCATCCTCATTGATAAAGTCAGACTGTGTGCCTGTCCGGGCATTTAGGTCCCCACAGATCAGCACATTCCCCTGGGGCTGGAAATGGCTGATTTCACTGTGGAGGTTGGGGAACATGTCCTCCTTGTAATAAGGAGAGTCAGAGAGTGGGACATAGATTGCACATAAGTACAGGTCATTTTTTGTGAATAATTTTTTGCTTATTTAAAACCAAATATGTGATTCAATTTTTAAAATTTCTGTGATGTAGTTTCTGAGCTCTGATTTAAACCAAATTAGTATACCACCTGAATCTCTTCCCCAGTTGGTTGGGGCTTTTTTAATTGATGGGACAATTGTTTTATGGTATCCTGAGGGACAGTGAGTATCTACATCGGCTCTACACCAAGATTCCTGAAGGATGATCATGTCAGTATTTTTAACATTTTCTTGGAATTCCAGGGTTGAACTTTTTATGCCAAAAACTTCAGGCCCTGGATGTTCCACATGCTGACAGGAAATGATTTTAGCATTTTTGGCAGTAAAGGATCTTGTTTGTTTTAAATAAGACAAACAGTGTTGGAATATATAAAATTACAAAGATGATAATACAAGTTATACTAATATTACTATTTTAACATATTACAATATGAGTAGTTTAACATTTAGAAAGAAAACTGCTA
The DNA here is from genome assembly GCA_039654925.1 of Anguilla pacifica. Taxonomy (NCBI): domain Eukaryota; kingdom Metazoa; phylum Chordata; class Actinopteri; order Anguilliformes; family Anguillidae; genus Anguilla; species Anguilla pacifica. The sequence goes on from CM077299.1 coordinate 6,025,158, forward strand.
CATTAAATATTTAGCACATCAGTCTATATCACTGTTAGCTAGCATTTCTCCTTTGTCAAGATAATACATCTCCTGCACAGGTGTAGCATATCAAGATGCTGATTAAAAGCCATGATCACTACACAGGTGTTCCTTATGATGGGGTCAATAAAAGGCCACCCTAAAATTCTGAGTTTTTTGTTGTTCAACACCATTTCACAGATGCTGCAATAGTTAGGAGATCATGCAATTGGCATGCTGACTGCAGGAATGTCCTGTAGAGCTGTTGCCAGAGTAATGGGCGTTCATTTCTCCACCATAAGCCACCTCCAGCATCGTTTTAGAGAGCTTGGAAGTTCATCCAACAGGCCTCACAACCGCAGCCCACGTGTAACCATGCCAGCCCAGGACCGCCACATCCAACTTCTTCACCTGCGGGATCGTCTAAGGCCAGCCACACGGACAGCTGATGAAACAGTTGGTTTACATAACCATAGAATTTCTGCACAAAATGTAAGAAATCGCCTCATCTGCGTGCTCGACGTCCACACCGGGGTCTTGATTTGTCTGCAGTTGGGCGTCACAATCCACGTGAGTGGGCAAGAGCTCACCTGGCATGCTGGAGAATGGTCGTCTTCACTGATGAATCTCAGTTTCAGCTGTACAGGGCAGATGGCAGGCGGGTAGGTGAGCGGTTTGCTGATATCAACGTTGTGAACAGAGTGGCCCTTGGTGGTGGGGTGTTGGTATGGGCAGGCATATCCTATGGGCAGAGAACTCAAGTGCATTTTATCCATGGCAATTTGAATGCACAGAGATATCAAGATGAGATCCTGAGGCCCATTGCTGTGCCATTCATCCAACGCCATCACCTCATGTTTCAGCATGACAATGCATGGCCCCATGTCCAAGGATCTGTATTCAATTCCTCAAAGCTGAAAATGTCCCAGTTCTTCCATGGCCTGCATGCTCACCACACATGTCACCCATTGAGCATGTTTGGGATGCTCTGGACCGGCGCATATGACAGCGTGTTCCAGTTCCCACCAATATCCAACAACTTCGTACAGCTATTGAAGAGGAGTGGGACAATATTCCACAGGCTACAATCAAAATACAAAATACAATTTAATTAATTCAATGCAAAGGAGATGTGTTGCATTGCATGAGGTAAATGGTGGTCACACAGATACTGATCGTTATTCTGTTAATTTCATGGTATCTTCTTTTTTGGGGAATCTGTGACTAACAAATGCATATCTGTATCCCCAATCACATGAAATCAATAGATAAGTGCTTAATTAATCTACACTGCCTGGCCAAAAAAAAAGTCGCCATTTGGATTTAAATAAGCAAATACTTAAGAGCCTATGATTAGATCATTATTGCATTGATTAATATGTTTCAACTGGCGACAATTCTTTTAACCCTAACTGATGCAGTGTGTAGCTTCTCATTTCTTAATAAACCATGTCGGAAGACATATTCTGTGGTCATGGAAAAGACCTTACTGTGTTTCAGAAGGGGCAAATTAATTGGCCTGCATCAAGCAAAGAAAACAACTATAAGGAGATTGCTGGAATTGGGTTAAGAACTGTCCAATGCATTATTAAAACCTGGAAGGATAGTGGTGAACGGTCAACTTCGCAGAAGAAATGTGGTCGGAAAAAAATCTTGAATGGTCGTGATCGGAGATCACTAAAACGCTTGGTGAAGTCACATCGTAAAAAATCGACAGTAGAACTAACGGCCGTGAGTTTGATCAATGGAGTAACCAATAAGAGGAGCTGCTGGGCATTTGTAATTTGACTTTGGTTTTATGTTACAAAATACTTAACAAATAAATTAAATCCCTGAAATATGCTGTTTACATATGTATTCAATCCCTCTGCTCTAGGAGCTCCAAGTTTTTCATCTACAGGTGAAGAACAGTACACACTTGCCTTACCATTGGCCTCGACCTGAGAACCATTTATGTAAGTGTCAAATGTTCTGTGTGAGTACTGGTCACAGACTGTGAATGGGAAGAAAATGCATGAAAATGAAGACTAAGGGCATTTATAGAACTTAAAGTGTACAAATGCATAAATTCGGAAAAGGGTACAAAATAATGGATGTGTAAATAAAAAAACAAATAAGCTTAATATATATGGTTAATGGTGGCCATTCACCTCAGTTAGATCACATTTAACAACATAAGTGTTATTCAGTTTTTGTGAAAAAAATGTGATTTATAAAAATCCTGTAATGCAAGTCATCGGTGCATAAATTACGTCTATGTGAGAAAAAAATAAAATGAAACAAGGTTTTTATGTGGTAGAATATTCGTATTTATTGTTTTGAACTGACATTCCCAGTTATTTTTCATTTCTCATGTTATTACATTCAAAGAAACCACAAAGGCAAAAATACATACAGAAAATACAAATGGTGAAGAATTAATAGAAACACAAAACAAGAATTTATTAAACCAGATTTATACACTGAACATGAAATTCATTTCCCAAAAAGGTCATTCCTCTTCTCATAAAAGTTTACAATGGGTCAACATGACCAAAACTGAACACAAGGGCTAATTCAAAATGATTATAAATGGATCATTTGAAAACAAAGTATATTCATCAAAAACATGAACACACACACGCGCACGCACACACACACACATACACACACACACACTAAAATGATGGGCCCCACAAATGTACAGTTTATTTAGCTGTATCTTCAAGAATAACTTTACCAGTAAAACAAGTTTCAAATTTTCTGTTATCCGCAACATATATATGTAAAAATAAGGCAATAGATGGGATCATTTATCACATCAGCACGTTCCAAGTAGTAGAAACACTATTGTCACCCTTAACTGCCAAATGGTTGCTTTATACGTTCTTTAACATTACTGTGGTGCAGAATATACATTCAATATACAATATACCTGTACATACATTTACAATATACGATATACATACATTTACAATACACAATGGACATTCCCTTTTTCATTTTGTCACCCACTTAAAACTTTACAAAATGTTGATTAAAATGACATTCAGCTGAACAGAAATACTACATAATGCATGTGTGGTTTCAACAGTTTATTCTAGTACAAAATTATTTATTTGGGTCATTCTACAAATATGCGCCATTTTACATCCGTAGGACAAATTGCTCTGTTAATCTGAACTAACAGTAAATGAACTACATTTATTGTATGTTCACAATGTGTATCTGATATTATAAAGCCAAATCAAATGATTTCTTAAAGCCTGATGTGTCAGCCCAGTGATCATGAATACACAGAGAAACAATTTTATTAAGTATTCAAAATTACCATTATTACCATTTATGCTAAATTTACATAAAAGCCTCTTTTTAATGCACACAATGTAAGGCCAATATCTTTTCCACATGGTCTAGTTATGATATTTTTCATCAACCCTGTTACCGTGAATGCTGTTACTTTTCTGGAGTAACAGGGTTGACAAGATTACATGCATTTGCATTATTTACAGCATTATTTACACAATATACACAACTTGTTTTCCATATCTTACTGTTATAATCTTATTTGTTCTCATTTTATTGATATATGGTATGTTATGTATTTTTTACTTTTAAGGATGTATCGAATTTCAGTTACAGTCTAACACATCTATCTCAATACAATATAAATAATTACATGAAATACTTACCATACTTACCATGAACTATATATACAACAATGTAATTCATACTTTTGGTTAGTTTTTGTTAGGATGTGTCTTTCCGCTACTGAGAAACAGTAGCAATACCGACAGCATAGGGATTCAGATCCAGCCAGACGAGAGAAATAGTATACAGATGGGAGTATCATGGTACATTTAATACTGTTTTGTAAAGGCCAACATAGCTGTGTGTGTGTGTGTGTGTGTGTGTGTGTGTGTGTGCGTGTGTGTTACATGAAACCCTGGTGGTGAATGAACTCTCAGTAAAACTGTTTTACTGTTTAATTTAAATTTTGCTGTTTTACTGTTTAGTTTAGTTAATTCACAAAATGTCTCACCCTTGCATAACACTGCAATAGGTTTCAGTTCCAAAAAGGCAGTACAAGGCTCTCTGTCTGGCAGTAAAAGCCTGTATTCTAATGGCCAAATAACGGATATTTCAGATGACAGCCCAGTAAGTCATGGTGAGAAAACTACCCTTTGGAGGCTGAATTCAAACATTGGAATGGTCCAGTGAAAGAACAATTGAAGATAGAACAACATTAGCTTACAAAGTTATTAGCATACAGAATAAGAAAGCAGCAGCAGAAGAGCATATAGAAGATAAGGGATCCCCATCCCAAACATGTAGATTATGAAATACAGGATACCCAGAAGAGTGGCAAACTATATTACAGGAACCTACAGTGCAGTGCCCTCCCAAAGTATGGTAACGGTCAAGTAAAATTTGCTTCTTTTGCTTTATGCTTAAGACACTTGGATTTACGTTCAAAGGATGAATATGAGACAAAAACACAGACAATCAACTTCTATTCCATGGCGTTTACATTGTTATATGTTTTAGCACTTTACAGAAACAGCTGTTTCTGGGTTGAATATCTCCAATTTCAGCTGTGCAAAATTAAGCTTACGAATGACTGACAGGTGTTAACTGTAGCTCAAGTGTTTCCTTTTGCCTGTATTGTTCATGCATAAAAGAGCAGTAATTCTCTAGTTTTAGTTTTAGCCTTTGTTTTCATCTGTGGAGCCCGAAGACCAGAGAACTAACTATGGATAAAATCAATTATTCTGTAAGCTGAAAGAACAGAAGAATTCATTTAGAAAGATAGCACAGAAGCTGGTTATTTCAAGCACAGCAGTTGGGAAGATCCTGAAAAAGAAAGACACCTGTTATGGACTCAGAAATATACACCATACAAGTTGGCCAAGAAGACAGTTGATGACAGACGAAACTTGAAGCTTGAAGCTTTAACCCTAAAACTGTGGTCAGTGACATCACCAACAGTCTACAGAGGGCAGAGATGAAAATATCAAGAGCCACCATATGCAGAAGACATCGAGAGCAAAATTATAGCAGCGACACAGCAAGATGCAAACCTCTCATCAGCAGGAAGAAGCAAGAGGCCAGATTAGATTTAGCCAAAAAAACACACAGAAGAACGAGAAGAGTTATATGGATAGATGAGAGCAAAAAAAACCTTCACCAAAGTGATGGAAAGTGTGGAGAATGGAAGGAACAGCCCATGATCCAACACCTACCACTAAAGCATCATCTGTGAAATATGGAGGCGGTAGTGTCAAGGCTTTGGCATGTATGGATGCTTCTGGAACAGGCTAACTCATCATTATTGCTGATATAATGAAGGATGACAGCAGTAGGAGAACTTGGAAGTGTATAGACAGATTTTGTCTGGGTATGTACAAGTCCTCCAACCTCATCAGCTAGTGCTGATGACCCCAAGACAATGACCCCAAACACACTGCCTATGCAACCAAAGCATTCATCAATGGAAAAAAGTGGAATGTTTTGGACTGGCTAAGTCAGTCACTTGCCAAAGAGATCAACTGAAAGGGGCTGCAGAGAAGGCCTGGGAAAGCATTACCAAAGAAGGTACCAAACGTGTGGTGATGCCAGTGGGTCATATACTTGATTCAGTTATTGCATTTAAGGGCTCTGCAACCAAATATTACACTTTATTGTCTTGATTTATTTTTATGTTCATCAATCAACTTCATTCTGCACAGCTGAAAATGGGGGTACTCAACCCAAAACAGCTGTTTCTCTAAAATGGTAAAACATATACACATAAATGACATGAAATAAAAGATGATTGTCTGCACTTTTGTGCCATATTCATCTTTTGATGATGATCTCAGATCTAAATGCCTCAGGAATATGGCAAAAATAACAAATTTCACTCTACCATTGCCATACCTTTGGAGGCCTCAACAACCTCATTAAGCTTACCCACAGAAACTGAGGAGCAGAACAGGAGTTTAACAGAAAACACTACCACTGAGGAACTGAATGCTGCCATAACTAAACTTAAGGGAAACAAAGCACTGACGCACCGATGGGTACATCTCATCGTGATATAAATTTCATTCAGGGTGCCACTTACCCCCATGCTATTAAGTGCATTGGATAAAGGTGAAGCATCACCCTCATTGAAAGGGGCTGTCATTTTTGTCATACCAAAAAGAAGGGAATGACAGTTTGGAGTGTGCAAATTATAGACCTACATGAGTGTTGTGAACGCTCACTCCACGTATTGCATGAAATAGAACTTAAGAACTACTTCTATACTACACAAATATGGCCATTGGTGTGTATATGCAACCCCTCCTACACAGCCAGATGAAAAGAAAATGAGTGAGAAGTAATTGATGATATTCCAATGAAAGCACTGATTGGGAGGTGTAGATTGGTGGAGAACGTAATTGGGATGCCTATTACTAACCCATGGAACATGTGACATTTAAGATATGGTAGGATACCAACAGAGTGAGCAGAATGAAAGAAGTTTGAAAGATGTAGCAAGGGTGTGCTAATGACTCTGACCTTGTCCCAAATAGGTTTGATCACAGCTGTCAGAGAGTGGACTAGGAACAGCCTCACGGCTCACAGCACTTTTTTTTAACCAAGGAGGAATTAAAGGTTTTCAGAAACTAAAAGATCAAGATTGGCTAGCCAATCACGATATAGATATCTACAAGTACGTCATTATTTGGAACAGATAATTAGAGGAAGAGGATTCAGAGCTTATGGAATCTGAGGTACTGAACATGTTTTCAGCAACCTATGAATCTGAATCAGGCAATAAGATCATCTCCCAAAAAAATGAAAAGGGGAAAACACAATATACAGTAAGGACAAATGGGAGAAAGATACTGGATTCTCCATACTGGGAGGGGATCCCTGAAAGCATGGTGGCCATTCTAAAGGTAAAATGCCATTGACATTTGTAGAGCTATGTGGTAGGGTGGGCGTGGTTTGAGCGTCGGCTGCAGAGAGAGAGAGAGTGTGAGAGGAGCGGCTCTTGGATCCTTCGCCAGGGTGACGGCGGCCGCCAACCCGGTCGGTCGATGGCACCTCACCCAGTTTGCCGTCTCCCCCGGGAGGCCATCAACAAATCGCTCGAGGGTCACCAGCTCCACCACCCCGTCGGCTGACCGGAGTTCCGGTCGCAGCCACTGACGAGCCATGTCCAGCAGTCTCTGGGCGTATGCGAACGGCCGGTCCTCTCCGGCCAGGGCCGTCTCCCAGAACCGTCGCCGGTGCTCTTCCGGGCTGTACCCCAGGCGGTCCAGGACCGCCTTCTTCAGGTTTGCATAAACCGCCCGCGCTGTGGGGGGTAAGCTGTGTGCAGCTTGTTGGGCTTCCCCAGTTAAGAGGGGCAGGAGGCGGACCCACTCCTCCTCCGGCCATTGACACGCTCTCGCGGCCACCTCAAACCCCTCGAGGAATGCCTCCACGTCGTCCTCCGGGGTCATCTTGGGCAGATGGAGAGCTACGGGGGGTCCGGTCTGTCGCTCTCGGGAGCTGGTTTCTCCCGCAGCAGCCAGCTGCAGTAGAGCCTGAGTCTGGAGGGAGGTCTGTGCCCGCAGAGCCTCAAGTTGTTCAGCGTGCATCGCCGCCTGCCTTTCCTGCATCGCCGCCATCCCCTCCAGCATCCTCGCCAGAGCTACCACCGGTTGTGCGGGTTCCCCCTGCTCCTGGCTGTGCTCCATGGTTGTCTCCACTGTGCAATGTTTCAAGCTGCTCCCCGTACGGGCCACCACTGTGGCAAGTGAGTGCCACCCCTCCTGGCTTAAAACACACTCACGGGAGACAACCGTTTTCGTTCTTAGCACTTTCGTGCTTCTTTATTAACGCCCTCGGCGTTTCTGACAATACCCGCAACACAGAGGTTTCGTAGACGTTTTTTCACCGGCGTTTTTGACAATAACCGCAACACAGAGGTTTCGCAGACGTCTTTTCACCGGCGCTTCTTTTTCTTCTCTGGCTTCTGGTCTCGCTTTTAAAAAACCCAGGCTCACTGTTGAAAGCAATCAGAGGCAATCAGCGCAATTAAACAATTATCAATGATCGGCGCTGATTACCTCCACCTGACAGTTGTGGCGAAGGATCCGAGAGCCGCTCCTCTCACACTCTCTCTCTCTCTGCAGCCGACGCTCAAACCACGCCCACCCTACCACAAGCTATACTTCAGAAGGGCAATCTTTCATCCTACAAAGAAAGAAGATGAGCACCTTCTCAAAGTAATTCTAGTGGCAAGCAAAAAGGCCATGACTAGAAAATGGTTGAAACCAAAGGCACATACAGTATGCAGATGTAATGCATGAGATATTTGTGATGGATTGATGAACATTTTCTTAGAAACATTGGAATTTGAACATTGTCCACTTGCCAATGCAAATAAACTTCTTTCATGCAAGACAGTGCCTCATACTCCCTTTTTCAAATTGCAAGGATGGGATAACAATATCCAAATTATTTACCAGCCTGACTATTTATACTTTAGCAATAAGATCAGAGTACCAAGGGGCCTGTCATATTTTGTAATCTGTTGAATTGGTTTCAATATTACTTTTAAACATTTCTGTCAGTACTCCCTCATAGACTTGTGTTTTTGTCTCCCCCTATCTGTCAGTGTGTATTGTCACGTGGGTTGGTTTTTGTTTTCTTTACCATGTGCTCTGGACTCCGCCCCCCAGCTGTTACCCCTTATCCCACTCACCTGTTCCTTGTTCCCTCATTACCCTCTGCCTATTTAAGACCGCATGTCTCAGCTTAGTTTGTCAGTTCGTCTCAGATTGTTCCTGTGCGTTATCCCAGCCTGTTTTATAGGATAGTTTTTGCGTGTATGACTTCTGCCCAATTATTCCGACCTTGTTTTTGCCTTACGGATTTTGAATTGTTTGCCGGCCTGCTTTGTTTGTACCCGTGCTTGATCTCTGCCTGTCCCTGGATTTTGTCTCTGCCTGCTGTTTTGGACTTACCTTTAATAAACTGTTTGAACAGAGAATTCCGCCGTGGTCTGCGATTGAGTCCCTACCCGTGTCGTGACAATTTCAAATCGCAATTATTGTAATGCATTGGTAACAGGTCCAACAAAATGGGATACATGAACACATGAAATCTAAAATGACACATTCTCATAGAATGACCCCTTGTCTTTTCTACAGAGTTCATATCATACATTTGAAATAACATCAGCAAAAAACATAAACATGCCTGGCTGTTCCATGCTCTTGGAGGTGCAGAGCGGAGCAGTTTCATTAAAGAATGGCCATGGTCTCTATTCCATAGAGATCTCTATTCACCAGCACCCCTACAACAGACATCAGCCCAGTCACACTACCGGCAAACCTCCCCCAACACAGAACTGCACATGATGCTATTGCCACAGAGGAGCTTTTACCTGTAGACATAGCTCAGCAGTAATTACACATGTACCACACTCACACAATGGCAGGGCTATTGTTATGGATGAGCTCTCACCTGTACTCATAAAACAGGATATAGGCGGAGTTTAACCTCTGCCTCAACACAGACTTCTGGTCCAGCTGCTGCACCCTCTCGTTGTCGAATGAGCGCCAGTGTGTGTTGCAGTCGCAGCTCTCACGGATGTAATGGCCTGCAGAATTACCCATATGGATGTTCAGTCTCTGCTCAATGTGACCGTAATAGTGGGTTAATCATACACTGAATATGTCTGTGGATCAGACTGTGCATACAGGGCCCAGGAGCATGCGAGTGTGGGCTTTGCTGTGACTCCAGTGTGTCTTACCGTGTCTCATATTCGACCCAATGTGGGACAGCACACTGGTGATTCTATATTCATTCTAAAAGACAGAAGGCACAGACCTACAGTCAGAAGGGGTACACACCCAAACCCTAACCCCCCATCCCACCCCATCCCTGACCATCATTATTTTCCATCAGGGCTAACAACAGGAACCTGCCATTATGGCTGATTTAGGCTTTGGAAACAATATTTCCAGGTTCCTTATACAATCAGTGACGTACAACACTGAGTAAAGGTGCTGAAATACATCAAAAAGCAGCAGACACCACAGCACTCCAGGATGGCAGTTTGAGATCCCTGCCTTTAAGTGATTATTAAGATAAATTAATGGGTCAGTCCCAGGGAGGAGCAGACTTTGGCTACTGCCGCTCTACTCTTTCACGGCCCTTCCTCTTTCTCGTCCTTCGCTAATTCTCTCTCTCTCTCCCTCCTTCTCTCCTCACCACAGAGTAGCTTTTCTGCTCTATTCTGTTGGGAGTACAGCCCTCCACAGGTGTCTTCTTTTCAGCTTCAGGGGAACCAAACAAAACCAAAAACACCATCAGACCTCATCAGTACTACCAAAGATTCTACACACTTACCCCCCAGTTCTGGATTCCTAACATTGAGTTACAGGTTCGGCAGGTTTCTGTGATTTCCTCTAAAACAGCAGCCAATATAGGCCTTGGAACCAAGGTGTATGGATCTCTTACCAAAACAATTAACTAATTAAGACTTAGGTGTGGAAACACACCAAAAACCCACAGACACTTGGGCACTTTAGTAGTACATTCTGACACTCTGGGCCTAACTTGTTTTCCAAATCACAGGAGGTGAAATTGGTTGGAATGAGTCTCACGCATAAAATACCTGCAAAGGGAACGGCACCCCCTGGTGAAAGGGAGGTTTGAAAGAAATCCCCATGGGTGAGGTGGGGCTTGGCCATCCCTGGAAAGCGAACGTTGGCCGTGCTGTGGGCCTGCAGGCTCAGCTGAGGGGAGATGTGAAGACGATCGTGCAGCTTCACCAGGATCCCTCTGGAGTTAAAGCTGAACCGTTTCAGCTGCACGATCAGCACTCTGCACAGACACACAGAGGAATCCTTTATTTAAACCAGGTATGTGGTCATTTAACTGGCCCAGATGTGCTGAAAGACAGAAAGACTGAAAGAGAGGGGAGGAAGCTGCACTTACTGAGGCAGTGACTGCAACGTCGGCTCCACAGTGGCCAACTGCCCAGAGCAACACTGGCACCGACACTCTACCTCATAGCCCTGTGACAGCAAAGCATAGTAACACAGTCAACACAGAGCTCACACACCACAAAGCACAGTAACACAGTCAACACAGAGCTGACAGACCACAAAGCACAGTAACACAGTCAACACAGAGCTCACACACCACAAAGCACAGTAACACAGTCAACACAGAGCTGACAGACTACAAAGCATACTAACACAGTCAACACAGAGCTTGCATAGCACAAACCACAGTAACACAGTCAACACAGAGATCACAGACCACAAAGCACAGTAACACAGTCAACACAGAGCTCACAGACCACAAAGCACAGTAACACAGTCAACACAGAGTTCACAGACCACAAAGCACAGTAACACACTCAACACAGAGCTCACAGACCACAAAGCACAGTAACACAGTCAACACAGAGTTCACAGACCACAAAGCACAGTAACACAGTCAACACAGAGCTCACAGACCACAAAGCACAGTAACACAGAGCTCACAGACCACAAAGCACAGTAACACAGGCAACACAGAGTTCACAGACCACAAAGCACAGTAACGCAGTCAACACAGAGCTCACAGACTACAAAGCATACTAACACAGTCAACACAGAGCTGACAGACCACAAAGCACAGTAACACAGTCAACACAGAGCTGACAGACTACAAAGCATACTAACACAGTCAACACAGAGCTTGCATAGCACAAAGCACAGTAACACAGTCAACACAGAGATCACAGACCACAAAGCACAGTAACACAGTCAACACAGAGCTCACAGACCACAAAGCATAGTAACACAGTCAACACAGAGCTCACAGACCACAAAGCACAGTAACACAGTCAACACAGAGATCACAGACCACAAAGCACAGTAACACAGTCAACACAGAGCTGACAGACCACAAAGCACAGTAACACAGTCAACACAGAGCTGACAGACTACAAAGCATACTAACACAGTCAACACAGAGCTTGCATAGCACAAAGCACAGTAACACAGTCAACACAGAGATCACACACCACAAAGCACAGTAACACAGTCAACACAGAGCTCACAGACCACAAAGCACAGTAACACAGTCAACACAGAGTTCACAGACCACAAAGCACAGTAACACACTCAACACAGAGCTCACAGACCACAAAGCACAGTAACACAGTCAACACAGAGTTCACAGACCACAAAGCACAGTAACACAGTCAACACAGAGCTCACAGACCACAAAGCACAGTAACACAGTCAACACAGAGCTCACAGACCACAAAGCACAGTAACACAGTGCTCACAGACCACAAAGCACAGTAACACAGGCAACACAGAGTTCACAGACCACAAAGCACAGTAACACAGTCAACACTGAGCTCACAGACCACAAAGCACAGTAACACAGTCAACACAGAGCTGACAGACCACAAAGCACAGTAACACAGTCAACACAGAGCTGACAGACCACAAAGCACAGTAACAGAGTCAACACAGAGCTCACAGACCACAAATCACAGTAACACAGTCAACACAGAGCTCACAGACCACAAAGCACAGTAACACAGTCAACACAGAGCTCACAACCCTGTGACAACAAAGCACAGTAACAGTCAACACAGAGCTAACAGACCACAAAGCACAGTAACATACTCAACACAGAGCTCACAGCCATGTGACAGCAATGCACAGTAACACAGTCAACACAGAGCTGACAGACCACAAAGCACACTAACACACTCAACACAGAGCTCACAGCCATGTGACAGCAAAGCACATGAGTGCACTGAGTGCAGATCCACAAGGCACCTGCAGGGGGCGAGAAAGGCAGCAGGCAGTCAGAAAGTTGCTACTTGAGTTTACGGTAATTATGGCTGGAAGGAAACCCAGCCAGCATACACACTGGGCTGGGAACCCATGAATTTAATCTATGAGGAAAATATTTCATACTGCAGTTGTTGCAATATCTTTATTTAATAGAAAAATAATATATGAGTAAAACATTTCATATATGGACACAAAAACAGTTTTCAGCTGTCATTCACAAGCTTTTCAATAAAGATAGCTAAAATGTAATTTCATGTGAATTCTTGGACTGAGTACATTTTTAATAGTAGATAAACAGACTTACATAAAATCCACAATTCCTGTTCCACCATTAATCCATAACCAATATAAAAACACTGACATAGAAGTTCCATCCTTAACAGCAGTGATATCTGCAGATCAGTAATGACAGATACCTACATACTTCAGTAAAGTAGTCATATTTGACCTCCAGCAGCCTTCCTCTCCCCTGTAACATGTGTTCCCGATGTTTGGGAACCTGTGGCAGAGACACAAACATATTCCTACTCTGTTACTGTGTGGAAGCCAGATAATAGGTCATTCATAGCCAGTAAATGGGCTTGTTTCTACATCTTCAATACATGAACTGACGGAGTTTTCCAAAGAAAGACTGGGTCTCAGAGACAGGGGTTGGGAAGATGAAGAAATTATACAATAAAATGATATAGGATGCAAGAGTATGAAAATCAAGCAGTCTAGATAGCACACCAATTCTAATCTACATACCTTACTCCATCTGTTTTTACCTACTCCTAAAACAATATAATAAGTATAATAGAATTCTAATCAACAATAATTTCTGGAGAACATTTAAGATTAAATATAAGCACACTAGAGAAAGGGAGCGCAAAAGCTGCCCCAGTGAGAACAACTGATTTGTTTTTCTTCGGTGCCTGTCAATAGGATGCAGCGCATTCATCCCATTGTGCAGCTTGAATAAACTGATTGTGATTCTTACCCGAGAACAGTGTGATAGATCGTAATCCTCTGGGTCTCCTTCTGGATGCTGTGTTCCTCCAGGAACTTCCTACAGCTTTGGAATTCCAGCCTATGAAACAGAAATGAGTATAGGATAAACATGCTCAATTTTGTTTTTGGAAATTGAGTGCCCGGGCAGCAAACATAAGTGCCAAAAAGAAATCATACGAAATGAAGTGGAAAACACTACCTTTGTTGTTTTGTGCAGTCAATAGACAGAGCAGGCTTTTCTACACAGCCAATAGGAAGAGCTGGCTGCTCTGCACGGTCGATGTTCTGGACTGATGTCTGCTCTGCATGGTCGATGTTACAGGTCGATGTCTGCTCTGCGCAGTGGAGAGTCAGGACTGGCTCTTCTGAGCAGTGGACTGTCTTTGTCCCCTTCCTTCCTTTCTCCAAAGACCATTTTTTCTTCTTTTGTTCTTCTTCCTGGTCAGTATGACCAACAGACAGGGACGGCGGCTTTGTGCAGTCAATGTCAAGAGCTGCTGCACAGTCAATTGGAACAGCAGGTCGTTCTGCACAGTAGATGTTTTGGGCCAGTACCTGCTCTGCACTGTCGATGTTCTGGGCCAATGTCTGCCCTGCACAGTCGATGTTCTGGGCCGATGTCTGCACTGCACAGTCAATGTTCTGGGCCGATGTCTGCACTGCACAGTCGATGTTCTGGGCCGATGTCTGCACTGCACGGTTGATGTTCTGGGCCGATGTCTGCACTGCACGGTCGATGTTCTGGGCCGATGTCTGCGCTGCACAGTCGATGTTCTGGGCCGATGTTAGCCCTGCACAGTCGATGTTCTGGGCCGATGTCTGCACTGCACAGTCGATGTTCTGGGCCGATGTTAGCCCTGCACAGTCGAGGGTCAGGACTGACTCTTCTGAGCAGTGAACTGTCAGGGATACTCACTTTTCCTTTGTCCCTTCTTTCCTTTCTTCAATGACCATTTCTTCATGTTTTTCTTCTTTAGTTCTTTTTTCTGCTCAATATGATCATCAGTCAGGGACGACGGCTCTGGGCAGTCAATGGTAAGAGCTGGGGCTGCACAGGCAATGTCAACAGGAGGTTGTTCCACACAGTCGATGGCAACAGCTCTGTGCAATTCTGCTGTGCAGGCAATGAAACGAGCTGGCTCCTCTGCACAGTCAATGGTAGGAGTTGGCTCCTCTGTGCAGTCGATGGTAGGAGTTGGCTCCTCTGTGCAGTCGATGGTAGGAGTTGGCTCTTTCATACAATCAGTAGTAAGATCTTTCTCAGCGCAGTCAGGTTTAGATGTTAGCCGCTCTGCAGAGTCAATGGTAGGAAGTGAGTCTTTCGTACAGTCAGTAGTACGATCTTTCTCAGCGCAGCTGATGGTAGGTGTTAGCTCTTTGGTGCAGTCGATGGTAGGAGTTAGCTCCTCGGCCCATTCGATGGTCGGAGCTAGAGCTCTTCTGCGCAGTCGATGGTATGAGTTAGCACCTCAGCGCAGTCGATGGTGGGAGTTAGCTCCTCGGTGCAGTCGATGGTAGGAGTTAGCTCCTCGGTGCAGTCGATGGTAGGAGTGAGCTCCTCTGCGCAGTCAATGGTGGGAGTTAGCTGCTCTGCGCAGTCAATGGTAGGTGTTAGCTCCTCTGCGCAGTCGATGGTGGTAGTTAGTTCCTTGATGCAGTCAATGGTAGGAGTTAGCATCTCAGCGCAGTTGATAGTTGGAGGCCACTCCTCTGCGCAGTCGATGGTAGGCGTTGGCTGCCCGGTGCAGTCGATGGTATGCGTTGGCTGCTCGGCGCAGTCGATGGTAGACGTCGGCTGCGCAGTGCAGTCAATGGTAGGAGTCAGCTCCTTTGCACAGTCAATGGTGGGAGCAAGCTCCGCAGCGCAGTTCTTAGTTGGAGGTTGCTCCTCTGCCCAGTCGATGGTAAGAGTTAGCTCCTCTGCGCAGTCAATGGTGGGAGCAAGCTCCTCAGCGCAGTTCTTAGTTGGAGGTTGCTCCTCGGTGCAGTCGATGGTAGGCGTTGGCTGCTCGGCGCAGTCGATGGTAGGAGTTAGCTCCTCTGCGCAGTCAATGGTGGGAGCAAGCTCCTCAGCGCAGTTCTTAGTTGGAGGTTGCTCCTCGGTGCAGTCGATGGTAGGCGTTGGCTGCTCGGCGCAGTCGATGGTAGGTGTTAGCTCCTTAGCACAGTTGATTGTGGAAGGTTGCTCCTTAACGCAGTCAATAATGTGAGCTAGCTCCTCCGTGCAGTCGATGGTAGAAGTTAGCTCCTCAGTGCAGTTGATGGTAGGCGTTGGCTGCTCGGCACAGTCGATGGTAGGTGTTAGCTCCTTAGCACAGTTGATTGTGGAAGGTTGCTCCTTAACGCAGTCAATAATGTGAGCTAGCTCCTCCGTGCAGTCGATGGTAGAAGTTAGCTCCTCAGTGCAGTTGATGGTAGGCGTTGGCTGCTCGGCACAGTCAATGGTAGGAGTTAGCTCCTTTGCACAGTCAATGGTGGGAGCAAGCTCCTCAGCGCAGTTCTTAGTTGGAGGTTGCTCCTCTGCGCAGTCGATGGTAAGAGTTAGCTGCTCGGCGCAGTTGATGGTAGGAGTTAGCTCCTTAGCACAGTTGATTGTGGAAGGTTGCTCCTCAACGCAGTCAATAATGTGAGCTAGCTCCTCTGTGCACTCGATGGTAGA
The DNA here is from genome assembly GCA_039654925.1 of Anguilla pacifica. Classification (NCBI taxonomy): domain Eukaryota; kingdom Metazoa; phylum Chordata; class Actinopteri; order Anguilliformes; family Anguillidae; genus Anguilla; species Anguilla pacifica. The sequence goes on from CM077299.1 coordinate 6,041,622, forward strand.
AGTTAGCTCCTCGGCGCAGTCAATAGTGCGAGCTAGCTCCTCTGCGCAGGCGAGAGTAGGAGTTCGCTCCTCAACGCAGTCAATAGTGTGAGCTAGCTCATCTGCGCAGTCAATGGTAGGAGTTAGCTCTTCAGCGCAGTTGATGGTAGGAGTTAGCTCATCGGCGCAGTCGATGGTGGGAGTTAGCTCTTCAGCGCAGTTGATGGTAGGAGTTAGCTCCTCGGCGCAGTCGATGGTGGGAGTTAGCTCTTCAGCGCAGTTGATGGTAGGCGTTGGCTGCTCAACGCAGTCGATGGTAATATCTGCCTCTTTCATCCATTCTATGGTCAGAGCTGGCTCTACGCAGTTCAGGGTAACCTCAGACCCCTCCACGGAGTCGACGGTAAGAGATGTTTGCTCTGTGCCGTTGATGTTAAGAACTGGCACCTCTGCGTAGTCAATGTTAACAGCTCGCTCCTCTGCGCAGCCGATGACAGGAGTGGGTACCTTTGCGCAGTCAATGGTAGAAGCTGGCTTTTTCACACAGTCAATGGTAAGATCTTGCTCAGTGCAGTCGATGTTAGGAGTTAGCTCCTCTGCGCGGTCGATGGTAAGAAGTGCCACTTTCGTGCATCTGATGTTAAGAGCTGGCTCAGCACAGCCGATAGTAACCACTGTCTTCTCGGGGCAGTTGTTATTTAGGGCCAGGTGGTCTGCTGACTGTGCCTTTCTTCCTTTCCTCCCTTTTTTACATTTCTTCTTAGTCTTCTTCTTCTTCTCATCATCCTTTACCTGGGCCAACGTGTTTTAAAAATTATTAATCATTTGGATACCTGTTTACCTCACATAGAGATGATGTTTTACACACCACAATATGGTGCATTGTTCTAGTCATTTGAATGAAGGATATTGTTTTACTGCCAGTTTAAACCTCAGTCTAACAATTATGGAAGATCATATTCCATAATGAATTTTCCTCCATGATTATAGGTTATTATAGAATTCTGTTTATGTTAAACTATATCCTAAATAATTCTACGATAAAACAAAACCAATAAAATACTCTAAATTGAAAAATGCTATTTAGAGAAAATATTTTTGCATTTGATTATTTTTAAAATAGTTACTCCATTATATATTATATTAATCCCAGGTCTGTTTTGTGCAAGAGAACGACTTATGAGATGAAACTAATAGATACGAATGTACAAAAAGGCGATAACATAGACAATTAAATATAAAGGTTAAGTACTTACCGGACAACAACATAAAAATGAATACTTGAAACATTTTGGTAATTGTTTGCAGTGTATCGTCTTGTTCAGTGAGCTGAAGTAAGTGAAGTAGTGATCAATTAGGAATTGGTTGCACATTTTCAGTGTACATGTACGTCTGTGACATCATTGTGAAGATAAAAGAGCGAATTTACAATGATTCTTATTTCACTGTGACGTCGGTTATTTTTGCATTGTGTTGCCTAGAAATATTCGATACCTTAGGTTACTAGTGTGTAAACAAACAAGTTTCGTTAATAAACTTAGTTACCGAATGTTATGTGCGCCCCTACTTCTTGGTGCATGTGGGGTGTGTCTTTCTCCCTCTCTCTCGCTCTCTGCTCTTAGATTGATTAATTGGTGATTGGCAGTGGGAGGAGCTACACCTGTTCCCAATAGACTGCACCTGAGACTCTCCTATATGTACTACAGCCCTGTGATCCTTCTGGGTCCTCTACACAGACGGGCCTGGAGGATCCCCCCCACTTGATTGCTACCTATTTTATTACCATTGTACTAATTCATCCATCGTTGTACTACTACGTGGTGATACATGGATACTTGTGTTTATATTCAAGTGCATTGTGCAACTTGTCTAGTAATTCTGGATTAAATCATTATTGTTATTGAATCTCTTGTTCGACTCCATTTTATGTTATGGTTTGCCTGTGGCTAGCCGTAACCTAATTGGGGGCTCGTCCGGGATATAAACCTGGGTCTTTATTCTATACCCCTGGATATTTTGAATTTGGTATTTGGTAATAGGCTAGTCTCGAGAATTAGTCGCATGTCCATTGCATGTGATTGCCCTCCCTCTCTTCGGTTCTCGTGGTGGTGAGTATTTGCATCCGAGTGTGTGGCCTGCGTGTACTCGCCCAATTTAGAAAGTTGTTTGTCATTTTCTTGTTTTATCTTTTTTGTTTTTGATAGCGTCCCGGTGGGGGCTCGTTTCGGAGTGCGGGTTCTTGAGGGTTCCCCATTTGCACTCACGAGTTCAACGTTTAATATGCTCCGAGTCCGGTAAGCTATTTAAGACTAGAGAGAAATGAGACAGGTGTATGTTGTTGAGAATAGGAGGTTGAGCGATTTCACGCAGAGCTACGTTGTCCTTGGGTGGCATACTCTCCACTTCGTTTGATAATTATTGCTTGCTGTCTGTTTATTCGGGCGTTATGTCCGCTGAGAGGAACGGGATTTAGTTTGGTTATCACGAAGACTGGACAATTGTGTCGTTTTTCTAATTGCGGCATATGGTAGACTTGGGGTTTAATAAAGTAGCTCATTAATTGCTGCGTCTAGTATTATAGCAGTTCTTGTGGCTGTATGAACTCGCACTTGTGATCGGATTCTCGTAGCGAAATTCCCTTACGTCAAGTTGCTGTTGTGCTGTGCATTTGGCGATTACTGGCTCTTTAATGCTTTGGTGTTGATCTGAATACCAAGTTTCCGTGAGCTATATATTGACGCCTGTATTGACGAATTTGTTTGCTACTTCCGTGTTTTAGTGCGTGCTACATTGTAGTTAATAGTATTTGCCACTTCTATGCTACTATCAGTAAACATTCGCCTGATCCGGCGTTTTGTTTATGGATTTGAGTGACGGTAGGTTATTCCTTTAGTCACGTTGTTCTGTGGTGTCAGAACTTGTTAATGCCGCTGGTTCCGTCTGTGATCACGGTGTTACTAATTCTTATGTGCTGTATTGCGCATTTTGTTTTTGCGTGGTGTGTTAATTCCCTGCAGACAGTGCCCATTGCATTCCGTTTGTTTAACCCGTCTGTTTAATTAACTGAACATGTCCAGAGTTAATGACTTTATTGAGGCTCCTTCAGAGGAGGCACTTGAATATTTAACTAAAGACGAGTTGTTGGTACTTGCACACCACTATAATATTGAAATTACTGCCGGTGAGAAGCGTATTAAAGAAAACGTTAAAGCTACGGTAAAGGCTATTCTCATTGATTTAAACATTCTCCCAGAACTTTCAAATATGGCTGAGAAGGTGGAGGAGGAGGAGTTTGAGACTGAATCTCTTTCTCAACCCACAGGGGTCAGTGATGAGTCGTTAAGACTGGAGAGGCTAAAACGGCTTGAGATTGAGTCAAAGAAATTAGAAATTGAATCAAAAAAGCTGGAAATTGAGGCAAAAAAATTAGACCTAGAAGCCTTGAGACTAAACTCCTCACTTCCAGCCTCTCCTCCTGTTTTTGATGTGGGCAGACACATTAAAATGGTACCTCCATTCTTTGAAAAAGACGTGGAGACGTATTTCTCTCATTTTGAGCGTGTGGCCACCTCTTTGAAATGGCCTAATAACGTATGGACACTTATGTTGCAATGTGTGTTAACTGGGAAGGCCCAGAGTACTTATGCTTCTTTGCCATCCGATGAAAGTCGGGATTATGAGTTGGTTAAACGTGCCATACTGCGTGCTTATGAGCTAGTGCCGGAAGCCTATCGGCAGCGCTTCAGGAACTGCAAGAAACAAGAAACATACCTGTGGATTTCGCCCGTGAGAAGGAGATCTTGTTTGATCGGTGGTGTACTTCTCAAAAGGTAGAAACAAAATCAACTTCGTGAGCTGATCCTCATAGAGGAGTTCAAAAACTGTGTGCCTGATGTTGTAGCCACCCATTTGCATGAGCACAAAGTCTTGAAGCTCTCTGATGCTGCTGTGCTAGCTGACGAGTTTATCTTGACTCATAAGGTCGCATTTAGTGAGAAGAGGCATGATAAGTATAAGCCCAGAGGCCGTTTTCCCCGTTCTGAGGTTCGTCCTGCGGAGGCTACTGTGGCTGTTAAAAGTGACAGTTCTACTCCCAATAAGACAGATTTATTCTGTAAATACTGCAAAAAGACAGGACATCTGATTGCAGTGTTTTATCCTTAAAAAGAGGAAGAAGGATGTTAAACCTATGGGTTTGGTTGTTTCCTCTCAGTCTCCTTTCGACATGGTCGGGTCAAACACTGAGTTTTTTAAGGATCAAGATTCTCAGACTCGTAATTATGAGCATTGTAACACTCAAACGGAGTATGCACCATTTATCACGGATGGCTATGTATCATTGTCAGGTCTGCAGGAGAACATGCCAGTGCGCATTCTCCGTGACACGGGAGCAGCCCAGTCCTTCTTGCTGGATGGTGTGCTTCCCCTTTCTGAGAAAACGTCCACTGGCACCCATGTACTGGTGAGAGGGTTGGAGATGGGTTTTGTTGATGTTCCTTTACATAGGATCCATCTCACTTCTGACCTGATCACTGGAAGTGTTGTTGTGGGGGTTCGTAAAAACCTACCAGTGCCCGGCATTACATTCCTCCTGGGTAATGATTTGGCTGGGGGAAACGTGTGGGGGCACTCTTCAACACCACCTGAGGTTGTCCCTGTGCCCCTGGTGCCTGAAGGTCCTGATGAATGTGCCCAGATGTATCCGGAAGTCTTTCCTACCTGTGTGCTAACTCGCTCTATGGCGAAACAACTACAGTCCAGTGTTAAGAGTGAGGATACAGAAGTTGATCTGAGCCATACTTTTCTTATGTGCCCTGACATGTCTGTGTCTCCCACAGCTCCGTTCTCTGCTCCTGTGACATTGCCAACAGCGGAGGTGGAGAGTGTGAAAATCAGTGAGGAACCCTTAGCCCGTGAAACACTAATTTCTGCTCAAAGCGCTGATCCCTCACTTACTTCTCTGTATGAGACCGTCCATACTGATCAGGACATTGATGTACTTACTCAGGGTTACTTCTTGAAAGATGGCATCTTGATGAGGAAATGGAGGCCGCGCACTAGTTCAGATGAGTGGGATGTTGTTTCCCAAATTGTCATTCCTGTGGGTTATAGACCACAGATTGAGTGTGGCACATGATGGTCTAGCTGGGCATCTGGGTGTAAACAAGACCTATAGTCGCATTCTCCGACATTTCTTTTGGCCTGGGTTGAAGCAGGATGTAGCCCAGTTTTGTAAATCCTGCCATGTCTGTCAAGTAGGTGGAAAACCGAACCAGACGATTTCGCCTGCTCCACTTTATCCAATACCGGTCATTTGTGAACCTTTTGAGCACGTCCTCATCGACATTGTAGGGCCACTCCCTAGGTCACGACATGGACACCAATACCTGTTAACAATCATGTGCGCTGCTACTCGGTTCCCCGAGGCTGTTCCTTTACGGAACATTACTGCTAAAACAGTTGTGCGTGGGCTAACCAAGTTTTTCTCTGTGTTCGGGCTTCCAAAGATCATTCAAAGTGATCAAGGTTCGAATTTTATGTCGCGCATATTCACACAGGTCCTTCAGCAGCTCCAGATTAGGCACAATGTTTCCAGCGCTTATCATCCAGAGAGTCAGGGGGCCTTGGAACGGTTCCATCAGACCCTTAAATCGATGTTGCGCATTTATTGTCTTGAGCTGGGTAAGGATTGGGAGGAAGGTGTTCCGTGGCTGCTCTTTGCATCTAGAGAGGCAGTACAGGAGTCTCTAGGTTTCAGTCCTGCTGATCTAGTGTTCGGTCATACGATATGCGGTCCTTTGACCTTATTAAAGGAAAATTGGATAAGACAGCCCTCAGCACAACCTGTTGAATTATGTGAGTGAGTTCCGCTCCAGACTACACAGAGCCTGTGAGTTAGCGCAGCAGAATTTGAAAATTGCACAAGGAAAAATGAAATCCTGGTACGATCGCAAAGCGGAAAGCAGACGGTTCGAACCTGGTGATAAAGTTCTGGTTTTGTTGCCCATCATTGGTTCGGCCCTGCAGGCTCGGTTTAGTGGGCCTTATGTGATAGAACGGCGGCTATCTGATCGTGACTGTGATCATTACCCCTGATAGGTGGCGGCGTACGCATGTCTGTCACGTTAACATGCTCAAGCCCTACTATGAAAGACAACCTTCGAGTCCTCCTGACCCTGTACTGGTAACTGCTGCTGGCGATGTTGCAACTCCGCCTTCTCATCCTTCGTCTTCCTCTGTCTGTCTAACTGTCACTACCTCGTGCCCGGAAGGGATGCTAGGGACAATTACTCCACTCTCGGAGGAGAGTGCGGAGGAAGTTGTTGTTCCCTCACGATGTGTTGTTGAAGGCCGTTTAACAAATTCTGAAATGCTTGTTGCCCTCTCAGATAATCTACCTCATCTGTCAAGTAAGGAGCGAGACGACATCATTCACTTGGTTGAGTCGTATCCCTGCCTTTTCCAAGACGTGCCCAGTCACACCACTGTCATCGAGCATGACATAGAGGTAGGATGTATCTTGCCCATTAAACAACACGCGTATAGGGTGAACCCTGTTAAACAGCAGCTGTTGCGCAATGAGGTTGACTATTTGCTTAAGCATGATTTGGCTGAACAGAGTTCTAGTGCTTGGAGTTCTCCCTGTCTGCTTGTAAAGAAATCTGATGGGTCTTACCGTTTTTGTACTGATTATCGTCGTGTTAATTCGGTGACCAAACCTGACTGTTATCCCCTACCGCGGATGGATTGTGTTGACCGTGTGGGTTCTGCCATATTTGTTAGTAAATTCGATCTACTAAAGGGATATTGGCAAGTCCCCCTGTCGGCCCGTGCTAAAGAGATCTCTGCATTTGTGACGCCTAATCATTTTCTGCAGTATAAAGTCATGCCTTTTGGGATGCGAAACGCACCTGCCACATTTCAGCGTTTGGTCAATCATGTTTTGTCAGGTCTTCATGGTTGTGAAGCCTACCTCGATGATGTAATTGTGTACAGCTCATCATGGTCAGAACATCTTTGTCAGATTCAGGACCTCTTTGATCGTCTGTCTGCTGCTTCCCTCACCATTAATCTCGCGAAGTGTGATTTTGGTAAAGCCACTGTCACTTATCTTGGTAAAATTGTGGGGAGGGGCCAGGTCCGTCCTCTGGGAGCAAAGATCGAGGCCATTTGTCAGTTCCCTGTTCCGACAAACCGCAGGGAGTTGCGTGGGTTCCTTGGTATGGCGGGTTACTATAGGAACTTTTGTAAGAATTTTTCCTCAGTTGTTGTCCCTTTGACAAATCTTCTTAGCCCGAAAGTAGATTTTTTATGGTCTGATTCCTGCCAACAAGCGTTCGAGAGTGTGAAAGCCCTCATGAGCAGAGCTCCAGTGCTGTCTGCCCCTGATTTCACGAAGCCTTTTCGGCTTGCGGTGGATGCGAGTGACTTTGGTGCGGGTGCTGTCCTTCTCCAGGTTGATCATGATGATGTTGAGCATTCGATATGCTATTTTTCATGGAAGTTTAATTGTCATCAACGCAATTATTCCACCATTGAGAAGGAGGCGCTCGCCCTGGTACTCGCCCTACAACACTTTGAGGTTTATGTCAGCTCATCCTCTCCCGTTATCATCTATACAGACCATAATCCTTTGGTGTTTTTGGACCGTATGAGAAATGCTAACCAACGTCTCATGCGTTGGAGTTTGGTATTGCAAGCTTTTGATTTAGAAATTCATCACATACGTGGTAAAGACAACGTCGTGGCTGACGCCCTGTCTCGAGTCTAGAATATGGCTATATCCCTCGTGTTGCTGTTTTCGAGTTCTTTCTCTCTTTCTCTCTATCTGTCTTCAACCTGCTCTGTCACGTATTGTATCCCTAGGCGCCAGGGCTGCAGACGATGGCAGTTGAGCCTGAAGTTGTGAGTATGTGGACCGGAGGGGGGGGGAAAGAATATTAGTAAGATCTGTAAAATGATTACCATCAGCTCGCCTCTCCTTACTTCGGACCTGCACGACCACATATGTTAACATATTGTAGGTGCGATGTCGAGGGTAGGTTGGTAAACGAGGGGGGGGAAGGATTATTATTTGAAAATGCCCTAAAATGCATTACCCCTAGACTACTACGTAATGTTATGATATTTATTACCATACTTAAGTGCAATACTTAACCTGTAAGGTATTTGTCTTTTAGGAATACGTAATCATGATCACCATTATTTTTGTAGTACTTTTGGTGCTGGTATTACCTGTTGCCACTTGATTATTGTTTGTTATTATTGCTGTTATTGTATGAGTATATGGTTGCATGTATTTTGCTTATTTGGCTTCCTCCTTGTAGGAAACCTTTTAAGGGGGAAGGTGTTATGTGCGCCCCTACTTGGTGCATGTGGGGTGTGTCTTTCTCCCTCTCCCTCTCTGTCACTCTCTGCTCCTAGATTGATTAATTGGTGATTGGCAGTGGGAGGAGCTACACCTGTTCCCAATAGACTGCACCCAAGACTCTACTATATATACTACAGCCCTGTGATCCTTCTGGGTCCTCTACACAGACGAGCCTGGAGGATCACCCCCATTTGATTGTTATCTAGTTTTATTACCATTGTACTAATTCATCCATCCTTGTACTACTACGTGGTGATACATGGATACTTGTATTTATATTCAAGTGCATTGTGCAACTTGTCTAGTAATTCTGGATTAAATCATTATTGTTGAATCTCTTGTTCGACTCCATTTTATGTTATGGTTTGCCTGTGGCTAGCTGTAACAAGCATTTACTAAATGTACTGCACAGAGCAACTCCTTTATTATATGGAAATTCATGATTTAGCATAGGTAGTATCTCCAGTCTATTTGTCTCTTTTCTGGCTGTCAAAAACACTCGACACAAAACAAGGATTCTGGTGCGTTTATTTAAGCAACTGCAATACAACATACGCTGTAAAATAAAGTTTGGTTCTCCCAACTAAAACGTTTAAAGTAACTGCATACAATAGTGCTTTTCAGTTTGCTGTACCTTCAAGGTTCTGTGGGTTACAAACTCTATGATCCAGTGACAATTATTTTATGTTGGATGAGCAATGATAAATAAGTTGTATTAACTTTGATTTGACAATATTGACTTAAATTAATATTGAGGTATTCAGCCAACAAAATATTTTTTGTTTTATAAACTACATTTTATGCTCCATTCAAATACAAAAAAACTAAATTACCAAGTTCATCTAAGTATTTTACACTGGGCCAACCTAAAAAAAGGTATTTATAGGGGAAAAAAAACAAACAAGACAAAATTCCATCCATCTGGTCAGGGTTGTGTGGGGGCTGGAGCCTCTCATCATGTGTGCTGGGTGGGTCTGTCCTGGATTTCTGTATCATTTTTTTATTATTTGATAATATGATTAATGGTCAATTATGATGAACTGACATACTCACCAACCCACCTCTTCATGTGTTTATTTCACACTGATACAGCACACCTCTTCATGTGTTTATTTCACATGGATACAGCACACGTCTTTATGTGTTTATTTCACACTGATACAGCACACCTCTTCCTGTGTTTATTTCAGTCTCTCCTGAGCACACTGATGAAGCTGAAGAAGGACAAAAAGTTGAAACTGTTTCAGAGCCATCTGAGTCAGGATTGTCCAGAATGCTTAAAGAGTCTGTCTGAAGATCCTTCTATACTGGTTAAGTTTATGAAGATGAAGGAATTGTTCAAGAGTCATCAAATTGCTGATTACCCAGAATGCACTGAGAGAGAGCAGGAGGATCCTGAGCCCCTGTACATAGTTGAGAAGGTGCTGGAGACCTGTGGCAGTGAGAGGTCTCTGAAGATCACACTCCACATCCTGAGGAACATGAAGCAGAAGGATCTCGCCGACTCACTGGAGAGAGGTGAGCAGCACAGTAAGAGTTTTCTCTCATTGCTAATGTGTGTCCATTCAAATGCTGTAATTAGTTATAGCATCCACACTTTCACTATAGTGTTTTACATTCACAATATTACATATAGAAAATGCCACAACCAATGCGCACACAAAGGCATTTCAATGAAACTATAGCATCAAACAGTGATTATGGGGGTAAGCAAATGTACATGAGATTAAATGTCCCTGAGGGGGATTCAAAGCAGGAACCTTGTGCTCAAAAGCCAGTGACTAAACCACTGTCCCATTAGACAGACTGCCATGAGGTTGTATCCAGGGCTAAAGAGCACTCAGGATAAAAATATTAGATTTTAAAATTACCCTGTGACCTTTAAAGACTTTACCACAAGGACACGTCCACAACATAAACCTGAGAAATGAAGTGTAGAAGGACATTTGAACCCATTTTCAGTTTTTCCTTTCATCTTTATTGTACAAACGCAACAGTATGTACTTTCATGCTGATTTGTTGTATTTTTGATGGATTATAATTGCAAGTTATGTAATACTGTGTGAGAGGTGTGTAACACTGTGAGAGAGGTGTGTAATACTGTGTGAGAGGTGTGTAACACTGTGAGAGGTGTTTAACACCGTAAGAGAGGTGTGTAATACTGTGTGAGAGGTGTGTAATACTGTGTGAGAGGTGTGTAACACACTGTGAGAGAGGTGTGTAACACACTGTGAGAGAGGTGTGTAACACTGTGAGAGAGGTGTGTAACACACTGTGAGAGAGGTGTGTAACACTGTGTGAGAGGTGTGTAACACACTGTGAGAGAGGTGCGTAATGATGTATGCGATGGGTAACACTGTGAGAGAGGTGTGTAATAATGTGTGAGAGGTGTGTAATGATGTGTGAGAGGTGTGTAACACTGTGAGAGGTGTTTAACACTGTAAGAGAGGTGTGTAATACTGTGTGAGAGGTGTGTAACACACTGTGGGAGAGGTGTGTAATCCTGAGTGAGAGGTGTGTAACACTGTGAGAGAGGCGTGTAACACTGTGTGAGAGGTGTGTAACACTGTGAGAGAGGTGTGTAACACACTGTGAGAGGGGTGTGTAACACTGAGAGAGGTGTGTAACACACTGAGTGAGGTGTGTAACACACTGTGAGAGAGGTGTGTAATACTGTGTGAGAGGTGGGTAACACTGTGAGAGAGGTGTGTAATACTGTGTGAGAGGTGTGTAACACACTGTGAGAGAAGTGTGTAATACTATATGAGTGGTGTGTAACACATTGTGAGAGAGGTGCGTAATGATGTGTGCAATGGGTAACACTGTGAGAGAGGTGTGTAATACTGTGTGAGAGGTGTGTAATACTGTGAGAGGTGTTTAACACCGTAAGAGAGGTGTGTAATACTGTGTGAGAGGTGTGTAACACACTGTGAGAGAGGTTTGTATTACTGTGTGAGAGGTGTGTAATACTGTGTGAGAGGTGTGTAACACACTGTGAGAGAGGTTTGTAATACTGTGTGAGAGGTGTGTAACACACTGTGAGAGAGGTGTCTAATACTGTGTGAGAGGTGTGTAACACTGTGTGTGAGGTGTGTAACACACTGTGAGAATGGTGTGTAATGCTGTGTGAGAGGTGTGTAACACACTGAGTGAGGTGTGTAACACTGTGAGAGCGGTGTGTAATGCTGTGTGAGAGGTGTGTAACACACTGTTTGAGGTATGTAACACTGATATGTGTGAAATACTGTGAAAACTGAATGCATTCCTATTTTCTTTAGCTGTTTTTTCTTAAAATCCGTTATTGAGTGGGAAATGTTAATCACATCTTTAAAATTATTATTTCTCATATTTCCTCTCTTCAGATGAATCCATAAAAAGAGCCCAGCAGGAACTGAAAATTCATCTGAAGAAGAAGTTTGAGTGCATATTTGAAGGATTAGCAAAGCAGGGCCACCCAACCCTCCTGAATGAGATCTATACAGAGCTCTACATCACAGAGGGGGGAAGTGTGGGGGTCAATAATGAACACGAGGTCAGACAGATTGAGACAGCATCCAAGAGACAAACCACACAGGAGACTGCAATCCTCTGCAATGACATTTTTAAGCCTTTACCTGGACAAAAGAAACCCATCAGAACTGTGCTTACAAAGGGCATCGCTGGCATTGGGAAAACCATCTCTGTGCAGAAGTTCATTCTGGACTGGGCAGAAGGAAAAGCCAATCAGGATGTTGATTTCATCTTCACTCTCCCTTTCCGAGATCTGAATTTGAAGAAGGAAAATGCATTCAGTCTGATGCAACTTCTGCAGCACTACTTTCCACAGCTGAAAGAGATAAAAAGTGTCAAAGGTGATGAAGTAAAAGTGGTGTTTATCTTCGATGGTCTAGATGAGTGTCGACTTCCTCTAGATTTCCAAAGCAATAAGAACTGCTGTGATATAACAGAGTCATCGTCAGTGGATGTGCTGCTGACCAACCTCATTAAGGGGAATCTGCTTCCCTCTGCTCTCCTCTGGATCACCTCCCGACCAGCAGCAGCCAATCAGATCCCTCCTGAGTGTGTCCACCGGGTGACAGAGGTACGAGGGTTCAATGACCCACAGAAGGAGGAGTACTTCAGAAAGAGAATCAGAGATCAGAATCTGGCCAGCAGAATTATCTCACACATAAAGTCATCCAGGAGTCTCTACATCATGTGTCACATACCAGTCTTCTGCTGGATTTCTGCTACTGTTCTGGAGACAATGTTGGGTAAAGCAAAGAGTGGAGATCTGCCCAAAACTCTGACTGAAATGTACACACACTTCCTGCTCATTCAGACTAATGTGAAGAATAAGAAGTATTATGGCACTGATGAGACAAACCCAGAGATCTCAGAGTCAGATACAGAAATCATCCTGAAACTGGGACAGCTGGCTTTTCAACAGTTGGAAAATGGAAATCTGATATTCTACGAAGAGGACCTGAGAGAGAGTGGCATTGATATCTGTGAAGCTTCAGTGTACTCTGGGGTGTGCACAGAGATCTTTAAAGAGGAGTGTGGCTTGTATCAGGAGAAGGTCTACTGCTTTGTGCATCTGAGCATTCAGGAGTATCTGGCTGCCTTGTTTGTGTTTCATTCATGTGTAAATGAGAACAGAAATGTACTCAGAGCAGAAGAATCAAAACCTCACAGTGACAGAGTGCAGCTGTCTGAGTTACACAGGAGTGCAGTGGATCAGGCCTCAGAGAGTAAGAATGGACACCTGGACCTTTTCCTCCGATTCCTTCTTGGCCTCTCACTGGACTCAATTCAGAATCTCTTAGGAGGACTACTGACACAGACAGGAAGCAGATCTGATGGAGGAAGACAAAAAAAAAACTCCATGTTTACCTTCTTTCAAAGACTACTGACACAGACAGAAAGCAGATCAGAGAGCATTGAGAAAACAGTCCAGTACATTAAGGAGATGATCAGAAAGGAGTCTTCAGCAGAGAGGACCATCAATCTGTTCCACTGTCTCAATGAACTGAATGACAACTACCTAGTGCAGGAAATCCAGAATTCCCTGAGATCAGGAAAACTTTCTGATGAAGAGCTGAAACCAGACCAGTGTTCAGCTCTGGCCTTTGTGTTACTGATGTCAGAGGAGGTCCTGGATGAGTTTGACTTGAAGACCTACAACACATCAGAAGCAGGTCATCAGAGACTGCTACCAGTAATCAGGAGCTGCAGGAAGGCCAAGTGAGTATTGTCATTAATAATGTCGATGATTGACAGCATATTTTCCCACTTTCTATTTCTAGTGAGAATAAAGATTTCCGGGCAAGAGAAAATTTGGTTAAAAAAAGATTTCTGAATCAAAAGTTTTAACTCGTGCCCTTATTTAATGTCTTATATCCAGAACATAAGCAGCATCAAGTGCAAAACCTCAGCACTTACCATATATTTTATTTTATTTACTATTACTATTTACTGATTTAATACATTTACTAATTATTTGCAAAGATAGCAATTATGAAATAAATAAGGAGTTAATTGATAGGCAGAGTAATCTGATGGATCAATCTTTGTCAGAACATACAATTCAAGCGGATTAAAATGAAGAGATGCTATATTAAGTTACAGTATTAGGAAAAGGGGCCCTATTTTGGTGACAGCATAGGCACAAACACACTTGGAATTGCTAGCGTCATATTTTTCAATATCACCATGGTTGTTAGTTTTATGGTCTGCGGTTAATCTGCTTGTGTCAACATGGGTTTGTTGGTACAATCAGGGATGTGTCAATAGAAACTTTCACTACGTGAGTTTGGTGTTGAATAATGCATTTGCAGTCAATCCAACCCACACCAGGTTTTAACTTGTGCTATTTTGACATTATAACTGCGCCACACATGTGAATCCATACACACATAACACAGATACAAGACATATTTTGTTTATTTCAGTTTAACTGTTTTAAAGGAAAGCTGTATTCAGTTATGCAGTCCAATGCCAGCTAATAAGAATTTGTTCTTAATGACTTGCCTGGTGAAATAAAGGTGAAATAAAATGAAAATAAAATATTTAGGCAGTGGAGTTAATTGTGTAAGCTACTTGAATGAGATAGTTGGGAGACTGGCTTTACACCTGTCAGATAGCGAGCTCCAAATGCACTGGAAACTTGTTTTAATCATGTCTTTGGCTGGGTTAGGTCAATGTCTGATTGTGTGGACTTTTGTAATGTAGAAAATGCATTTTAGAATTTCAGTAGAGATGATCACAACACGCATGCTCTTCAGCCATGGTGACATTAGCATATGGCTGTGTTTCCTAAAGGGAAAGAAATGGGGTGATCTGATTGGCAATGTAAACACCTCACAACTAGACCAATGGGGGTTTGTAGCTGGAGGGGAAGGCACAGCGTGATTTCCCTTGGCTGGTGTGAGTCAAAATCAGAGATGTTATTTATTTTTCCTCTGTTTGTAAGAACAGGGCACAATTACACTTAAGAATGCACTGGTTCCGCCGCCGCGGGTCAGATATGAATGCGTTGCTTCATATCCCGCTTAAGACTGGCCTGAAACAGATCAGTAGCATTCTGGTTACTCTCCGTTCGCAAACGGGGCTATGTTGTCATCAGAGATATATCTGATCTGTCGCCGGACCGTCAATATTCCAATGGGAGCATCAGAATACTCACAAATGAGTGGAACAACACATCAAATATATCCATGACCACAGCAAGTAAGCGTAGCAGTTACTATGGTTTACTCTCGTAATTATCTGACTCCAAATGAAATTAGAATTTAAAATTTGGTTTTAACCATACGTGGAGCTTGGAGTGGTTACACTCGACTCTATCTTGTGCCATCATTCCTCAATATATGCTCCCGGGATTAGCACTATTGCTAAATCTCAGTTCGGTGAAGCCCACAGAGGGCAGAAGGCTGACCACCATAATACATGCATTCATTTTTGCATAGACAGTTATGAGCCCAGGACAGTGCGCATTTATCGGGCTCCTTAAGGCGAATTTGACAAGAACTGACGTATAACTCCCAAGGGTCCTCTTAAGCCAAAAACTCCAGAACCAATACAACACCAATCCCGTTAGCGGGCAGACTGTGGTCGCCTATCTAACTTGAGGACCTCGCTAAAGACTTTTGTTGTACTAGACCCCTGATCAGTGGGTCTTAGTCAGAATTGTCCCCCTGAGTATTTAATCAGAATTTCGGCTGAAAAGAATATTAAATGGATTACAGTCATGAAGACTACGCAAGTTAAAAATAAGAAGAATTTATTAACAGGCAGGTAGGTCATTAGCTTAGAATTCACAATCAATTATAAAATATGAAATTTCTAGAACATATATACAGAGTAAAAAGTTCTTACCCAGCCTGTTCAGCTACACACGGAACACAGAGTATGCGCAGTGTGGGAAGTCGATTATGATCTTCCCAGATTGCTCTGTCCCTTCTCCTTAAATGTCCAAACAGAGGTCATAAATCTCGGAACTGCTTAGTCAGCGGTCAAATTGGAATTTTGATTACCTTTTCCAGATGTCCTTCTGAGAGAATATTTTACCAATGCGGGTTTTTCGCCGAAGTTATTGAATAGATATGAAATCTATGTCCGCTGTTTATGAAACTAATATTACTGTACTCCCCACTCCGATGCGCTTCAAACAAGACCAGACATGACACAGTCTGACTTGATACTGTCACTCTTTGTCATGAAACCTCCCCTTTTCACAGTTCTACTAATCAAGTTAATAGTTAAAACCCAATCAGATCCCTGAATTCTGATTGGAGCAATACCCACAATATACACCTTTAACCTAAGTTAAGTAAAGTATGTGTATTAATATAGATATTACATTTGTTCAGTATATTGTATTGATGTTACTCTACTACAATATATTTCATCAGACAAAACAATATCTTAATGATCACATAATGCAGAGTATTTGAATAAAATGTCGGGTTTCCTTTATACAGTGCTTCTGGAAAGAAAAATTTATTTTTCCAGCTCAGTGCATGGTTTCTATATGAGATCCCTTGTTTGGAGTAAAGGAAAAAGGAAGGAGGTGTCCCGACTCACTTTTTCCTCATGAGGGTAATGTTTCGCTGTCTACAAGTAATGTCCAGTTGTGGCCGGGCAGTGACCTCTGCAAACAGACGGTTCTTGTCCTGAAAAAGGCACCCTGGAGTTCAGGAGGTCGAAATCCATCTTGCAGGATACAGGAGCCTCAGCCTAATGGTTTTACGACCTGGTTTTACGACCATACTGGCATGGTTTCTCAGACCCAGTTTCCATGCCTATGTTAAAGATTTTCCCAGGTGTCCAGTCTTTCAGTCTGCCTTACAGTAATAATGAAACCAAACCCAACCACACCCACAGAACCATTTATTCTTATTGAACCAGCCTTTTTTATAACTGTGCCACAGTTGCGCTAGTGCCTGGAGTAAAGAAATGACCGAAATACCCAAATTCACCAGCGCATTTCATTGCTGCTAGTGTTTGATAGTTGTGCCTTGACTGAGAAAATAGGGCCAAATTAAACATCTAATTTAATAACACAGGCTCAACTACATGAACAAAAACAAAATTAGACAGTCCTGGAAATTAAGTAAAAGATAATCATGAAAGAAATGAATGAAAGACAAAACAAAACCACAGCTTGTCTCTCCCACATTAAAACTGATCAAAGCCAAAGACACACAGCTGAGAAGAAAGACAAAGCTGAGACAAGACCAAAGGCTCATGTTTGCTTCAAAAGCAGGGCCGGCCGTGGCATAAACGCTCTATGCGGTTGTTTAGGGCCATAACCGGTAGGGGGGCCACACGACCACGAGGGGGGGCCACACGATCCAGTGTTTATCTAAGGTAAATAACGTTATTTTCGTAATTACGTTATTCATCCCTTATCGCGGAACTAGTGGTATAAATTTTAAATGGAATGGCAACAGAACATTTCATAGCAATGTAATGTAAGAAAGATCTTACCAAGCGACCCCCCCCCCCCCACTGGACAGAATCCAGCAGCACCCCCCCATCCCCCCTCCGTTCAAACACATTTGCTTAGGGCCACCAAGCAAAGAGCCGGCCCTGTTAAAAAGTCATCACTTTATAGCTAATTTTTCAATCAACATTGGTCCTTAACTTGGACTTGGACTAGTAAATGCACTTTACACCAAGGGTTCCCCTTCTCTTCCTGGTCTATGAATAATTCATTACTAATTGTAGGTTTTAATACTAAGAACAAATGTTGTTTAAATCCCATTCCTTCTATCCCTGGTCTATGCACAATTAATTAATTAATAATTATAAAAGAATAAAGGAGAGACTTATCTATCCCCCTTTTTATATTTTCGTTTTAAGCCACTTTGCAGAATAAAACTTCTTTTCGATGTTATGATTAAAATTGTGTTAAGTTTGGTTTGAGAGGGATACGTTTGGTTATGAATTAAATGTTTGTGTTTATATGTTGGGAGGCTAGGGCAGGCAGTAAATGCACCATGTTTAAAGGCCACTAGTACCACCCTGGTCTCTGCTTTATTCTGGTACAGGCTGACCCAGAATCTCCAGCATAGTGCCTGTAGATAGAGTGTAAATAGGAAGGTAGAGGAATAGTAGGATATAATGGGTGCCAAAGTGAGGTCTTCTCAGGGAACTGATAAATTAGTCTCAAACCCCAGTGCCTGATCTTGAGTTAATTCTGTGTCTTATCTCAGAGAATCCATAATAAGAGACGTTGTTTCCAGAGGTAGTTTGTAACTCTGTAGTGAGTGTTGCAACCATGGAAAGATTATTTTTACACGCTGCAAGCTTCAGCACCGCATTTTGTGAGCTTGTGTGGCCTACCGCTTCACTGCTGAGCTGTTGTTGCTCCCATACCTTTCCGCTTCACTATACCAGCTCTTACAGTTGACTGGAGCAGCTCTCGCAGGAAAGACATTTGATGAACCGACTTGCCTCAGCCGGAGACTTAAAAAGGTGCTGTGCACCATTGTGAGTGAGCTTCAGCGTGGCTGGGTATATTAGGAACGTCTGGAGACCGCGATCACAGGTTACTGCCAGCAGAGAAGAGAAGGCTCTGTGCCGCTGTGCTGTGTAATCGCTGAATTCTGGATAAAAACTAATTACTATCTCGTTAAACTTCACTGGTCAGGGTTTCCCCCAGAAAAGTTGTTAGGCCCGGTGGCAAGTATCTTTTGACGGGGACTGGCGGCCGGCGGCCAAGTGTCTTTTTTGACGGGGGCCCGGCGCAGGCCAGCGGCAGACTGAAGGCAGCATTAAGGTAGGGCCCTATAATTTATGTGATAACAGAATCACGGATGGAATCGCGGAATTGAGAATTTAAAAAAGCTATAACACAGATTCCTTAGGGCCTTACATTAAGTCAATGCCAAAAGCTGACTGGAGATTTGAAAATATGACTACGTAATGTGAATGTTATAAAAAGTCATTTATTCAACACACATTTAAAAAATCAACAACTAGGCTATTTACAGCATAGCAGAGTCCTACAAATAATCTGACAACAATGTACAGTCTTGGAATGCTGTTTTCAACAACAACAAAAGAAATTAAATTAAATAAATAATATCAAAGTTTTTGCACTCTACAAAAAACTTGTATTCAAGTCCTGATTGGCTACTGAATCTTACAACAAGCCTTGGAATGCTGGGCACATTTAAAAAACTGTCTGAATAAATTCAAAATAAATTAGAAACTCAAAAAAGCCATCTAACCTGTGCTCGTTCAAATGACAAAATCTGCGTATTCCAGATCTTTGCCATGAACATTTTCGGAGTGTGTACGTTTATCCAGTTTTTAATGTGCTAATGTCGATTGAAATGTGCACAATTTTGCGACGCAAATATAATGTCTAAACTAATTGAGGAGAACTGTCTCTATCATATTTAGTAATATGTCATTTCTAATCAAGTATAATAATTAAAAACAAGTTGACACCAGTAATAACGTTAATCAGTTTAAGGGATTTTCTGCCTGTTCATTTTTCAGCTCAGCACCCGTCACTAGGGCACCCAGTGGTTTTCTTTCACTTTAAAAACAAGACCAGGTCAAAACCTAGTATATGGTTTTGAGGACTGCCCCGCTATTGCGGTCCAGCCAAAAATAACTAGCACTTTATTGCTGTAAGCGGTGGGTACAGACCATTTGACAGTTAGGATGTTGGCTCTTCTCCATTGCTCTTAATGGTCTCTCTACAAGAAAATACAAATAGTTCGAAATCCACGCCTGCAAATCCATTATTAAAATACTTGGTAGATTTGTTAATCACCGCTGATGGCGTTAATTTCAACTTGTTTAACGTGACTTTCGAAAGGTTAGCTAGCGTTGTCGTAAAATTTAGTGTCAACACATTACTACGGTTGCGGGTCAGGCACTCTTCATGGTAAGAAGAAATTTTAGGATAGCGCTTCCAATATTGCTTGTGTCGAAAGTGCTGCGACGGAAACAGCGATAGATTTAGCATGAGCCACATCTGTCCAAAATGTAAACAAGTCCGGCAGTTTTCATGGTTGGGAAAAAAATTATGACAACTTTGTCGTGCACATCAATGTCCTCAAGCTAACGTTATTAATAAACAAGTGAAGTCGTTATTTCGATGGCTATTAATAAGTCATGTAATGTTACAATGTATCAAACGTTACATGCATGCTACTAGTTTAACGTTACCTACACACTGCTTAAGTTAATATAAAAAGAATGTATGCCTACTTACCAACGAGATTAAGTGATAATGCGGACGTTTGTAACGAGGTTAGTTAGTCTACTAAATAAGAAATGGTAGCTTGCTAGGTAATGTTAGCTTGCGATAGTTAGAAGCGTCAAGTGTTGAACGTCACTCTACGCACAATGAGGGTAAAGAACACTGATCTCAAACCTGCTGTTTTCCTATAGTGAGTTCACGTTTTAACCAACAGATGTCGCTGTTGAGCTTTCCAACCGAGCCGCCCCACTGTAACTGTAGTTTAAAAAACATCTTTGAAATACTTTTTTTTATTTTTTATTTCGCGATGCTTACGCCCGGCGGGGGGTCACCAGCGGAAACCGTGCTGGTGATTTCCTGGCGGCTTGCAAAATATGCTGTCGATCCGTGTACCCCAGCAGATTAATAATCAATGTTCCAGGCCTGTCTCTTGTTTTTGATCAGCCGCCATAGAAACAGTGAGCCCTCATTACTTGTATAGTCCTGTCAGCCAGAGAGGGGAATCACTCTTTGAGGGAATTGGAAAGAAAACCAACCAGGTCTGATCATTCAGAATTCTCCGGTTGGTTAATAATGCAAAGGTTGCACCATCTGCTCCTATCATCCAGCTCCGCCATTTTAGCCTCGAGCTGATCCTGTTTGGCCTGGTGCAGCGAGGCAGCGGTTTCGGCTAGTTTAACTTTGGCTTTCAAACCGGCAAATTCAGCCCGTAGCTCTTTCATGCCAAGCGAATATTGAGAGATTTCAGCTTGTATGGACCGGGTTTCGTCCTTGATCCGGGAGAGCTGTGTCTCAAAATATTGTCTGTTTTTCTAACACAGCCTCTACAATGGCTGTTAGCATGACACAGGATTCCTCATCATGTCCCTTTCTGGGTGAGTCTTGCTTGAAAGAGTCTTTGTTTTTGAAGAAATTGACATATTTTATATTTTGGTCAACAGCACCAATAAACTGAACTGGGAGTGAACAGTTAAGTTAGCCATTTGTAATGAAAACAGTAAAATGAAGAGGAGAGAGGGCAAGGAGCAAAATCACTGGGCAGCCATCTTCCCAGTAGGTCACGTGATTCTCCCCAACAGATTGATAAATAAAGAAAAAGAACACACAAAGAACTTGTGATGCATACCCACAATCCTCATATGAAATGAATTAGGTACCAGGATAATTAAAGGGATATTTCACAAGTAATTTTTTGGAGCTTACCCCATTGTATTTGGATAGCGTGAATACTAGCAACTAGCTGTCCCTGTTAACCGTTAACGGCATCGCCGTTCCTCCTGGTTGTCCAGCTCCCAATTCACTCCCATTCATTTTCAGGACCTTGCTGAAAGTAATCTTTTTAAAACATAAACTAACTACGAGGGATAATAGATCAATAAAAGAAAGTACTAATGTCAAACAATCCCTGTCCCTGTTGTAATAGGTCACCGGTGAGAACTGGATACAGACTGTCTGGTTGATATGGTAAAACATTGACCTGCGTAGTAAAATGTTTCAGGCCTGTCACACATTGCAGTCTTCATCCATCGCCATTTTCCTGAACTCCAGTGAAATCTATACATTTACCGCACTCTCTTTCACACACTGACCTTTTGTTGAAGGCCAGTATTACTCCTCCATTACACACTGGTTTGTGCTGCAGGATTGTGGTGTTTCTGAAAGGATTGTGCATAAAATGACATTTTATTCTGTTGGTAGCACCGTCACCTCAGCAAGAAGGTCCTGGGTTTGAATCCCGGCCTGGGCCTTTCTGTGTGAAGTCTGCATGTTCTCCCGTGTTCATGTGGGTTTCCCCCGGGTACTCCGAGTGTGTGTGAATGGTGAGTGAATGTTGTATGTGCCTTGTGATAGATTGGCGACCTGCCCAGGGTGTATTCCTGCCTCTCGCCTTGTGACCCTGACCAGGATAAGCGGGTATAGATAATGGATGGATGGACTTCCACAAACAAGAACGAGAGTCATGCAGCGACTGATTCCAACTTCAGACTCTTGTTCACTGACTTCAGTTCCTAGTGAACGAGTGAGTCATGCAGCGACTGATTCCAACTTCAGACTCTTGTTCACTGACTTCAGTTCCTAGTGAACGAGTGAGTCATGCAGTGACTGATTCCAACTTCCGACTCTAGTTCCTAGTGAAAGTAATTTCACCTACTGTGCTTTGGATGTGAATTCCCACATGAACCTGGCACAGGCCTATGTTATTATACAATTCACAGGACTTTCCGAAACATTTAGCCGATTTAAAAATGTATAGCCAATATGGACATGTTTCTGTGCAATTCACTCAATTAGCATTTAAAGCTGGCTCACAAATAAGTGGCACGAGGTTGACGACTAAATAATGTGCAAACAACAGAAGAGCTGATGCTGATATCCGTGCAGATATTGGATATAGTGGATCAAACAAGTTGTAAAACAGCTAGCCAAATTATGTGTGTGTGTACTAACTGATTTTACATTTCAGTTAGTCTAATTCACCATTTGGCTGTTCTGAGCCATAGGAAGCTTAAAACACTCGGCCAGGATAGCCTAGAGATAAGTCAGAGCACGAACTTGGGGGTAGCCATTGGAGGTGTGTGTGTGTGTCTGTGTGTGAGTGTGGGTCTGCATGTGTGTGTGTGTATGTCAGAGGGGGTGTCCATTCCCCTCCCCCCTCCCCTCCCACTAGATAAAATATGTGGCTTTCTTGTAGTTAGCATTCTAGCATCTAGGTCTGGTGTCTACATTTATATCTCTGGTTTTTTAAAATATTCTGCTGCCTTTTTGTTTTTAAATTTTGGTCTTGGCACATCCTTAGATTACTTTGGGACAAACACGCTGTGGTTTGGTATCTTCTTTCAATCATTCCTTGTGTGACTGTCCAGGTCTATAACCTTTGTTAATTGTTTTAAGGTAGTTGAACCTTGTCTTTAGATTTGATATATTTGCTAATAATTACCAAATTAAATCAAATAAATATATTTTACATGTTTGATAAGTGAGATGTTTTAACTGTTGATGCACTGTGTTCGGTATTCAGAGTACCAGATGCCAAGCAAGGGTGTTAACGGTTAAAACTGCTGGGTTCAGAAAATTAAACATAGTTCAGATAATCCTCACCTTGCTGAAAGGTTTTGCACTCTTTATCTTCTTAGTCAGTGCCTGTCCTAATTTTTGACCTGTAATTCTACTGAATGCCGTGCCTTGCATAACTGCAGCGGGATTGTTGATCTTACTTGCCATGGCTATATTTGGAACTGTGTTGACTAACTGCGTTGTGTCAGTTTCCTGCATCATACATTGTTCATCAAGATAGCTGCATCAATGTCAAAACAATGTTGACCTCTTGAATTATCCACAAAGTGGTGATGAGTTCTTATAACATATTATGTTTGAATGAAGGAAATGACTGCGGTTTCTTTGCTTGAATTGAGACTGAACCTACTTACATTTCTGCCTCAGTGTTGCCAGATGCCAGAATCAGTTACTCCTAAAAAAAGTCCTCAAAATCTTCAATTAATTCCCATTCAAATTCCTCACAAATGTTCCCCCACATCTCATTTAAAATCCCCCTATCTGTCATTGACTTCCATACATCTTTACTGTGAAACTTCCCCCATGAATGTTTAAATCCCCTACATACATTTAGGGGAAAGTCTGGCAACCCCACTCTGCGATGTGTGATCTTCTTTGGGAAATAATATACTGATGGCCTCTTTTGTTCATGGTTTTTTACATCATGCAAATAAGAGAGTTGGCTACCCAAAGCTTATAGCGTTTCTCAGATATAAGTGGGCTGACCAGCTAGTTTAAGCCAATTTCTTTTAATTCTGTAGGTCTATTTATTACTCAGGCAAGTTTGTTATTGCAATACAAAGGCTTTAGGGGTAGGAGGACACGTAGAGCTGCGGTGACTAGTCTGAAACTCGTTCCGGTATCAGACCCAGACCCGGACCCGAATCAGAATGTCTAGTTCGGTCCGGTCCTCAACGACAGGTCCTGTTCCTTCCCAGATTAGGTCCCCACCGCTTTAAATTTCAAATAATCTCTCTCTGAACGGTGTAATTCTGAGGAGAAATTCCAGTACAAAATATATCTTTTTTCAATCAGTGTTACCATATTGGGCGGCTGAATTGGACTCCTTTTGACTACGGTGGGCGAGTAAAAATAGTGTTGGGCTGGTTGATGAAATTTGGGCTGCTTTTGTCAAAATTAGGCAGGTTTTAGAAAATATTGTGAAAACAATTTTACTAAATAAGTAGCACAGAAAATACCAGTACCATTTCTCTGCCGGTTGATTTAATTTCCGGTATTAGGGGAATTCCTCGCGTCCACACCCACCAGCACCCCTCCCCCCCCCCCACCCTGGTCGACCGCAGCCCACCCTAATACAGCAGCCTAAAACCGGCCGTGTTATGATTTGGGCTGGTTTTCATTGAATTGGGCAGGTTTTACATTGTGATTGGGCTGGAAACTGTCAATCTGATCTGGCAACACTGTTTTCAATTGGCCTCCATTGGATTACATCGAAGGTTTGAAGTGCGATTATTCAAAAATGCTGCAGTAAAATTTTACAGAAATGGGGTAGAACGTACAAAAGGATCCCTTCTGTCATAAACAAGTGTTTTAATTCTAAAAATGCAGTTTTTTATATTAGCCTGTATTGGGCTACTTGGAAGGTTAGAAGTGGGATTATTCAAACGAACCTATTTAAGGTGGACCAGAAATTTTGAATCGGGAGTCAACTTCAGCATGGTAGGTTACCAATAGCATACCAGGCTACTTAGCTAGAGAGCTGTAGAACTCATAGAGAGTTTTTTCCCAAGCTCTTAATATTGTAACTGATTATGAATATAGCTGAAAAAATGCATGCTCCATCAAAGTAATTATCCTCTAAATCAAAAATGCATTTCTTATGATTATGTGACTGATTGATTTGCCCATGAATCTGAACAGGAGCACTTTAAGAATGCCCACCAAACAGGAAATTGATTGCAGGGAGTACAACACACACCTGAAGCCCCAACTTTCATTCTAGAGCATTTTAATCACTGTGAGCTTGAACTTTCTATGCTTGGATTCCAACAGTATGTGGAGTGTGAAATATGTGAGAAGAGACTAAATGCTGTGGCCAGGGGCGTGCTGTGGCAGTTTCAACAGTTTCAAATGAAATGGGCCCCGAAGAGCAGAGGAGCCCCAAACACCCACGAGACTTTTTGAAAAATGTTTAGTAAGATCTAAATTTTTGAGGTTTACCTATGAACAGCCATGCACTTGCCATTTGTGGCTACATCGTGCCACATCCGGGTACTTTTCTGAACTCTGACCTTTCCATGACAACCATAGATGCAGTTAATTTCTATTTCCATCCATCTGTAAGGTAATAGCCTAAGTTAGAAAGTAAATAAAAATGACTAACATTAAACATCAAAATATTCTGATGTACTACCATTGGGAGCTAGCTACCGCTAATTCATAACATACCTTGCAAACTCCAGCCGGCTCATGTAACTCTGAGTGCTGTGGGATTGCAAAGGCAATCAGGAAGTCCCCCAAGTCTCAGATCTCGGTCGTTAGCAGGCTAGCTCGCAATATTTTATATGGTTCTCTCAATATGGGGACTGCCCATACTGTAGCCTACCACGTAAGCCTAATGTTTACTAGATTGCTTTTTGTTTTTTATTACATGGCAGGGTGTGCATAGAAAAGCTGGTTCTGCCTGCATCAGCAGTCGGGACAGGACATACAGATGGTGGATTATTTTTTATTATTATGTATAATTCAAGAAAAATAGAGATATTGTTATGTTCAGTCAGCATGATTGCAAAGGTGAAAGAGCCACGTGGCACAGGCGAACCAATGGTTTGATAACTTGACTGTACTAATGAAATGTCTGATGGTTCATCTGGTGCAGACTGCTATGAATATTATGGGGGTTGGGGAACACCCATCTCTTCAGACGATATATGAGGAGTCCGTTATCAGACAGGCACAGAAAATAGTGTCTGACCCCACTCACATCTTTTACCCTAAATTCCTACTTCTACCTTCTGGTAAAAGATTCAAGTCCCTCAGTGCAGGCTTACCTGCTATAAACACTCATTCATGGTGATGACAGTTTAGCTTCTTAGTGCTATAAGTTGATGTGAGTTGTTGGCTGCATGGGTGTTGCAATATGTCTTCACTGCTATAACACTTTTTTCATGGTTAATTAATTATTCATTTATTTATTATTTTTCAATTGGCCCACCAACTCCCCCACTTGATGGAGGACACCTTTATTTATACAATTACAATGTTTACATATAACAGTGGTGAAGTCACTTAGATTTTTAAGTGAGGCAGTTATTTTTGTTATGTATTGAGATGGTGTGTTGATTGTAGACAGAGTTGTGTTATGCTAATGCTAACTTGTTTGCATCTTGCAGTGCAGCTTCTGTCATTCTGTTTGTGAAGTCTTCTGCAGACAGGAGGTACTGACACATCCATACCTGTATTATGGAGAGTGCTTCTGATTTGTAGAACAGGTGTTTGGGGGTTTTTCTTCATTATGGTGAGAATTTGTTACGTCCCCTGCCTCTGCTTGCCTGGTAGTGCAGGTGGAGGTAGTTGCTTAATTACCTAATTGCCTGATTGCCTCCATCTGCCTGTGAGCCAACATAAACCCAGCAGTATGAGGCAGGGGAGATCTTTCTTTCCGGTTTCTTTTGGGTGGTTTGTAGTTGGCTGTGTGTTTGTGTTTTGTGGGTTGCATAGAGTTCATTTCTTTGAGATATTCTTTGGGGTTTCTTTTGTGTAGCTTGTGGTTTGCTTTGTGGTTTTGGTGTTTGTGAAGATTCTTTTTGTTTGGTAAACTTTGTGGGTTTTCTTTTGTTTTAGTTTGTGCTTTAGTTTATTTATTCTAATAAATGTCTGAGTTTTTAGATCAGTTTTTAGTCTGAAAGAGTGCTGTATGTTAACATTTTGAAATTATATTGCCTCAAATGTTTGTTTAACACTGAGATCCAAGATAGGAAGTTGAGAACCGTCCTTCTTTGGAAGCTGGAAATAATGAAAATAAAAACTATGTTGGGTTCGATCATGTATATCCCCCTTTTTGTAAGAAGGAAGGAATTTATTCCACTTAAACGTGGGAGTGCTCTCTTGTGTTTGAGAGTGAATGACTCTGTAGAAATGGGGGGTTTCACTTTGACCTGGAGTCTGTAGCCCTTGGCTATTGTCTGTAGCCCTTGGCTATATTAGCGCTGCAGTGTCCTATATGCTCTTCCGGGAGGGCGATAGCCTCCTTTAGCATTGGACATGCTACTGTCTGTCAGACCCAAACTTGGTGCAATTGGATGCTTCTATGGAGGTCTGGACCGGATGTCATTCCCTAGAGTTGGCTTTCAAACACAAGATGATGAAAGAGGAGTTTATTTATGGCACCAATGCAGTGATTTGGTCAAGCAGAGATGCACACTTCAGTCAGTGTGTAAGTAAGCCACGTACTTTGGATGCGCTGTAAGAGAAAGAGTACTTAATCATGACTAAATATGAGAGTTGCCAATAACCATGAATAGAAAGCTTTAACAGTATTAAAATAATCATTTTATATACAAGACATGGCAAGATGGACTGGACACTATGCTATAAGAGAGGAGAGGACATGCACCTGAAGAGATTGTAAGATTAAGAAACGGAACACAAAGAAATTGTGATGCATACCAAAAATGCTTTTTATGAAAGGACTTTGGATAATGAAGTAAATTGTTTGAGCTTCCCTTAAATGCTATCCAGAGATCATCTCCCACAATCCACACTAGTTTACATTTGACAAAATGAAGTCTGACCTGACCAAAACTCTAGTACCTATCGCCATCCCCAGGAGACCCCCCCACCCCCCACCCTAAAAGGACAGGGGTGCTGTATGGTAATTATACTGACAGTAAATAAGGGGCATTGTACTACTGGTGTGCCCTAATGATTGAATCTCTCATTCCTGTATGTGTTGCATGTCCTCCTGCAAGGGTTTACAGTGATGGTCCTTCTAAGGACTGTTTTATACTTCTGTGTAGGCTGCATAGTTTGCGTGATTTGCATTGTGTGCGACATTTGCAAATGTCAGAGCATTTATATGGCATGTTGTACAGGTACAGGTTGTGATTTTCCACCCACTTATCTTCAATTCCATATCGTTCATATCCTTTAACAAACTTTTATCACATCCATACTGTATGCTATGGGAACGAGGCACAGATGAGGCAGACAGTGCTGGCAACATGCCTGTAGAGGACTTTTATTGTGACAGCGGTATCACAATGAATTAAGACGGGAAAAGTGAAACACAAGACGAGATCAAGCTACTCAAATGTTGGGGATAGCAAAAGTGCTAGGGCAGTGCAGGTGGGTCCAAAATTGAGGCCATGAGGAGGGGCACGTCCGAGTCTGCCAAAAAAAAAGAGAAAAAAAACGAGAATCAGAGACTCTGTTAGTCACTCAGTGAGGGGAAAGCCAGCACACCACTGGAGTGAGACCACGAGACCAATATAGGGCCAGCAGCTACTCAGGCAAAGGGGAAAGTGGTGTGGAAAATGCACTGGTATGCTGCCGGTGGCCTGACTGTATCTCAGGTCCAGGTCTGAGTGCGGAGTGTAGGTGCTGAAACTCAGCCCTGTCCCTCCGGCGCTGTCCAGGTCTGAGTGCGGAGTGGAGGTGCTGAAACTCAGCCCTGTCACTCTGGCGCTGTCCATGGTGCTGCAGGCTGGCCGGTGAGACACAGGTGAAGTGGAGCAGAGTGGTGGCTGTTGGCAGGGAGGGGCGTGGCTCCAAAGGTCCACAACACAATACCTATATATGAGCATGTGCATTACTTCCTGTTTCTTAAGTGAATATGCCTTTAGCTGTCTGTTAGCTTGCATTGCTGTTGGAAGTTTGTCACAGAAAACTAAAGGAAATAAGGAAACAAATTCACTGTCTACTCTGAAAAATATATGTTGTCTTTTACATCTTTCATGTGCCTATGATTGAACTCTAAAACTTACACTCTTTGCTTATTGCACTTTAATTGTGGGAGTAGACCTCTAGCTATTCCCGACTATGGGAATGACTATGTTTTTTATTCCTCTGTGACGGCACAGCCGTGGCCGGAGGCATTATGTTTCCGGGTTGTCCGTCCGTCCGTCCATCCTTCCATCCGTCCATCCCTCCGTCCCGATACTCGGGAACGCGTTGTCTCAGGAACACCTTGAGGAAATTTCTTAAAATTTGGCACACACGTCCACTTGAACTCAAGGATGAACTGATTATATTTTGGTGGTCAAAGGTCAAAGGCCAAGGTCACTGTGACCTCACGCCCTTCCCATTCTCTCGGGAACGCGTTATCTCAGGAATGCCTTGAGTGAATTTCTTCAAATTTGACACAAACGTCCATTTGGACTCAAGGATGAACTGATTAGATTTTGGCGATCAAAGGTCAAGGTCACTGTGACCTCACAACACGTTTTTGGCCATAACTCAAGAATTCATATGCAAATTATGACAACGTTTAACACAGATTATGACAAATTATGACAACGTCTAGTAGGATAAAATGATGAAGTGATGACATTTTATATCCAAACTGGCTACTGGTTGGCGGAGGCATATAACCGCAAGGCGGTATTTCTAGTTTAATTTTGTTTTTATTCTATTTTATGTACTTTGTACTTTCTTTGTTCCTTTTGCTTTTATTTATGTAAAACACACTGGGTTGCCTCTATGTATGAAGTGTGCTATAGAAATAAATTTTGATTGATTGATTGATTGATTGATTGATTGATCTTTACTTTTGGTGGTGGCCAAACATCCTACAGCACTGAAAACTAACTCAAGGTCCTCTCTGATAGATGGCAGCTGCATGTCAAGTATAGGATGGGAGGGTTAAGCCCAGAGAAAAGATCATAGAAAAGGTAGATGAGCCCTTTGCCCCAATTCAGAGAACTTACAGTATAAGAAATGGGGACATTTGGGTCAGAATTACATCTGTAGAACTGTCAGAGTTCAGTCCAGCAGGATGTTTAATTTTCAGGTCCAAAATACTGCAGTTGGAGAGTGTAACACAGACATCTTCCTCAGAGCAGCATCAACTGTAAAATCCTGAATTTCACTCTTCATCGCTGAACACTGTCATTGGGCCATTCCCCATATTAGATATGGACATGCTTCATGTATACATAATATAATAATACTATATTAACTGTTCTTTTCAGACTGAACAGCTGTGACCTCACAGAGAAGTCCTGTAATATTGTGGCCTCAGCTCTCCAGTCATCAGACTCACCCCTGAGAGATCTGGACCTCAGCTACAATAACCTGGGAGATTCAGGAGTGGAACTGCTCTGTGCTGGACTGATGAGTCCAAACTGTAAACTACAGAGACTGGGGTGAGTAGTGCTGTGTACTGTGTGACATTAACTAAATAGAATTACTGATTATAGCAATGTAAGAGTTTGAATTTTGTCACAGGGAAAACTAATTTCCTGACTCCATTCATTTTCAGCCTGTAACCTAAATGTTTGTGTGAATGTGAGTTTGCTCATAAGATTATTGACTGGGGTGTGCTCATAAGACATGATGGGCAGCTTGAACCTGAATCCTGGACAGAGAGACAAGCTACTGCTGCCAGGCATTCATCTAAGTGTTCTCTGACATTAAGATCTTCAATCCTGGGAGGTAAATGTCATGCTCATCCAGGAATCTAAAACCAACACCTGGGATTAAGCTAATTATGATTAACCCCATTTGGGTAGCGAGACTATATAAATATCACAAGGCATGACTTCTATATTATTCTATTAAATAAAATTTGACTGACCCATGAGCTGCATATCCTGCTAGTGAATCTAACAATATGCCCGGTGAGTACCTCAGTACGGGTGTTACCCCAAAACTTTAAGTTACTGTCGCTACCCTGGTTCTCCGAAACACAGAGTAGAGAGATCTACATATGGGAAACAACATCCGGTCATCCAATTTCATCAAGTGTAGCTTTGACAGCCAGTAGCACATTCAATGTTACAGGAGACTACTGCCCGCCTGGAAGAACATATGGGACACTGCAGTGCTACTACTCTTCATATTGACTTCTCATGTGTGGCAAGCAGGGCAGTGTAAACACCTCACAGCTAGACCAATGAGGGTTTGTAGCTGGAGGGGAAGGCATCGCGTGTTCTTCCCTTGGCTGGTGTGATTCAAACCGGAGATGTTAGTTATTTTTTTAGTTAGTTGGTTATTTTTCCTCTGTTCGTAAGAACAGGGCACAATTATAATTAAGAATGCACTGGTTCCGTTGCCACGGGTCAGATATGAAGGCGTTGCTTCATATCCCGCTTAAAACTGGCCTGAAACGGACCAGTAGCATTCTGGTTACTCTCCGTTCGTAAACGGGGCTATGCTGTCATCAGAGATATATCTGATATGTCGCCGGACTGTTAATATTCTAATGGGAGCATCAGAATACTCACAAATGAGCGGAACAACACATCAAATATATTCATGACCCCAGCAAGTAAGCGTAACGGTTATTAAGGTTTACTCTCGTATTAATCTGACTCCATATTAAATTATAATTTAGAATTTGGTTTTAACTGTACGTGGAACTTGGGAGTGGTTACACTCGACTCTATCTTGTCATTTGCCATCATTCCTCAATATATGCTCCCGGGTTTAACACTATTGTTAAATCTCAGTTCGGTGAAGCCCCCAGAGGGTAGGAAGCGGACCACCATAATACATGCCTTCCTTGTATGGATAGTGCATCGATAGTTATGAGCCCAGGACGGTGCGTATCTATCGGGTTCCTTCAGGCGAATTTGACAAGGACCGGCGTATAACGCCCATGGGTCCTCTTAAGCCAAACCACCAGAACCAATACCACCAATCCCTTTAGCGGGCAGATCGTGGTCGCCTATCTAACTTGAAGACCTCACTAAAGACTTTTACTGTACTAGACCCCTGATCAGTAGGTCCTAGTCAAAATTGTCCCCCTGAGTATTTAAACGGAATTAAGGCTGAAAAGAAGAGAAAAGTGATTAGAGTCACAAAGACCACGCAAGTTAAAAATAAGAAGAATTTATTGAACAGGCAGGTAGGTCATTAGCTTCAAATTAACAATCAATTAGAAAAGATAGAAAGTTTTAAAACATAAATAAAGAGTAAAAATTCTTACCCAGCCTGTTTAGCTACACACAAAACACAGAGTATGCGCAATGTGGGAAGTCGATTACGATCTTCCTTGTATAGCTATATACACCGAGCACAGAGTATGTGCGCTGTGGGAAGTCGGTTACGATCTTCCATTTCTATCTACGCACATAGCACAGAGTATGTGCAATGTGGGAAGTCGGTTACGATCTTCCATTTCTGTCTATAGGCTACACAGAGCACAGAGTATGTGCACTGTGGGAAGTCGGTTACGATCTTCCTCGATTGCTTTGTCTCCCTTCCTTTTAGGCCAAATCCCGCATTTGATCGAGGCGGCATTGCCATAAATTAACCTGTCCGAATAGAATTTGGAATTTCGGCCCCCACCATTTGGAGGCGGTTGTAAAAACAATCAGTGAGGAAATTGGGAAAAGGAGAGGATTACCAGAGAGGACATTCCATTGTGCCAATTTTTCCCTGAGTTTCTGTAACTATGTTTTATTAAATTTTATTTGGTATGAAACATATTTCATTCAATTTCTCAAATTTTCCTGAATATGTACATACCAAACATGTCCAGAGGATGTAATATTATGGTGCAGTTGTCATGAAAATACCCTTTTGGTGTACCATTTTACATGTAATCCATGTTATTATTACATAGGTTATAATATAGTAATACAATGAACACATATGCATGGTTTGTAGAACTTTCCAGAGTTTGTAAATATGATGAACAGATGGTATATAGTCCAGAATCAGAAGAGGAATAAAAAGGGTAATGACAGAGGGGACCACAGAGGGGCACTGTGTTACTGTCAAGCACAGTTGCCCCACCATTCGGCCAGAGGTCTGGTGATCTTTTTCCCCTTAATGGCCCCAACACACACACCCCCACAACCCTAGACAAAGAGACTAGGTCCCCTTATCTTAGTCGTGTCCAGATGGTAGCATTCCAGAGAGTCAAAGGCCAGCTCAACCGTAGGAAGTCCGAGCAACTTATTGTTTTATTACATGGCTCTGGGTTTTTTGAAGTCCAGGATGAGATTCAGCCGGCAGGCTCGTCCAAATGCCAGCCTTTCCTGGTTCCCAGTTTGACTCCCCTCTTACAGCTCCCCCCTCTGGCCCAATGGGGGACACACTCAAAACGTCCCCCCAAGGGGTCATGGACACTTTCCCAGAGGGTTGGCGCCGGAGGTCCAGGGTCGTAGGGCTGATGGTGGGAATACCTGGGAAGGCTGAGATCAAGGGTTGTGTGGGTTGAGGTGTGTATGGTAGGGAGCGGATCAGATGTTGGAGTGAAGATGGGAACTTTTGTGCCCCAGATGACCTGTTGCACTAAGTCCATTTCATCAGTCAGGGCCCGTGTTCTTAAGTACAGGGAAAAAACTCACAAGACAGCTGACAGTGACGGAGGAACTTTGGACCCGGAGGTGCCCTCTCGAGCGAATCTATCGAAGCAAAGTCTTGGAGAAACTGTACTTAAGGTTGACATCCACGGGGCTTTGCAGAGGTTGAACCTAAACAAACTTAATGGGATTATGGGGAAAAAGGTTTGTAAGACATGGTATATATGAATGAGGTAGTTGGGAGTTTCATGACAACTGCATTATGTGGTAAATATGATTTTTTGTCCTTCTCATGGTAATATCCTTTGTAATTTTGGATAAACTGGATTTGGGGAAATTAAAAAGAAAGGAGACAAATCCAATACATTTTATATGGATGGTTATTGAAAGTGATAAAAATAAAAATAAAAAACAATGATAATAAACGTACAGTATAAAAATAAAGAAAAAACACAAAAAACATAATTTAAGACATATAAGATAAGTAGTGTTCGGAAACATACAATACCTACATACATACATACATCCAGACATACATACAAACATTTATAAGAAAGTTGAAAATCACTGGAATGGTAATTACTGTAAAATAGTTTAATTGAAGCAGACTGAAGAAATGTTGTCTAATACTATGTGTTAATGGTATAAGAGAAATTCATAATTGCACCAAGAAACTCATAGAATCACGTAGGATAGTGTTTCTATTGTGTCCTATATGTGCGCTATTTGGGATTGGATGTGTGCTGGTTTGTGTGCTCTTTTTAGATTAGATGACTGTGAAGTTCTTAATGGGATGGGTGGATCCCCTAATGTAACAAATTGGGTGTTGTAAAATTTGCTCGGGTGCTACACCAGGGGGCCTGCTTAAAGTCAGGAGTTTGCTAACTGAGCTGCTGACGTGATTATGACCCCTTCAGAGATTTCCACCCCCCTGGTCCGTCACAATGCTTGAGGTGCTAAATTCTTTGCCTGTAGTTGGGCAAAGAAGAGAAAATCTATGCAGGGTTACGGGCTGCATACTTCAGAGGTTAAACCACAACTGATGAAAAATAAAAAGATGAAAAAACAAAAAGAAAATCAGACACTCTCTTGGGAGTGTAGGTTTATTGCTTCTTAAACATTCAACAACTGACAGAGAAGGGGGAGAAACAGAGAACAAGACGGACAGGGGGGAGAAGGGAGAAAGAAGAAAAGAGGAACAGTAAATGGAAAGGAAGGAGGGAATATAAGGAGAGAAAATGTGGAAAAATAGAATAAAGAGAAACCAGTAAGCCAGTCCTTGTCATAAAATGACCCCCCTCTCAACATTTTAATGTTAAAAGACAAACTTGATGTAAACTTAGGAGTAATTGCTTATTCTCCTTATTTATTTATTTATTTATTTATTTATTTATTTATTTATTTATTTGACATATATGTAGTTTGGAAGACTCTTCCTTAAATAATTTTCCTTGCAGGCACAGATGATACTGGCCCTTATTAGTTGGGTTAAAGCTTGATGACATTATGTTCATTTATGGCATTGACTGGCTTAGCAATGGTTTGATAAAGATTCTAATATGTATATTTTGTGCTATGGTGAAATTCACACAAAAATACCATTAGATCTCTTAGTATGTAGCATGCCTTGGCTGATTTAATTGGCACCCAAGTAAGTCTGTTAGTGAATTTCTAACAGTTCCTAAATGACGTGCACAGGCATGCGTTAATAATTAATATATTATTATTTTATATTATTCATTAAAATCCCCTGATTTCATCCTTGTGCCGCTAAGACACACAGAATAAAAACCCAGATGAAAACAATAGGGTGCACCAGAATTCACTGCACTTTTTTGAAAGCGAGCTTTCTAAAGATAGGTGAATGGAGGCACACCTATGCCTACATAACTAAATTTAGCTCTAGGCTAATGATTATTTTATTTAGAATAGGCCAAAGGCTATTTTTTGTTGGTTCTAGGCCATTTTAGAATTTCATCTTCTACACTGGCTTATCTCAACAATTTTATAAACCCTAACCTCTTTATTTAATTAATGGTACACCACTGGTTACTGAGACAGATGACACAAGCCAAGGACCCTGGTTCCAGCACCTCAGAAATTCAGAAGTTCTGTGTCCTGATACCTTTTCACCAGTCTCAGAGGTCTTTAGACATGAGTCCCACATGTAGCAAATTCCAGACGGTCGCCACCCTTGTTGTAGCCTGCGGCTACACTTTCAGAGGGATGGAGACTTGCATCTGCCGTGGCACTCAGCGGTCCTGCGACATTACATCGGGCGCGATACTCAGGGGTCCAGTGACCACACTGGTACCGGCCTCGATCTCTGAGACTTAAAGTATGGTTCCCTCCGGACAGATACGCACAGTTTCAAAACTTGGTGCAGCTGCAGTCTGCACTGTCAGAGGTCTTGAGACGTGTGTACTGCCGCAGGGCCATACCTGGGTTTAAGGATCAGCACAGACTCTGCTTTCAGGTCTGGAACTTCGAAGCCGAGGTTATGCACCTGATTCAGCATTCAGCAGTATTTTAATATTATTTAATTTAATTATAATACGAAGCTTGCTACTTTTCCTGGGTTAGCCCCCTAGCAAAGTTCAAACTTCCTAGCATGTGCATTCTATGATTGCACACGCTTACTGTCAGCTATAAACCTTCAAAATGTACTGGCTTTTCACCAGCGCCTCATTCTCTCCTGTATTTGAGCAAGGCTTTCTGCGCCTCTGCACAGAAACAGTAGTAAGCGCCTTGCAGCAAAAAACCCTTTCTTTCTACAAACGTTACATTTTCGTACACATACGCAATCATCTACGGCTATAGGCTAGTTTTTCCTAGAACGCATTCTGCCGTATTAGCACAACACATTTTCTAAAAACATGCCAGCCTAAGCTTCTCTCTTTCCCTGTTCATGAATTCCCCGAAGGGTAGTAATATGGAAAATGCCTGGTTTCTACGGTCCCAGGCCTGTCTGGGATATGTCGATCCCCTACACAGTGGCTAAAAACTCTCCCTAGCACAGGCTAATATATGAGAATTTTGTCACTCACCGCACCAAGGATCAGGAAAACCAGAGAAGGAAATGTGAAATACCCACAGTGAGGGTCTCACGCCGGGATGAAAAACACCAACAGACACTTCAGGGAACAAACTCCAGATACTTCCAATCACGTCGGGGTCACCACTTGTAAACACCTCACAGCTAGACCAATGAGGGTTTGTAGCTGGAGGGGAAGGCATCGCGTGTTCTTCCCTTGGCTGGTG
This sequence comes from Anguilla pacifica, assembly GCA_039654925.1. NCBI lineage: Eukaryota > Metazoa > Chordata > Actinopteri > Anguilliformes > Anguillidae > Anguilla > Anguilla pacifica. The sequence goes on from CM077299.1 coordinate 6,078,427, forward strand.
TGATTCAAACCGGAGATGTTAGTTATTTTTTTAGTTAGTTGGTTATTTTTCCTCTGTTCGTAAGAACAGGGCACAATTATAATTAAGAATGCACTGGTTCCGTTGCCACGGGTCAGATATGAAGGCGTTGCTTCATATCCCGCTTAAAACTGGCCTGAAACGGACCAGTAGCATTCTGGTTACTCTCCGTTCGTAAACGGGGCTATGCTGTCATCAGAGATATATCTGATATGTCGCCGGACTGTTAATATTCTAATGGGAGCATCAGAATACTCACAAATGAGCGGAACAACACATCAAATATATTCATGACCCCAGCAAGTAAGCGTAACGGTTATTAAGGTTTACTCTCGTATTAATCTGACTCCATATTAAATTATAATTTAGAATTTGGTTTTAACTGTACGTGGAACTTGGGAGTGGTTACACTCGACTCTATCTTGTCATTTGCCATCATTCCTCAATATATGCTCCCGGGTTTAACACTATTGTTAAATCTCAGTTCGGTGAAGCCCCCAGAGGGTAGGAAGCGGACCACCATAATACATGCCTTCCTTGTATGGATAGTGCATCGATAGTTATGAGCCCAGGACGGTGCGTATCTATCGGGTTCCTTCAGGCGAATTTGACAAGGACCGGCGTATAACGCCCATGGGTCCTCTTAAGCCAAACCACCAGAACCAATACCACCAATCCCTTTAGCGGGCAGATCGTGGTCGCCTATCTAACTTGAAGACCTCACTAAAGACTTTTACTGTACTAGACCCCTGATCAGTAGGTCCTAGTCAAAATTGTCCCCCTGAGTATTTAAACGGAATTAAGGCTGAAAAGAAGAGAAAAGTGATTAGAGTCACAAAGACCACGCAAGTTAAAAATAAGAAGAATTTATTGAACAGGCAGGTAGGTCATTAGCTTCAAATTAACAATCAATTAGAAAAGATAGAAAGTTTTAAAACATAAATAAAGAGTAAAAATTCTTACCCAGCCTGTTTAGCTACACACAAAACACAGAGTATGCGCAATGTGGGAAGTCGATTACGATCTTCCTTGTATAGCTATATACACCGATCACAGAGTATGTGCGCTGTGGGAAGTCGGTTACGATCTTCCATTTCTATCTACGCACATAGCACAGAGTATGTGCAATGTGGGAAGTCGGTTACGATCTTCCATTTCTGTCTATAGGCTACACAGAGCACAGAGTATGTGCACTGTGGGAAGTCGGTTACGATCTTCCTCGATTGCTTTGTCTCCCTTCCTTTTAGGCCAAATCCCGCGTTTGATCGAGGCGGCATTGCCATAAATTAACCTGTCCGAATAGAATTTGGAATTTCGGCCCCCACCATTTGGAGGCGGTTGTAAAAACAATCAGTGAGGAAATTGGGAAAAGGAGAGGATTACCAGAGAGGACATTCCATTGTGCCAATTTTTCCCTGAGTTTCTGTAACTATGTTTTATTAAATTTTATTTGGTATGAAACATATTTCATTCAATTTCTCAAATTTTCCTGAATATGTACATACCAAACATGTCCAGAGGATGTAATATTATGGTGCAGTTGTCATGAAAATACCCTTTTGGTGTACCATTTTACATGTAATCCATGTTATTATTACATAGGTTATAATATAGTAATACAATGAACACATATGCATGGTTTGTAGAATTTTCCAGAGTTTGTAAATATGATGAACAGATGGTATATAGTCCAGAATCAGAAGAGGAATAAAAAGGGTAATGACAGAGGGGACCACAGAGGGGCACTGTGTTACTGTCAAGCACAGTTGCCCCACCATTCGGCCAGAGGTCTGGTGATCTTTTTCCCCTTAATGGCCCCAACACACACACCCCCACAACCCTAGACAAAGAGACTAGGTCCCCTTATCTTAGTCGTGTCCAGATGGTAGCATTCCAGAGAGTCAAAGGCCAGCTCAACCGAAGGAAGTCCGAGCAACTTATTGTTTTATTACATGGCTCTGGGTTTTTTGAAGTCCAGGATGAGATTCAGCCGGCAGGCTCGTCCAAATGCCAGCCTTTCCTGGTTCCCAGTTTGACTCCCCTCTTACAGCAGTCTTGGTGGATCTCTCCACCGGGGTTACAACAGTTACCTAAAGTTCTCTTTCATCATCTCGTGCTTGAGATACACCTTTGGGGAGTTATGAACGGCTCCCAGAATGCCTTATGCTCACAACTGAGATGCTGTCAGGCCAGCAAAGGATGCCTTCTCCCCTGAGGGGAGGGTGGTATCTGGCACATCCAAGTAGGGAAGTACTGAAGACTTTCCACTGCCCAAAGCTATAGCCAGGACCCAGGAACAATGTGAAGTAGTAACCCCATAGCAGATGAGGGGAGATGTGTGCACCTCGCACAGAGCTCACCCCCAGAACTGAGTGGACTACCGGCCTCAGGCAGTGGAACCTAGCAACAGTATCTGGAGAAACCCAGCCTGCGGCTGAATAAATATCCTGTTAGGAGACCCCATGAATAGGGCCCACGATGCAGCCATGTCCCCTCATTGAATGAGCCCTCAGGCCTAAGGGGGGTGTTATCCTCTTTGAATCATATGCCATAACAATAGCTTCCACAAGCCAATGGGACAGCTGCTGCTTAGAGATACTTTTCCTTTGCAGGCAGGTGCCCAGGTAACTAAGAGCTGGTCGCTCTTTCTAAAAGCCTTAGTCTTTGCCATAAATGTGTGGAGAACACACACAGGACACAGCATATGCAGCCTATGCTGCTCTTCAGAGGAGAAAGGTGGTGGGTGAAAAGCGGCAAGCTTCCAACACCTGTGATCAATCTCAAGCTTTTTAGCAACAGGCAGAGAACAGTGACCCCCCCTTCATGAGCCTGTGAATTAGGGGGTGCTGCCTCACTGCATGGTCTTTCAACCCAACATGACAAGCAGTGATAGCTGCCAGGTAGACCTTAATGGTAGGAAAAGATTTCTCTTTATCCATAAGGTTCTGTGAAAAGCACAGCACGTCAGAAACAGAGCTCTGGTAAGGCACTGACTGACGAGAGGCACACCATCTTTCTAACACCTGACACTTATTATCATAAAGTGACCTGGTAGAGGGCTCTCTCGTGCTCTAGATGGTTGCAGTCACGCGAGGGGGAAGCCCCAATGCGTTGAGGTTATGCCTCTCACGGGCCAAGCCCATAGAGCTACTCGCTCAGGGCAGGGGTGGTGTATTTCCCCGTTCATCTGAGACAGGAGGTCCGTGCGTAGCGGGAGCGTGCATGGCTGTACATAAAGGAGAGGGATAATCACTGCAGTAACATTTCCACATCTGGGTATGGAGACACCATTCCCCATACAGTGGGCTTCTCCTTGTCAGCAGATCAGCGCTCGTGTTCAGAATTCCTGGAACATCAATCAATCAATCAATCAATCAAATTTTATTTGTATAGCGTATTTCACAGCAATTGTCACCATACGCTTCACAGACAACCCTGGCCTAGACCCCCACAGGAGCAAGCCTAAAGCAACATGGGTCACGCGTAACCACAGAAAGTGACGGCTGCTCCAGACCAACAGTCTGTGGGCTAGACCATGGAGCTGGAGGGAGCGCATGCCACCTTGGTGATTGACAAATGCTACCGCAGTCATTATAGCAGCGTGCGAGCACATGATGTCCTCTTAGACAGGGAAGAAAATATCTTAGAGCTGTCCATATAGTTAATAGCTAAAAGAAAATTGATTCACCATGTAACCCTCCTGAGACCCCCCACCCCAGAGAGGGATGTGTGTGTCCTTTTTTCTGTATGAAAACGATCCTGAGAGGGGTTCCCTGAATGTAAAAGTCTGTGTTTTCCCAGTGACACAGAGTTACAGAGCGCTTGTGTGTCACCATGAGACGGCGATGGAGATCGCACACGGGGCTGAGGTAGAGGGATGAAATCCACCTCATAAAGCCCCTCATTCTTAACAGCCCCAGTGGCAAAACCTGAGAGGCTGGCACCATCAGCCCCTGTAGTCTGAGGCATGTGTGATACTGCACTCTTGAGCCGGGCTTGAAATGAGAGAGACATACTCTGAGAGATAAAATGCAGTCCGCTGATAGGCAAGCTCACATGGATACAGAGTATAAATCCTCTCCCAAGAACGTTTCACTCCGGGATGGGGAGAGATTGCTCTTGGGGAGGTTTACTCTGAAACCAAGAGACAACAGATGTGTCAGAACTCGCTGAGTGTCCTGCACAACTCTGAGTTTTGAATTGGCAATGATCAGCCAATCGTCTGTATAAGTCAGTATTCTGAGCCTCATTAGTCTCAGTGGAGCCAGACCCACCTCTACACAACGACAGAACACCCGTGGACTCAGGGAAAGGCCGAAGGGTGGAACTGTGTATTTGTAGCAAACACCGCGATGGGCGAAGCGGAGGAATTTTGTGTGAGGGGAATAAATGCTTACGTGAAAGAAGGCATCTTTCAGATTTACTGATGTGAAATAGTGATGTTAAGTTAATTAAGTGTTAATTCTTAATTATGTTGATTGATGAATTTCTATAGATTAAAAGGTTAAATTTCAATGAACTATTTCAATAAATAACCTAATGTTGGTGATTATATTTTAAATTAAATAGACGTTTCTAAAATGTTAAATTAGAGAGTCACGGTTCCCTTGACTGGCAGCATTAGTGGAACGTTATTGGTCCATTCCTGGAACATCAGTGCCATCTGAGCGTGTCTTCTCAGCTGCTGGTCTCACCTTCAGCACCTTCACATGCTCATACTCCTTAACAAAAATGCTAAAGTATTAAGTTAAGTATATTAAAAGTCATCCTTTTTATAGGCCATGGAGTAGATTTTAATCTAATCAGTTAAGCATAATTAATCAATTATTGGGTGCCGACGATTGATTAAAAGAATTGCACAAAATTTTCCAATCGTTCTGACATATTGAATGTGAAAGAGTGCTGTATGTTGACATTTTGAAATTATATTGCCTCAAATGTTTGTTTAACACTGAGATGCAAAATAGGACGTTGAGAACCGTCCTTCTTTGGGAGCTGGAAATAATGAAAATAAAAACTATGTTGGGTTTGATCTCTGGGAACCACACGTATTTCCCCCTTTTTGTAAGAGGGAAGGAATTTATTCCTCTTAAACATGGGAGCGCTCTCTTGTGTTTGAGAGTAAATGACTCTGTTGAAATGGGGGGTTTCACTCTGAACTGGAGTCTGTAGCCGTTGGCTATTGTCTGTAGCCCTTAGCTATAGTAGCGCTGCAGTGTTCTATGTGCTCTTCCAGGAGGGCGGTAGCCTCCTTTTGCATTGGACATGCTACTTTCTGTCAGCGCCAAACTTGGTATAATTGGATGCTTCCATGGAGGTCTGGACCGGATGTCATTCCCTAGAGTTGGCTTTCAAACACAAGATGATGAAAGAGGAGTTTATTTATGGCACCAATGCAGTGATTTGTTCGAGCAGAGATGCACACTTCAGTAAGTGTATAAGTAAGCCACGTACTTTGGATGCACTGTAGGAGAAAGAGTACTTTATCATGAATAAATATGAGAGTTGCCAATAACCATGAATAGAAAGCCTTAACAGTGTTAAGAGGCAATTATTTCATTTACAAGACATGGACTTTGGATAATGAAGGAAATAGTTTGAGCTTCCCTTAAATGCTATCCAGAGAACATCTCCCACAATCCACACTAGTTTACATTTGACAAAATGAAGTCTGACCTGACCAAAACTCTAGTACCTTCCGCAATCCACAGGAGACCCCCCCCCCCCCCTACAGGGCCAGGGGTGCTGCATGGTAATTATACTGACAGTAAATAAGGGACTTTGCACTACTGGTGTGCCCTAATGATTGAATCTATCATTCCTGTATGTGTTGCATGTCCTCCTGCAAGGGTTTACAGTGATGGTCCTTCTATGGACTGTTTTATACTTCTGTGTAGTCTGCATAGTTTGCATGATTTGCATTGTGTGTGACATTTGTAAACGGGCAGAGCATTTATATGGCATGTTGTACAGGTACAGTTTGCGATTTTCCAACCACTTACAGATACCTTCAATTCCATGTCTTTCATCTCCTTTAATAAACTTTTATCACATCCATACTGTATGCTGTGTGAATGAGGCACAGATGAGGCAGACAGTGCTGGCAATATGCCTGTAGAGGGCTTTTATTGTGACAGCGGTATCACAATGAATTAAGACGGGAAAAGTGAAACACAAGACGTGATCAAGCTACTCAAATGTTGGGGATAGCAAAAGTGCTAGGGAAGTGCAGGTGGGTCCAAAATTCAGGCCACGAGGAGGGGCACGTCCAAGTCTGCCACAACAAAAAAAAAAAAAAAAAAACAAGAATAGGAAACTCTGTTAGTCACTCAGTGAGGGGAAAGCCAGCACACCCCTGGAGTGAGACCACGAGACCAATATAGGGCCAGCAGCTACTCAGGCAAAGGGGAAAGTGGTGTGGAAAATGCACTGGTATGCTGCCGGTGGCCTGACTGTATCTCAGGTCCAGGTCTGAGTGCGGAGTGGAGGTGCTGAAACTCAGCCCTGTCCCTCTGGCGCTGTCCAGGTCTGAGTGCGGAGTGGAGGTGCTGAATCTCAGCCCTGTCCCTCCGGTGCTGTCCAGGTCTGAGTGAAGAGTGGATGTGCTGAAACTCAGCCCTGTCCCTCCGGTGCTGTCCAGGTCTGAGTTCGGAATGGAGCTGCTGAAACTCAGCCCTGTCCCTCCGGCGCTGTCCAGGTCTGAGTGCGGAGTGGAGGTGCTGAAACTCAGCCCTGTCTCTCTGGTGTTGTCCATGGTGCTACAGGTTGGCCGGTGAGACACAGGTGAAGTGGAGCTGAGTGGCAGCTGATAGCAGGGAGGGGCGGGGCTCCAGAGGCCCACACCACAATATATATATATGAGCATGTGCATTACATCCTGTTACAATGAATCTGCCTTTAGCTGTGTGTTAGTTTGCAGTGCTGTGGGAAGTTTGTCACAAAATACCAAAAGGAAATAAGCAAAGTCGGTGTCCACTCATACACACATTTTGCCTTATGGCAAAATGTGTGTATGAGTGGACACCGACTTTGCTTATTTCCTCCTTGTGATTGCCTTTTACATCTTTACTTTTGGTGGTGGCCAAACATCCTACAGTACTGATAATTAACTCACTGTCCACTCTGAAAGATGGCAGCTCCACGTCTAGTATGGGATGGGAGGGTTAAGCCCAGAGAAAAGATCATAGAAAAGGTAGATGAGCCCATTGCCCCAATTCAGAGAACTTACAGCGTAAGAAAAGGGGACATTTGGGTCAGAATTACATCTGTAGAACTGTCAGAGTTCAGTCCAGCAGGATGTTTAATTTTCATGTCCAAAATACTGCAGTTGGAGAGTGTAGTACAGAGATATTCCTCAGAACATCATCAACTGTATAATCCTGAATTTCACTCTTGATCGCTGAACACTGTCATTGGCACATTTCCCATATTAGGTACATGCTTCATGTATACCTAATATAATAATACTATAATATATTAACTCTTCTTTGCAGACTGAACAACTGTGAACTCACACAGAAGTGCTGTGATATTGTGGCCTCAGCTCTCCAGTCATCAAACTCACCCCTGAGAGATCTGGACCTCAGCTACAATAATCTGGGAGATTCAGGAGTGAAGCTGCTCTGTGCTGGACTGATGAGCCCAAACTGTAAACTGCAGAGACTGGGGTAAGTAGTGTGTGATCTTAACTAAATAGAATTTGTGATTATGGTTCTATTCAATGAAATATTAAAATTCTCTTTCTCTCTCAGTTTACTCCTCTGTTCACCAGCATTCTTTCTTTGCCCATATATACCTTACTCCTCTATCACAACAAGCAAATGAAAGCAGGATAAAACCTTTTGAGGGTTGCCAGGTTTGTGGTTCCTGAGCAGAATGTAAGGTTTCAGTGGAGTCTGTAGTACCAGGTCACAGGTGATGACTGGATGCTGAGTGTCTGATTGACATGGTAAAAGATTGACTGCCTGTATAGTAAAATGTTTCAGGTCTGTCACACATTGCAGTCTACATCCATCTCCATCATTCACTACCTGCTATGAACTCTAATGAAATCCATACATTTACCCCACTCTCTTTCACACACTGACATTTTGATGAAGGTGAGTTTTACTCCTTCATCACACACCTGTGTGTGCTGCAGGATTGTGGTGTTTCTGAAAGGATTGCGAATAAAATGGTATTTTATTCTGCTGGTAAAGCGGAACATTAACTCGCCGGCAGGGTATGTGTGTACATCATGGTGGGAGAGTGTCCATCTGAACTGTGAGCTGCTGTTTAGATGCAGTGTTACATCGTTTAGTTTAGTCACTCTTCTGTGGTTCCAGTGCCAAGTCATAGTCTGGATATTATACCATTGTAAGCAGTCATGCTGTATGGAATAGTCTGATTCAGAGATCAATATTCTGGCTCTAGCTGATATAATCTAAAAAATAACATAATTTACAGGAGTTTTTCTTAGATAAGTAAAGAACTAAAGATAAGTTAGAACTTTCAAATGCCTCGACCAGCAGTAACAGTCAGTGGCAATAATCTGTGCTGTTCACATATAACCACTAGATGGCGATGCAGTGTAATTCCAGTTGATGCCGTAGTTGCATTGCTGTAAGATCGTGCCAGATGAACTGAAGTGTAGCACAGCTCGTACACGGCTCACGCACTGCTTCAGCTGTTAGCAGGTACAATATCGCAGGTCTGACCAATAATATCATGAGTGGTTAGACAAAACCTTCATGTTATTTTATATTCTGGTGGCGCTTATATTTAAGTTGTCTGTGACAGTTAGCTGCTTTGTTCCTCACTGGCTCCGCTAGCTAAGTTGGGTCATGAAGTAACGTTAAGGTAGGTTGGGCTGACTAGCTATCTAACTCATGCCAGTGAGTCAAAGCGAAAGCTGAACTTAGAACAACGTCAACGTGTCAACTTGTGGGTCATGTTGTTTGATGAAAATGGTAAACAAATGATATTTCCCAAGTGTTAATAGTTATTATCAAATAATTGTGTTATGTAACTGTAGTTCTGTAATTTCAAAGAATGAACTAGCTGAGGTAACAGTAAACAGCTCAGAGCGAGCTGTCATCGCGATAGTAACCAACCGACCCTCCTAAAGGCCACATTTTAAACAGCGTCGTAATGGTTACCGTCACGTTACTTTGGCGAGAGGTAAATAAGGAAGAGAGCAATTTTGTATTGAATGCGGTTTCATTTCACCTTGCTGAATATTTTAAAATTAATGTCAAAAACCCTGACAGACTGTATTATTAGTTAAACTTAAATTGTTTGATAACTTGATGGTTACATGATTAGGAAGAAAATATTATCATGATAACCGTAATGTATTTAGCTAATGGGTTCTACTTGTATATTAACAGTTATATGTATCTATTCATAGTGATGAATATTGAGCGTCTTTGAAATGTATAGATGTTTATGAACTGAAGAACATGTCAGGTGAGGTAAAGTGCACTGTTTTTTGTGTTTGCAGATGAAATTAATATGTTTGCAAATCAGATAAGTTCATCACATGGAAAGGGTTATTAGAGCCCAACAATTGCCTTAGACGTTCGTGGATTAGCCAGAATACTTTATGAACTTAATTTACACACACCCCTCCCTGTTTTTGTGTGTACATCTTAGGAATGCTTAGGTATGTATATATCAACTGCCAAGCTGCACAGTGTCACAACTGTGAATTTGTGCATGTGTGTGGTCTCTCCACAGGCTGGGTTGGTGTAATCTCACAGAGGGCTGCTGTGATGTTCTGGCCTCAGTCCTGCGTTCTCCTCACCCAGAGCTGAGAGATCTGGAGCTCAGAGACAACGAGCTGCAGGATTCAGGAATGAGAGCGCTCTCTTGCGGACTGGAGGACCCACACTGTAAAGTGCAGAGCCTGGGGTGAGTACAAACACAAACCCCTTCAATCCAAAGGGCTACAATGTGACTAAATACAACACTGATGTCAATGTTTCTAATGTGAAAACAGACACTTCACAGAGCTGAAACAGCATGTTCCTGTTCTTCCTCTTGGAAGAATAAGACTACACACACGAATGAAGAAAATGAATTAGTCCTGTTTCCTGATCTGTAGTGGGGTGTAACTCAAATGTTTTTGATAATGACTCATTCCACATCCATTTTATTTTATATATAGCTGTAGAAGGTGTGTAACACACTGCTATGTGTTTGACACACACAGCCCTGTTAGTTTATATTATATTACATTACATTTATTTGGCAGATGCTTTAATCCAAAGCTACGTACAATAAGTGCATACAAAAGGTAACTGGAACAACTACAAAACACAGGTCCGATAAGATACAATACTTTGTCCAGTTAGTCATAGCCATGAACACATTAATTCCAGTTCACACAGGAATTTGACACACACAGCCCTGTTAGTTTATATTAATGTGTGTAAGGTGTGTAACACACTGCTATGTGTTTGACACACACAGCCCTGTTAGATTATATTAATGTGTGTAAGGTGTGTAACACACTGCTATGCGTTTGACACACACAGCCCTGTTAGTTTATATTATTGTGTGTAAGGTGTGTGTGTCCTTCTCTCTGCAGGCTGTCAGGCTGTAGAGTCACACAGAGAGGCTGTGATTCTCTGGCTTCAGCTCTGTGTTCAAACCCCTCACACCTGAGAGAGCTGGACCTGAGATACAATCACCCAGGAGACTCAGGAGTGAGAGCACTGTCTGCTGCTAAACTGGACACACTCACACTGCTGTAAGTGCTGAGAGTTTCCACGCTGCACCTCACACACACACACACACACACACACACACGCACACAAACGGATATGGGGGTGGGGCATGGAGGGCACTGTTCACACCAGCGTTACTCAAGAGGGTTGGGGATCTCCTGTGGAGGGTGCTGCAGGGGATCACTGCACTAAATAAGATGTGGTTGTTGTAGTTGGGGGTTTGATCAGGGACACAGTGATGGTGGAGTTTCAGTATTACAATGCAATGGAGAACCTGAGTGTGTTTCAGAGTGTGTGTGTTGTAAGGGTGTTTTATGTTCAGTGGAGGGAGCTATTTTTGCACATGGAATAGGGTGAGGGAATGGAAAAAGTTTCCTTTGTGACAGATTTGTGTGTTTTTCATATGATCGTGGTTTTGTGTGTTATTGTGTCTTTGTTTTTATTTATGTGATGTCATTGGTGTGTTGAGAGTGTGTTGAGAGTGGAAATAAAGGATGGTTAAAATTCAGAATTCTGTTCTGCTGTTCTTACAGTGTGGACCATGTAAGAACAGCAGAATTCTGTTCTGCTGTTCTTACAGTGTGGACCATGGAGGAGAGAACAGGACCAAACCAGGACCCAGGAGATGTGAGTGTGTATCGACACAGAACACTTTCCACGGGTACACACTCTGCTGTGTGTGTGTGTGTGTGAGAGAGAGACTTCTCTCTTACACACATAAACACACGAACAGAAGCACACATGTACACAAACACACACACAGAGGTACTATCACAGCTCTCTCTCTCTCACACACATAATGAGGTGAATATTAATAATGATAATTCATCTAATTAATGTCTCTGGTGTGCAGACGGCTGTCAGCTCACACTGGATCCAAACACAGCGCACAGAGGGCTGTCTCTGTCTGAGGGGAACAGGAGGGTGACACACACATGGGGGAGAAAGCAGCCATATCCTGATCATCCAGAGAGATTTGAGTCTGTGCCCCAGGTTGTGTGCAGAGAGAGTGTGTGTGAGCGCTGTTACTGGGAGGCTGAGTTCAGTGAGCCTGAGAGGGGAGGGGTTTATATAGCAGTGACATATAAAGGAATCAGCAGGAAAGGACTGGATTCTGACTGTAGGTTTGGATTCAATAAAAACTCCTGGAGTCTGGAGTGCTTTAACCCCAGTTACTCTGATAAACTCAGTTACTCTGATAAACTCAGTTACTCTGTCTGGCACAATAAGAACCGAACAGACATACCTGCCCCCCTCTCCCCCTACCGCAGAGGAGGAGTGTGTGATGAGGATGGTAGAGAAGTGTGTGTGTACAGGGTAGGAGTGTGTGTGGACCGTCCGGCCGGCACTCTGTCCTTCTACAGCGTCTCTGACTCTGACACACTGACCCTCCTGCACAGTTTCCACACACACTTCACTCAATACACACCCCTCTGTGCTGGATTTACAGTGTATGACTCCTCAGTGTACCTCTGCTAACTGGAGTAGAGACACACACACACACACACACACACACACTCATGTACACACACACACACACACTCATATACACACACACACACACACTCATATACACATTCGCACACACACACACGCACACACAAACATGCACACACACGCACATGCACGCACACGCAAACATGCACGTGAACACACGCATACACACTCGCATGCATGCACTCTCACGTACACACACACACACACCACATTCATGTACCCACTCACACACACACACACCACACACACTCACGCATACACACTCAGATACACATAGACACTCACACCCACACCTACACACACACACACATACTCTCACACACCCTTTCTCTCTCAGTCATGCACACGCACTCAAACACCTCCGCACACACACACGCTTTCTCACACCCAATCACTCACACCCCCAATCACACACATGCACACACACACACCTACATACGGACACACACAATCTCTCGCACACACAAACACACACATTCACCACTGCACTCTCACGCACGCACACACATGCATGCATACGTACACACGCTCATAACCGTATGCACACACACTCTCTCTCTCTCATACTCAGTCACTCACACACACACACCCCCCTCTCTCACACACACACACGCTCACATCCACACACATTCACACAAACGCATGCACACACACACAAACTCATGCACTCATGCACTGGAGTAGAGACACACACACATGCGCGCACACACAAACATGCACACACACACGCACACACACACGTGCGCATACACACTCGAACACATGCACACACACACATATACATATATATACACACACTCATATACACATACACACACACACTCAGTCACACACTCACACACATATATAAACACAAACACTCATATACACCTAGACCCTCACACACCCACACCTACACACATACACACACGCACCCATGTGCACACATACTCATGCACTCAATCATACTCTCACACATGCACACACACACACATTCTCTTACCCATTCACACACGCAACCCGGGCACACACACACACACGCATACTCACGCACTCACATACATGTTCACATCAACAGTCACTCCCACAAACGTACGCATGCACACACACATTCACAACTGCACACACACAGAAACACACTCTCACCCAATCACACACACACACACACGTCGACACACTTGCAGCCTTCCTTGACCAATGCCTTACCACTGCAATTTCAGCTGTGCCCAATATTAGCCTCAGTACAGTTTAAACCCTGTACATAAGAGTATGATCTTTTAGCAGGTTCAGGTTAAGCACTTGCTGTCTAAATATGATTTTATTTTTTTACAATTTTCAAGGTGTGTTTATGTACATTTGATTATTAGAACATTAATATAACATTGAGAGTAATAATGGCAAAAGATGGCAGAGTAAAATGTTTTTGAAGTAATGATTCTGCCTCCTGTATCTGCATCTTTTTTAAAAGAAGCCAGTGGCAAACTCCTCCACTTAAATGTGCATTTTTACCGTTGCTTTCATTCCTTTTCACAAGAGTTCCAATGTGCAAATTTCTGTGGGCAAATGCAGCTGATAGGGAGAATGCAGAATGATCACTGCAGTGTACTTATTTCATTTCATTACTGTAAACAATGATGGATTGAGTTTCCTTATTTATTCTGTTAGGATTGATTTTTTGTTGTTGTTTGCTTTAATTTTCTGTATTTTCAGACAACAATATGCAATGATTAAACCTGAATTATAAAAATATCAAATGTTTTGCTGTTGTGATTTATTATTGTGTGATGTATTGAACTACTGTGACACAGTAGTACTCATTTCATATTCTGTATGGGATTATGTTTGAGCTCAATATGAGTAGATCAGCTGAAGCAATGACATTCATCTACAGTAGTGGAAATAAAATCCATTATAAGAAAAGTTGTGTAGTGTCTGATGAATGCTTGCTTCTGTTACTGTAGTGTAACCACAACTCAATACATTTTGAAAAGTCCCAGCTTGAGCTGGTATATTGATGTTACCTCTCAATTAAATGGTTCTCCTGTAGGTTTGAACCTGGATCTGCTGCACATCAGTTGAATGGATTAGACCACTAAGCTAAAATCAGGGCAGAAGTGTGGTTTGCATGACATCCAGTCTCTTGAGATGTTCCTGAGACCCTACAGTTTTTCTTATTTTTTCAGATGCATTTCTAATATGTGCAGTCACACATTATAAATGCATTACAGTATGTTATGATTGCTTTGACTCAATGTGGAAAACTCAATTTGCCAAACTGACTGGCAAAATTCTTACCCTAAGACACTAATTGCAGTACCTACCAACAAAGTTCACAACTCTAAATCAAACTCAGTTTTCACAATACAGTCGTCTCGGATTGGTACAATGTTCCAATGCTTATTGCTAGACATGCAGTTTGTGAAATGAAGTCAAGATGTTTGCAGTCCTGTCTCGTCACTTCCAGCAACATTGCCCAGGTGAGTTGCATTTCAGCACTATTGGTAATCCCAACATAAAAGGCTGTTTTACAGCACTACATTCAGCAGTGTCTGGCAACATGGAGCAGCCCAATGCAGTTGGTACTGATGGACGGGTCGTGGCTGAGGCTGAGGTTGTGGTCAAGCAGGTAGAAGAAATACTGCTGTATCGAATGAATATAGAGCCGCAGTGATTGACCATGTCATAAATCCAGGCATAACAATGGGATAAGCCGGAGGGATTGTACATCCAAACTTAAAAAGGTCAAAAGAGGCATCTAATAAGAGTTTTTGAACTGAACATTGATAAGTAATTTACTGCAAAATGCGATACTGTAATTACATTACAGGATTGTTGTGTTGGTGTCATTTTATATTATTTCTGTTATGTGACGAGCCTGTAAGCCATGCTAATCATTTTTATTAGAGACCGCGCAACTCTGTTTTTCCAAAATGCTAGCTTATTCCACATGGGGGAAAATTGTGTTTGTGTTAGGTATTCCTGTGGCAATGTCTTGTTCTGTCTGCTCTGATAATGTGATTATTTTTCTTCTATCAGATAAGGCCTGCTGGTGCAAGTTTGTAACGTTGCATTTGTATGTGTTATTTTTACTGTTTACGTGTCAAATGTCTAGAGTGTAAATGTTTCTGTTTAAATGAGTGGTTGAATAACACATATCACCGCTATTTTCACCGACCATGTTAAACATACTCACTTGCACGTCTCAGCTCCAAAGGCATGCTGATGATAAACCCATATTCCAATCTGTTTGAATTGACACAAATTCTGCCTAGTCTGTTCAAACATCAGACATTTTTTTTACTCTACCTATTGTTTATGCCCTGCAGCTGAACAAATTGGATGTGCCCATTCTACTGTACCATCTCCTTTGTAAGCTAAGAAGTTGGTGTCATTTTATATTATTACAGTATTACAGTGGGATATTACGCAATTACAGTACTGATAAGAACATAATGCACAGAAATTGCTTGTGTTTGCGCATAGAGTACCTACATACTGTAAAGCATTGGTCTATTTCTACTGTCCCAGTAATGCTCTTGTGTTTTTATTTCAGAGAATGATAGTGATCGATGCTGGAGCTCCTGTTGCATAGATTTTTATGTTTTGGTCTTGATTTTTGTGTCTTTCTTGTATTATGATGGATTCCATTTCATGTATTTTGCCTTGTGCAGTTAGCTGGGGAGGGGGGGAATTTAAATTCTAATGTAGAATTACATAGACATTTTACCTATTGCATGTTCATTTGAATTTTGCCTGCAACATGCTTCCATAGTGAGTGTGCACTATACACTAGCTTCTTCATGGGACTCAGAAAGAACAAAGAAAAAGAGGCACACTGAATCCTGCGCGAATAACAGAAGTTGCATGACTGACTGTTTCCAGAAATATTCTGGCGTGTGACCCGACAACCAAGCTTATGAACATCGTCTGAAGAATAGCTTGGTGGGAGGTTTATTTATCTACGAAAAACGGCCATGTCCACTTGCATTGGATAGGAAGGGGGAATGCTGGAAAATCTCTGGGCTCATGATTTACATGCTGAAAGACAAGAAGCACAAAAGGATGAAAAGAAAAGCAAGGACCTGCAAAGCACACAAATAATGTACTATCAGAGCGGGGCAAATCAGGGACAAAGAGGAAGAGGGAAAAGTCAAGGGACAGGGACGACGGGGTACCCCAAACGCAGTGATCTGTTATGAGTGTTATGACTCACCATTTTTTCTGACCCAGCCTATGCTTACTGTGTGAACTGGACTTAACGTGCTCATGGCTATGATGACTGTTACATAATGACTACTGTACCTTATCAGAGTGCCACTGACCAGGACACATTGTGAGAAACTGCCCGAATAAACTAGAATCAGGACAATGGTCAACGGCATCACCCCAAAATGTCACGGTGACACAACCTGGGGGGCCAGGGCCATATCACACATAGGAAAAGGTGGAGGTTGAAGAAGATTACACAGCACACACACATACTCATGTGAGCATGGGAACCGCTTCTCACATAAACCAACTAGGTTGCATTGTATGGCATTACATTCTGACACAGGCAGAGATCCAGCATTCGAGAAGGCTTGGGATAGCCCTCTTGTAAAGAAGCCACTGAGGGAGTAAGTGATTTGCATGTGCCACTGGTATCAGCTGAAATTATTGCTGCTGCAACTGAGGCACTTAGCTTGCGTTAGCCTCGTAGCCTTTTCCCCTCTGACTGTTCATGTACCGCATGCAGTGCAGTCGATTCTTCTGCAGGCACAAACTGCACATCTCACCCCCGCACGCACCTTACATTATAGCAATGTTTTGACTAATGTGCCTCAAGTAACTTTGAAACGTTGTTCTGTCCTTAACCCTGCCACTCTGCTCCCCACAGCTGACGATGGTGAACCTCATTCCTGTGAGGCTCTGATTGATGCTTACACTAAGCCCCATCTTCACCTTTCTGATGTGCCCTTGCCTAATTCTGACTTGATCTTTTTTTTCAGCTCATTGCGATCCCACCACGGGATCCCCCTTGTTTCCTGTGCTGTATTTAGTTATTTCTCCACAACAGAGAGCGCTCATTTACCCTCTCACCTCTCCGCACAGGCTGCGGAACTCTTTGCTCCCTCCCGAGCTTGCCTTATGGCAGAAGGAAAATCCCTCACTGTATACACTGATTCTCGCGACGCTTTAGGTGTCATTATTTTGGAGTGTCATGACTCTTAGGCAGCAGTGTAATTTTCTTACTTCCACAGGAAAACCCATCTCTCACGCCGAGTTAGTCTGAAACCTGCTCTCAGCCCTTCTGAAACCCTCTTTGATTACAAATGTCAGGCTCACACCTCCTCCACTGATTTTGTTTCCCTAGGTAATGCTCGTGCTGATCCTAACTTCTTAATTCTCCCATGTTGGTAATGTCCTTGGCGCCTGTAAATGATCTTAACCTTTTCTCAGTACAGGTTATACAGGTTTTCTGGTCCTCTGCGGACCCCTGTGAAATCTGGACGTGGGCCTGCCATTGCTCAAAGACTCCTTCTGGTTTATGGACTGATTCACAACAGTGCCCCGCTCTGCCCAGGTCGGCTTTTCCCTTTCTGGCGTAACTGTCACATTCCTCCGATCATGTGTCAAAAAAGGGGGATGGATTGATTACATTATGCTCCCAGATTTTCGACTTATGCACAAAATTTAGGCGAAAAATGCATTATACGTCTCACCAACGATGTTGGAAGAGGGACAGTAATGCCCCCAATCTGCTCACCTGAGACCAGGAGGACCCTTTGAGCATTTAATGATGGATTTTATTGAATTAACCCCATGCCAGAGTTACAAATATTACCTTGTTGTTGTAGATATGTTCTCCAAATGGGCTGAATGTTGCCCTTGTAAACAGGCTACTGTCATTGCTGAGAGACATTATTCCTAGATGGGGACTTCCATCTAAACTGTCTAGTGATAATGGGACTCACTTGTTAATATGGTAGTTCAGCATCTGTCTGCAGATCGATGTGTGGACTGGGGGGTGGGCATGGACTGGGGGACGGGCATTGGCTGGGGGGCGGGCATTGGCTGGGGGGCGGGCATTGACTGGGGGGGTGAGCATTGACTGGGGGCGGGCATTGACTGGGGGGCGGGCATTGACTAGAGGGGTGGACATTGACTGGGGGACGGGCATTGGCTGGTGGGTGGGCATTGATTGGGGGGGCGGGCATTGACTGGAGGGGTGGACATTGACTGGGGGGCGGGCATTGGCTGGTGGATGGGCATTGGCTGGTGAGTGGGCATTGATTGGGGGGGCGGGCATTGACTGGAGGGGTGGACATTGATTGGGGGGCGGGCATTGGCTGGTGGGTGGGCATTGATTGGGGGGGCGGGCATTGACTGGAGGGGTGGACATTGACTGGGGGGCGGGCATTGGCTGGTGGGTGGGCATTGATTGGGGGGGCGGGCATTGACTGGAGGGGTGGACATTGGCTGGAGGGGTGGGCATTGGCTGGTGGGCGGGCATTGGCAGAATGCAAATAGGGTTGGCGGTTTGTGTGACGCGTGTCCATCTGTCCATCCTGCTGCTAGACAGGTCTTTGCTCCAGCAGCTTCAGAAGCTCCAGGTTCTGGTGGCTGGGAAGGTGCCTCAGTTGTGCAAGATGGCCTCCACTTAGACTGGCACCTGTCTGATGGTAAGCAGCCATCCAGAGCTTTCTGCTGTGTGCAATGAGACAGACTCGCAAACACACACACACACACACTGCTGCACATCCTCTCTCTCACACACACACATACACACATATCACACATATACATTTGCAAATAGTCACATCTAAAACCTTTGATACAGGGCCAACTCATCAAACTCAGATGTGTGGGCTCATTATTTCCATTTTACTGTGACTGTGTACTGCGTACTGTGGCCATGGGAACAGTGCCATCTATAGGCTGTCCTGTGATATGCCTTCAGCCTGAATCTCCCTGTATATGTTCATCCCTGCCAGGTGGTGGCGCTGTGTTTCGTGCTGGTGCTGGGCTCCATCATGCCCTGTCTGCTCGAGTTCTCCTCTGTGTCCCACACAGTGCAGTCCTCCCCCGTCCCATCGGCTGAAGTTTACACCACCACTCAAAGTATGTCCACAGGGCCTGCATTCTGTCTCCAACAGTGGGCCCATCTGCACGTGTCTGGCTGAATCAGGCGCTGTGTGTCTGGCTGAATCAGGCCCTGCCTGTCTGGCTGAATCAGGAGCTGTGTGTCTAGCTGAATCAGGCACTGCCTGTCTGGCTGAATCAGGCACTGTGTGTTTGGCTGAATCAGATCCTACATGTCTGGCTGAACCAGACCCTGCATGTCTGGCTGATTCAGGCACTGTGTGTTTGGCTGAATTAGATCCTACATATCTGGCTGAATCAGGCGCTGTGTGTTTGGCTGGTGGGAGGTATTCAACCCAAAAAAAACAATTATCAAGCTGACATCCCAAAAAATAGTCTTTTCATTTGCATAACTGCATCGGTTCCAAAAAGTGCTCAAGTGCAAAACAGAAGTGAAAAGAGAGGCCGGGTGCCCTACCTCAGACATGAGACGGCGTGCAGGTTCTGCTTTTCACAGCCAGTCTTACCTTTTCGAACTGACGGACCCGTTGTAACCCGGTGCTCATATTAGCGTGGGTTGAATTCCTCTTTTTCTACAGAGTTTTAAATAATTTGCCCTTGTTGTCCTTCCAGTCATATCCATGCATCACAGCCTCCACTGTGACCTAACCCTAACCCTCACAATCACATTG
The DNA here is from genome assembly GCA_039654925.1 of Anguilla pacifica. NCBI lineage: Eukaryota > Metazoa > Chordata > Actinopteri > Anguilliformes > Anguillidae > Anguilla > Anguilla pacifica. The sequence continues at coordinate 6,098,384 of CM077299.1, forward strand.
TCCGTTCAGGAGAGCGCAGACCAGTGTTTGCTTCTCTCCAAACCTCACCATGCCAGGCAGATGCTTCTCATCACACTGCAGGTTACAAGCAGGGCTCTAAACAGGCATGATCCAGAGGAACACGTGCCAGGATAAAACTTGTAGGGCCCCGGTCGACCTAGCCTGAACAGATACCAGACCATGGGGCCCATCCACACACTGGAACAGAGCCTTAAAAGATACCAGATCATGAGGCCCATCCACACACTGGAACAGTGCCCTAACAGATACCAGACCATGGGGCCCATCAACACACTGGAACAGGGCGTAAATAGATACCAGACTGTGGAGCCCATCCACACACTGGATTCATTGGGTACTGAAACGTGGTACCACTATAACACCGGTTCCAATACGCTCAGTACTTACCGGACCGAATCGCAACACAGATTTGAGTGCCTCATTTTGGTGCCACACGCCTTCACTAGCTAACGTTACACTTGCTCTGACGACTCGATCAGTGACTGCAGGTACTGTTAGCAAGCCGGCTAAAGTGAAACTCAGCCCAAAGTTTAACACGAATGGGAGGTTTCATTCAGCCAGGATTATGTGCCTCGTTGTGCACTAGCGCCCTCCGCTGGTCGATCAGGAGCCTGCGGTCCGCCTGTTGAGCTGCAGCGTGGTAAGAAGCGGGGGCTGGCACCACGTGCTTCAGAGGAGGGGGGGCACATGCTCGTCTGCGCTCTGCTGAATCCACTGTGGCAGTGAGCTGAGACGAATACATTTGGGCTTTCTCAACTGGGGGAAAAAGCATAATAAACTAAAATAAGTTTGATTTGCCAACATGTTTCACACGTAAGGTGGCCTTTTAAACCCCACAATATTACCCTTAGAAATACATCAGGATGGGAGATCTGAGTCAAAGCTGAGAGGCAGCTGTTGGTGCTCTAGCCCGGAGGGTGGTCTTACAGGCGTCACTGTTGGGTCGCACCCTGGCTAACGGGCCGTTTCTCCGCTCTTCCACAGAGAGGGGAGTCCTGACAGAGTTCTTCTAACCCCCTGCGGAGTGGAACCGCCGCGCGTTTGCACAGTCTACCGCGGAACGCTGTTCCCGCCGGGCGTCCACGGCAACTTTCGCCACGGCAACCCCTTGTGAGCCCCACCCCCCCCAACTCCTACCTACAGGCCCCCTAACAAGGAGATAGAGAACAGGAGATGTAGTGAGACAGAGAGGTGAAGAGATGGAAAAGCAGAATGGGAGGAGGAGAAATATCCTTACGTGCTACTCCAAGCAAAACCCCAAAAATGTTATTTTTTTAGTTTCTCCTTGCTGCTCAAAAGCCTGCTGAGGGCCGAGGTTGGGAGACGGGCCTGCTGAATCTGTAACAGCACCAGTGCCTGTCTGAGCTCCGAGTGGGTGCACGTGGGCGGGACTCCTCCACACTGAAGAGACGCCACTGACAGGGCCGGCCGCCACAAGCAGAGAACGCCCAAAATATGGTGGGGGAACGACGGCGACGAGGGAACTCTGGATGAAGGGGAGGAGGACTCATCCTCTTATCTCCCAGAAACGAATCTCGACCAGGTTTCTGCTTGTTCTCTGAGTGGCTGAAGAGCAGCCTGCCAGGCTTTTTCCCGCCTTCTCTGCTTAGAGCAGGCTCTGTTACATGAACTCGCTCCTGCAGAGTGCTGTGGGATCTTCAGATGCGGCCGCTTACGGGCAGTAGGTCTGCGGTTAGAGACGGCATTAATGCAGTAATTATGCAGTTCAGTAATGTTGCAGAGGTCAGGCCTGTTCTTTTCCACTTTCTCCAATCATGAAATGGAAAGCTTCAAGATTTAATTACCCAAAAGACTGTTCTCAATACAGTCTTAGTTGGATTTAATTGCATACAGGATTGTTCTCAGTACGGTCTTAATTGGATTTAAATACCTTTTATGATCAGTTCCACTGATGTGGGTTCTGTTAAAAGCCTCCATGAGTATTTCAGTTCATTACAGACACCAAATATGTATATTTTGCGGGCACCAAAAATAATCATCCTGTGCAAATTTTTAAAAATAGGAGAGAAAGGTAATGCCATTCTTTTTTTGTGAACAGTCTGGATGATGTAATGTTTACATAATTTTTCTTGTCATAACTGTTAAACTGTTTTCAGACTTGTTACTTTATGTGTTAACAAAGTTATGTATGTAGAGAAGAATAGTAAACAATGTCAATGAATGTAAACCTAACCAACACAAGCCAAATCAAATGGAATTAAAGCCGCAAGCGGCGTTGGGAGGGGTCCAAGCATTGGCACCATCGCGCCCCCTATGGAGCGATTTTAAAATGGCTTTGTCCTCATGATCATATGCCTTCACCCAACATATCTACTGAATATCATGATGATTGTATAAAATATTGATGACTTTTGGCCAATTTTGTGCTAAGAGACGCTGTCGGATGACTTAGTTGCGTCGCCATGGATGTGTCCTGGCCGCTTCCCGTAAAGGCCTTTACTATGTCGTAACACTTAGAATGCATGTCGTAACACTTAGATGGCCTGGCGTGTATGTAGAGCTGCAGCGCTTCCGCACCGCAACTAAAAAAGGCGTTAGACTATTGTTGTCACAATACCAAATTTTGACTTTGATACCAATACCAGGTTTAGTATCACGATACTCGATACTGAAATGATACTTGAAACTTAAATGATACTGATTCGATACTCGGTACCTAACGAAACTGAAATTACCTTAAGAGAACAGAAACATAATGTCCACAAGGGTTGACCTTATTTTCGAATTTTGAGGCTTTTAAAAACCTTTAAGTTGAAGCCTGTTCAACATATCAATAAGCATAGGCCTATTGTGTTACAAGACTAAACAATAGAAAAATATATTAAATATATTTCAAAAATTAAACAATTGTAAAATAAATAATCTTTAAACAGGTCTTTCACTTTTAAACAGATCTAAAAAATCAGCATATTTTAATAACAATACAGCATCTTCCTATAATAAAATATTTCCAAATTAGAACACCTATTGCTACTGAAGTGAACTGAGTCGAAGCTTACGCTGTATCAACGAGTGAGTGCACAAGCGCATGTCACCTCACTTGGCAACCTTAGTTGCTACTGCCATCTAGCGAAGATTCTGACAAATTACACTTTTCATCCTCTCAATCAGTAATGCGGGAAACACATTTCCCTGGGTTTTACATTTGGCACAAAACTACCGAATGTCGGAAAATTCTAATACCGAACCGTTTCTTTTTTTTTTTTTGAAGTACCAAAAAAGTGCTGAAGTTTCGGAATACCGTGCAACACTACGTCAGACACATATTCCAATCCATTGCTCAGTTTAGCAGAGAATGCACATTTCAGAGCACCTCAGAGACAGATAGGATAATAATACATATTTCATATAGCCTAATAAATACGACATTAAAAAAAACGAAACAAAAAACGAAATATCAACTCGACATCCCTGCTAGCATGCGTGCTGCGCGAAGAATACCTTATTATTTATTTAGACATTGGCAGACTACAGCATTTGCGTCTTTTGTTTATATCCAATAGTAACTGCAGCGAGAAACTGCAGCTGTAGACACAAGAAAGTTTGTTATATTATGGTAGCAACGGAATGAAGCAGACTACATATATAGGCTATATTTACCGTCATTGTTTTATTATACAAGCGTGTTTTCGCGCGTTTGCAGAGAAACTCAATTAATATCAATAAAAATTGTTTAGCTATTTCTCAGCATAATGACGGATGGAGATGGGACGAAAATAATTTTTAACCGTCCACCACGTTTTAGCAACGTTCCAACACTCTCGTCATCACTGTTCCATGGGTCACAAAAACTATTACACTAACGCTTACATTGCAGTGTGAAATATCCACATTATATAATACCACTAACCTATTTAAAGACACTCAATTTCAAAAATAACGTATATAACCGAAATATTTTGAGCAGTAATACTTACATAGCAACATGACATTTTATCTGTGTTTAGTAGTATAGAGACAGAAAATCAATGACAAAGTCCTATCCGCTTCTGTTTTGCGTCAGAAAACGATGTCAGATATGTCTATCAGCAAAGAAATGGCTTAGCTATGCCCCGAAGTCCTCAATAATAATAGTACTCTCCAAGAAATTATGAAAATCGTTGACAACGTTTCGTTAGGTGCATCGTCTTTAATGCTACGCCACAGTGAATGCGCAAGTGAATGCGATAAGAAAATATTCCGTTACGTTGAACTATAAAACACTATTCCAAATGCAAAATCAGACATGTAATACATTGTTAGCAAGCTTATACTCTCACCTACTGAATAAATGAACTGTCAATCAAGCCAAATTGTACTAAAAACGGCGAGAACGCTGTAAGCAACAGGAATCACAAACGGATTGTCCAAGGCAATATATGACCACTCAGTCACAAAAGGGATATCTCTATGCGTAAAACCAATGGTAAGATTGTATATTTATTCAATGTTTAGTCCCAGATATTGACTGTAGAATGAGATGGTATGATTAAAAAAAACTTTGTCTCGTTTATTTCGTTATTCAGTAAGCAGCGTTTTCACTGCTGTATTGGCATATTTTAGGGCAAATGTCGGGTTTATCTTGTTGTTACGGAATATTACATTACATTACAGGCATTTGGCAGACGCTCTTACCCAGAGCGACGTACAACAAAGTGTATAACCATAACCAGGAATAAGTGTGTCGAAAACCCTAGAGAGAAATACCGTTCCAAGTGCAGGGAACAACCGCATAGTTCAACTTGGACCCTGTAGGTTAAACTGATTAAAGCTAACACAAACAAAAACAGCAACAACGCAGTCTATGCAAAAATTCAAGCAATAGTTAAGTCACCTACGAAACAGCTACCTAGTTACAGCACTAAGCTTACAGTCAATTTAGAGATTAAATTGAGAATACGATTACTCTCACCATAATGACGGATTCAAAGACGAAACAAACTCACCCGATATTGTCTTCAAATGGATCCACGCCAAAGAAAAGTAATGATTCATCCTCTCAAAGCTTTTACTAACTTTTAGTAGCAAAAAACGAAATATCAACTCGCCATCCATGTTAACTGCTTCCTACGCTCAGAGTACCGTATTATTTATTTAGACATTGGCAGAGTACAGCACAAATTGCGTCTTTTGTTTATATTCAATATTAGTAATTGCAGCGAGAAACTGCAGCTGTAGACACAAGACAGTCTGTTATGTAATGGTAGCAATGGAACGAAGCGGACTATATATGTATTACCCTCATTGTTTTATTATACCAGCGTGTTTTCGCGCGTTTGCACAGAAACTCAAATAATATCAATAAAATGGTTTAGCTATGTCTCAGCATAATGGCAGATTCAAAGACTAAACAAACTCACCCGATACTGTCTTCAAATGGATCCAGGCTCAAGGAAAGTATTTCTCACCATAATGACAGATTTAAAGACTGAACGAACTCACCCGGTACTGTCTTCAAATGGATCCAGGGGAGGGTGGGGGGTTAGGACCCAAACGCGGAGGCCAGGGAAAAAAACTCAACTCCAAAAGGTACGAAACAAAGGTTTTACTTCTCTCCAAGACAAAGGGGACAAAAAGGGAACAAAAAGCCTCGCAGGGCGGTTATAACAAACACAAAGAAAAAACCTCAGAAACACAGGGAAACAAAAATACAAAAATCCCAAAAACCTAGGGAACAGAGCGGGCAAGGAACAGGCAACAGGCAACGAGGAACAGGTAGCCAAAGACAAGCAAGTTAGTAAGTGTATAATTCGTCCAGGTGCGTAGGCCCCTGGGAAGCTTCCTGGATGAGCTAGACACCCTCCTCAGCTCCTTCCCTGAGGATGGCACCCCGCTGATCCTCCTGGGAGACTTTAACATCCACCTGGAGGCCTCCCAGTCTGCTGCCTTCCTACCACTACTCCACTCCTTCGACCTCTCCCTACAACACTCTCCCCCAACCCACAAGGCAGGCAACCTCCTAGACCTGATCTTCCTGAGGACCTGCTCCAGTTCCAATCTTACGGTTACCCCCCTGCATACGTCTGACCATCACTTCATCTCCTTCTCCCTCCCCCTCTCTCCACATCCTCCCTCTCCTCCTCCCACCCCCATGGTCACTGTCCGCCGTAACCTCCGCTCCCTATCACCCTCTTCTTTTGCTTCCCGAGTGAATGCTTCCCTCCCTCCTCTTCAATCATTTTCCAAGCTCCCCACCAACTCTGCATCCTCCACCCTAACTTCATCTCTCTCCTCAGCACTCGACTCCCTATGCCCCCTTGTCCCGAGGCCAGCACGTTCATCCCCTCCCAGTCCATGGATGTCTGACATCCTACGCACCTCCAGGGCCAGCCTCCGCGCTGCTGAGAGGAAGTGGGCCAAATCCAGGGACCCATCTGACCTCTCAGCCTATCAGTCTCTCCTGACAGAGTTTTCTTCTGCTGTCACTGCCGCCAAGGCAAAATTCTACCAAACTAAAATTCATAACTCCATTTCTAACCCTCATCAACTTTTCTCTATTTTCTCCTCTCTCCTCAGCGTGCCACCTCCTCCACCCCAGTCTTCCTTCACTGCAGATGACTTTGCAGCATTCTTTGATGGAAAGATCGCAGACATCCGCAGCTCCTTTTCCCCCTCCGCGCCCTCCGCACCCTCCGCCCCCACTGCGCCCTCCGCCCCCTGTCTCTCCACTTTTTCTCTCCTCTCAGACTCTGAAGTTTCCCAGCTTCTGCTCAGTCACCGCCCTACCACCTGCGCCCTCGACCCTATCCCCTCATCTCTCCTCCAGGCAATCACACCAGACATCCTTCCTTTTGTCACCTCCCTCGTGAACTCCTCCCTATCTTCTGGATGCTTCCCCTCATCCTTCAAGAGGGCCCACATCACCCCGCTGCTGAAGAAACCCACACTAGATCCTTCAGCCATTCAGAACTACCGCCCGGTATCTCTCCTCCCTTTCCTATCCAAAACACTTGAACGTGCTGCATCTAACCAACTCTCTGCTTTCTTCTCTCAGAACAACCTGCTTGACCCCCACCAGTCTGGCTTCAGGCCTGGCCACTCGACCGAGACTGCACTCCTCTCGGTCAGTGAGTCACTCCATGCCGCACGCGCAGCCTCCCTCTCCTCTGTCCTGATTCTTCTAGACCTCTCCGCTGCATTTGACACTGTGGAGCACTCTATCCTCCTGTCCTCTCTGGCAGCAACAGGGATCTGCGGCTCAGTCCTTGACTGGATTGAGTCTTACCTCTCTGGCCGTTCCTTCCAGGTTGCCTGGGCGGGTAAGGTATCACCACCCCGTCCCCTCGCCACCGGAGTTCCCCAGGGCTCAGTCCTCGGTCCCCTTCTCTTTTCATTATACACCAGATCCCTTGGCCCTGTAATATCTGCCCATGGCTTGTCCTATCACTCATATGCCGACGACACGCAACTCTTTCTCTCCTTCCCCCGATCAGACACACAGGTCCCTGCCCGCATCTCCGCTTGCCTGAGGGACATCCAGAGCTGGATGGACAATCACCACCTGAAGCTCAACCCAGGAAAGACGGAGCTAATCTTCATTCCTGCCCTATCCTCTCCCCTCCTTGACTTTTCCATTTCCCTAGGGGACACCTTAGTGACATCATCACCCTGTGCCAAGAATCTCGGGGTGGTGATGGACAACAAGCTGTCCCTCTCCAAGAACATCGCAGCAGTAAGCCGGGCATGCAGATTTTTCCTGTATAACATCCGGAGAATCCGCCCCTTTCTCACCACCTACTCAACCCAGCTCCTGGTCCAAGCAATGGTTCTATCCCGCCTGGACTACTGCAACTCCCTTCTGGCTGGACTACCGGCATCTGCCACCAGACCTCTGCAACTCATCCAGAATGCTGCAGCTCGTCTGGTCTTCAACCTCCCCAGACACTCCCACGTCACGCCCCTGCTCACTACCCTCCACTGGCTGCCTGTTATAGCTCGCATCAAATTTAAAACATTGGTCCTAGCATACCAGGCAGTCAAGGGATCAGCCCCAGCATACCTCCACAAGATATTCAAACCCTACATGCCAGCCAGATCCCTCCGTTCTGCTACCTCAGGACGCCTGGCACCTCCCCCTCTTCGCACCTGCACTTCCAGATCACGTCTTCTGTCTGTTCTGGCCCCACGATGGTGGAATGACCTCCCCGTGGAGGTCAGAACAGCTGAGACACTGACCCATTTCAAACGACAACTGAAGACTCACCTCTTCAGGCTGCACCTCTCCCCTTCCCTCCCTACCCCCCTGTAAATGACTGTAAGCTTAGGGTTGTAACTAGGCAGCTGTTTTGTAGGTGACTTAGGTGCATTAACTGTCTGAATGCAGTGGAGTTGATTTAAAAAAAAAAAAAAAAAAAAAAATACAAACAGTAATTGTCGCCGTTCTCGTTGTATTAGTGTTAATCAGTTTAACCTTCAGGGTCCAAGTTGATCTATGCGGTTGTTCCCTGTACTTGGACCGGTACTTCTCTCTAGGGTTTTCGTCATACTTGTTCCTGGTTATGGTTATACACTTTGATGTACGTCGCTCTGGATAAGAGCGTCTGCCAAATGCCTGTAATGTAATGTAATGTAAGGGGCAGGCAACACGCAAGCAACAGCCAACAAACCAACAAACCAACAAGGATCCAGCACCTGAGTCAGGGAGAAGGGAGACTTAAAAAGACACGACATTGACGAGACACAGGAGGGCACAATGAACAATCAGGCCACAGAGAGGGAAGGGAAAACGAGACAATCAAAAAACAATAATTGGACAATTGAAAACAATAATACAATTACACAGGGGGAGAAGGACACAAAACCGAAGTGCCGCCATCTGGCGGCCCAACAAGGGAAACACAGACAGGAAACACAGAACCCTGACACAAACCTTTAACCTCTTAAGGCACAAGCCAAATTTTGCCAATCCTTGCCCATTTAGGGGGTACCCTATTTAAAGCTTTATAACTCCAGATGTAAACACCACAGAGACTTGAAAAATGGCTTAAATGAAGCAAGACATTTGTACAATTTACAATACTAACGCAGATTAGTTTATATTCATAATTTTGAAAGAAATAAACTGCCACAAATGCAATTGTTTTGACAAAAAATCAAAAATAAATTTGCACTTTTTAAGTTTGCAGTGAAATACTGAGAGATATGAGATATACAGGAGGTTAAACTACACCTGTGCTTGATCAAAAACTTCTTGACCACAAGTTCATAAAATCTAAGGGTGGATATGTAGAACTACTATAGATGTATGAAGCAAAAACTAAGCAGTGTACCCAGCGTCTCCAAATCTATCCAAAATGTCTAAATTATGCATTGTTTTAAATCACAACATATTCACATATTTCAATACAAATCAATTGTTTTGACTCAAGAAAATCACTGTTGCATAATTTTCAAATGGGAATTACAAGCTTTCAGTCAGTACAGTGGTCTAAAATAGCTAGGTGTCCAGAAACATATCCAAAATCTCTCCAAAATTGAAAAAAATGCTTTTTGTCCATTATAAAGCATATAAATGAGCCCCTTATGAAGGTTTAAGATGAAACATTGCTATCAGATTTAAAAAAATAATGCAAAAATATTGTCACACAATGCAGTACAGTACCTAAATGTGTAATAATTAACTCGTGTGTATTTCTATACTCTGTACTCTCGTATGTTTTCTTGTATGAGGGTAGGACAACATGAAAACAATTTTCGACCGCCCACCACGTTTTGGCAATGGTCCAACTCTGACGTCATCACTGTGGCATGCTTCACAAAAACTATTACACTACCATCTAACGCTATCATTTACAGTGTGAAATATTCACATTATATAACACCACTAACCTATTTAAAGATACTTAATTTCAAAAATAACGTATATAACCGAAATATTTTGAGCAGTAATACGAGCATAGCAATGATGAAATCTCCTCTATGTTCAGTAGATAGAGACAGAGACAGTATCAATGACGCTGTCCTATTCGCTTCTGTTTTGCTCCAGAAAACGATGTTAGCTAGGTCTATCAGCAAACATATGGCTTAGCTATGTCCAGAAGTCCTCAATAATCATAGTATTTTCCAAGAAATTACGAAATATCGTTGACCACCTTTCGTTAGCTGCAACGTATTTTTATGCTAACATACAGTGAATGCGCAAGTGAATGCGATGCTAAGAATATTTTCTGTTACGCTGACCTATAAAACGCTATTCCAAAAGCAGAATTAGACATGTTATACATCGTTAGAAAGCTCATACTCTCACCTACTGAATAAATGAATTGTCAATCAAGCCAGACTGTACTAAAAAGGGCGATGACGCCGTAAACAACAGGTGTGGTATTACGCACAGCTATTTTGGAAGATACCCAGGCGTCACAGATGCGCCTATATTTCCCAAACTGATTGTCCAAGACAATATATGACCACGCAGTCTCAAAAGGGACATCTCTACACGTAAAACCAACAGTAAGGATTTATATTTATTTAATATTTAGTCCCAGATATTGACTGTAGAATGACATGGTATCATTTTTAAAAACTTTTTCTCGTTTATGTCGTTGTTCAGTGAGCAGCGTTTTCACTGCTGTATAGGCATATCTTAGGGCTGTTGTCGGGTTTATCTTGTTGCTATGATGGAATATGATTTTTTAGTGGTGAAAGAATATTTTTATGAATGCCAAGATAGACAATATTGTCCATTATGTCAAGGGTGGGGGGTGTTTTTTAGATGAGACTGCAGGGAGGGGGTGCGTGTTAAATGAACGACCAGAGCGACAATGGTGGGGCTGCGAAACTCCGTCTTCGGCATAGTTGTCGTGTATCGTCTACTAATGAAACTAAAACAACGCGTTTCTGTTTTTAACTCACACTTTGGTTGCAGTAGCACCGAATGTTTGAGTTTAGTAATGTAGGCACGCCGGCGTGCCGACCACTAGGGGGTGTGCACTAAGAGGTTAATAGCCTAGCATGCACTCTGGCACTGTCTTCCATTGCTTCCCCGACGTTCAGACCCTCCCCTCACTGATAAAAACTAGACCCTACGGTGTTGGATTACTTGCGTCGCCATGGATGTCGCTTGCCGTAAAGAAGTTTACTAGATGTCGTAACACTTAGATTTGGAGCTCCAGCTCTTCCGCTCCCCAACTAATGAAAAAGTCCAAATGGCAGACATAGGTGCTCCCAATGGCAAAGTTGTAGAGCACATTCAGATGCATCGGCTGATGAAGTTTTGTGTTGATCTGACTTACGGTGTGGGAGTTATGGCCTTTTACGCAAAACCCTTTGTTATAGCGCCACCATCTGGCCGACATAGGTTATTTTTAGTGCCTGAGTAGTGGGGGACCATAGGAACCCACCTGCCAAATTTGGTTGCTCTAGGTCTTATGGTTGCTGAGCCTCAGACACTTTTAACGGAGAAAAATAATAATAATAATAATAATAATAATAATAATAATAATAATAATAATAATAATAATAATAATAATAATCTTAACAGATACAATAGGGTTCCACCAGCTTCGCTGCTTGGACCCCTAATAATCCTAACAAAAACAATAGGGTTCCACCAGCTTCGCTGCTTGGACCCCTAATAGTAATCCTAACAGATACAATAGGGTTCCACCAGCTTCGCTGCTTGGACCCCTAACAAAAAGTTTGCAAAGCCGGGATTACCGCTTGCCTGCCTGCTCACCATCATTACTTCTATGTGTGTCTGGGGCAGGGGGGAGTCAATTTGAATGGGGTTATTTTTGATATTTGCTCTATCAGGTGGACTTGTTGACTGCAATCCCGCAGCATGCCTTTTTCCTCCATACATAGCGCTGATCATTATGGCCAGAATAATCAGGCCATAATGTTATAAACGACGACAGGGGCACCAGAACATAAAAACAAGCAACGACGAATGGGGAAGGAAAAAGCAGGTAAGCGGGGGAAAACGCTAAACTAGCGGGGACGTCTCGCTAAACTAACGTGAGATACAATTCAGAGAAAGCTTTGTGATTTTTTGCTAGTCAATTATTCAGATTATTGCCATGCTTGTTAAACAATCTCATGTTGTCGTCTCTTGCTATTATCATTTCTTAATTATTATAGGCCACATATTGGTCTTGATTATTCAGAAAATTAATTGTTTCGTTGTTAATCTAGCAAACTAAAGGAAACCAGCTGAGAGTAGCCTATTGTTTGGTCTAAAGGTAATGTTTTATGACCCCTATATTCCAGAGCACCAGCCATCGCTACATTTAAATGTTAAAAACAGTGGCAGCAGCACGCTGTAGCACTGTAGACCTAGGCCCCCCACTTTTTTCATGGGCCCACAATATTTTTTTGAACTGAAACACTTTTTTTTTTTTTAAAGCAGTAGAAAATGTCTATCCATAATAACCAATTAAACACTACGCTCCCCGTTGTCATTGATTTGACAAGACAATTAGCAGGTTTAAGTGGTTATAATTCACGGCGACATTGTCCATGTTTACATGCATATTATATTCTCCCTACACCAGTGGTAATTTTACTGACTACGCTTCCCATGCACTCTAGCAGGTGATAGCGTTGTGTTTTCTAGGAGATCCCGTGCATCCGGTTGCTGCTAAACAGAGAGTGCTAAATCGCCGTCTCTATCGCTCAACTTTTACATATTATTATTTTGTGTTGCAATAAAAACAATGATATTGATTACATTTGGGTTTTTGATTCATGACATTATGCTGGTGCTGGTCTGTGCAGTTATTTTCATCTCGAAATAGTTCGTGTTTTTTGACAGGTCATATAGCTCATTCAGCCTCAATGACAAATAGAACTGAAGGATGTCTCTGAGCACTCGTTTATGAAAATGGCATTATTACAATTAAGCCTACTTTTACCAGCGTATTGTCCTTAACTAAATTAATGCGACACTATCTCAATCTTAAATAATTTGGCCCACTCACAAATTATCGTGGCCCACCCATGATTTGAATCCTGCCACCGCTACTGGTTACAAAGAAAAATAGCACACAAAAAAAATGCTATTTTTATTGATGTTTGTTATTCAGTTAATTAATTGCAGTTATTGATAATAAAGAAAGGTAAATGGAAACAGGTTGAGAGAATAGGCAAATTATCCCTTTAAAGTTATGCGACTGATTAAAGGGTTGCAGTAGTAAGGACATCTCCCAAGGCATTTCCGAGTATAAATGGGATGAAGTGGGTCTCAAATGACCCGCTCCGCCCTCGCTGCCTCCCGCTCGCTAAACACACGTGTATACTCCAGTTTTATTGGTAAATGCATCACATCCTCCCAAGTTAAGTTTAGTGTAGCAAAAGGGTGTAGCAAAAACTGGATTGGGATGCAGCCCTGGTCCTGCAGGGCACAGTGTCTGTAGCATTTGCTCCAACCATGCACTGCAAGTCGGTTTTTTCTAGCTCACCGTAGTTCATTTCAATTAGTGCTCTACTCATATAACTTCAGTTGTTCTTAAAAGCCAGGTCTGGAACTCTTACTCAATAAATCAATGCACTTATTGATTTCCTTCAATGTGACTTGTTCTGGATGACAGCATCTGCTAAGTAAATGCGATGTAATCATGCACACCTGTCCCAAGCTGAACCTTCGGTAATATAAACACTTTCAGTTTTCTTTTCTTGGAAGGGGAAGCTCTTCTCTACATCCCTGAATCACATTTGAAGCATTAAACACTAACTAATCGAAATAATAAACCAAATAATCTAAAATGCAGACTGAAGACCCTCCTCCTCAGGCTGAATCTTTGCTCTCTTTCCATCCCCAACCCCTAACATTTCAACCTCTTGTGCCCGGCATTTTTCTGGTTTTATAATTCTCTCTGTAGGGCTTGCTATGTACAGTGCCATAAAAATGTTTTTTCCTCTTCCTGTTTTCCACTATTATTGCATATTTCCACACTGTATGGTTTCAGATCTTCAAAATGTAATATTAAACAAAGGGAATCAGAGTAAACACAAAACACATTTTTAAATGAATATTTTCGTTTATTTAATGAAAACTACCCATGTGAAAAAGTAATTTCCCCCTTAAAATGAATAACTGGTTGCACCACCTGTAGCAGCAATAACTGCAACTAAACACTTCCTATAATTTGATAACCTGAGAATGGTTCCTTTCAAGGTTTCTTCCTTGGGAGTTTTTCCTTGCTACTGTTGTCTTAGGCTTGCTCCTGTGAGCGTTTAGACCAGGGTTGCCTGTGAAGCGTATTGTGACAATTGTTTGTGAAATACACTACATAAATACATTTTAATTTGATATCAGTCTTTAACATTGCTGTGAAGGAATTTTATCCCACTCTTCTTTGTAGAACTGCTTTAATTCAGACAAATTGGCAGGTTTTCGAGTCAAATTGTTTCAGATCTTGCCACGGCATCTCTATTGGGTTCAGCTCAGGGTTTTGACTAGGCCACTCCAAAACTGTAATTTTGTTTCTTTTCAGCCATTCAGATGTGAACCTGCTTTTGTGTTTTGAGTTATTGTCTTGCTGCATAACCCAATTATGCTCCAGCTTCAGATCACGAGCAGATGACTGAACATTCTCTTTCAGAATTTTCTGGTACGGAGCAGATGGTTCCTTCAATAATGGCAAGTCATCCAGGTCCAACAATGCATCCCCACACCATCACACTACCAACACCATGTTGGTATGATGTTCTTATTGTGAGATGCTGTGTTGCTTTACGCCAGACATAATGGGACCTGTGTCATCCCAAAAGTTCTACTTTAAATTATCCCAAAATTCTTGGGGATCATCCAGGTGCTTTTTTTCAATGTGCACTGATGTTTCCCTTGGCAGTGGTTTCCACCTTGCTACTCTCCCATTGTTATAGCCATTTTTATTTAACATATACTAAATTAAGATTTATGTTTTGAGGTATGGCCTTGGATGATTATGTTTAATGGTTTTGAATTATACTTATGTTTCATGTGCCTAATGTTGTGTTTGATGCCACGTTTGAGGTGACGTGAGAGGGCAAAGGCTATATGACATGAGACGCAGTTGTATTTCGGGTCAGCCGATGGAAAATGGGGAGCTTGGTAAAAAACACTATTTTGACCAGGCTCTTCCTCATCAATTCATTTTGTAACCAGTTTTTCATTAAGTTTGACTACAAGGACTAATTTACAACCACTTTTCATTCATCTTTTGTTGCTGTAAAAGGACAAATAAATTATTTTTCTTTTTCAACGGGACCCGAGGGAGAAGTGCGTTAATTCAGCCATGCTTCTGCATTTTTCACGGCATGGAACAAATGGTCGAAACACCCATGAATCTGATTTTTGCCCGGTCTATTGTGGAGTCAAGAACGCTGACAGAGATGCCTGCAGTTCTTTGGCAGGCCGACTAATCCTGGGAAATTTCACCACTGTTCCAAGTTTTCCATTTGGAGATAATGGCTCTCACTGTGGTTAGGTGGAGATTCAGAACCTTAGAAATGGCTTTGCAACCCTTTCCAAAAATACAGAATTAAAACTCAAAATATCGTCAGCGGAGTTCAGAAATTCGGGGACCAAGCTGACAGGCATGCTTCCCCTAATGTTCATAAGCATATCCCGACTATAGCTAAGACACATAACTGCAGAAAAAGACTTAAAACAAACAAGGACACTGAAACACCGTGGCTGCCATTTGTGTGGGAGGCGCCAGAGAAAATGTAGACATTTTACAGTAGACGTGGTGTTGAGTTATAAAGGTTTGGCCACTGGGAAAGTAGGCTGGATCAAAGCGAACTTCAGAACCATGAACAGCACTCAGGGAGTCAGAGTCAGGATCAGAACACTTCAGACTTCAGTAACACTGAAGTAAGCTTGCTGCCTATATAGAATTGTATTTGCAGAATTGCACCGAGACAGCTGAATAATTCTTTGTTTTTTGTGTTCTGCGTTTGGAATCATAGTTTCAGTTTCAGCCCTTTTATCTTTGATTGAGCACATCAGTTCAGTAAAAAGCACAAGGACATTATCTCATTAGAGGGGCCAGCTTGTGCCCTGGGGAAAAACCATCCTGCTCTTTGTAGAGAGACAATCGATGCATTTTAATCATACACATCCTGTTCTTGGCACAGATAAAGATAAAGCACTTATGCCTATGCCTCACACAGCCACTATAACTAGCAACAAGACTTTCTGAGAAATCACATGATCTATTGGAAGCCCCCACCCTGCTTGTGCCCCCTCCTTTTCTCATACAGTTCGCTCCTCCCACAAATTCCCACTTTATAAAAGTCGACATACACTGCCCACATGCCTTACAGGACTCCCAGTGCCTCCAGAACTGTGTCTCCAGGGTGAAGACTTAAGACGAAACTGCCAACGCTTCTATATTACGGATTAGCACTGGTGAGCTCTTTCTCAATATCTAATGCTAAAGATTAAGAAACATGTCTTCAGTCAAAGTTTCACCTTGTTTGACAGCTGAAAAATCCTTTTCACCGTAGTCCGCCTTGTGTGTCTATAATTGTTCTCACAAGAAGGCTTATATATGTAGTTACATCTCCTGGTGCCAAACATCATTTTAAATATTGCACCCTTAACCCCTAGAAGGGTCGTAACATCCGGTTAGCCAGTTGGCTAGTTTATTAACTATGATGGTGACATACTAGCTAGCGATGTTTATATGCAAATTGTGTTGTATTTTAGAAATCACAATGCACTCCTGTATATCATGGCTCATGCTTGTAAATCAAGTCTGTTTGCAGAGTGCTGCTGCAGCTCGCTAATTGTGTGTGTAGGGAGGTACGGAGGTAACCTATTTCGAAGATATAGCTATTGGTTGGTTGACACTGAAAGTAGTTCAGTCACAGCCTTAGCCGTATCTACCACTGAGGTTACCAAGTTTGAGTTGTATTTACTTATTTTTTTACACGATGATTCAGGGTAATTCTGAATAAAAGTGGTGAACTAATGTAAACTGACTAAACTTCGGCAGAACTAGACCCTACGGTGTCGGATTACTTGCGTCGCCATGGATGTCGCCTGCCGTAAAGAAGTTTACTAGATGTCGTAGCACTTAGATTTGGAGCTCCAGCTCTTCTGCACCCCACCTAATAAAAAAGTCCAAATGGCGGGCAAACCATATGGCGGACATAGGTGGTCCCAAAAGCAAAGTTGTAGAGCACATTCAGATGCATTGGTCGATGAAGTTTTGTGTTGATCTGACTTACGGTGTGGGAGTTATGGCCTTTTACGCATATCCCGTTGTTATAGCGCCACCATCTGGCCGACATAGGTGATTTGTAGTGACTGAGTAGTGGGGGGCCATAGGAACCGACCTACCAAATTTGGTTGGTGTACAACTTATGGTTGCTGAGCCTCAGACATTTTAGTGGAGAAAGCTTCCACGCCCCAACGAAAAAGTCAAAATGGCGGGCAAACAATATGGCGGACATAGGTGGTGCCAATGGCAAAGTTGTAGACCACGTTCAGATGCATAGGTCGATGAAGTTTTGTGTTGATCTAACTTATGGTGTGGGAGTTATGGCCTTTTACGCATTACCCTTTGTTATAGCGCCACCATCTGGCCAACATAGGCGATTTTTAGTGCCTGAGTAGTGGGGGGCCATAGAAACCCACCTGCCAAATTTGGTTGCTCTAGGACTTATGGTTGCTGAGCCTCAGCCACTTTTAGCGGAGAAAAATAAGAATAATAATAATAATTAAAGCCGCAAGCGGCGTTGGGAGGGGTCCAAGCATTGGCACCATCGCGTGCCCTATGGAGAGATTTGAAAATGGCTTTGGCCTCATGATCATAGGCCTTCACCCAACATATCTACTGAATATCATGATGATTGTATAAAATATTGATGACTTATGGCCAATTTTGTGCTAAGAAACGCTGGCGGATGACTTAGTTGCGTCGCCATGGATGTGTCCTGGCCGCTTCCCGTAAAGGCCTTTACTATGTCGTAACACTTAGATGGCATGTCGTGACACTTAGATGGTCCGGCGTGTATGCACAGCTGCAGTGTTTCTGCACCGCAACTAAAAAAGGCGTCATACTAGTGTTGTCACGATACCAAAATTTTGATTTCGATACTGATACCAGGTTTAGTATCACGAAACTCAATACTGAAATAATACTTGAAACTTAAATGATGCTAATTCGATACTCGGTACCTAACGATACTGAAATTACCTTAATAGATCAGAAATGTAATGTCCACAAGGGTTGACCTCATTTTCAAATTCACGGATTATTAGAAACCTGGTTTATTAACAACCTTTAAGTTGAAGCCTCTTCAACATATCAATAAGCATAGGTCTATAGTGTTACAACACTAAACCATAGAAAACTATATTAAATATATTTCAAAAATTAAACAATTGTGAAGTAAATTATCTTTAAACAGGTCTTTCACTTTAAAATAGATCTAAAAACTGCATGTTTCAATAACAATACAGCATCTTCTTATAATAAAATATTTACAATTTAGAACAGCTATTGCTACTGAAGTGAACTGAGTCTAAGATTGTGTTGTATCAACCACGAAGAATGCACAAGCGCACGTCATCTGACTTGCCAACCTTAGTTGCTACTGCCATCTAGCGAAGATTCTGACAAATTACACTTTTCATCCACTCAATCAGTAATGCGGGAGACACAGTTCCCTGGCTTTTACATTTGACTCAAAACTACCGAACGTCGGAATATTCTAATACCGAACCGTTTCTTTCTTTTTTTTAATTATTTTTTTAAGTACCGAGAAAGTGCTGAAGTTTTGGTATACCGTGCAACACTACGTCAGACACATATTCCAATCCATTGCTCAGCTTAGCAGAGAATGCACATTTCAGAGCGCCTCAGAGACAGATAGAATAATAACACATAAATACACATTTCAAATAATAAAGACGACATTGAGAAAAAACGAAACAAAAGACGAGATATCAAGTCGCGATCTGCGTGCTGTGCGCAAAGTAGCCTACCGTTTTATTTATTTAGACATTGGCAGACAAGAAAAATGTTGGTTACGCTGACCTATAAAACGCTATTCCAAAAGCAAAATCAGACATGTTATACATCGTTAGAAAGCCTATACTCTCACCTACTGAATAAATGAGTTGTCAATCAAGCCAAATTGTACCAAAAAGGGCGACAACGCCGTAAGCAACAGGTGTGGTATTACGCACAGCTATTTTTGAAGATAGCCCAGGCGTGACAAATGCGCGTATATTTCGCAAACGGATTGTCCAAGACAATATATGACCACTCATTCGCAAAAGGGACATCTCTACGCGTAAAACCAGTGGTAAGGTTGTGTATTTGTTCAATGTTTAGTCCCAAATATTGACTGTAGAATGACATGGTATAATTTAAAAAGAAACTTTGTCTCGTTTATTTCGTTATTCAGTGAGCAGCATTTTCACTGCTGTATTGGCATATTTTAGGGCAAATGTCGGGTTTATCTTGTTGCTACCGAATATTGCATTACATTACATTACAGGCATTTGGCAGACGCTCCTATCCAGACCGACGTACAACCAAGTGTTTAACCATAACCAGGAACAAGTGTGTCGAAAACCCTAGAGGGCAGTAGCCTACCGTTCCAAGTGTAGGAACAACCGCATAGTTCAACTTGGACCCTGTAGGTTAAACTGATTATCACTAACACAAACAAGAACAGCAACAACGCAGTCTATGCAAAAATACAAGCAATAGTTAAGACGAGTTAAGTCACCTACGAAACAACTACCTAGTTACAACCCTAAGCTTACAGTCAATTTAGAGATTAAATTGAGATTACGATTTACAGCATAAATTGCGTCTTTTGTTTATATTCAATATTAGAAATTGCAGCGAGAAACTGCAGCTGTAGACACAAGATAATTTATGTTATGGTAGCAACGGAACGAAGCGGACTATACGTGTATTGCCATCATTGTTTTATTATACCAGTGTGTTTTCGCGCGTTTGCACAGAAACGCAAAACCTACCAATAAAATGGTTTAGCTATTTCTCACCATAATGACAGATTTAAAGACTAATCGAACTCACCCGATACTGTCTTCAAATGGATCCATGCCAAAGAAAAGTAATTATTCATCCTCTCAAAAAGCTTTTACTAACAAACTTTTAGTAGCAAAAAATGAAATACCAACTCGCCATCGATGCTACCTACGCGCAGAGTACCGTGTTATTAATTCAGACACTGGCAACTACAGCAAAAATTGCGTCTTTTGTTTATATTCAATATTAGTAATTGCAGCGAGAAACAGCAGCTGCAGACACAAGATAGTTTATATTATGGTAGCAACGGAACGAAGCGGACTACATATGTATTACTGTCATTGTTTAATTATACCAGCGTGTTTTCACGCGTTTACACGACACTCAAATACTATCAATAAAATGGTTTAGCTATTTCTCAGCATAATGACAGATTCAAAGACTAAACGAACTCACCAGATATTGTCTTCAAATAGATGCATGCTCAAGAAAAGTAATTATTCATCCTCTGAAAAAGCTTTTACCAACAAACTTTTGGTAGCCTCTTCCAGTGCTTCCCCGACGGTCAGACCCTCCCCTCACTGATAAAAACTAGACCCTACGGTGTCCGATTACTTGCGTCGCCATGGATGTCGCTTGCCGTAAAGAAGTTTACTAGATGTCGTAACCGTTTAGATTTGGAGCCACAGCTCTTCCGCACCCCACCTAATAAAAACGGCCAAATGGCGGACAAACCATATGGCGGACATAGGTGGTCCCAATAGTAAAGTTGTAGAGCACATTCAGAAGCATCGGTCGATGAAGTTTTGTGTTGATCTGACTTATGGTGTGGGAGTTATGACCTTTTAGGCAAAACCCTTTGTTATAGCGCCACCATCTGGCCGACATAGGTGATTTTTAGTGCCTGAGTAGTGGGGGGCCATAGGAACCCACCTGCCAAATTTGGTTGCTCTAGGTCTTATGGTTGCTGAGCCTCAGACATTTTAGCAGAGAAAGCTTCCACGCCCCAACGTAAAAGTTAAAATGGCGGGCAAACAATATGGCGGACATGGGTGGTGCCAATGGCAAAGTTGTAGAGCACGTTCAGATGCATAGGTCGATGAAGTTTTGTGTTGATCTAACTTATGGTGTGGGAGTTATGGCCTTTTACGCAAAACCCTTTGTTATAGCGCCACCATCTGGCCGACATAGGTGATTTTTAGTGCCTGAGTAGTGGGGGGCCATAGGAACCCACCTGCCAAATTTGGATGCTCTACGACTTATGGTTGCTGAGCCTCAGACACTTTTAGCGGAGAAAAATAATAAGAATAATAATAATAATAATTAAAGCCGCAAGCGGCGTTGGGAGGGGTCCTAGCATTGGCACCATCGCGCCCCCTATGGAGCGATTTTAAAATGGCTTTGTCCTCATGATCATCTGCCTTCACCCAACATATCTACTGAATATCATGATGCTCGTTTGAAATATTGATAACTTATGACAAATTTTGTGCTAAGAGACGCTGTCGGACGACTTAGTTACGTCGCCATGGATATGTCCTGGCCGCTTCCCGTCAAGGCCTTTACTTTGTCGTAACACTTAGATGGCATGTCGTAGCACTTAGATAGTCCGGCGTGTATGCACAGCTGCAGTGTTTCTGCACCGCAACTAAAAAAGGCGTCACATTAGTGTTGTCACGATACCAAAATTTTGACTTTGATAGTGATACCAGGTTTAGTATCACGATACTCAATACTGAAATGATACTTGAAACTTAAACGATGCTAATTCGATACTCGGTACCTAACGATACTGAAATTACCTTAATAGATGAGAAACGTAATGTCCACAAGGACTGACCTCATTTTCGAATTCATTGTTTATTAACAACCTGGTTCAATAACAACCTTTAAGTTGAAGCCTCTTCAACATATTAATATGCATAGGCCTATAGTGTTACAACACTGAACAATAGAAAAATATGTTAAATATATTTCAAAAATTAAACAGTTGTAAAGTAAATAATCTTTAAAACAGGTCTTTCACCATTAAATAGATTTAAAAACAGCATATTTTAATAACAATACAGCATCTATCTATAATGAAATATTTCCAAATTGGAACACCTATTGCTACTGAAGTGAACTGAGTCAAAGCTTGCGCTGTATCAAGGAGCTGAGTGCAAGCGCAAGTCACCTCAGTTGGCAACCTTAGTTGCTACTGCCTTCTAGCGAAGATTCTGACAAATTACACTTTTCATCCTCTCAATCAGTAATGCGGGAGACAATTTTCCCTGGCTTTTACATTTGACTCAAAACTACCGAACGTCGGAATATTCTAATACCGAACCGTTTTTTATTTTATTTTATTATATATTTTTTTAAAGTACCGAGAAAGTGCTGAAGTTTTGGTATACCGTCCAACACTACGTCAGACACATATTCCAATCCATTGCTCAGCTTAGCAGAGAATGCACATTTCAAAGCGCCACAGAGACAGATAGAATAACAACACATAAATGCACATTTCAAATAATAAATACGACATTGAGAAAAAACGGATATAAAAGACGTAATATCAACTCGCGATCTGCGTGCTGCGCGCAAAGTAGCCTACCGTTTTATTCATTTAGACATTGGCAGATAAGAAAAATTTTGGTACGCTGACCTATAAAACGCTATTCCAAAAGCAAAATCAGACATGTTATACATCGTTAGAAAGCTTATACTCTCACCTACTGAACAAATGAATTGTCAATCAAGCCAAATTGCACTAAAAAGGGCGACAACGCCGTTAGCAACAGGTGTGGTATTACGCACAGCTATTATTGAAGATAGCCGACCCAGGCGTCACAGATGCGCATATATTTCGCAAACGGATTGTCCAAGACAATATATGACCACTCATTCGCAAAAGGGACATCTCTACGCGTAAAACCAATGGTGAGATTGTATATTTATTCAATGTATATTCCCAGTTATTGACTGTAGAATGACATGGTATAATTTTTAAAAAAGTTAGTCTCGCTTATTTCGTTATTCAATGAGCAGAGTTTTCACTGCTGTATTGGCATATTTTAGGGCTAATGTCGGGTTTATCTTGTTGCTACGGGATATTGCATTACATGACAGGCATTTGGCAGACGCTCCTATCCAGAGCGACGTACATCAAAGTGTTTAACCATAACCAGGAACAAGTGTTTCGAAAACCCGAGAGGGCAGTAGCCTACCGTTCCGAGTGCAGGGAACAACCGCATAGTTCAACTTGGACCCTGTAGGTTAAACTGATTAACACTAACACAAACAAGAACAGCAACAACGCAGTCTATGCAAAAATACAAGCAATAGTTAAGACGAGTGCATTAACTAAGTCACCTACGAAACAGCTAACTAGTTACAACCCAAATCTTACAGTCAATGTAGAGATTAAATTGAGAATACGATTTACAGCATGAATTGCGTCTTTTGTTTATATTCAATATTAGTAATTGCAGTGAGAAACAGCAGCTGTAGACACAAGCTAGTTTATATTATGGTAGCAACGGAACGAAGCGGACTACATAGGCTATGTATTACCGTCATTGTTTAATTATACCAGCGTGTTTTCGCGCGTTTACACGAAACTGAAATACTATCAAAAAAATGGTTTAGCTATTTCTCAGCATAATGACAGATTCAAAGACTAAACGAACTCACCAGATATTGTCTGCAAATGGATGCATGCTCAAGAAAAGTAATTATTCATCCTCTGAAAAAGCTTTTACTAACAAACATTTGGTAGCCTCTTCAGGTGCTTCCCCGACGTTCAGACCCTACCCTCACTGATGAAAACTAGACCCTACGGTGTCGGATTACTTGCGTCGCCATGGATGTCGCTTGCCGTAAAGAAGTTTACTCGATGTCGTAACACTTAGAATTCGGAGGTACAGCGCTACCGCACCCCACCTAATAAAAAAGTCCAAATGGCAGGCAAACCATATGGCGGACATAGGTGATCCCAAAAGCAAAGTTGTAGAGCACATTCAGATGCATCGGTCGATGAAGTTTTGTGTTGATCGGACTTATGGTGTGGCAGTTATAGCCTTTAAAAGTATGATCCTTTGTTATAGCGCCATCATCTGGGCGAAATAGGTGATTTTTCGTGGCTGAGTATTGGGGGGACATAGGAACCCACCTACCAAAGTTGGTTGCTCCAGGACTTATGGTTGCTGAGCCTCAGACATTTTAGAGGAGAAAACTGCCACGCCCCAACGAAAAAGTCTAAATGGCGGGCAAACAATATGGCGGATATAGGTGGTGCCAATGGCAAAGTTGTAGAGCACGTTCAGAGGCATAGGTCGATGAAGTTTTGTGTTGATCTAACTTATGGTGTGGGAGTTATGGCCTATTACGCATTACCCTTTGTTATAGCGCCACCATCTGGCCGACATAAGTGATTTTTTGTGCCTGATTAGTGGGGGGCCATAGGAACCCACCTGCCAAATTTGGTTGCTCCAGGACTTATGGTTGCTGAGCCTCAGACACTTTTAGCGGAGAAAAATAATAAGAATAATAATAATAATAATTAAAGCCGCAAGCGGCGTTGGGAGGGGTCCAAGCATTGGCGCCATCGTGCCCCCTATGGAGCGATTTGAAAATGGCTTTGTCCTCATGATCATATGCCTTCACCCAACACATCTACTGAATATCATGATGATCGTATGAAATATTGATGACTTATGGCCAATTTTGTGCTAAGAGACGCTGTCGGATGACTTAGTTACGTCGCCATGGATATGTCCTGGCTGCTTCCCGTCTAAGGCCTTTACTATGTCGTAACACTTAGATGGTCCGGCGTGTATGCACAGCTGCAGTGTTTCTGTGCCGCAACTAAAAAGGGCGTCACACTAGTAATGTCACGATACCAAAATTTTGACTTTGATAGTGATACCAGGTTTAGTATTACGATACTCAATACTGAAATGATACTTGAAACTTAAACGATGCTAATTCGATACTCGGTACCTAACGATACTGAAATTACTTTAATAGATGAGAAATGTAATGTCCACAAGGGTTGACCTCATTTTCGAATTCATGGTTTATTAACAACCTGGTTCATTAACAACCTTTAAGTTGAAGCCTCTTCAACATATTAATATGCATAGGCCTATAGTGTTACAACACTGAACAATAGAGAAATATGTTAAATATATTTCAAAAATTAAACAGTTGTAAACTAAATAATATTTACAACAGGTCTTTCACCTTTAAATAGATTTAAAAACAGTATATTTTAATAACAATACAGCATCTATATATAATAAAATATTTCCAAATTGGAACACCTATTGCTACTGAAGTGAACTGAGTCAAAGCTTGCGCTGTATCAAGGAGCTGAGTGCAAGCACAAGTCACCTCACTTGGCAACCTTAGTTGCTACTGCCTTCTAGCGAAGATTCTGACAAATTACACTTTTCATCCTCTCAATCAGTAATGCGGGAGACAATTTTCCCTGGCTTTTACATTTCACTCAAAACTACCGAACGTCGGAATATTCTAATACCGAAGCGTTTCTTTTTTTCTTTTTTTTTTTTTTAAGTACCGAGAAAGTGCTGAAGATTCGGTATATGGTGCAACACTACGTCAGACACATATTCCAATCCGTTGCTCAGCTTAGCAGAGAATGCACATTTCAGAGCGCCTCAGAGACAGATAGAATAATGACACATAAATACGCATTTCAAATAATAAAGACAACATTGAGAAAAAACGAAACAAAAGACGAAATATCAACTCACGACCTGCGTAGTGCTCGCAGAATAGCCTACCGTATTATTTATTTAGACACTGGCATATAAGAAATTTTCGGTTACGCTGACCGATAAAACGCTGTTCCAAAATAAAAATCAGACATGTTACACATTGTTAGAAAGCTTATACTCTCACCTACTGAATAAACGAATAGTCAATCAAGCCAAATTGCACTAAAAAGGGCGACAACGCTGTAAGCAACAGGCGTGGTATTACGCACAGCTATTTCTGAAGATAGCCCAGGCGTGACAAATGCGCGTAGCCTATATTTCTCAAACAGATTGTCCAAGACAATATATGACCACTCATTCGCAAAGGGGACATCTCTACGCGTAAAACCAGTGGTAAGATTGTATATTTATTCGATGTTTAGTCCCAGATATTGAATGTAGAATGACATGGCATAATTTTAAAAAACTCTGTCTCGTTTATTTCCTTATTCAGTGAGCAGCGTTTTCACTGCTATATTGGCATATTTTAGGGCTAACGTCGGGTTTATCTTGTTGCTACGGAATATTACATTACATTCCATTACAATACAGGCATTTGGCAGACGCTCTTATCCAGAGTGACGTACAACAAAGTGTATAACCATAACCAGGAACAAGTGTGTCGAAAACCCTAGAGAGAAATGCCGTTCCAAGTGCAGGGAACAACCGTTAGTTCAACTTGGACCCTGTAGGTTAAAATGATTAACACTAACACAAACAAGAACAGCAACAACGCAGTCTATGCAAAAATACAAGCAATAGTTAAGACGAGTTAAGTCACCTACGAAACAACTACCTAGTTACAACCCTAAGTTTACAGTCAGTTTAGAGATTAAATTGAGAATACGATTTACAGCATAAATTGCGTCTTTTGTTTATATTCAATATTAGAAATCGCAGCGAGAAACTGCAGCTGTAGACACAAGATAGTTTATGTTATGGTAGCAACGGAACGAAGCGGACTATACATGTATTGCCATCATTGTTTTATTATTCCAGTGTGTTTTGGCGGGTTTGCACAGAAACTCAAAACCTACCAATAAAATGGTTTAGGTATTTCTCACCATAAAGACAGATTTAAAGACTTAACGAACTCACCCGATACTGTCTTCAAATGGATCCATGCCAAAGAAAAGTAATTATTCATCCTCTCAAAAAGCTTTTACTAACAAACCTATAATAGCCTAGCATGCACTCTGGCTGGCACTCTTCCATTCCTTCCCCGACGGTCAGACCCTCCCCTCACTGATAAAAACTAGACCCAACGGTGTCGGATTACTTGCGTTGCCATGGATGTCGCATGCCGTAAAGAAGTTTACTAGATGTCGTAACACTTAGAATTTGCAGCAACAGCTCTTCCGCACCCCACCTAATAAAAAAGTCCAAATGGCGGGCAAAAAATATGGCGGACATAGGTGGTCCCAATAGCAAAGTTGTAGAGCACATTCAGATGCTTTGGTAAATGAAGTTTTGTGTTGATCGGACTTATGGTGTGGCAGTTATAGCCTTTAAAAGTGTGATCCTTTGTTATAGCGCCACCATCTGGGCGACATAGATGATTTTTCGTGCCTGAGTAGTGGGGGGCCATAGAAACCCACCAACCAAAGTTGGTTGGTCTACAACTTATGGTTGCTGAGCCTCAGACATTTTAGCGGAGAAAACTGCCACGCCCCAATGAAAAGGCTAAATAACGTGCAAACAATATGGCGGACATAGGTGGTGCCAATGGCAAAGTTGTAGAGCACGTTCAGATGCATACGTCGATGAAGTTTTGTGTTGATCTAACTCATGGTGTGGGAGTTATGGCCTTTTACGCATTACCCTTTGTTATAGCGCCACCATCAGGCCGACATACGTGATTTTTAGTGCCTGAGTAGTGGGGGGCCATAGGAACCCACCTGCCAAATTTGGTTGCTCCAGGACTTATGGTTGCTGATCCTCAGACACTTTTAGCGGAGAAAAATAATAAGAATAATAATAATAATCCTAACAGATACAATAGGGTTCCACCAGCTTCGCTGCTTGGACCCCTAATTAAAGCCGCAAGCGGCGTTGGGAGGGGTCCAAGCATTGGCACCATCGCGCCCCCTATGGTGTGATTTTAAAATGGCTTTGTCCTCATGATCATATGCCTTCACCAAACATATCTACAGAATATCATGATGATCGTATAAAATATTGATGACTTATGGCCAATTTTGTGCTAAGAGACGCTGTCGGATGACTTAGTTACGTCGCCATGGATATGTCCTGGCCGCTTCCCGTAAAGGCCATTACTTTGTCGTAACACTTAGATGGCATGTCGTAACACTTAGATGGTCCGGCGTGTATGCACAGCTGCAGTGTTTCTGCGCCGCAACTAAAAAAGGCGTCACACTAGTGTTGTCACGATACCAAAATTTGGACTTTGATACTGATACCAGGTTTAGTGTTACGATACTCAACACTGACATGATAGTTGAAACTTAAATGATGCTAATTCGATATTCGGTACCTAACGATACTGAAATTACCTTAATAGATCAGAAACGTAATGTCCACAAGGGTTGACCTCATTTTCGAATTCATGGTTTATTAACAACCTGGTTCATTAACAACCTTTAAGTTGACGCCTCTTCAACATATTAATATGCACAGGCCTATAGTGTTACAACACTGAACAATAGAAAGATATGTTAAATATATTTCAAAAATTAAACAGTTGTAAACTAAATAATCTTTAAAACAGGTCTTTCACCTTTAAATAGATTGAAAAACTGCATATTTAAATAACAATACAGCATCTATCTATAATAAAATATTTCCAAATTGGAACACCTATTGCTACTGAAGTGAACTGAGTCAAAGCTTGCGCTGTATCAAGGAGCTGAGTGCAAGCACAAGTCACCTCACTTGGCAACCTTAGTTGCTACTGCCTTCTAGCGAAGATTCTGACAAATTACACTTTTCATCCTCTCAATCAGTAATGCGGGAGACAATTTTCCCTGGCTTTTACATTTGACTCAAAACTACCGAACGTCGGAAAATTCTAATACCGAAGCGTTTCTTTTTTTTTTTTTTTTTTAAGTACCGAGAAAGTGCTGAAGTTTTGGTATACCGTGCAACACTACGTCAGACACATATTCCAATCCACTGCTCAGCTCAGCAGAGAATTCACATTTCAGAGCGCCACAGAGACAGACAGAATAATAACACATAAATGCACATTTCAAATAATAAATACGACATTGAGAAAAAACGGAAATAAAAGACGTAATATCAACTCGCGATCTGCGTGCTGCGCGCAAAGTAGTCTACCGTTTTATTTATTTAGACATTGGCAGATAAGATAAATTTTGGTTACGCTGACCTATAAAACGCTATTCCAAAAGCAAAATCAGACATGTTATACATCGTTAGAAAGCTTATACTCTCACCTACTGAATAAATGAATTGTCAATCAAGCCAAATTGCACTAAAAAGGGCGACAACGCCGTAAGCAACAGGTGTGGTATTACGCACAGCTGTTATTGAAGATAGCCGACCCTGGCGTCACAGATGCGCGTATATTTCGCAAACGGATTGTCCAAGACAATATATGACCACTCATTCGCAAAAGGGACATCTCTACGCGTAAAACCAGTGGTAAGATTGTATATTTATTCGATGTTTAGTCCCAGATATTGAATGTAGAATGACATGGCATAATTTAAAAAAACTTTGTCTCGTTTATTTCCTTATTCAGTGAGCAGCGTTTTCACTGCTATATTGGCATATTTTAGGGCTAACGTCGGGTTTATCTTGTTGCTACGGAATATTACATTACATTCCATTACAATACAGGCATTTGGCAGACGCTCTTGTCCAGAGTGACGTACAACAAAGTGTATAACCATAACCAGGAACAAGTGTGTCGAAAACCCTAGAGAGAAATGCCGTTCCAAGTGCAGGGAACAACCGTTAGTTCAACTTGGACCCTGTAGGTTAAACTGATTAACACTAACACAAACAAGAACAGCAACAACGCAGTCTATGCAAAAATACAAGCAATAGTTAAGACGAGGGCATTAACTAAGTCACCAACGAAACCGCTAACTAGTTACAACCCTAAGCTTACAGTTAATTTAGAGATTAAATTGAGAAAACAATTTCTCTCAGCATAATGACGGATTTAAAGACTAAACGAACTCACCCGATATTGTCTTCAAATGGACCGTATTATTTATTTAGACATTGGCAGACTACAGCATAAATTGCGTCTTTTGTTTATATTCAATATTAGAAATTGCAGCGAGAAACTGCAGCTGTAGACACAAAATAGTTTGTTATGTTAGCAACGGCACGAAGCGGACTATATGCATTACCGTCATTGTTTCATTGGACCAGCGTGTTTTCGCGCGTTTGCACAGAAACTCAGAACCTATCAATAAAATGGTTTAGCTATTTCTCAGCATAATGACAGATTCAAAGACTAAATGAACTCACTCGATACTGTCTTCAAATAATGTCTGGCACTGTCTTCCACTGCTTCCCCGACGTTCATACCGTCCCCTCACTGATAAAAAGTAGACCCTACGGTGTCGGATTACTTGCGTCGCCATGGATGTCGCTTGTCGTAAAGAAGTTTACTAGATGTCGTAACCGTTTAGATTTGGAGCCACAGCTCTTCCGCACCCCACCTAATAAAAACGGCCAAATGGCGGGCAAACCATATGGCGGACATAGGTGGTCCCAATAGCAAAGTTGTAGAGCACATTCAGATGCATCGGTCGATGAAGTTTTGTGTTGATCGGACTTACGGTGTGGCAGTTATAGCCTTTAAAAGTACGACCCTTTGTTATAGCGCCACCATCTGGTCGACATAGGTGATTTTTCGTGCCTGAGTAGTGGGAGGCCATAGGAACCCACCTACCAAATTTGGTTGGTCTACAACTTATGGTTGCTGAGCCTCAGACATTTTAGCGGAGAAAACTTCCACGCCCCAACTAAAAAGTCTAAATGGCGGGCAAACAATATGGCGGACATAGGTGGTGCCAATGGTAAAGTGATAGAGCATGTTCAGATGCATATGTCAATGAAGTTTTGTGTTGATCTAACTTATGGTGTGGGACTTATGGCCTTTTACGCAAAACCCTTTGTTATAGCGCCACCATCTGGCCGACATGGGTGATTTTTAGTGCCTGAGTAGTGGGGGACCATAGGAACCCACCTGCCAAATTTGGTTGCTCTAGTACTTATGGTTGCTGAGCCTCAGACACTTTTAGCGGAGAAAAATAATAATAATAATAATAATAATAATTAAAGCCGCAAGCGGCGTTGGGAGGGGTCCAAGCATTGGCACCATCGCGCCCCCTATGGAGCGATTTTAAAATGGCTTTTTCCTCATGATCATATGCCTTCACCCAACATATGTACTGAATATCATGATGATTGTAGAAAATATTGATGATTTATGGCCAATTTTGTGCTAAGAGACGCTGTCCGATGACTTAGTTGCGTCGCCATGGATGTGTCCTGGCCGCTTCCCGTAAAGGCCTTTACTATGTCGTAACACTTAGATGGGATGTCGTGACACTTAGATGGGATGTCGTAACACATATATGGCCCGGCGTGTATGTACAGCTGCAGCGCTTCCATGCTGTAACTAAAAAAGGCGTCACACTAGTGTTGTCACGATACCAAAATGTTGACTTTGATAGAGATACCAAGTTTAGTCTCACAATAATTAATACTGAAATGATACTGATTCAATACTCGGTACCTAACGATACTGAAATTATACTGATACTGAGAAACGTAATGTCCACATGGGTTGACCTCATTTTTGAATTCAGGGATTATTAAAAACCTGGTTTATTAACAACCTTTAAGTTGAAGCCTGTTCAACATATCAATAAGCATAGGCCTATAGTGTTACAACACTAAACCATAGAAAACTATATTAAATATATTTCAAAAATTAAACAGTTGTAAAGTAAATTATCTTTAAACAGGTCTTTCACTTTAAAATAGATCTAAAAACTGCATGTTTCAATAACAATACAGCGTCTTCCTATAATAAAATATTTACAAATTAGAACAGCTATTGCTACTGAAGTGAACTGAGTCTAAGCTTGCGCTGTATCAGGGAAGTGAATGCACAAGCGCAGGTCACCTCACTTGGCAACCTTAGTTGCTACTGCCATCTAGCGAAGATTCTGACAAACTACACTTTTCATCCTCTAAATCAGTAATGCGGGAGACACATTTCCCTGGCTTTTACATTTGAGGCAAAACTACCGAACGTCGGCAAATTCTAATACGGAACCGTTTTTTTTTTTTTTTTTTTTTTTTAAGTACCGAGAAAGTGCTGAAGTTTCGATATACGGTGCAACACTACGTCAGAAACATATTCCAATCCATTGCTCAGCTTAGCAGAGAATGCACATTTCAGAGCGCCACAGAGACAGATAGAATAATAACACATGAATGCACATTTCAAATAATAAATACGACATTAATGACGTAATATGAATACGACGTAATATAAATGACGTAATATAAATACGACAAAAATGACGTAATATGAACTCGCGATCTGCGTGCTGCGCGCAAAGTAGCCTACCGTTTTATTTATTTAGACATTGGCAGATAAGAAACATTTTGGTTAGGCTGACCTATAAAACGCTATTCCAGAAGCAAAATCAGACATGTTATACATCGTTAGAAAGCTTATAATCTCACCTACTGAATAAATGAATTGTCAATAAAGCCAAATTGTACTAAAAAGGGCGACAACGCCGTAAGCAACAGGTGTGGTATTACGCACAGCTATTATTGAAGATAGCCCACCCAGGCGTGACAGATGCGCGTATATTTCGCAAACGGATTGTCCAAGACAATATATGACCACTCAGTCGCAAAAGGGACATCTCTACGCGTAAAACCAATGGTAAGATTGTATATTTATTCAATGTTTAGTCCCAGATATTGACTGTAGAATGAGATGGTATAATTAAAAAAAAACTTTGTCTCGTTTATTTCGTTATTCAGTAAGCAGCGTTTTCACTGCTGTATTGGCATATTTTAGGGCAAATGTCGGGTTTATCTTGTTGTTACGGAATATTAAATTACATTACATTACAGGCATTTGGCAGACGCTCTTATCCAGAGCGACGTACAACAAAGTGTATAACCATAACCAGGAACAAGTGTGTCGAAAACCCTAGAGGGCAGTAGCCTACCGTTCCAAGTGCAGGGAACAACCGCATAGTTCAACTTGGACCCTGTAGGTTAAACTGATTAACACTAGCACAAACAAGAACAGCAACAACGCAGTCTATGCAAAAATACAAGCAATAGTTAAGATTATTTAAGTCACCTACGAAACAACTACCTAGTTACAACCCTAAGCTTACAGTCCATTTAGAGATTAAATTGAGAATACGATTTACAGCATAAATTGCGTCTTTTGTTTATATTCAATATTAGAAATTGCAGCGAGAAACTGCAGCTGTAGACACAAGATAGTTCATGTTATGGTAGCAACGGAACGAAGCGGACTATACATGTATTGCCATTGTTTTATTATACCAGTGTGTTTTCGCGCGTTTGCACAGAAACTCAAAACCTACCAATAAAATGGTTTAGCTATTTCTCACCATAATGACAGATTTAAAGACTTAACGAACTCACCCGATACTGTCTTCAAATGGATCCATGCCAAAGAAAAGTAATTATTCATCCTCTCAAAAAGCTTTTACTAACTTACCTTTAATAGCCTAGCATGCACTCTGGCTGGCACTGTCTTTCTTTCCCCGACGGTCAGACCTTCCCCTCACTGATAAAAACTAGACCCTACGGTGTCGGATTACTTGCGTCGCCATGGATGTCGCTTGCCGTAAAGAAGTTTACTCGATGTCGTAACACTTAGAATTTGCAGCAACAGCTCTTCGGCACCCCACCTAATAAAAAAGTCCAAATGGCGGGCAAACCATATGGCGGACATAGGTGGTCCCAATAGCAAAGTTGTAGAGCACATTCAGATGCATCGGTTGATGAAGTTTTGTGTTGATCTGACTTATGGTGTGTGAGTTATGGCCTTTTAAAGTATGACCCTTTGTTATAGCGCCACCATCTGGCCGACATAGGTTATTTGTAGTGCCTGAGTAGTGGGGGGCCATAGGAACCCACCTCCCAAATTTGGCTGGTGTACAACTTATGGTTGCTGAGCCTCAGACATTTTAGCGGAGAAAACTGCCACACCCCAACTAAAAAGTTAAAATGGCGGGCAAACAATATGGCAGACATAGGTAGTGCCAATGGCAAAGTGATAGAGCACGTTCAGATGCATATGTCGATAAAGTTTTGTGTTGATCTAACTTATGGTGTGGGAGTTATGGCCTTTTACGCCTAACCCTTTGTTATAGCGCCACCATATGGCCGACATATGTGATTTTTAGTGCCTGAGTAGTGGGGGGCCATAGGAACCCACCTGCCAAATTTGGTTGCTCTAGGACTTATGGTTGCTGAGCCTCAGACACTTTTAGCGGAGAAAAATAATAAGAATAATAATAATAATTAAAGCCGCAAGCGGCGTTGGGAGGGGTCCAAGCATTGGCACCATCGCGCCCCCTATGGAGCGATTTTAAAATGGTATTGTCCTCATGATCATACACCTTCACCCAACATATCTACTGAATATCATGATGATCGTATAAAACATTGATGACTTATGGCCAATTTTGTGGTAAGAGACGCTGGCGGATGACTTAGTTGCGTCGCCATCGATGTGTCCTGGCCGCTTCCCGTCAAGGCCTTTACTATGTCGTAACACTTAGATGGCATGTCGTAACACTTAGATGGTCCGGCGTGTATGCACAGCTGCAGTGTTTCTGCGCTGCAACGAAAAAAGGCGTCACACTAGTAATGTCACGATACCAAAATTTTGACTTTGATAGTGATACCAGGTTTAGTATCATGATAGTCAATACTGAAATGATACTTGAAACTTAAACGATGCTCATTCGATACTCGGTACCTAACGATACTGAAATTACCTTAACAGATGAGAAACGTAATGTCCACAAGGGTTGACCTCATTTTCGAATTCATGGTTTATTAACAACCTGGTTCATTAACAACCTTTAAGTTGAAGCCTCTTCAACATATTAATATGCATAGGCCTATAGTGTTACAACACTGAACAATAGAGAAATATGTTAAATATATTTCAAAAATTAAACAGTTGTAAACTAAATAATGTTTAAAACAGGTCTTTCACCTGTAAATAGATTTAAAAAGCAGCATATTTTAATAACAATACAGCATCTATCTATAATAAAATATTTCCAAATTGGAACACCTATTGGTACTGAAGTGAACTGAGTCAAAGCTTGCGCTGTATCAAGGAGCTGAGTGCAAGCGCAAGTCACCTCACTTGGCAACCTTAGTTGCTACTGCCTTATAGCGAAGACAAATTACACTTTTCATCCTCTAAATCAGTAATGCGGGAGACAATTTTCCCTGGCTTTTACATTTGACTCAAAACTACCGAACGTCGGAATATTCTAATACCGAACCGTTTCTTTTTTTTTTTTTTTTTTAAGCACAGAGAAAGTGCTGAAGTTTTGGTATACCGTGCAACACTACGTCAGACACATATTCCAATCCATTGCTCAGCTTAGCAGAGAATGCACATTTCAGAGCGCCACAGAGACAGATAGAATAATAGCACATAAATACACATTTCAAATAATAAATAAGACATTGAGAAAAAACGGAAATAAAAGACGTAATATCAACTCGCGATCTGCGCGCTGCGCGCAAAGTAGCCTACCGTTTTATTCATTTAGACATTGGCAGATAAGAAAGATTTTGGTTACACTGACCTATAAAACGCTATTCCAAAAGCAAAATAAGACATGTTATACATCGTTAGAAAGCTTATACTCTCACCTACAGAATAAATGAATTGTCAATCAAGCCAAATTGCACTAAAAAGGGCGACAACGCCGTAAGCAACAGGTGTGGTATTACGCACAGTTATTATTGAAGATAGCCGACCCTGGCGTCACAGATGCGCGTATATTTCGCAAACGGATTGTCCAAGACAATATATGACCACTCATTCGCAAAACGGACATCTCTACGCGTAAAACCAATGGTAAGATTGTATATTTATTCAATGTTTAGTCCCAGATAGTGACTGTAGAATGACATGGAATAATTTTTAAAAAAACGTTGTCTCGTTTATTTCGTTCTTCAGTGAGCAGAGTTTTCACTGCTGTATTGGCATATTTTAAGGCTAATGTCTGGTTTATCTTGTTGCTACGGAATATTACATTACATCTTAAATTACAGGCATTTGGCAGACGCTCTTATCCAGAGCGACGTACAACAAAGTGTATAACCATAATCAGGAACAATTGTGGCGAAAACCCTAGAGGGCAGTAGCCTACCGTTCTAAGTGCAGGGAACAACCACATAGTTCAACTTGGACCCTGTAGGTTAAACTGATTAACACTAACACAAACAAGAACAGCAACAACGCAGTCTATGCAGAAATGCAAGCAATAGTTAAGACGAGTGCATTAACTAAGTCACCTACGAAACAGCTAACTAGTTACAACCCAAAGCTTACAGTCAATGTGGAGATTAAATTGAGAATGCGATTTCTCTCAGCATAATGACGGATTTAAAGAGTAAACGAACTCACCCGATATTGTCTTCAAATGGATCCATGCCAAAGAAAAGTAATGATTCACCCTCTCAAAGCTTTTACTAACAAACTTGTAGTAGCAAAAAATATCAACTCGCCATCCATGGTAACTGCTTCATACGCTCAGAGGACCGTATTATTTATGTAGACATTGGTAGAGTACAGCATAAATTGCGTCTTTTGTTTATATTCAATATTAGTAATTGCAGCGAGAAACTGCAGCTGTAGACACAAGATAGTCTGTTATGTTATGGTAGCAACGGAATGAAGCGGACTACATATGTAGGCTATATTTACCGTCATTGTTTTATTATACCAGCGTGTTTTCGCGCGTTTCCAGAGAAACTCAATTACTATCAATAAAAAAGGTTTAGCTATTTCTCAGCATAATGACGGATGGGGATGGGACGAAAATAATTTTCAACCGTCCACCACGTTTTAGCAACGTTCCAACACTGTCGTCATCACTGTTCCATGGGTCACAAAAACTATTACACTGACGCTTACATTGCAGTGTCAAATATCCACATTATATAATACCACTGACCTATTTAAAGACACTCAATTTCAAAAATAACGTATGTAACCTAAATATTTTGAGCAGTAATACTTACATAGCAACATGACATTTTATCTGTGTTTAGTAGTATAGAGACAGAAAATCAATGACAAAGTCCTATCCGCTTCTGTTTTGCGTCAGAAAACGATGTCAGATAGGTCTATCAGCAAAGAAATGGCTTAGCTATGCCCCAAAGTCCTCAATAATAATAGTACTCTCCAAGAAATTATGAAAATCGTTGACAACGTTTCGTTAGGTGCATCGTCTTTAATGCTACGCCACAGTGAATGCGATAAGAAAATATTCCATTACGCTGAACTATAACACGCTATTCCAAATGCAAAATCAGACATGTTATACATCGTTAGAAAGCTTATACTCTCATCTACTGAATAAATGAACTGTCAATCAAGCCAAATTGTACTAAAAACGGCGACAACGCCGCAAGCAACAGGAATCACAAACGGATTGTCCAAGACAATGTATGACCACTCAGTCGCAAAAGGGACATCTCTACGCGTAAAACCAATGGTAAGATTGTATATTTATTCAATGTTTAGTCCCAGATATTGACTGTAATATGAGATGGTATAATTAAAAAAAACTTTGTCTCGTTTATTTCGTTATTCAGTAAGCAGCGTTTTCACTGCTGTATTGGCATAGTTTAGGGCTAATGTCGGGTTTATTTTGTTGTTACCGAATATTAGCCTACATTACATTACAGGCATTTGGCAGACGCTCATATCCAGAGCGACGTACAACAAAGTGTCTAACCATAACCAGGAACAAGTGTGTCGAAAACCCTAGAGGGCAGTATCCTACCGTTCCAAGTGCCCCAAGACCGTCCCCTCACTGATAAAAAACTAACCTTATGGTGTCGGATTACTTGCGTCGCCATGGCTGTCGCTTGCCGTAAAGAAGTTTACTCGATGTCGTAACACTTAGAATTTGGAGCTCCAGCTTTTCCGCACCCCACCTAATAAAAAAGTCCAAATGGCGGGGAAACCATATGGCGTACATAGGTGGTCCCAAAAGCAAAGTTGTAGAGCACATTCAGATGCATCGGTCGATGAAGTTTTGTGTTGATCGGACATATAGTGTGACAGTTATAGCCTTTAAAAGAGTGATCCTTTGTTATAGCGCCACCATCTGGGCGACATAGGAGATTTTTCGTGCGTGAGTAGTGGGGGGCCATAGGAACCCACCTACCAAAGTTGGTTGGTCTACAACTTATGGTTGCTGAGCTTCAGACATTTTAGTGGAGAAAACTGCCACGCCCCAACGAAAAAGTCTAAATGGCGGGCAAACAATATGGCGGACATAGGTAGTGCCAATGGCAAAGTTGTAGAGCAGGTTCAGAGGCATAGGTCGATGAAGTTTTGTGTTGATCTAAGTTATGGTGTGGGAGTTATGGCCTTTTACGCAAAACCCTTTGTTATAGCGCCACCATTTGGCCGACATAGGTGATTTTTAGTGCCTGAGTAGTGGGGGGCCATAGGAACCCAGCTGCCAAATTTGGTTGCTGTAGGCCTTATGGTTGCTGAGCCTCAGACACTTTTAGCGGAGAAAAATAAGAATAATAATAATAATTAAAGCCGCAAGCGGCGTTGGGAGGGGTCCAAGCATTGGCACCATCGTGCCCCCTATGGAGCGATTTTAAAATGGCTTTGTCCTCATGATCATATGCCTTCACCCAACATATCTACTGAATATCATGATGATCGTATAAAATATTGATGACTTATGGCAAATTTTGTGCTAAGAGACGCTGTCGGATGACTTAGTTACGTCGCCATGGATATGTCCTGGCCGCTTCCCGCGAAGGCCTTTACTATGTCGTAACACTTAGATGGCATGTCGTAACACTTAGATGGTCCGGCGTGTATGCACAGCTGCAGTGTTTCTGTGCCGCAACTAAAAACGGCGTCACACTAGTAATGTCACGATACCAAAATTTTGACTTTGATAGTGATACCAGGTTTAGTATTACGATACTCAATACTGAAATGATACTTGAAAAATAAACAATGTTAATTCGATACTCGGTACCTAACGATACTGAAATTACTTTAATAGATGAGAAATGTAATGTCCACAAGGGCTGACCTCATTTTCGAATTCATGGTTTATTAACTACCTGGTTCATTAACAACCTTTAAGTTGAAGCCTCTTCAACATATTAATATGCATAGGCCTATAGTGTTACAACACTGAACAATAGAAAAATATGTTAAATATATTTCAAAAATTAAACAGTTGTAAACTAAATAATATTTACAACAGGTCTTTCACCTTTAAATAGATTTAAAAACAGTATATTTTAATAACAATGCAGCATCTATATATAATAAAATATTTCCAAATTGGAACACCTATTGCTACTGAAGTGAACTGAGTCAAAGCTTGCGCTGTATCAAGGAGCTGAGTGCAAGCACAAGTCACCTCACTTGGCAACCTTAGTTGCTACTGCCTTCTAGCGAAGATTCTGACAAATTACACTTTTCATCCTCTCAATCAGTAATGCGGGAGACAATTTTCCCTGGCTTTTACATTTGACTCAAACTACCGAACGTCGGAATATTCTAATACCGAAGCGTTTCTTTTTTTTTTGTTTTTTTTTAAGTACCGAGAAAGTGCTGAAGTTTTGGTATACCGTGCAACACTACGTCAGACACTTATTCCAATCCATTGCTCAGCTTAGCAGAGAATGCACATTTCAGAGCGCCACAGAGACAGATAGAATAATAACACATAAATGCACATTTCAAATAATAAATACGACATTGAGAAAAAACGGAAATAAAAGACCTAATATCAACTCGCGATCTGCGTGCTGCGCGCAAAGTAGTCTACCGTTTTATTTATTTAGACATTGGCAGATAAGATAAATTTTGGTTACGCTGACCTATAAAACGCTATTCCAAAAGCAAAATCAGACATGTTATACATCGTTAGAAAGCTTATACTCTCACCTACTGAATAAATGAATTGTCAATCAAGCCAAATTGCACTAAAAAGGGCGACAACGCCGTAAGCAACAGGTGTGGTATTAAGCACAGCTGTTATTGAAGATAGCCGACCCTGGCGTCACAGATGCGCGTATATTTCGCAAACGGATTGTCCAAGACAATATATGACCACTCATTCGCAAAAGGGACATCTCTACGCGTAAAACCAGTGGTAAGAATTTATATTTATTCGATGTTTAGTCCCAGATATTGAATGTAGAATGACATGGCATAATTTTAAAAAACTTTGTCTCGTTTATTTCCTTATTCAGTGAGCAGCGTTTTCACTGCTATATTGGCATATTTTAGGGCTAACGTCGGGTTTATCTTGTTGCTACGGAATATTACATTACATTCCATTACAATACAGGCATTTGGCAGACGCTCCTATCCAGAGTGACGTACAACAAAGTGTATAACCATAACCAGGAACAAGTGTGTCTAAAACCCTAGAGAGAAATGCCGTTCCAAGTGCAGGGAACAACCGTTAGTTCAACTTGGACCCTGTAGGTTAAACTGGTTAACACTAACACAAACAAGAACAGCAACAACGCAGTCTATGCAAAAATACAAGCAATAGTTAAGACGAGTGCATTAACTAAGTCACCAACGAAACAGCTAACTAGTTACAGCCCTAAGCTTACAGTCAATTTAGAGATTAAATTGAGAAAACAATTTCTGTCAGCATAATGACGGATTTAAAGACTAAACGAACTCACCCGATATTGTCTTCAAATGGACCGTATAATTTATTTAGACATTGGCAGACTACAGCATAAATTGCGTCTTTTGTTTATATTCAATATTAGAAATTGCAGCGAGAAACTGCAGCTGTAGACACAAGATAGTTTGTTATGTTATGGTAGCAACGGCACGAAGCGGACTATATGCATTACCGTCATTGTTTCATTGGACCAGCGTGTTTTCGCGCGTTTGCACAGAAACTCAGAATCTATCAATAAAATGGTTTAGCTATTTCTCAGCATAATGACACATTCAAAGACTAAACGAACTCACCCGATACTGTCTTCAAATAATGTCTGGCACTGTCTTCCACTGCTTCCCCGACGTTCAGACCGTCCCCTCACTGATTAAAAACTAGACCCTACGGTGTCGGATTACTTGCGTCGCCATGGATGTCGCTTGCCGTAAAGAAGTTTAGATGTCGTAATCGTTTAGATTTGGAGCCACAGCTCTTCCGCACCCCACCTAATAAAAAAGTCGAAATGGCAGGCAAACAATATGGCGGAGATATGTAGCCCCAACAGCAAAGTTGTAGAGCACATTCACATGCGTCGGTCTATGAAGTTTTGTGTTGATCTGATTTACGGTGTGGGAGTTATGACCTTTTAGGCAAAATCCTTTGTTATAGCGCCACCATCTGGCCGACATAGGTGATTTTTAGTGCCTGAGTAGTGGGGGGCCATAGGAACCCACCTGCCAAATTTGGTTGCTCTAGGACTTATGGTTGCAGAGCCTCAGACATTTTAGCAGAGAAAGCTTCCACGCCCCAACGTAAAAGTTAAAATGGCGGGCAAACAATATGGCGGACATGGGTGGTGCCAATGGCAAAGTTGTAGAGCACGTTCAGATGCATAGGTCGATGAAGTTTTGTGTCGATCTAACTTATGGTGTGGGAGTTATGGCCTTTTACGCAAAACCCTTTGTTATAGCGCCACCATCTGGCCGATATAGGTGATTTTTAGTGACTGAGTAGTGGGGGGCCATAGGAACCCACCTGCCAAATTTGGTTGCTCTACGACTTATGGTTGCTGAGCCTCAGACACTTTTAGCGGAGAAAAATAAGAATAATAATAATAATAATAATAATAATAATCCTAACAAAAACAATAGGGTTCCACCAGCTTCGCTGCTTGGACCCCTAATAATCCTAACAAATACAATAGGGTTCCACCAGCTTCGCTGCTTGGACCCCTAATAATCCTAACAGATACAATAGGGTTCCACCAGCTTCGCTGCTTGGACCCCTAATAATAATAATAATCCTAACAGATACAATAGGGTTCCACCAGCTTCGCTGCTTGGACCCCTAATAATCCTAACAGATACAATAGGGTTCCACCAGCTTCGCTGCTTGGACCCCTAATAATAATCCTAACAGATACAATAGGGTTCCACCAGCTTCGCTGCTTGGACCCCTAATAATCCTAACAAAAACAATAGGGTTCCACCAGCTTCGCTGCTTGGACCCCTAATAATCCTAACAGATACAATAGGGTTCCACCAGCTTCGCTGCTTGGACCCCTAAATATCAACTCGACAACCCTGCTAGCATGCGTGCTGTGCGAAGAATACCTTATTACTTATTTAGACATTGGCAGACTACAGCATTTGCGTCTTTTGTTTATATTCAAGAGTAATTGCAGGGAGAAGCTGCAGCTGTAGACACAAGACAGTTTGTTATATTATGGTAGCAACGGAATGAAGCGGACTACATATATAGGCTATATTTACCGTCATTGTTTTATTATACCAGCGTGCTTTCGCGCGTATGCAGAGAAACTCAATTACTATCAATAAAAATGGTTTAGCTATTTCTCAGCATAATGACGAAAATTATTTTCAACCGTCCACCTCGTTTTAGCAACGTTCCAACACTGTCGTCGTCACTGTTCCATGGGTCACAAAAACTATTACACTAACGCTTGCATTGCAGTGTGAAATATCCGCATTATATAATGCCACTAACCTATTTAAAGGCACTCAATTTCAAAAATAACGTATATAACCGAAATATTTTGAGCAGTAATACTTACATAGCAACATGACATTTTATCTGTGTTTAGTAGTATAGAGACAGAAAACCAATGACAAAGTCCTATCCGCTTCTGTTTTGCGTCAGAAAACGATGTCAGATAGGTCTATCAGCAAAGAAATGGCTTAGCTATGCCCCGAAGCCCTCAATAATAATAGTACTCTCCAAGAAATTATGAAAATCGTTGACAACGTTTCGTTAGGTGCATCGTCTTTAATGCTACGCCACAGTGAATGGCAAGTGAATGCGAGAAGAAAGTATTCCGTTACGCTGAACTATAAAACGCTATTCCAAATGCAAAATCAGACATGTTATACATCGTTAGAAAGCTTATTCTCTCATCTACTGAATAAATAAACTGTCAATCAAGCCAAATTGTACTAAAAACGGCGACAACGCCGTAAGCAACAGGAATCACAAACGGATTGTCCAAGACAATATATGACCACTCAGTCGCAAAAGGGACATCTCTACGCGTAAAACCAATGATACGATTGTATATTTATTCAATGTTTAGTCCCAGATATTGACTGTAATATGAGATGGTATAATTAAAAAAAACTTTGTCTCGTTTATTTCGTTATTCAGTAAGCAGCGTTTTCACTGCTGTATTGGCATATTTTAGGGCAAATGTCGGGTTTATCTTGTTGTTACGGATTATTAGCCTACATTACATTACAGGCATTTGGCAGACGCTCATACCCAGAGCGACGTACAACAAAGCGTCTAACCATAACCAGGAACAAGTGTGTTGAAAACCCTAGAGGGCAGTATCCTACCGTTCCACGTGCCCCAAGACCGTCCCCTCACTGATAAAAAAACTAACCCTACGGTGTCGGATTACTTGCGTCGCCATGGATGTCGCTTGCCGTAAAGAAGTTTACTAGATGTCGTAATCGTTTAGATTTGGAGCCACAGCTCTTCCGCACCCCACCTAATAAAAAAGTCCAAATGGCAGGCAAACAATATTGCGGACATATGTAGCCCCAATAGCAAAGTTGTAGAGCACATTCACATGCGTCGGTCTATGAAGTTTTGTGTTGATCTGACTTACGGTGTGGGAGTTATGACCTTTTAAAGTATGACCCTTTGTTATAGCGCCACCATCTGGCCGACATAGGTGATTTTTAGTGCCCGAGTATTGGGAGGCCATAGGAACCCACCTCCAAAATTTGGTAGGTCTACAACTTATGGTTGCTGAGCCTCAGACATTTTAGTGGAGAAAACTTCCACGCCCCAACGTAAAAGCTAAAATGGCGGGCAAACAATATGGCGGACATGGGTGGTGCCAATGGCAAAGTTGTAGAGCACGTTCAGATGCATAGGTCGATGAAGTTTTGTGTTGATCTAACTTATGGTGTGGGAGTTATGGCCTTTTACGCAAAACCCTTTGTTATAGCGCCACCATCTGGCCGACATAGGTGATTTTTAGTGCCTGAGTAGTGGGGGGCCATAGGAACCCACCTGCCAAATTTGGTTGCTCTACGACTTATGGTTGCTGAGCCTCAGACACTTTTAGCGGAGAAAAATAATAAGAATAATAATAATTAAAGCCGCAAGCGGCGTTGGGAGGGGTCCAAGCATTGGCACCGTCGCGCCCCCTATGGAGCGATTTTAAAATGGCTTTGTCCTCATGATCATATGCCTTCACCCAACATATCTACTGAATATCATGATGATCGTATGAAATATTGATGACTTATGGCCAATTTTGTGCTAAGAGACGCTGTCGGATGACTTAGTTATGTCGCCATGGATATGTCCTGGCCGCTTCCCGTCAAGGCCTTTACTATGTCGTAACACTTAGATGGTCCGGCGTGTATGCACAGCTGCAGTGCTTCTGCGCCGCAACTAAAAAAGGCGTCACACTAGTGTTGTCACGATACCAAAATTTTGACTTTGATACTGATACCAGGTTTAGTATTACGATACTCAATACTGAAATGATACTTGAAACTTAAACGATGCTAATTCCATACTCAGTACCTAACGATACTGAAATTACCTTAATAGATGAGAAACGTAATGTCCACAAGGG
Organism: Anguilla pacifica; assembly: GCA_039654925.1. Taxonomy (NCBI): domain Eukaryota; kingdom Metazoa; phylum Chordata; class Actinopteri; order Anguilliformes; family Anguillidae; genus Anguilla; species Anguilla pacifica. Next base: position 6,143,166 of record CM077299.1, read on the forward strand.
TTGACCTCATTTTTGAATTCATGGTTTATTAACAACCTGGTTCATTAACAACCTTTAAGTTGAAGCCTCTTCAACATATTAATATGCATAGGCCTATAGTGTTACAACACTGAACAATAGAAAAATATGTTAAATATATTTTAAAAATTAAACACTTGTAAAGTAAATAATCTTTAAAACAGGTCTTTCACCTTTAAATAGATTTTAAAACAGCATATTTTAATAACAATACAGCATCTATCTATAATGAAATATTTCCAAATTGGAACACCTATTGCTACTGAAGTGAACTGAGTCAAAGCTTGCGCTGTATCAAGGAGCTGAGTGCACAAGCGTAAGTCACCTCACTTGGCAACCTTAGTTGCTACTGCCTTCTAGCGAAGATTCTGACAAATTACACTTTTCATCCTCTCAATCAGTAATGCGGGAGACAATTTTCCCTGGCTTTTATATTTGACTCAAAACTACCGAACGTCGGAATATTCTAATACCGAACCGTTTCTTTTTTTTTTTTTTTTTAGTACCGAGAAAGTGCTGAGGTTTTGGTATACGGTGCAACACTACGTCAGACACATATTCCAATCCATTGCTCAGCTTAGCAGGGAATGCACACTTCAGAGCGCCACAGAGACAGATAGAATAATAACACATGAATGCACATTTCAAATAATAAATACGACATTGAGAAAAAACGGAAAAAAAGACGTAACATCAACTCGCGATCTGCGTGCTGCGCGCAAAGTAGCCTACCGTTTTATTTATTTAGACATTGGCAGATAAGAGAAATTTTGGTTACGCTGACCTATAAAACGTTATTCCAAAAGCAAAATCAGACATGTTATACATCGTTAGAAAGCTTATACTCTCACCTACTGAATAAATGAATTGTCAATCAAGCCAAATTGTACTAAAAAGGGCGACAACGCCGTAAGCAACAGGTGTGGTATTACGCACAGCTATTATTGAAGATAGCCCACCCAGGCGTGACAGATGCGCGTATATTTCGCAAACGGATTGTCCAAGACAATAAATGACCACTCATTCGCAAAAGGGACATCTCTACGCGTAAAACCAATGGTAAGAATTTATATTTATTCCATGTTTAGTCCCAGATATTGAATGTAGAATGACATGGCATAATTTTAAAAAACTTTGTCTCGTTTATTTCCTTATTCAGTGAGCAGCGTTTTCACTGCTATATTGGCATATTTAGGGCTAACGTCGGGTTTATCTTGTTGCTACGGAATATTACATTACATTCCATTACAATACAGGCATTTGTCAGACGCTCTTATCCAGAGTGACGCACAACAAAGTGTATAACCATAACCAGGAACAAGTGTGTCGAAAACCCTAGAGAGAAATGCCGTTCCAAGTGCAGGGAACAACCGTTAGTTCAACTTGGACCCTGTAGGTTAAACTGATTAACACTAACACAAACAAGAACAGCAACAACGCAGTCTATGCAAAAATACAAGCAATAGTTAAGACGAGTGCATTAACTAAGTCACCAACGAAACAGCTAACTAGTTACAACCCTAAGCTTACAGTCAATTTAGAGATTAAATTGAGAAAACAATTTCTGTCAGCATAATGACGGATTTAAAGACTAAACGAAGTCACCCGATATTGTCTTCAAATGGACCGTATAATTTATTTAGACATTGGCAGACTACAGCATAAATTGCGTCTTTTGTTTATATTCAATATTAGAAATTGCAGCGAGAAACTGCAGCTGTAGACACAAGATAGTTTGTTATGTTATGGTAGCAACGGCACGAAGCGGACTATATGCATTACCGTCATTGTTTCATTGGACCAGCGTGTTTTCGCGCGTTTGCACAGAAACTCAGAATCTATCAATAAAATGGTTTAGCTATTTCTCAGCATAATGACAGATTCAAAGACTAAACGAACTCATCCGATACTGTCTTCAAATAATGTCTGGCACTGTCTTCTACTGCTTCCCCGACGTTCAGACCGTCCCCTCACTGATAAAAACTAGACCCTACGGTGTCGGATTACTTGCGTCGCCATGGATGTCGCTTGCCGTAAAGAAGTTTACTAGATGTCGTAATCGTTTAGATTTGGAGCCACAGCTCTTCCGCACCCCACCTAATGAAAAAGTCGAAATGGCAGGCAAACAATATGGCGGAGATACGTAGCCCCAACAGCAAAGTTGTAGAGCACATTCACATGCGTCGGTCTATGAAGTTTTGTGTTGATCTGATTTACGGTGTGGGAGTTATGACCTTTTAGGCAAAATTCTTTGTTATAGCGCCACCATCTGGCCGACATAGGTGATTTTTAGTGCCTGAGTAGTGGGGGGCCATAGGAACCCACCTGCCAAATTTGGTTGCTCTAGGACTTAAGGTTGCTGAGCCTCAGACATTTTAGCAGAGAAAGCTTCCACGCCCCAACGTAAAAGTTAAAATGGCGGGCAAACAATATGGCGGACATGGGTGATGCCAATGGCAAAGTTGTAGAGCACGTTCAGATGCATAGGTCGATGAAGTTTTGTGTTGATCTAACTTATGGTGTGGGAGTTATGGCCTTTTATGCAAAACCCTTTGCTATAGCGCCACCATCTGGCCGACATAGGTGATTTTTAGTGCCTGAGTAGTGGGGGGCCATAGGAACCCACCTGCCAAATTTGGTTGCTCTACGACTTATGGTTGCCGAGCCTCAGACACTTTTAGCGGAGAAAAATAATAAGAATAATAATAATAATAATAATAATAATAATCCTAACAAAAACAATAGGGTTCCACCAGCTTCGCTGCTTGGACCCCTAATAATCCTAACAGATACAATAGGGTTCCACCAGCTTCGCTGCTTGGACCCCTAATAATAATCCTAACAAATACAATAGGGTTCCACCAGCTTCGCTGCTTGGACCCCTAATAATAATCCTAACAGATACAATAGGGTTCCACCAGCTTCGCTGCTTGGACCCCTAATAATCCTAACAAATACAATAGGGTTCCACCAGCTTCGCTGCTTGGACCCCTAATAATCCTAACAGATACAATAGGGTTCCACCAGCTTCGCTGCTTGGACCCCTAATAATCCTAACAAATACAATAGGGTTCCACCAGCTTCGCTGCTTGGACCCCTAATAATAATAATAATAATAATAATAATCCTAACAAAAACAATAGGGTTCCACCAGCTTCGCTGCTTGGACCCCTAATAATAATCCTAACAAAAACAATAGGGTTCCACCAGCTTCGCTGCTTGGACCCCTAATAATCCTAACAAAAACAATAGGGTTCCACCAGCTTCGCTGCTTGGACCCCTAATAATAATCCTAACAGATACAATAGGGTTCCACCAGCTTCGCTGCTTGGACCCCTAAATATACCGAATGATTACCAGACTTACTGTGTTCTTCATATGCTGGAACTGGAAAGATTTCATGTACAATTTGTAATGTAGTCATTTGGCAGACACTGAGCCAACATGGGTTGCAGTTTACATGTGGTGCATTTGTAAGTAATAATGGTCCATTATGAGACCATAATGCAAATTTTGAACATCTGTTCCTTTGGAATGTTTCAGGTTTTCAATAGTTTGTGATTTAGCAAAAGGCAATCAAGAAATAGATTATCATTGTTTAAATAAAGACCTTTTACTGACAAAATGTTCACATTGAAATTAATAAAACAATAATTTACTTCTTTTTTTTCTAAACAAAGCCAGCCATCGTGTCCTTGTGCAAGTTTGAACTTTTTCATGGCGTTTTTCATGGGCAAAAATGTAGATACTAGATATCCAGATATGGCAGCAGATGGGAAAATATGTAACTTATATTCTGAAAATAAAAAAGTAAAAACAAATGCAAAAACACATGCATTGTGTGCGCTGCAGGCACATGTTTCCCTTTTTCTCCTTTTGAAATGAGTTTCAATGATAGCTTGTGTGCTTGATGCCAGAACCATGACAGAATATCTGAGGCAGTCAGTTGTGTATCTTGAGGCCAATTCGCTGGACTGCACAGAGTGAGTAATAATGGGAAGGTAGGTGTCTAAGTAGGCTCTTTCCAAACAGCAAGGGGGCGGGGGGTGCTCAGGGGTTTGGATATGGACTTTGCCTCTGCTTTTTGTCTCTACCTGTCCTGGTGCTGTGCGAGGGGAGTAAAATGCACTGATGCAGTGCGATGCATTGATCTTAAGGTGGTGATTCCACTGCATTTGGAATGTTAGAATCCATTATAATTATAATAACAATTTCAAAAAGGCAATGTGCTCATTTATTTGGAAAAATAAGATTCATAAGCAAGAAGGGGGTCCTGGTAACTGTTCTTTTTGCTAATTGTTGGCTACAACTTTGCCACAGTAGGCCTTAATCACATGTTGGCCTTTGAAAAATTAAATTGAATGTTTTTCTTAAAATTGAAATATGACACTAGTTGAAAATAAATGTGCAGAGAACTTAATGTTTGGAGTATTGACTTTAATGTTTATATTCCACTAACACTGAGTAAATAAGTTCTTCCAGTCACATTTTTTATTCAATGTATTTTTAAAAATTATGAAATTGATCGAGATAATCAAACTGAATCGAATCATGGTAAAATGAGAGATTTCGTGATGCATTGAATCGTTTCCAAAGGAATCGTAATCCAGTCGTGTGGTGAGGTCAGAGGTTTAAACCCTGCCATGTATGCTTGGCTTCTTTAGCGACGGGTCACACAGACTGCTGCCCGTAGCCAAAGCGAAGAAACCCCAACAAAAAACCCAACCCAAAGAGCCGAACCCAGAAGAAGAATCTCTACACAACAGTGCCTTTTGATCACATTTTTCTATTATATTTTGACTTCATGCTATCTGTACATAGACATTCATGTATTTTAGTATCCAGCTGGTATAAGATCCAGGGATGCACAGCTTTCATGTTTTTTTTTAAATGAAAAATCTCCCAAATATATTTATTTGTAAATTGCAATCAAATGTGGAAGTAGGTTGTGCTTTGTGGGTGACACAGACAAACTATAACAAGGTGTAAGCAATCTGTCTTACATAGAAAAAAATCCATACATATTTCATATACATGTAAAATACTGCCCCAATTTGAGATGGTCTTGAGAGGAAATGTGGCATGTAATTGCCTTCTCATGAATTCTCGCTCCATTAAAGGGCATCCAAGGTAAGGTGAGACTCGATGAGACCAGGTATGTCCAAAAGGCTGAAGTTGGTGCAGGTTTTTGTTTTAGCCTAGCTCTACAACACCTGATTCAACAAATTAGCTAATTATGATCTTTAATCAAGACTTTGATTAGCAGAATCAGGTGTCGATTAGTGCTAGGTTAAAACAAAAACACGTACCTACACTGGTCCTTTCAGATAAGACGCGACAACACTACTTTCTAAGTTTATGTCCTTCTGCCTTTGAAGTAAGATGCTACAGTCTTCCCAGAGAAGGAAGAGAGGATGTAAGGAATGCAAGAGTTGGTCATCTAGTTAGCTTCGGATAACCTCTGTTTTATCAATAAATGACAGTTTTAAGTCAAAATGGCTTACCATTCTGAATGTCAAAAGAAGAGATAATATTAGTAGAACAGATAAAGCCATGTTCTTTCATTTATGTTCAGCATATTGCAGGAAATTACTTTGTCTCTGCTTGTCTGTCGATAATTTAACAGAGCAGGATGTTTTTGACAAGAGAGGTCACAGAAACAGCTGACACTATACTGGCCAAAAAAAAATAGATGTCAAAAACATCATCCGCTTTTGTGCAGAAAATGTTACAGACACAGAAATGGCTGTAACCTGCAGTCAATGAGGGTAATAATTTGTCAATAATTATACTGTCAAATCTGACTTCGTGTGGTGACTGTCAAATCAAAGTATGTCATGTCATGAAGCATCAATGCACATAATTTAAGCTGCCTCTTCTCTTCTTTTTGAAAATTTGAAAATATCTGAACTGTATGTTCCTTAACTGCTGTTTTCCTGTGCTATTGCTAGGGCTGGCAACATGTATTCCCCTTTTAAATATGATATGTGAAAAGTTCACTGTAAATAGGGTATGTATTTTTATTGAACAGTGTATTTTAGTATTTGGGTCATTTTGGAAGTGGTTGGTTGTTCTCCTTTTTTTTTTTAGGTTTCTAGTATGAGCGATAAGAACATTTGTACTGACTTTCTGTATTTGTCTCCAGTTGTGTAGAGGTAGTATGTAAAATATTAAAATTAAGTTCTTGTTGGTTTTCATTATGTCACAAATGTATGAAGTATATTCTTTTTATGCATGAACAATTATATTTATTACACATTTTTCTGAAAACATTTATGGATAGCTTTTATTAGTTTCTCTGCAGGTAACCTATCCCAGCGTGCATTGGGCGAGAGGCAGGAATACACCCTATACAAGTTGATAGCCAATCACAGGGCAATCACACACACACACACACACACACTCACTCACACACTCATACCTAGGGGACTGGACTCTCCTATTAAGCTAATCTGCATTTCTTTGGTCTGTGGGAGGAAACTGGAATGCCCAGAGGCACTTCACAGGGTTTACTCCTGACTCCTTATTGATATGGGCTGGGCCCCCTCGCTAAAGTTTGGCAGACCCACAGAGGTCCTGCCTGAGCTCACACGGGATTACTGCTGAAACACACTCTGAATTCCAAATGCTTATTTAACTCTGGTGGCCAAAAGCCTCTTCAAACCCCTTTGATCACAGCACGTATATTTTAGCCTATATGGAAAATAAATATACTGCTATATACGTCAGTTTAAACCAAATGTATTCCAAATGCATTGCAATACAGTTACACTCTTAAGTAAATGCTTTGCAATGTATTTCAGTTTAAACAGAATGCCTACAAAATGCTTGCAATACATTTGCATTCTTACACAAACATGCAGCAATGTATTCCGTTAAACGTTTGATGGTTATTATGTACCTGTTTTTAATATTTCAAGACTGAAATTTATACCATAATTCATACAATTGTCCTTTAATATTTAAAAAAGTAACTGTAATATTTATTGTAATTGTATTTGTCTTAACATTGTTCTGTATTAAATAACACTAAAATATTTATGAATATGTCCAAAAACATTGATGAAATATTTTTGGAATATTTTTTAAATGTATTTTTATTTTACATTTAAATATTTGAAATACAAATTTAAAATATGTTCCATTCTAAAAATCTTTATATTATGAATATTATGCATATATTATATATTTTCAAATATGATTCTATTCCATTTAGGTAAAATATGATATTAATAGGAGGAAACTTTCCCTAACCTTTTCATGCAGATGCCAAATATAACCAATTCTTACCCATTAAAGGGGTGTTCTATTTCAGGCTATCTAACTCCAGATCTGAGAATCACTTTCTTTCTGGCTTAAATGAAGCAAGACACTTTTTACATTTATAGGCAGAAATAAAGAGTCACAAATGCAATTATCTGGGCGATGGAAACATGATGTTGTTCTCCTTCCGTTTTTAAATACTGTGAGATCACACATGTACAGTATAGCATGTCCTGAATTATAAACTCCTTGACCGCAAGTATGCAAAATCTGAGGGTGACATGCAAAACAACAAAAGATCTATTAAACAAAGAGTAAGCAGTGTACCCTGGTGTTCCCAAATCTAAAATATTCAAACTGTGCATTGCTGTAAATCATAACCTCTTATATTTCACTGCAAATAAACTTTTTTGACTCATGAAACTCACCTTTGGATTATTTTCAAATGATAATAAGAATTTCTTCAGCAGTATAGAGGTGTAAGATGTTTAGGGGTCTAAAAACCTATTCAAAACCTTTGAAAAAATTATTTTCATCCATTATGACAGTTTAAGATAAAAAATTGATATGACATTGAAAAATGATGTGAAAAAACATTGCGATGCACTGTGGTACACATACCTAAATATGTAATCATTCACTCCAGTATGTTTTTTGTACACTACAGTATGTAATCTTTTGTTGCATGGGGATGGGACAGCATTTTAGAGATGTAATATAACTCCAAGGGATATTTTACATTCATCTAGCACATATCAGCATACAGTACATTTTAATGTGTATTATCTATACCATTTCCATCCCATACTAACAATACACATTTTAATGTGTATTATCTATATCATTTCCATCCCATACTAACAGATAGGGCTGTTAGTTAGCCCCCAATACAAATGTGGAGTTTGCATGTGTCCACGTGGGTTTCCTCCCACAGTCCAAAGACATGCTGGTAGGTTAATAGGGAACTCTAAATTGCCCATAAGTGTGAGTGTGAGAGTCATTGGTGAGTGAATAGTGTGTGTGCCCTGCAATGGATTGGCGACCTGTCCAGGGTCTGTTCCTGCCTCTCGCCCAATGCATGCTGGGATAGGCTCCATCACCCCCAGCGACCCTGCCCAGGATAAGTAGGTATAGATAATGGATGGATGGATTATTAGGAAAGGCTAACAGTTGTCTGTTACAACCAATGCAAATATAACAATATCAAAAACATAAATAATAGAAATGTTACAAGCAGTAATTCATACATGTTCACATACTGTATATCCTAGTTAGACTGAATACTTCCTGTTCTTCTGATCCACCCCCAGAGGATTTGCTTTAGCCATGCTGATCAGTCAGCAAAATTAGTAAAATATTGTGAAAAGACCAATTATGCCTCGAGTGCTCGTATATAAATGCGTAATGTCACTTGAATGCACAATGCTGTGCTGAAGCAACCACTCCTGCAGATACACGGGGCTCTCGCACTTTTTAATAAAATTAAAATGAAGCATGCCATATACGGTTCAAAAGTTTATACTGTCCTCTACACGATAAAAGTATCAATTAAATCAGAACAAACTGAAAGTTACAACGGTGTAAAATATGAGTGTAAAACATCCACTTCTGTTTATGACACTAAATTTAGACTGCAGGTCAATATGAAGTGATTCACACACAAATTTATTTTAACAAGTTATTTTTTATGATTTATTAAATACGTATATTACATCACAAGAACAGCGGCATTAACAGGGACAGAACATAATGACTATCAAGAACTAGTGTGACAATGATGAAAAATCAGCAGACAGAATATCAGTGCTAAAACGAAAAGCATATAAAATTAAGTAGCATTCCAAATAATTACACTTAAAAGCAAGCCTCTGACACCATATTAAAGTGACAGTTAATCCCAACAGCATTCTGTGAAAGCAATACTAATAAACATAATTGGTTTTACTGTTGCCAAATAGTAACCCAGGAGCCAGTGACTTGCAGGGCACTGTACATCGGATTCCAGAGCACAGAAATCAAGTCAAACCAGTCAAAGGGAAGTTCAATCAAGACACGTTGATGCAAAGGGCCAATTTCACCTGGAGAGCAGTTTCCCCAGCATATAACACCCCCGTGGCTCTATCAGGGGATATATACACTGCTGCTTGAAAGTTTGTGAACCCTGAAGGGATGGTCATTATTTTTGTATAAAATGTTTAAATAAACTTATAAAATCTTTATCTAAAACCCAATTTGTAATAAAGTTTTTTCCAAATAAAGGACGCAAACAAAAAAAACCAAAACAATATATTATTTTCATTGTTTATATAACAAAAGTGTTTTGTTTAACAAAAACGCAAATTTCATGTGTGCAAAAGTATGTGAACCCCTTAATAGTCAGTCAATAGCATGTGGCGCCTCCATTAGCTGTGATAACTTGGAGTAATGGTCTCCTGTAGCCACTAATCAGTGTCTGACATCTGTTTTGAAGAATTTTTGCCCACTCCTCCTTATAGAACTCTGCCAATTGAGTGAGGTTTGAGGGGTGCCTGGTATGAACTGCCAGCATCAGGTCCTGCCACAGCATCTCAGCTGAATTTAGGTCAGGACTTTGACTTGGTCAATCCAAAACTAAAAATCTTCTTTCTCCTGAGCCATTCTGTGGTAGATGTGCTTGAATGCTTTGGGTCGTTGTCTTGTATGAAGACACATTTTCAGCCCAGCTTTAGCTCCTTGACTGATGGCAAGACGTTCTGTTCAAGAATCTCCTGGCATGCCTCAGAATTCATGGTTCCATTAATGATGTGGAGTCGTCCAGGTCCAGAGGAGGAAAAGCAGCCCCAGAGTTTGACGTTCCCACTACCATGCTTGACTGTTGGGATAAGGTTCTTTTGGTGGTAGGCAGTGCCAAGTTTTCACCAAACATAACGATTTTTATTGTGACCTGTGTCATCTGTCCAGAGGATCGACTTCCAGAAACCTTCAGGTTTGTCTAGGTGGCCTCTGGCAAAGTTAAAACGGGCAGTTTGGTTCCTTTTTGACTCTAGAGGCTTCTTCCATGAATCCCATTTTGATTCAGTGTTCTTCTTATTGTTGAAACATGCACAGTTATCTGAGATGCCGCAAGGGAGGTCCGCAGATCTCTAGATGTTATGTTTGGGTTGGCTTTTACCTGATTCATTATTTTTATTGTGGCTTTTGGGGATATTTTAGAAGGGCATCCACTTCTAGTCCGAGGTGCTGTCATGTTAAATGCTCTCCATTTGTAAATGCTTTGCCTCACAGTGGACTGAGATTTTCCCCTTAGTTTGGGGCTTTATTGTGTGGACATGTGAAGTTGTTTATGAATTTTGTCTGTTGAAACGGGGTCAGAATATCTAGAATTTAATGTTTTTAAGGGCTGAGTGTTTGTGGCTGTTGTGGTTATTTCTGTGGGGAACCCTGAAAAGTGCCAAACTCTCGGTGCTGTATAGGTTTGGGGCATGCCCCGCCAAGGCGTAACTTGGCGGGATGGCATACCTGCCATCCCAATAAGGGCTGTAACTGATCATGAGGAAGTGAATGGGCAAGGCATACTGAAAGTGTGAGATGGTCCCAAGTCCAAAAGTACCTGGGAGTGTTTCAAACTCGAACACCATTTTAAAGACAGACGAGAAAGAAGAGGGAGTAAAAGAAGGAATAAAACTGAAAAAAGAACTGAGTAAGTAGCCTGTTGTGGAGTGGGATGGAGAGAATATAAACTAAAGGTGAAGAGGTGTGGGAAGGAACGGGAATCTTCTAGCATAATCGTATTAACATGCCTAATTCAGCAAAACAGGAAACTGAAAATAAAATGGCGGTTTTGGTGCAATTGGCTTCTTTTTTTTCAAATTTTTCATTTTGGACCAAAAGTATTTAAAAAATCATTTTAAATAATTATGTGTTACTTCAGTTTTTAAAAAAAATAGTTTCGGATAATTTTACCGTGAGATGTGGCGGTAGTCACAGCCCTAGTAATTTGATTTAAAGAGAAGGCTACATTTTGACACCTGCAACTGTAACATTGAATAACATTCCAAACTTTTTTCAAACAGTAGTAGTTTTGTCTAACAGACACTGATTTTGCACTGAATAACATAGAAAAAAACAGTTCAGTTGGACATGATGAGCCTTGTGTGGACAGTCTTCACTTTGTGGAAAGGGATGTCAGAATTTAGTTTTCTCTATAATCAAGCAGTTTGGATTTGTGCAGAATGTAGAAATGTAAAATGTGGGCAGACTGTACAGTATGTGGCGTGTTACTGTTACAGTTGTTGTGTTAATGCTATTTGGCTAACACAGCAGGTTTAGCTAAAGCACAGTAGGATACTGAGGTAAAACTGGCAATATGATACACACCCTGCTATTCACACACTACAGTATTTGTGTTATTATAATACACACGTTGATATTCACATACTACCGTATTTGTGTTATTATAATACACATCCTGCTATTCACACATTACAGTATTTCTGTTATTTCGATGCACATCCAGTTACTCACTCTCCCGCATTCATGCTATTTATGTTTTAAAGAGTAACAGAAGGAAAATTTGGCAATATCCAGGCATGAACCCCCAAAAACAAGCAGTGAGGTAAAGATAAACTCCCAGATGGGAAGAAAAAACACTCAAGCGGTGGCCAGAAAAAATAAATCTCAGGAGGAATCCAGCTTCAGATGTGCATTCTTACACAATTTGATATTTGAATATTCTTCAGGGTTGATGTACGGATATTCGTTTAACCGTGGCGGCAGTGTAGCACAGTGAGTAAGGAACTGGGCTTGTATCCAAAAGTTCACAGGTTCTATTTCTGGGTAGGACACTGCCGTTGTACCCTTGAGCAACGTACTTAACCTGAATTGCTTCAGTATATATCCAGCTGTATAAATGGATACAGTGTAAAAATTGTGTAAGTCTGCTAAATGCCTGTAATGTAATGAAACTGAAAATAGATTAACTAACCTTGAATAATATCAACGTCTCTTGAGTTGAAAGCATATTTTGCTGCTGCAATTACAGTCAGCACAAACTTTTTTTGGGGGTTCAGGCCTGGTAAAGCCATTGTAAAGAGTCTTTGTGACAGCGTCGTCACGAGAACCATAGTTTTTCCTATCACTGCTGATACAGAGTGTCATCTACAGGCTATACTGTAACTATTCTGGCATGTTAGCTGTCAACTCCAAGAATTCTTAAGAGTAACTTTTAAATGATAACAGAAAAATAATTAAAAACAGAGGAGTACCCTTTTAATGCACATAAAAACTCAGTCCCCTACAAGTTTTCTCCCCAGTATTTTTGACATGTTGCCAAGCTAACTCAGCAGTGGAGTCTGAAAGAGGCAACACACGCTGGCATTTCCTCATTCGCCAATACGTGAGCATTGGCTGGCCGTCTCTCCTGCTTTATTTCATTATTTTTTGGTAGGAAAGTCAGACAGTGGGGATAGCAAGATTTGCGGGGGAGAGTCGATGGAGGAAGAAAGTTCGTGGAGTAGTGTTAAAGGGAGTAAGAGGAAGCCATTCAGCGAGCGTGGTGGGGATAGCCCCAAAAGCAGTGCCAAAGTTAGGAGAGTGGAGGGTGAGGAGTTTAAGGTATTGGTTTCAGTCAGACATAAGCAATGATGATTCTAACCTGATGAGACTGACTAAACTAGCCGGAGAGAGGGAAGATGGGTTATGTCCGTTACCCAGTCAGGCCGTTAGTGCCAGCCCCACTGCGGTGCTCAGGTGTCAGAGGTTGGGTCATGTGACTTCAGTGTGCGGAGAGCCGCTGCTGCAGGTGTGGGGGGAACCATGACTACTCAGTGTGGGGGAGGGGTTGGGTCTAATTTCAGTAATCAATGCAGCCTTTAGGGGATGTGTAATGCAACAGCAGGTGCAGGAGATGCAGGTACAAGGCTGTCAGTCAGGTATCACATGCTGAAGCTGTGAGGGAAGTTAGACAGGTATATGGTTCCACAGCACCTTCAACAAGGCAGGATGGGAGATCAGTGAAGAGAACACATAGGCCTGTACACACAGGTGCCCCAGACAGACAGCCTGGTACAGACAGATTTTCTGGCTAATGTAATTAACTGTTCTGCCCAAACTGATACAAATCACAAAAAAATCACTGTGACTGCTGTGGGTGTGCATTTAGGGAGAACTGCAGTGACACTGGAGGACTTGACAGGGTTGTTGACTCCAGTGATGGCACATGCATCTCAAAGTGGTGGCCAACGGGCAGGGATTTTAAAAATTTGCTTAAGAGTTGCCTGAGTTGTCTGATCTTCTCTGCATTGAAGAAACTTGGCTAACTGCACACCTGCCGCTTGTCCTATCAGGATATAGATCAGTGCGGAGGGGCAGACAAGTTGGTCAGGGGGGAGGGTGCTGCACCTTTGTGAATGATGGGTTATCATTTAGAGAGGTGGTTGTAAGCGCTGAGAGTGAATGAGTGGTGGTGGAGGTGTGGTTGGGTACAGGGGAATGCTGTAGTGGTGAATTTTTATAACCAGAGTTTGGACCAGTCCCTTCATTACCTTGAAAGAATACTCCTGCTTAGGGCTAATAAGGTGATTTGGAGTGGAGATTTTAATTCCTACAATATACTTTGGGGAAGTGGGTTGACTAACAGAAATGGTGTTTGTTATGGAGTAATTTATGAATAGCCTGGTATTGGTTAGCCTGAATGATGGGCGGGGATACACAGCCTAATGTTATTTTGGGGACGTCATCAGTGTTGGACCTTACAGTACCGCAGCTCTATGGCTGGTGGGTGTGAATGGAGGTCTGGGAGGATTCAGCTGTAGAGACTGACCGTTATCCAATACTGTGTAAAATAGGGGCAGAAGCATCTAGGGAGGAGTGGGTGTCCCCGGGTAGATGGTGCTGGGAAAAAGGAGACTGGGAGGTGTTCAGTCAGGTCTGTGAAACTGGAGCAGCACAGATCCAGGTGGGGGGTGATATAGATGATTCAGTAACTGCATCATCTGAAGTTCTGTTAGCTGCCTAGTCAGCTGCTGTCCCTTGGTCTGAAGGGAGAAGGATGAGGAAGGTGGTGCCGTGGTGGTCAACGGAATGTTCTAAGGCTGTTTGAACACACAGCCCTGCGCTCAGGGTCCTGCACAGGAACCTTCCTCCAGACTGTGTGCTGGAGTATCACAGGGCGAGAGCAGTGGCCAGGAGAGTCATCGAGGCACCAAACAGGAAGTGCTGGAGGGAGTACTGCTCTCGGATAGGCCGGGGCACACAGGCTGGGGAGGTGCGGGGTATGATTGGGAAAATGACAGGGGTGTCTAAGGCCACTCAGATCCCAGTTTGGGTGGATGGAGATTGTGTTGCCAGGTCTGGGAAAGAGAAGGCAAATTTGGGGGAGGACAGACTGAATCGCTGACGAGCTGTTCTGAGCCAGTGGGGGAATGTATGTGAGAAGCGGAGTTTGATAGCATTTCATAACAGCATAGGGTCTGGTGGGGGGGAGGTTGGGCTGGCGTGGTGGTGTCCCCTGTTCCTCCCTGGTTATTCTCACTGCCTGTGGTTGGCATGGGACTGCTAGAATATGTGCATCAGGTTGGAGAATCTATAAAAAAAAGATTTTTTATTAGTTTCTGCCAGTTTATACAGACATTTTGGTTTCATCATGTAGAAATGATCTGGTAGAACATGGCCAGCATCCTGCTACACACACCAAAGGAGCGTAGCCTCCCCAGAAAGAAAAGCCTTCAGTCTAGTAGGGCCTCCAAAGACACAAACCACTGTATCAAATCGACTATCCATGTGAACAGGAGAACAATGTGTGTGTGCCTGGGTCTGGCAGGCTGTGTGTTAATGTACTTTGAGGCTGTGTGCATCAGTGTGCTGTGAGTGTGTGTGTGTGCTGTGTGTGTGTGTGTGTGTGTGTGGCAACCTTTTCAACCTCCGCCATCTATAAGCCTTCACCAGGACCACAACCACCAGCATACAAGAGCTTCAATATGCAGACGATTGTACCCTCCTTGCCCACACCCCTGCTGCAATGCAACATGCACTGGACACAATATCTGAAATCTACAGTGCCATCGGCCTTCAGATCAACACCCAAAAGACAGAAATTATTGTCCAGACTACAGCTCCTGTATCCACCCCCCCCAGTGTTTAGCATCCACGGCACGCCATTAAAGGTGGTCCACCAGTTCTGCTACCTAGGCAGCATTCCTTGCATCAAACTGCCAAATTGATGATGACATCCAAGCTCGAATCAATCGTGCTTCCTCCTCTTATGGCAGACTGCGCTCTCGCGTCTTTGAGAGCAGCAACCTAAAGCTGTCCACAGAGGTAGCAGTTTACCAAGCAGTCTGTGTCTCCACCCTATTATACGGTGCCAATGCATGGACCCCCTATTGACATCACATACGCCAGCTGGAATCATTTAACATCAAGTGCCTCATGCGTATCCTAAAAGTCACCTGGCAGGACCGCATACCCCATACATCCATCCTCCAGCGTACCCAGACAACCAGTGTGGAAGCAACTTTGCTACAGCGCCAACTCCGCTGGGTCGGGCACGTCATTAGGATGCCTGAACATCGTCTCACAAGACAAACCTATATGGTCAGCTCCTGGGAGCCAGCAGGAAACCTGGAGGCCAAAAGCGGAGGTACAAGGACCATCTTAGAGAGTCACTCAAGAAATGTGGAATAAAGCCAGGGGCCCTTGAAGCAAATGCCATGGACCGCCGAGCCTGGACCGCATCCGTGAACTCTGGCGTCAACCTCCTTGAATCAAAAAGCACGTCCCAGAGAGAAGCGCAACGACAGCGCAGACATCACCACGCGCAACAACCCCAAGCATCACCAGACCCAGCCCTCACGTGCCCCAGCTGTGGCCAGCTGCTGTCGGCCAATGGCACCGCCGACAGCAGCGGTAACCACAACACTCCACTAACCACCCCCCCCCCCAAGGAAGTGACGTTATCTTCGGCAACGTTGGACAGCTGCAAGCAAGTAAGCAAGCAAATGTGTGTGTGACTGGGGCCTGGTAGGCTGTGTGTTACTGTACTTTGAGGCTGTGTGCATCAGTGTGCTGTGTGTGTGTGTGTGTGTGTGTGACTGGGGTCTGGCAGGCTGTGTGTTAATGTACTTTGAGGCTGTGTGCATCAGTGTGCTGTGTGTGTGTGTGTGTGTGTGTTGCTGGGGCCTGGCAGGCTGTGTGTTAATGTACTCTGAGGCTGTGTGCATCAGTGTGCTCTGTGTGTGTGTGTGTGTGTGTGTGTGAGTGTGTGCGTGAGTGTGTGTGTGTGTGTGTGTATGTGTGTGTGTGTGTGTTGCTGGGGCCTGGCAGGCTGTGTGTTAATGTACTCTGAGGCTGTGTGCATCAGTGTGCTCTGTGTGTGTGTGTGTGTGTGTGTGTGAGTGTGTGCGTGAGTGTGTGTGTGTGTGTGTGTATGTGTGTGTGTGTGTGTTGCTGGGGCCTGGCAGGCTGTGTGTTAATGTACTCTGAGGCTGTGTGCATCAGTGTGCTGTGTGTGTGTGTGTGTGTGTGTGTGTGTGTGTGTGTGTGGTTGGGTGCTGGCAGGCTGTGTGTTAATGTACTCTGAGGCTGTGTGCATCAGTGTGCTATATGTGTGTCCTCTGCATACAACAACAATGAGCATCTTCAGTGCGTCGACCAGTGAATTTCTTTGAAATTGCACCTCCATCCTCAAGATAAATGGAATTTAATGAAACCATTATGTACCGTGGCAGGAGCTGGAAATGGCCAAAAGTATCAGAGTATTTTTTGACAACTATCAAATCTCTGAGTTTGTTGGAATACTGTAAACACAAAGCAGATGTATTCTGCCACCTGGTGGCATTGTGATACTACTGCAAGTGACTGAACTCCAAGGTTGAGTTTCAAGGCAGAAGTTCACAGGTTCTCAAGAGTTCACTGAACTGACAAAAAGTAGAGAATCATCAATGCTGTGCCTCACCTTGTGTGCAAAGTGCAGTGGGTCCATCTCGTTTTTGGAATCCTTGAGTATAAATGACAGCACTGTTCTCTCCAAAAAAACTACTGCAAGTGATGTCAGAGTGATCATGTTGGATTTTTAACATGATTGGACAGTACTATGCTTTAGAATTATGTAGTCGCAGTGCAACATCAATCAATGAAAAAGCACCGATAGACTGTGTAATCCTATCTATATATAAACTATTCCTGATTGTTAAAACATCATCTGGATCATTTGTGAAACAGCAATTTACAGCCATACTGTATCTCCTGCAATGCTTAAAATATGAGAACAACTGTGTGCAACATGAGGTGTACAAATGACAGATGAACACATTAAGGACTGCAGTACTTTAAGGCACTGGCAGTTCAGTTTAAATCTTACTGTTGCAAAGTTTAAATGTCTGGTTTGGCAGGGCATTTTTTGAACATATTTCCAGGAAACATTTAAAGCAGGTACACGAGGTAGACAGGAAAATACCAGGTCAGACAACAGTTTCCCACAGTTACAGGTTTTATTACAAGGAGCACCAGAGAGGTACACATGCCACAGCTTGCAGAGGAATTATTGGAAGTTTGCTAATGCCATATGCCAGTGCTTTTATTAACATGAACGAGCTTGTCTGAGTAAATGTTTCCCTGTTTGTAATTACAACAATCACACATGTGATGGAGACAGAACCATGACATGGCCTTATGTTTAATCTTGATGCTTTGCTTTAAAAAAAAAAATTCACCTTTGTTATGATAAGAAGCCTACACATTAAAAGCTCATTTTAACATTTACCACATTTCAGCTTGTGCGCATGTATATTTTGTAATGTAGTAGAACAGAAAAGCTGTTTTTCATGCCGGAGGAAGACCTTTCATAAGTGGCTCTGACATGCAGTCATACGAGTGCCCAAGGGGGGTCGCTAGAGAGCGATGAATCACAGATCCCTGTCTGACTGAACCCTCCCGTACCCTGGGCAACACAGGCACCAATCGTACGTCTCCCCGTGGAGCTACCGGCCACGGTCGGCACTGGCACAGTCCGGATTCGACCCGAGGCCGTGAGGCTCATCCATGCACCTCAGCGTGGTGCCGTAACCCAAATGAGCCATCCAGCAGCCCCAAGCCTAATTTCAATAAAATTACAACTTATCAGCATCCATAAGAAATGCAGACTACCATACAATGTGCCAAATAACCACTGAATTGATAAGAACCACTGAAAGCAGGTACATGAGGTAGACAGGAAATCATCAGGTCAGACGACATTTTCCCACTGTAAGACTTTAGTACAATATGCACCAGGGAAATACCCACTACACAGCATGCAGGGGCATTCTCCAAAAACTCATTAAGTTGTCTCAGTCTTGATTGTAGTTTCCAAGCATCACACCTCATAAGGTCGCATCTCACAAGCATGGAGGCTCTGTCTGTGGTCACACACGCATGTTACATCAGTAATTAGGCATCTCAGCACACAACACGGCAGCACAGTATAGTGCCTGGGACGGGGGCGGTATACCCCCATTGTGGGTGCCAGAGCTTTTCGGGTCCTCTCAGGATTGCACTTGGGACGGCCCTGACCTGCATTCCATCCTCTCTGTAGCTGTCCATCGCTCTTTGCCCTCATTGCCATGGTAACTGGGAATGTGGAGCCTGGGACAAGGCCACAGGCCTAGGCAGAAGTGGCCAGGAGTGCATAGAGAAATACAGAAACATGCACTTCCCTTCACTACCTTAAGCCTCCAAGCAGCTGTACACTGCATAACACAGTCTGAAGTGCATTAATCACTGCAGGTTTCCCACTGAATCAACAGGAACTGAGGCGGAGCAGTGAAAGAATGGGCAGTGATTCAATATGCGCAATCATATAGACATGAAAACTGTTTTTGATCAATAAAACATTGTTTGGATTATTTGTAAAACATTTTGTTTTAAAGTCACATCTACTGCAATTATTAAGACATGAGAACTCCTGTGGAGTTCTAGAAAAGACTGTTGAAAAAATAATATTTTAGTTCCTTTAAACAGCCACTAGATGGTAATGGAAGTTCAGTTTCAGTTTCAGTCATTGTCTCATGGGTGCTTGCTAGTTTGAACCATAATCTCATGTTTGTAGCAAAAATAAGATAATCTGCATAACAAGTACATTAAGCAGCAAGAATCATTTTGCAGAGTTCTGAGAGATAGCCTTGTAATAACTTGTCACTAGATGGATTACAGAAGCTTTCTCTGGTCAGCATGAAGTTTGGCTTTTTGTGCATTACTGTTGCACTACGAGTGTCATCAAATTGTTATTGCAGAAATCATAAACGATTCCATGTTTTCACTTGTGGGCAAGAACATGGACACTGATGTGTCTTAATCTGAAGGGAAACTTTATGCTGTATAAAATTAGAGATTCAGTGTTGGCTTTTAAACATCTGTAGACAGAATTGTGTAATTATTTCTTTATTAGGAGTATATGGACACGGTGACCCAGTACCCAGAGGAAACCAGCACAAGCACAGGAACTTGCTAGCTCCATGCAGAGAGGACGCAAACCGGGACTCTAACTCGGCTTTTTTTTATCGTCACACAGATTGTTTTGCCGTGTGTGATTTCAGGATTACACTTTTTGCCCAAAAACTGAATTAAAGAGCATCAGTGCTCTTATTTCTCTCCAGGGAGCCACACATAAACACTAATGTGGGTAAAACCAGACCCAAAGCCAAGCCTCACTGGGGGCATCAGTCGTTGCAGCTGGGAGAATAGAAGCTAGATGAGAAGGGGTGTTTGGAGGAATAGGAATCTGTAGCTATGATCGCAATAACGCTTAATTTAGTGAAATAAAACAGGTAATAAAATGTTGCCCAAGGAGTAGACGAGGAGTAATATGTTTTTTTTTTAATTCCCCATTTGGGACCAAAAACAAAAAAAATACCCTTTCAAATAACTTTTTAAAATTTTAATGTTTATTTTTAGCATTTATTTGGTATTTCATGATCATTTTACCTGTTTGGATATGACGGAAGTCACAGGCCTGTCGTCGGCTACATTATGACACCTGCTGCTGTAACACAAACAGTCCGAACATTTTAACTGTGTGGTTTGTGAAGTCAAAATGTTATTTTTGCTCTGTATTCACACAGTTTGGATTAAGACAAATTAACTTGATGTCTGCCATGTTAAAGTCGGTGGTCAGTAGTTAATTCACGTATGGAGCTTTTATAGCTGGTCTTCTATCATTTGAAACGAGCATATTTGCTACCCAACTCTGAATAGTTTCAATTCATGAAGACCTAGTGGCCATGTCCTTACCAATTAATTCTGTTCTATTGAATTTGCACAAGTTTCAAGGATAATAAATGCAACTACTTTAATAGTAGCAAGAACTGAAAAGAACTGCGGTTATAGTTGCATTAAGACGCCGTTTCTTGTGTAAACCACAAGGTAGCAGCAGGTATCTGTGCATGTAGGTCTACTTAAAATCACGAAAGCGTCCGATTTCAAAGCCACACGTCGAAGCGAATTTACGTTTTGCCTGAGTTGGATTGAAGATTTGATTGAAATACAACATAAATTGTACTGCAGCTATTTCGAATCGAAATACAATTACTTAGAAACAGAGAATACATGATAAAATGACTTTTATGAGATAAAACTGGACTACTTAAGAAATAATGATCTACTTTCATGAATTATTGATTTGGGTCATTTTTGGATATTTTCCAAGAAGATTTCTCACGAGCATGTTCGTGTTTGTTAAATGTATGTAAGGGGGGTTTGTTTATGGGTAAATGTGCAGTCAAAACACTGACTGGAAGCATGGGTA
Organism: Anguilla pacifica; assembly: GCA_039654925.1. Lineage (NCBI taxonomy): Eukaryota > Metazoa > Chordata > Actinopteri > Anguilliformes > Anguillidae > Anguilla > Anguilla pacifica. Next base: position 6,164,203 of record CM077299.1, read on the forward strand.
GTTAACGTTGCCAAATGTTTTAAAATTTTACATGAAACGCAATAACAGGGATATCAGTCGGCTATAAATTGTCACTAGCATATCGTATACGCCTACAAGCAAAATACATGCATCTCAGATACTGACTTGATAGGGGTCACGATTATTGGCACCCTTAAAGATTGTAAAAAAATAAAATCTAACAGAGTGAACTTTACACCAGCATGTAGATATGAGATGAAGCTGATCTACACCAGTATGTATATAGGCCATTAAGCTGATCTCAGGCCTAAGGAACTGTGTCGTGCTCTTCCATGGCGTGCTGCTTCACTGGAGTATAAAACTGAGGCAACCTGCTTATAAAATCCATTTTTCATAAAAAGCAACAAACTCACAAATGAAGAAAAAAATGGTTGTTGACCTTCAAAAATAAGGAAATGGGTCAAAAACTAAACAAAAAAATATATGACTTACTACTGTGAGACCAAATATTTATAATTTTAAAACCACTGGAGTAGCGCCAAACCTGTCCAGTAGAGGGCGCTGGTGTATCTTAGCCCCATGCACAGTGGTCGATGGTTCAGGGAGCAAAGAAAAATCCAGTGGACAAAGTTGGAGAATTACAGAACTTGGTTGCATCAGGGGGTCACCAAGTTTCCAAATATACAATTAATTGCTATATTAGATGCTCCAGAATTAGGTGCTACCTCCATGCCAAAAGGCTACTTAGAGTGGTTTTAGGAAAAATGTTTTTACCGGGAGTAATCAACAGTTTCAAGAATCTAAATAGTCTCCTTTGTCTCATCTACTGTGGACCGGAGAGACGATACTAGAGCTCTTTGGCCAAGCATAGCTGTTATTTCATTTGTGGCCTTTCTGTTAGCTTGAACTAGTCTGTCCATCTCCTCTGATCCGTCATTAACAAGGTGTTTTTTTGTTTATCACACCATTCTCTGTAAACTCTATAGACTGTACTGCATGAAAATCCCAGGAGGGCAGCTGTTTCTGTGATGCTGGAACCACCACATCTGGCACAGTCAAAGTCGCTTAGATCACACATCTTGCCCATTCTAAGAGGTAAGGAGATGGCCTTGTAACCTATAGGTCAAGGTTCAATTCCCAAGTAGGACACTGCTTAATTTTCCTGTTGAACTCAATGGAAAAAATATTCAGGAGAAACAATGATTGTAGTATCTACTGCCTATCTGGCACCAGCACAGTGGTTTGAGGCTCATTTGATACCTTGGACCCTTGATGACTTAAAGCCTTTTAGCCACAAATGTGTTCCATACTGCATCAGCATAATTTACAGCTGAATCTAGTCCCACCCCCCAATTACCATAGAGATCCATTCAAATGCAAAGTTTTTGTATCGCTTGTAGGACAACCTGAAAATAAGATATCCAGACTCTTCTCAGGAAGTCATGGCATGCAAATGATATGCAACCAAATACAAAACAGGACTCTTTTATTTGACATTATGTTAATTCGTCAAGTGAATTACCCTGTTTCTAGCTTTTCCCCAAACAGTTCACTGCAGCAAAAGTAAACGAGCAAATTGTGGCACAGGAGGTCTCAGGAGTGCATTTGTTTAATTCTTGCTAATTTTCTGACCAATGATTTGTTGTAAAGATCATTAAAAGCTTAAGTTTTTGCCATTTTGGGCTTGGCCCATTTTTTTTTTTTTTTTTTGCCCAGGAGTGTACATTACATTACATTACATTACATTTATTTCGCAGACGCTTTTATCCAAAGCGACGTACAAAAAGTGCATATCATGGTCGTAGGCAACTGCTGAACACAAGTTCAGAAAGGTATAATACTTAATTTGTACAGCTATTTCTAGCTAAGAACACAGTTCACACACTGAACACTATTCTAACCTAACCTCTGCAAAGCCAACTAGGCAGAAGAATAAGCTACAGTATTAGGACAAAGACAAATACAAGTGACATGAAAAAGGGGGGTTTTTTTTTTTTTTTTTTTTAATTAAAGAGTGAAATATACAGCATGGTGGTGGTTAATCTAGGTATAGTCTGAAGAGATGAGTCTTCAGGCCACGGCGGAAGATGGGTAGTGAGGGGGAGGTTCGGAGAGGGACGGGAAGTTCGTTCCACCACTGGGGAGCTAGGGTGGAGAAGCTCTGTGATCCCTTTGGGCGGGTGGGAGGGGTTACTAGGCGCCCTGCTTCCGCAGAGCGGAGTGGTCGAGCAGGCAGGTAGAAGCGAATCATGTCCTGCAAGTAGATGGGGGCTGTCCTGTTGGCAGCAGTGTAGGCAAGGGTCAGGGTTTTGAACCGGAACATACAGCTAGTGTACATACAGCTAGCGTACCGCACGTGCATATTAATTAATTTTGCATACAACAAGTAGTTAAAGTTTAATAAACACATCTTAAGAAATAAAAGAATATAGCTAGTAAAACACTAAGTAGTAGCAAATACAATCAACATTTAATCCACAACCAAATTAGTTGTGTGCTTCATTCATTTTCAATAGCGAAATAGCTACTAGTCACATCAGTGCCAAACCTAATGATAAACACTACATACGTTACGTAAATCATTGACCGCAAATAGTAACATATAATGAACAACAAACATATTATCTTCCATATTTCATTAACAAATCACATGGATGGGTAACATTAATCAAGGTATAAAACTGTTTCGAGGGAGAGAAATATTTCTGCTTCCTACCATTCCGAATTAAAATAATAATAATTAAAATTGGATAAAAGCGTCTGCCAAATAAATGTAATGTAATGTAAAACAGTTATGGCTTGACCTTGACCTCACATGGCCCAAGAGGGTCCCCGACAACAGTTACTGTACCAGAACGGAGCAGCGCCCCCTGGTGGCAACCCTATTTTAGTCCTCCACCCTACAATTACATTACATTACAGGCATTTAGCAGACACTCTTATCTAGAGTGACTTACACAACTTTTATATAGCATTTACATTGTATCCATTTATACAGCTGGATATATCTGAAGCAATGCAGGCTAAGTCCCTTGCTCAAGGCTACAATAGCAGTTTTCCACCCTAGAATCAAATCTGTGATCTTTAGGCTATAAGACCAGTTCCTTACCCATTATACTACATTCTTCATCGCACCATTTTCTGTAACCTCTAGAAACTGTATTGCATGAAGATCCCAGGAGGACAGCTGTTTCTGTGATGCTGGAACCACCATGTCTGGCACCAACAATCATGCCACAGTCAAAGTTGCTTAGATCAGTGTTTCTCAACCCTGGTCCTGGGGACCCACTGCCCTGCATGTTTTAGATGTTTCCATGCTCCAACACACCTGATTCAAATGAATGGGTCATTACCAGGCTTCTGCAGAGCTTGATGACGAGTCTCCAGACTTGAACTCCATTGGAAACCTGCAGTTTTAATTGAACAGGACAGTTCTTTCGCAAAGATAAAAAGATATTAAGGATCTGGATGGAGGAAGGTTCTAAGATCCCTCCCAATGTGTTCTCCAGTCTTATAAGACGTTATTCATAAAGACTCAGTGCCATTATCCTTGCAAGGGGAGGGTGAACAAAGTATGGAATATGGGGGAGGGGGCAATAATTGTGACACTTATTTTCTGGAAATAAATATATAATCTGAGAAATGTGTAATTTTGACCGATTCCATTGAATAGTTAATAAAAAACATTTGTCAAGTTGTACAATCAATATAGAGTTTACCATTGACATTCATGTAATACAGTTGTTCATCATTATCAAGGGTGCCAAAACCTTTTAAGGTGGCTGTATAGAACATGTTTAGGGCCTATTTCAGTTCTGGATTGCTTCCTGTCAACACCACGGCGTGTTGTATATGCGTGTCTCTGTGTATTAGTGTGTCTATATGTGTGTTCAGTGTGCTCTCATTTTGTGTCTTGACAGGTCGGCTGATATGGGATAGAACCCATATGTGGTATAAACAGGTATGATGTGGTCCAGTCTCCTGAAATAGGGGGCGCGGTTTCTAAAATGAGTCTCTCAGGGGAGCCAGACACCACAGGAGGAACCCTCAGCACTGACAGAAAGAGGTACAAATGCATAAATCAGAGTTAATGTGGTGTGAGTTAGAGCTGCAGTAAGAGATTGAGTTCATCCGTAAGCTCTATCTCTATGTGCAGTGAGTTAGAGCTACAGTAAGAGGATGAGTTTAACTGGAAGCTCTGTCTCCATGTGCTGTGAGTTAGAGCTGCAGTAAGAGGATGAGTTTAACTGGAAGCTCTGTCTCCATGTGTTTTGAGTTATAGCTGCAGTAAGAGGATGAGTTTAACTGGAAGCTTTGTCTCCATGTTTTGTTCACAGGGTCCAGGTAGAAAGAGCAGGATCACCTGTACCCAGCTGTCTGTCTATGAAGAGTGATCATTCAATGGATCGTCCAATCAAGCTTAGAGGAGATTTCACAGGTGATCAAAGGTAATTAAAGAGGTTCAAATTGACACTACTTTTTAATTATACTTCAATGTCACTGGTACCATTCAGTTGCAGGAGAGCTGTTTTATACAATATTCAGATCTGCAGTAACTAAGAGCTTCAATAAGAGGATGAGTTTAATTGGAAGCTCTGTCTCCATGTGCTGTGAGTTAGAACTGCAGTAAGAGGATGAGTTTAACTGGAAGCTCTGTCTCCATGTGCAGTGAGTTAGAGCTGCAGTAAGAGGATGAGATTATCTGGAAGCTGTCTCCATGTGCAGTGAGTTAGAGCTGCAGTAAGAGGATGAGTTTAACTGGCAGCTCTGTCTCCATGTGCAGTGAGTTAGAGCTGCAGTAAGAGGATGAGTTTAACTGGATGCTGTGTCTTCATGTTTTGTTCACAGGGTCCAGGTAGAAAGAGCAGGATCACCTGTACCCAGCTGTCTGTCTATGAAGAGTGAAAAATCAATGGATAGTCCAATCGGCTTCAGAGGAGATTTCACAGGTGATCAAAGGTAATTAAAGAGGTTCAAATTGACACTACTTTTTAATCATACTTCAATGTTACTGGTACCATTCAGTTGCAGGTGAGCTGTTTTATACAATATTCAGATCTGCAGTAACTAAGAGCTGCAGTAAGAGGATGAGTTTAACTGGAAGCTCTGTCTCCATGTGCTGTGATTTAGAGATGTAGTAAGAGGATGAATTTAACTGGAAGCTCTGTCTCCATGTGCTGTGAGTTAGAGCTGCAGTAAGAGGATGAGATTAACTGGAAGCTGTCTCCATGTGCAGTGAGTTAGAGCTGCAGTAAGAGGATGAGTTTAACTGGAAGCTCTGTCTCCATCTGCAGTGAGTTAGAGCTGCAGTAAGAGCATGAGTTTCACAGGAAACTGTCTCCATGTGTTTTGAGTTAGAGCTGCAGTAAGAGCATGAGTTTAACTGGAAGCTCTGTCTCCATGTGCTGTGAGTTAGAGCTGCTGTAAGAGGATGAGTTTAACTGGAAGCTCTGTACCAATGTGCTGTGAGTTGGAGCTGCAGTAAGAGGATGAGTTTAACTGGAAGCTCTGTCTCCATGTGCTGTGAGTTAGAGCTGCAGTAAGAGGATGAGTTTATCTGGAAGCTCTGTCTCCATGTGCTGTGAGTTAGAGCTTCAGTAAGGCTGCATTCACACCAGATCAGTTTGCCGCAGGGTTGTCCGGCAAAAACGGCAGTCTTCCCATTCATTTGAATGGGGGTAGTGCGTTTAGGCTGCGGCAGTGGTTGACCGCATGGGGTGCCGAAAAAAAACGCAATGGCCTGCGGCAAGAAAGTTGAACCAGAATCAACTTTTGCCGGAACTCAACCCGATGTCATGCTGTAGTGGCCAATCACGCAAGTTGTTTAAATTACCATGTTGCAGTCCGCTGTTTACCGAGCAACTGTCAGATGAACTACTGATGCGATTCATTTCCTAAGATTTGATTTTATCATCGTCATCGTGATTTGACAGTATCGGGTAATGGGACGAGTACCGAAACAATAATTAGGCTACTAGCTAAATATCAATTCCGAACGTAGGAATTAAGCTGTATAAAAGATTCGCTATTTAGCAGTTCTTGCATGTTAGTTTATTGTACCTAGCACTATGGAGTTCATGGACCAAACGATGATACTCTCCCAGTTGTGTCCTCGCTTGGCTTATTTTGTGTACCCAGCTTCGACGTCTGTGTCTGGCTGGCAGTCTACGCTGCAAAATAAAGATAGCAAGAAGCTTGCTTCGATTTGCGTTTTTGTCCTTTTTTTTTTTTTTTGAGTTAGCGGACAGGAAATGGAGGGGGGGTTTAAAGGTCACGACACGACGCCACACAAATGGGCCATGTAGTGACACGCCCACACCGCCGCACAACCCTGCGGCAAGGTGCTGCACTGCCTGATTTGGGGTGAATGCAGCCTAAGAGGATGAGTTTAACTGGAAGCTCTGTCTCCATGTGCTGTGAGTTAGAGCTGCAGTAAGAGAATGAGTTTAACTGGAAGCTCTGTCTCCATGTGCTGTGAGTTAGAGCTGCAGTAAGAGAATGAGTTTAACTGGAAGCTCTGTCTCTATGTGCTGTGAGTTAGAGCTGCAGTAAGAGGATGAGTTTAACTAGAAGCTCTGTCTCCATGTGCTGTGAGTTAGAGCTGCAGTAAGAGAATGAGTTTAACTGGAAGCTCTGTCTCTATGTGCTGTGAGTTAGAGCTGCAGTAAGAGGATGAGTTTAACTAGAAGCTCTGTCTTCATGTGCCGTGAGTTAGAGCTGCAGTAAGAGGATGTGTTTAACTGGAAGCTCTGTCTCTATGTGCAGTGAATTAGAGCTGCAGTAAGAGGATGAGTTTAACTGGAAGCTCTGTCTCCATGTAATATGAGTTAGAGCTACAGTAAGAGGATGAGTTTAACTGGAAGCTCTGTCTCCATGTAATATGAGTTAGAGCTGCAGTAAGAGGATGAGTTTAACTGGAAGCTCTGTCTCCATGTAATATGAGTTAGAGCTGCAGTAAGAGGGTGAGTATAACTGGAAGCTCTGTCTCCATGTAATATGAGTTAGAGCTGCAGTAAGAGGATGAGTTTAACTGGAAGCTCTGTCTCCATGTGCTGTGAGTTAGAGCTGCAGTAAGAGGATGAATTTAACTGGAAGCTCTGTCTCCATGTAATGTGAGTTAGAGCTGCAGTAAGAGGATGAGTTTAACTGGAAGCTCTGTCTCCATGTAATATGAGTTAGAGCTGCAGTAAGTGGGTGAGTATAACTGGAAGCTCTGTCTCCATGTAATATGAGTTAGAGCTGCAGTAAGAGGATGAGTTTAACTGGAAGCTCTGTCTCCATGTGCAGTGAGTTAGAGCTGCAGTAAGAGGATGAGTTTAACTGGAAGCTCTGTCTCCATCTGCAGTGAGTTAGAGCTGCAGTAAGAGCATGAGTTTCACAGGAAACTGTCTCCATGTGTTTTGAGTTAGAGCTGCAGTAAGAGCATGAGTTTAACTGGAAGCTCTGTCTCCATGTGCTGTGAGTTAGAGCTGCTGTAAGAGGATGAGTTTAACTGGAAGCTCTGTACCAATGTGCTGTGAGTTGGAGCTGCAGTAAGAGGATGAGTTTAACTGGAAGCTCTGTCTCCATGTGCTGTGAGTTAGAGCTGCAGTAAGAGGATGAGTTTATCTGGAAGCTCTGTCTCCATGTGCTGTGAGTTAGAGCTTCAGTAAGGCTGCATTCACACCAGATCAGTTTGCCGCAGGGTTGTCCGGCAAAAACGGCAGTCTTCCCATTCATTCGAATGGGGGTAGTGCGTTTAGGCTGCGGCAGTGGTTGACCGCATGGGGTGCCGAAAAAAAACGCAATGGCCTGCGGCAAGAAAGTTGAACCAGAATCAACTTTTGCCGGAACTCAACCCGATGTCATGCTGTAGTGGCCAATCACGCAAGTTGTTTAAATTACCATGTTGCAGTCCGCTGTTTACCGAGCAACTGTCAGATGAACTACTGATGCGATTCATTTCCTAAGATTTGATTTTATCATCGTCATCGTGATTTGACAGTATCGGGTAATGGGACGAGTACCGAAACAATAATTAGGCTACTAGCTAAATATCAATTCCGAACGTAGGAATTAAGCTGTATAAAAGATTCGCTATTTAGCAGTTCTTGCATGTTAGTTTATTGTACCTAGCACTATGGAGTTCATGGACCAAACGATGATACTCTCCCAGTTGTGTCCTCGCTTGGCTTATTTTGTGTACCCAGCTTCGACGTCTGTGTCTGGCTGGCAGTCTACGCTGCAAAATAAAGATAGCAAGAAGCTTGCTTCGATTTGCGTTTTTGTCCTTTTTTTTTTTTTTTTTGAGTTAGCGGACAGGAAATGGAGGGGGGGTTTAAAGGTCACGACACGACGCCACACAAATGGGCCATGTAGTGACACGCCCACACCGCCGCACAACCCTGCGGCAAGGTGCTGCACTGCCTGATTTGGGGTGAATGCAGCCTAAGAGGATGAGTTTAACTGGAAGCTCTGTCTCCATGTGCTGTGAGTTAGAGCTGCAGTAAGAGAATGAGTTTAACTGGAAGCTCTGTCTCCATGTGCTGTGAGTTAGAGCTGCAGTAAGAGAATGAGTTTAACTGGAAGCTCTGTCTCCATGTGCTGTGAGTTAGAGCTGCAGTAAGAGAATGAGTTTAACTGGATGCTCTGTCTCTATGTGCTGTGAGTTAGAGCTGCAGTAAGAGGATGAGTTTAACTGGAAGCTCTGTCTTCATGTGCCGTGAGTTAGAGCTGCAGTAAGAGGATGAGTTTAACTGGAAGCTCTGTCTCCATGTGCTGTGATTTAGAGCTGCAGTAAGAGGATGAGTTTAACTGGAAGCTCTGTCTCCATGTAATATGAGTTAGAGCTACAGTAAGAGGATGAGTTTAACTGGAAGCTCTGTCTCCATGTAATATGAGTTAGAGCTGCAGTAAGAGGATGAGTTTAACTGGAAGCTCTGTCTCCATGTAATATGAGTTAGAGCTGCAGTAAGAGGGTGAGTATAACTGGAAGCTCTGTCTCCATGTAATATGAGTTAGAGCTGCAGTAAGAGGATGAGTTTAACTGGAAGCTCTGTCTCCATGTGCTGTGAGTTAGAGCTGCAGTAAGAGGATGAATTTAACTGGAAGCTCTGTCTCCATGTAATGTGAGTTAGAGCTGCAGTAAGAGGATGAGTTTAACTGGAAGCTCTGTCTCCATGTAATATGAGTTAGAGCTGCAGTAAGTGGGTGAGTATAACTGGAAGCTCTGTCTCCATGTAATATGAGTTAGAGCTGCAGTAAGAGGATGAGTTTAACTGGAAGCTCTGTCTCCATGTGCTGTGAGTTAGAGTTGCAGTAAGAGGATGAGTTTAACTAGAAGCTCTGTCTTTATGTGCTGTGAGTTAGAGCTGTCTCTTAGCTATTATTTTGAAATGACTTCTTATGGAAATAAAGTAGATACCCTAAATTACTTAGCACAGAAAATGAATGGTAACATGAAATGTGTGGAGTTGTGAAAAAGTGCCAAGGTGTATGTAAACTTTTGGCCTCTACTGTATGAGGCATGCCCCACCAAGGCGTAACTTGGCTGATTGGCATACCTGCCATCCCAATTTACCTTAATTCGGATTGATGTTGCACACCTTTCCAGCACGATGCAATCCTCAGTGTTAATTTCCTTTTCTGCGTGACCGTGCTGTACAAATAATGCATTGCGCACGCATGACATCAGCGGACAAGGGATTGTACCATTTTAAGGAGGTCTACACATACTATTAGGAATTAATTTCTGAGCCTGGCTACATATATGTTAATAGCTGATAAACTAGCAAATACGCAAGCATAGTTGTTATAGTTAGGCTACCTGGCTCAAACAATTCATATTGAGTTTGATGATAAAATGCTGTCTGTTCAACTGGCCTACCACAAGAAATACACCTCACTGAGTCAGCTATGTCAGCGGAGTCACTTGATCAGTGTTTCTAATTATTAATCTCTGTATTACGAAATATTCAGTGCTTAGTTGCATTGCATTCACGTTAGTCAGTAGCTATGCGTTATTAGCCTGCCCTGCTCAGTGAACAAATAACTATTGCCTCATAGAAGAGTAGATGCGGATATTCTACACCTTTGAAAAATTGACAAAATATCAAGTTTGTCTCTGGTTAATTCATTGCCTCTTTTCTTTTCTAAAGGACACATCAACAGCGAAACACAATCTGCTCTTGTCACATTAATTAAATAAATACAGAAGTATGTCGGTCTGAGCAATCGGTTTGCAGTATTACTAGTTCTACTGCCAGTTAAAAATTTGCCAAATGTTTATTGTGAATTTTTGCTTCAAACAGCTCTGGCATGTCAGGATTCTCCCATTTCAGTTGTTCATTAATTAATCATGTCAGATAATTTATGCTGGATTTTTATTACCATTACTGTAAATTACTGTAGCCTATATCAAACTTCCATGTAGCCTACTGTTGTAAGACAATGTACTGACCTGTGAATTAAATTACGTTCATTGTTTTACTGCATTGCAAAGGGATGCATTTATCTTATCAACAACAGACCATTCCATTTTGACCAAGATTAGGTTACTTACATGAAATAAATTAAAAGTTTGATTAATTTGTCCATAGCCTATTTATGCATTAAAAACATAAACATAAATAAAAACATAAAACATGGGGGTGACATAGCTCAGGAGGTAAGAGCGGTTGTCTTGCAGTCGGAAGGTTGCCGGTTCGATCCCTGCTCTGGGCGTGTCGAAGTGTCCCTGAGCAAGACACCTAACCCCTAACTGCTCTGGTGAATGAGAAGCCTCAATTGTAAAGCGCTTTGGATAAAAGCGCTATATAAATGCAGTCCATTTACCAAAAACAAACGCAAAGCTAAAAAGAAAAAGCAAATAGTCTACTATACAGACCAATCTGGTGTGTGCTTATAAGTCAATGCATGTGACCAGTTTCTTTTCTATAAATCATTTGGTATAGGGCTGAATTGCACGTATACAATCTTCAAATAGTGACTGTATCAGCAGTGTACTAAAAGTTATTGACTGTGTTACATTTATGATCCGTTACATTTATACCGACTCTCCCCTATATCCTAAGTGAAACTAACATGGATGACATTGGACTGTGCTCAAAACTATCTGACTAGGCTGATAGTCTGACCACAAAGTTTGTTGAATAACCGTACACGTACATTTTACTCAGATACACACAAAAATGTTACGCGTAAGAAACATATACCTAATTACAGAATGTCTCTAAAATGTATTTTCCTCCTTTCCCGTTAAAATAAGAGCAGCGGAAATTTGTCGCAAGTCACTGTTCTAGTTTGCTAGTGAGTGCCACAGTTGAAGGGTTAACTGTCAGAAATGTTTTTGGTTTTTTTTTGGCCCACCACCACCCCCTCTTCGGAGAACATCTTTATTAATAGTTATATATTTTACAATATATTCCACATGTCCCTCTAGAGCATACCCACCCAGCCACCCCGCCCCCCCCCAACACCCATTACATAGGCAAAACTATGAATAAACATACAAGAACAAAACAAAAGAGAAACAAAACAAAAACAAAACCAAACAAATGAGAAACAAACAAAGAAAGCACTGAATTAAACATAAGCATTGGTGATAGTTAATGGGAGAGTTTATGTGTTGATGTAGGGGATATGAGATCAGGGAGTAAGATGATGAGAGGAAGAGAATAAGATTTTGGTGTGAGATTGTAATATGTGTGTGTGTGTGTGTGTGTGTGTGTGTGCTGGTGTTAGTGGGCAGTGATGTGCAGTCAGGGTAGGCAAGGTAGGCAGTGCCTACCCTGTGAAAATCACTGAATTGAGCTTTTCTGAAATAAAGACATTTAAAAAAACTTGTATGTATATTTTGTGCTTTTTATGTTCTTTCTCTGTATAGTTGCAATGGTCTTAAGATTTTTGATTAGAAAATATCCGCTAACGCTGCTTCAAATATGAATAATAATAATAATAATACATTTTATTTATCAGGCGCCTTTCTGAACACTCAAGGTCACCTTACATGGTATTAAAATGGATAGAAGAATGACAAGACACTACAGATACATACATGATATTAAAAACAGTTTGAAAAGGTAATAAATAAATAAAAATAAAATAAAATAATAGTAATAAAATAAATAAAAGTGCCATGGGGGAGTGGATAGCTATGTCTTGTTCAGGCAAAAGCTAGTGTGAAAAGGTGAGTTTTTAAATGTTTCTTAAAAGTGGCGAGAGTCTCAGCATTACGGATGTGGGGAGGGAGTGTGTTCCAGAGTTTGGGTGCTGCACAGGAGAAAGCCCAATCACCAAGAGTGGAGTGGCGAGATGTGGGGACAGTTAGAAGTCTTGCAGAGGAGGAGCGAAGCGAGCGAGTGGGTGTGTGGGCCAGGAGAAGATCAGTGAGATAGGCTGGAGCTAAACCATGAAGTGCACCGTAGGTTAGCAGGAGGATTTTGAATTGTATTCGAAATTTTACTGGCAGCCAATGAAGTTTGTACAGGATTGGAGAGATCGTATGTTTTAGTGTGGGTCAGTATTCGTGCTACAGCATTTTGAACTAACTGAAGTTTGTGTATTGATCTGATTGGGATGCCAATGAGAATAGAGTTACAGTAATCAAGCCGAGATGTTACAAAGGCATGGATTAGAGTTTCTGTTGTCGAGTAGGACAGGGTGGGCCTGAGTTTTGATATGTTTCGGAGATGGAAAAAGGCAGATCTGGTGATGTGTTTTACATGAGGTTCAAATGAGAGAGTGGAGTCAAGAATGACACCAAGGCTCTTCACATAAGTGGAAAGTGGGATGGGGAAACCGTCAATAGTAATGGAAAAGTTTGGAGTTTTGGATAGTGTGGATTTAGACCCTATAAGCATTACTTCAGAATTGTCACCGTTCAGTTTGAGGAAATTACGGGTCATCCAGATTCTAATGTCCTGCAAACAGTTGATGAGAGATGGGGGAGGAAGTGCAGAGGAGGGTTTGGAACTTATATAAAGCTGTGTGTCATCAGCATAGCAGTGAAAACTAACACCATGACGACGCATGATCTGACCCAGTGGTTGCAGATAAATAATGAAGAGGAGAGGACCCAGCACCAAACCCTGTGGAACACCCTTAGTGACAGAAGCAAAGTCAGATCTGTGATTCTTTATGGATATGTATTGCTGCCTATCAGAGAGGTATGAGTTCAGCCAGGAAAGTGCAAGATGGGTGATACCAAGATTAGCCAAGCATTCAAGCAAAATTTTGTGACAGACTGTGTCAAAAGCAGCACTCAAATCCAGTAGCACTAAGATGTTTAAGAGGTTGTTGTCAGCTGCATGGAGAAGATCGTTGATAACTTTCACCCAGGCAGTCTCTGTGCTATGTTTTGTGCGAAAACCAGATTGAAAAGGTTCAAGTAACTGATTGGTGCAAAGATGGTCCTGAAGCTGAATGGCAACTATTCGCTCCAGTGTTTTGGCTAAAAAGGGCAAATTTGAAATGGGTCTGAAATTGTGAAGGTTTTCGGGGTCAGCTCCTGTTTTTTTACAAATAGGTGTGACTGCTGCCACCTTCAGGCTACTAGGTACAGTGCCAGAGGTGAGAGAGGAGTTGATAATAGCCAGCAACAGGGGAAGGAGGGCAGGGAGGCAAGATTTGACTAGTGAGGTGGGAATTGGGTCTAGCTGACATGTGGTTGACCTGCATTTTGAAATGACTTCAGATAGAGTGGAATCATTGACTGGGAGGAACTGAGTGAGAGAACCTGTCTGAACTAGCTCCAAAGTGGGAGAGAGGACATCATGTCCAGTGCTAGTAAGGAGGAGCTGTTGGTGGATTGCATCAACTTTAGTATGAAAGAAGCTAAGGAATTTATTGCAAAGATCAGTGGAAATGCAGAGTGGAAAATTGTCAGGGGGCTGCAACAATTTGTTAACAGTAGAGAAGAGAACTTTTGAATTTCCATTACTTATGTGAATGACGTTGGCGTAGTAAGAAGATCTGGCAGCTGAGAGGGCATTTTTGCAATTTTTTAGATGTTCAGAATAGGCCTCAGCATGAACAACTAGACCAGTTCTCTTTGTCAGACGTTCTAAGCAACGGCCATGGGACTTCATCAGTCGTAATTCAGGTGTGTACCAGGGTGCAGTGCGAGTGAATGAAACAGTGCGATATTTAAGAGGGGCAAGTGATTGTAGATATGTGGAGAGGAGATCATTATAATGAGAGACTAGCTCATCAGTAGGGGTGGAGATGGGGTCGGGAACAGGACATTCATTTAAAAGTTCCATCATTAAGTCAGGGTTGATGTTTTTTTACATTTCTGAAGGCAATAATACGTTTGGTGTTGTTCAGGGACTGAGGTATATACATTTCAAACAACATCATTTTGTGATCAGAAATGGGAAAATCACTACCAGTGAGATTAGAGGGAGTTACACCACAGGAACATACCAGATCTAGTATATGTCCCTTGTTATGCGTGGGGAAATTGACATGTTGTTTAATGTCAAAACAGTCTAGTAGGGATAAGAAGTCCGTAGCAAAATTACATTCAGCGGAATCAACATGAATGTTAAAATCACCCAACACTAATACATTTGATGACATAGCACAGACAGTGGTCAGTAATGATGAGAACTCAGAGAGAAATACATATTAAGGTTTTGGACAGATTACAGCAATGTACAGAGGTTGAGGACCGGATTATTTTTACGACAAGACATTCAAACGATGAGGGAGTTGGTATGGCAACAGCATTCATTTTGATATTACCGCGGTGTAAAACAACTACTCCTCCACGGCCAGAGGAGCGGGGTTTTTCAATGAATGAGTACCCTGCGGGAGTCGCCTCATTTAAATGAATAAATTCTTCAGGTTTCTGCCATGTCTCAGTTAAACACATTACGTCAACTTTTTGATCGCTAATGTAATCATTTAGCAGCGGTGCTTTGTTGTTCAACGACCGTACGTTGAAAAGACCGCATTTAAAATAGCTATTCTTAAAATCAATCTGTGCGGAAAGCAACGGGCGAAGTACACTGCAGTCCACCCCACGTTTGACAACATTGAGTCGCGCGGAGCGTTAGGTAGACCAGAGTGTTCGTTTTGCTGTAGCCGTAAATTTCCGATGAGAGCCGCGGTGTAGATATTTCGGACGGGATACCATGTCCAAACCACTGCATGCAAGCAAGCCAGGAGGAATTCTGGTCTTAGTCGGTTTTAAACCAAGAAGTTCCGTAACTGAGTATTGCAGTGATCCAAAAAATGGATTAGTCTACATTTTGGCTGCAGGGCGCGCTAAGAGATCACCGTAGAGCTCGGGAGCAGAACCCGTACCTCGTTCCCCGAAGAGCACTGAGACAGAACAACTCCGACCTATCACTACGCCCCAACCAGCAAGCAATGACAGTAGGAAAGCGGAGAACTTTACTCACCGCGCTGAGTGCTGGCGGCCCACAAACCCAAGGAGATAGTTGTAGCTAGCACATCAAGCGAGGCCGAAAGGGTTGCAGGAGACTAGGCGAGTGTCAGCTACAAGTGTCAGTCGGGGACACGGACAGGTACATTCGGAGCAGGTGATAGTAGCTGCAGGAGTAATCAACGCGCCATCGGAAACAGCCAGACAGCGATCACAGAACTGGATTCCAGAGGGCGGGAGGCAGGCAAGGGAAGCTGGCAGCAGTGGCCGCGCTCGTCTGCACGGTGAAGGCCGGTGATCGGCAAACAGAGGTAGGGTGAACCGGCGGATGTGAGAGCGGGTTGGGTAGGATCCAAGTCATAACTCACAGCCATGTAAGAAAAAAGTTAAGAAGTAAATAAATAAATAAATAAAAATCAAACGGCAGTACAAAATAGATCGAGGGTTGACGATAGTTTCTTGAATACTCAGAAAATAAAAAATAAAAATGCGCTAAAGACAGGTAGAAAGACAGACAGGTACAAGAGCAGGAGAGCAGCGGCAGCTAGCAGCGCCAGCGTTCACTCAACTGGAAATGAGTAGGCTATAATTAAACCTGAAAATTGTTCAACTTGTTATAGCATTGTAACACTGAGCGACTGTACACTAACATTACACTCTATAGCAGTCTCAAACTCTAGACATTACACCCACATAAAGACAGGCTTTGATTCAACATGTCTTAGCTTGAAAACGTTTAATTGTCGCTAGCTAATGGTAGGCATACTTACCGGTCCAGCACGTTCTGCGAAAAGTACTTTTGTTCAGAGAAAATGGGCAATGCAAATACTAACTGCACTAGTTATTGTAATACTGGAGTGCCTGTGGGCTCCAGAATTAAAACCCATTTCTTGTAGGTCTCTTCATTTTTGGCAAAAGAAAATAATGTATTGCTTTCTCCACATCCAGAGAAGGGGCAATGCTTAGACATTTTCAATTTAGCTTGCCTAGCGTGCACAAAAGTGGCAAGAGCATTATTTACACATTACATGTAGAAAGAATTTCACTGGACTTAAGGGTTTTGTAACATAACTAACACCCAATGAACCCTGCCCATTGAAAACCTGGCGTTTAGCCAAGGAGGAGAGCGAGCCAATTTCGGCACAGGCTTTTATTTGTTTTTTCTTTTTTTGTCTTTTGCAATAATTGTTTGAAAGTATTTCTGGGCCATTCGTGAATGTAAAACAGTAATAAAATGACACACCAGCAAAGAATTCACAGATTGTTGTGCCGATAACTAACAGCAGCGAAATGTTGCAATGGATTTTCCAAGACATCCCAAAACCTTTCCAAATTGCAAATTTTAGATAGTGTTTTGAACAGGTTTTTTTTTTGAATAAATAACTGAGGTGAATCAGTTCTAACATGTTTTTGGGAGTTAATATCTTACAGCAGTTAACATTATGCTGAATGTTGAAATACAAATGTTACAGTAGCTGGCAGGAATTAGCAGAAATTATAACAGAAAACTAATATTAGTTTGAGTTGAACTTGCTTTGCAGCTGCTGCCACCGTTACTTACTTTGCTAGAGATTTCATCCATTAGAAGCTTTGCAAAAGAAAGAGACGGTCTGTATCTGTCGCTGCTGCAGCGGCTGATTGCATTGTCAGCTGCAAGTGTGTTGTTTACATTCCGAACATTCCACTAGTGTTAATTAATGGGAAATTTTCTTGGTAAACATAAATAAAATATTTTTTAAAAATGTAAATAAAAATGTAAATAAAAATGGTAAATATTTGCACTACTGACACAAGCAGTACAAGCAACTAGGTGAAGCTACGAGATAAAAAAAGGTAGGTCTTGCTGAATAACTGTAGGAGGAGTCGCGTACAGGATGTTGACTTGATGTGGAATAAGAAGAAATAATAAGGAGAACACTAAATTCACTTCAGTAAACTTACATGCCCACCAGTAGGGCTCTCACATGGTCTAGAGCACACTCTCCAAACCAATCGGAACTTTCTAAATATGAAAATAATGCCTCTAATTGAGATTTGCTTTTTTGAGCTCTTCCGTTACTTTTATCACAGTGCAATAACCTTTTCTTCGATCCACCATAATTATGAATTCATTTCATAGTACAATGCTAAGCTGTTTTGAGAGCGAGCTCGCTTCAGTCTGCATGCACTCTCTGCTTGTCAGCACAATCTACATTACGCACAGGGAGTGGAGGCAGATACGCACTTAGGTTACTAGCAAATGGCAGGACCCACGGACAGCAATGAGGGCTCATTTGACAGGTGACAGTCTTGTTTAATTCATTCTGTAACTTGATTGACTTAAAAGTAAACCTATCGCTGTTCAGATAACCAAATGCCTGCTGAACAAAATAGTATACGTAAAGACAGCATCGGGTGGTCAGATTTGCCGGCCAAGTTTCAGGTGGATGCTTGACAGATTGAGTTAAAAATGGCCTTGAACTGGCTAACAGTCTTAGCTTGAATATGAGCAGGGGCATTTCAGATTACAGAAACTCTTACATTGACAAAACAGCCATAAAGATGCAAGTATTGGATATACCAGAAGTGATTGCAGAGTAAGTACATTACATATGGAATTTAATAATATAGTGGGGCAAGATCGCTCAGGAGGTAAGTGCGGTTGTCTCGCAATCGGAGGGTTGCCGATTCGATCCCCCACCCTGGGCATGTCGAAGTGTCCCTGAGCAAGACAACTAACCCCTAATTGCTCCCAACGAGCTGATTGGTACCTTGCATGGCCGCCTTTCACCGTTGGTGTGTGTGCGTGTGTGTGTGTGTGTGTGTGAATGAGAGGCAACAATTGTAAAGCGCTTTGGATAAAAGCGCTATGTAAAAATGCTGTCCAGTCCAAAACTTTTTTCTGAATGCTTGTTTTGGTGATCTGAGGTGCTGTTCTGAAAGCTTAAATGGAATACGTTTTCATGCAAAAATAAGAAAGGCAAAGTAACTATGGAAAGTATAAAAAACATGTTTTATGATGTGGGTTAGTGTGCAATGAGTGATTGGGGGATGGGGAGGCTCCTTTTTCCTTTGATTTTACTGACATGTATTGCCATTAGCGCTGATAAGGGAACGAGTGGTGTTGTTGGCCAAAAGAGAGTCTGTTGCAGCCGTTGAACTTGAATTTGTGACGTGTTTAAAGCCCCTTTTGTAATAAATTGCTCATCTTTGCTTTATCACCATTCTGTGGGCGCTGCTGCCAATTCCACTAGGGGGCAGGGGGTAAATTTACACTGCAATGTCATTGTCACCTTTCAGGTGTAGGTGGGTGTATTATATCACATTCAGGTGTTGGCTGGGTTTTTTTATGTCACTGTCAGATGTACAGTGACTGAGAGCAGTAGTAAAAGATGAATTACCTGGAAGCTCTGTCTCCATGTGCTGTGAGTTAGAGCTGCAGTAAGATGATGAGTTTAACTGGAAGCTCTGTCTCCATGTGCTGTGAGTTAGAGCTGCAGTAAGAGGATGAGTTTAACTGGAAGCTCTGTCTCCATGTGCTGTGAGTTAGAGCTGCAGTAAGAGGATGAGTTTAACTGGAAGCTCTGTCTCCATGTGCTGTGAGTTAGAGCTGCAGTAAGAGGATGAGTTTAACTGGAAACTCTTTCTCCATGTGTTATGAGTTAGAGCTGCAGTAAAAGGATGAATTTACCCAGAAACGCTGTTTCCATGTTTTGTTCACAGGATACGGCAGTCACAGGAGCCTAGCTCTTCAGAAGAGACGATTTCAGAGAAACTATCTTCCTCAAAAGTGGTGTGTAATCTGCATTTTTATTCATTGTATTCAATTTGTTATCATGTGTTTTCTTCATACAGCAAGTTTCATTTGATGATATGAGACATATGTCATGTACAATGCAGAGATAATGTTTTTAGGTTCCGAATATTGCACTTAGCCTGAATAACATACCGTGCCTTTTCCAAAGATTACTCTTGTCAGACATCTAATTCACTATTTGGCCGTTTTCAGCCATTGGAAGTTTCCAAGCGCTCGGCCAGCATAGCCTGTATGATACAGAGCAGGGGGGCAGGGGGCAGAGAGGGGGTGGTAGTGTCATGGTCCCGTGTTCCTGTTTGTCTGTCTTTCCCTGTTGGGCCGCCAGATGGCGGCACTTCTGTTTTGTGTCCTGCTCCCCCCTGTTAATTGTATTATTGGTTTTAATTATTCTATTGGCTGTCTCGTTCTCCCTTCCCTCTCTGTGGCTTGATTGTTCATTGTGCCCTCCTGTGTCTCGTCAGTGTCGGTCTATTTAAGTTTCCCTTCCCCTGGACTCAGGGCTGGATCCTTGTCGCTTGTTGGGTTGTTGCCTGTTCCCTGCCTGTTTGTGGCCTGCCTTGTCTGTGACCTGTTCCTTGCCGCTCTGTTTTCCACTTGTTTTTGGGATTTTTGTATTTCTGTTTCCCCGGGCTTTTGAGGTTTTCTTTGTGTTTGTTAAAGTTGCCCTGCGAGGCTTTCTGTTCCCTTTTGTTCCCCTTTTTGCAAGTAAAGTCTTTGTTTGTTCTCCCTACTTTTGGAGTTTGTGTTTTTCCTCCGCGTTTGGGTCCTAACCCCCCGCACCCGTAACAGGTAGCCATTGGAGGTGTGAATGTGTGTGTTTGAGTGTGGGTCTGCATGTGTGTGTGTGTTTCAGAGTGGTAGTAAACAACCAAACTATAGAGGCTGCGTGAAATGCTTCCAGAGAAAATACACTACACTAAATGGCCAAAAGTATGTGGACACCTGACATCCCACATCTCATCCAAAAGTATGGGCATTAATATGGAGTTGGTCCACCCTTTGCTGCTTCACTCTTCTGGGAAGGCTTTATACTAGATCGGTTGTCTGGCAGTTGGAGGGTTGCCGGTTCGATCCCCCGCCCTGGTCGTATCGAAGTGTCCCTGAGCAAGACACCTAACCCCTAATTGCTCCCAACGAGCTGATGGTTACCCTGCGTGGCAGGCTTTCACCATTGGTGTGTGAGTGTGTGTGTGTGAATGGGTGAATGAGAGGCATCAATTGTAAAGCTCTTTGGATAAAAGCGCTATATAAATGCAGTCCATTTACCATCCATTTAGATGTTGGAGCATTGCTCTAGGAATTTGCTTCCATTCAGCCATAAGGGCATTAGTGAGGTTGGGCACTGATTGGGCGACTAGGCCTGGCTTTCCAATTGATCCCAAAGGTGTTGGATGTGGTAGAGGTCTGGGCTCTATACAGGCCAGTCAAGTTCTTCCTCACTGTTCTGAACAAAACCATTTCAATATGGGCCTCACTGTGTACCTGGGGGCATTGCCATGCTTAAACAGGAAAGGGCCTTGCCCAAACTGTTGGGGAAGCACAGAATCATCCAGAATGTGATTGTATGCTGCAGCATTGCCTTAACTGGAACTAAGGGGTCTGGCCCAAACGATGAAAAACAGCTCCAGACCAAGGAGTGTCCAGATACTTTTGGTCATATAGTGTATCTTTCCCTGTACTGGCTATCAAACACATGAAACTAAAGGCAAGGATCACAGATTGTTTAGTTTTTATTTCAATTACTGTGATAGAGCACACCTTTTCATGTGTTTATTTCACACTGATACAGCACACCTCTTCATGTGTTTATTTCACTCTGATACAGCACACCTCTTCATGTGTTTATTTCACACTGATACAGCACACCTCTTCATTTGTTTATTTCTCACTGATGCAGCACACCTCTTCATGTGTTTATTTCAGTCTCTCCTGCGCACTCTGATGAAACTGAAGAAGAATGAAAAGTTGAAACTGTTTCAGAGCCATCTGACTCAGGATTGTCCAGAATGCAAAAAGAGTCTGTCTGAAGATCCTTCTGTGCTGGTTAAGTTTATGAAGATGAAGAAATTGTTCAAGAGTCATCAAATTGCTGACTACCCAGAATTCACTGAGAGAGAGCAGGAAGATCCTGAGGCCCTGTACATAGTTGAGAAGATGCTGGAGACCTGTGGCAGTGAGAGGTCTCTGAAGATCACACTCCACATCCTGAGGAACATGAAGCAGAAGGACTCACTGGAGGGAGATGAGCAGCACAGTAAGAGCTTTCTCTCATTGCTAATGTGTGTCCATTCAAATGCTGAAATTAGTCATTGCACACGTTCATAGTAATGTTTTACATTGACAATATTACATGAAGAATATGTCACAACCAATGTGCATGCAAAGGCATTTAAATTAAACTATAGCATGAAGCAGTGATTATGGGGATAAGCAAATATACATGAGATTAAATGTCCCTGAGGGAGATTCAAAGCAGGAACCTTGTGCTCAAAAGCCAGTGACTAAACCACTGTCCCATCAGACAGACTGCCCTGAGGTTGTATCCAGGGCTAATGAGCACTCAGGATGAAAATATTAGATTTTAAAATTACCCTGTGACCTTTAAAGACATTAGCACAAGGACACGTCCACAAAATAAACCTGAGAAATGAAGTGTAGAAGGACATTTGAACCCATTTTCAGTTTTTTCCTTCATCTTTATTGTACAAACGCAACAGTATGTACTTTCTTGCTGATTTTTTTTATTTATGATGAATTATAATCGAGTTATGTAATACTGTGTGAGAGGTGTGTAATGCTGTGTGAGAGGTGTTACACTGTGAGAGAGGTGTGTAACACTGAGAGAGGTGTGTACTGCTGTGTGAAGTGTGTAACACTGTGAGAGGTGTGTAATGCTTTGTGAGGGGTGTGTAACACTGTGGGAGAGGTGTGTAATGCTTTGTGAGGGGTGTGTAACACTGTGGGAGAGGTGTGTAATGCTGTGTTAGAGGTGAGTAACTCACTGTGAGAGAAGTGTGTAATGCTGTGGGAGGTGTGTAACACACTGTGAGAGAGGTGTGTAATGCTGTGTGAGAGGTGTGTGAGATGTGTGTAACACACTGTGAGAGAGGTGTGTAATGATGTGTGAGAGGTGTGTAACATACTGTGAGAGAGATGTGTAATGCTGTGTGAGATATGTGTAATGCTGTGTGAGATGTGTGTAACACACTGTGAGAGAGGTGTGTAATGCTGTGGGAGGTGTGTAACACACTATGAGAGAGGTGTGTAATGATGTGTGAGAGGTGTGTAACATGCTGTGAGAGATGTGTAATGCTGTGTGAGAGGTGTGTAATGCTGTGTGAGATGTGCGTCACACACTGTGAGAGGTCTGTAATGCTGTGGGAGGTGTGTAACACACTATGAGAGAGGTGTGTAATGCTGTGTGAGATGTGTGTAACACTGTGAGAGAGGTGTGTAATTCTGTGTGAGGTATGTAACACTGATATGTGTGAAATGCTGTGAAAACTGAATGCATTAATATTCTCATTGGCTGTTTTTTCTTAAAATCTGTTATTGAGTGGGAAATGTTTATCACATCTTTAAAATTATTATTTCTCATATTTCCTCTCTTCAGATGAATCCATAAAAATAGCCCAGCAGGAATTGAAAACCCATCTGAAGAAGAAGTTTGAATGCATATTTGAAGGTTTAGCAAAGCAGGGCCACCCAACCCTCCTGAATGAGATCTATACAGAGCTCTACATCACAGAGGGGGGAAGGGGGGGGGTCAATAATGAACATGAGATCAGACAGATTGAGACAGCATCCAAGAGAAAAACCACACAGGAGACTGCAATCCTCTGCAATGACATCTTTAAGCCTTTACCTGGACAAAAGAAACCCATCAGAACTGTGCTTACAAAGGGCATCGCTGGCATTGGGAAAACCGTCTCTGTGCAGAAGTTCATTCTGGACTGGGCAGAAGGAAAAGCCAATCAGGATGTTGATTTCATCTTCACCCTTCCTTTCCGAGATCTGAATTTGAAGAAGGAAAGAGAATTCAGTCTGATGCAGCTTCTGAAGCACTACTTTCCACGATTGAAAGAGATCAAAAGTATTGAAGGTGATGAAGTCAAAGTGGTGTTTATCTTTGATGGTCTGGATGAGTGTCGACTTCCTCTAGATTTCCAAAGCAATGAGATCTGCTGTGATATAACAGAGTCATCATCAGTGGACGTGCTGCTGACCAACCTCATTACGGGGAATCTGCTTCCCACTGCTCTCCTCTGGATCACCTCCCGACCAGCAGCAGCCAATCAGATCCCTCCTGAGTGCGTCCACCAGGTGACAGAGGTACAAGGGTTCAATGACCCACAGAAGGAGGAGTACTTCAGGAAGAGGATCAGAGATCAGAACCTGGCCAGCAGAATTATCTCACACATAAAGTCATCCAGGAGTCTCTACATAATGTGTCACATACCAGTCTTCTGCTGGATTTCTGCTACTGTTCTGGAGACAATGTTGGGTAAAGCAGGGAGTGGAGATCTGCCCAAAACGCTGACTGAAATGTACACACACTTCCTGCTCATTCAGACTAATGTGAAGAATCAGAAGTATCATGACACTGATGAGACAGACCCAAAGGAGATGTCAGCATCAGATACAGAAATCATCCTGAAACTGGGGAAGCTGGCTTTTCGACAGCTGGAAAAGGGCAATCTGATATTCTATGAAGAGGACCTGAGAGAGAGTAGCATTGATGTCAGTGAAGCTTCAGTGTATTCTGGGGTGTGCACAGAGATCTTTAAAGAGGAGTGTGGCTTGGATCAGGAGAAGGTCTACTGCTTTGTGCATCTGAGCATTCAGGAGTATCTGGCTGCCTTGTTTGTGTTTCATTCATGTGTAAATAAGAACAGGAATGTACTCAGAGCAGAAGAATCAGAACCTCACAGTGACAGAGTGGAGCTGTCTGAGTTACACAGGAGTGCAGTGGATAAGGCCTTAAGGAGTAAGAATGGACACCTGGACCTTTTCCTTCGATTCCTTCTTGGCCTCTCTCTGAAGTCCATTCAGTCGCTCTTAGGAGGAATATTGACAAAGACAGGAAGCAGATCAGAGAGCATTGAGAAAACAGTCCGGTACATTAAGGAGAGGATCAGAGAAGAGTCTTCAGCAGATAGGACCATCAATCTGTTTCACTGTCTCAATGAACTGAATGACAACTCACTAGTGGAGGAAATCCAGAATTCCCTGAGATCAGGAAAACTTTCTGATAAGGAGCTGAAACCACACCAGTGTTCAGCACTGGCCATTGTGTTACTGATGTCAGAGGAGGTCCTGGATGAGTTTGACTTGAAGAACTACAACACATCAGAAGCAGGTCATCAGAGACTGCTACCAGTAATCAGGAACTGCAGGAAGGCCAAGTGAGTATTACGCCATTAATAATGTAGATGATTGACAGCATATTTTCCCACTTTCTAATTCTAGTCAGAATAATGTGCAAAAAAATTGCAGGGCAAGATAAATTTTGCTTAAAAAAAGATTTCTTAATCAAGATGTTTTAACTCGTGCCCTTATTTAATGTCTTATATCCAGAACATAAGCAGCATCAAATGCAAAATCTCAGCACTTACCATATATTTTATTTTATTTACTATTACTATTTACTGATTTAATACATATACTAATTATTTGCAAAGATAGCAATTGTGAAATAAATAAGGAGTTCATTGATAGGCAGAGTAATTGAGGGATCAACCTTTGTCAGAACATACAATTCAAGCAGATTAAAATGAAGTGGTGCTATATTAAGTTACAGTATTAAGAAAAGGGGCCCTATTTTGGTGACAGCATAGGCACAAACACAATTGGAATTGCTAGTGTCATATTTTTCAATTTCACCACGGTTGTTAGTTTTATGGTCTGCGGTTAATCTGCTTGTGTTAACATGGGTTTGTTGGTGCAATCAGGGATGTGTCAATAGAAACTTTCACTAAGTGAGTTTGGTGTTGAATAATGCATTTGCAGTCAAACCAACCCATACCATGTTTTAACTCGTGCTATTTTGGCATTATAACTGTGCCACACATGTGAATCCATAAACATAACACAGATACAAAAATATTTTGTTTATTTCAGTTTAACTATTTTAAAGGAAAGCTGTATTCAGTTATGCAGTCGAATGCTGGCTATTTAGGCAGTGTAGTTAACTGTGTAAGCTACTTGAATGATATAGGTGGGACCTTTACACCCCTCAGATTGGGATGGCAGGTATGCCATCCCGCCAAGTTACGCCTTGGCGGGGGCATGCCCCATAACTATACAGCACCGAGAGTTTGGCACTTTTCAGGATTCCCCACAGAAATAACCACAACAGCCACAGACACTCAGCCCTTAAAAACATTAAATTCTGTACATTCTGACCCCATTTCAACAGACAGATTTCATAAACAACTTCACATGCCCACACAATAAAGCCCCAGACTAAGGGGATTTTGCGTTTTCTCCTTCTTCTTCTCTTTCTCTTTCTTCTTCTTCTTCTTCTTCTTCTTCTTCTTCTTCTTCTTCTTCTTCTTCTTCTTCTTCTTCTTCTTCTTCTTCTTCTTCTTCTTCTTCTCATTCTTCTTCTCATTCTTATTTTTCCTGTCGCCTATCCCACTAACAACATGTCTCCCCATTGGACATTTTACCGACATAAGCCAAATCCTCATCCTCACGACCCAATCAAAAACTCGCATACACACGCAAAATACCCATACCTTTCTACTCTGAAACATTTCCAGTTTAAACAGTTAATCTGCCTGTGGCTAAGTGGGTAAGGTTACAGTCTTGGTAACATGAGGTCGTAGGTTCAAGCCCAGCCAGGGACATGTTTCTTTAACCTGCTTTTACCCTCACTAATAATTGTCCATTACTTCTCAATTATTGCTTTTGCACCATATCTACCCGCCGTTCACCGAACGTATACACTGCATTATGGCGTACCATAAGGATGGCGTGTAGCACAGTGGGTAAGGAACTGGGCTTGTAACCAAAAGGTCGCAGGTTCGATTCCCGGGTAGGACACTGCCGTTGTACCCTTGAGCAAGGTAGGTTCAAGCCCAGCCAGGGACCTTCGGTTAAGTACCTTGCTCAAGGGTACAAGGTTGTACCCTTGAGCAAGGTACTTAACCGAAATTGCTTCAGTATATATTCAGCTGTATAAATGGATACAACATAAAAATGCTATGTAAAAGTTGTGTAAGTTGCTCTGGATAAGAGCGTCTGCTAAATGCCTGTAATGTAATGTAATGTCTGCACGTTCAATTATTAACCGGCTACAATATTGCAAAGCCATATGGATTCAACGGGAGCTCTTCTGTGCTTACTGGCCTGTGTTCTTCTTTAAAACCACGGACAGGTTTGCTAATGATATTTCACACATTGCATAGCTATGTCATGGTGCTGCCCTAACAAAGTCACAGAGTGGTAAACCTCCGGTTGAAGGATTGAATCCCGCCTCGCCCTCAGGCAGATAATTTCCTCTTTTACACTAACGTTGTCTTAAGCTTATATTTGCTTTACCAAAACTCACTCATGGCCACCTATACGCATTTCATGGCGGCAAATGTATTCCTTTTATTAAAAAGTTACACCAGTTCACCGCTGTGCCATTTCTACTAACTATATTTCTTTACTTGGCTACCGTACAAAACCTTCTTCTCCACAAACGCCACGTTTCTACATTCATGTTACCTCGCCCTCTTCTCTATCTAGCCACATACAAACAATTACTACGTATGTACGTTCTGCAACTCCCCATTAAAACATTACATTTAAAATCATGACTCACTCATAATTATAACTACTAGTACTGAACATGATAAAAATACATCAGTGCAATAGATTTCACATTACTTAACCCACCACTTTAAGAACTACTGTTTTATAGCGACTGTTATATATACCGTTCGATAAGGAAACTAAGCTCGCTCATGGTCACTCGATTTACTTCGCACTATACTTTGTGATCATGTCAACCTTCACCTACATGCCCATTCTGCTAAAAACATGTGGTTTCAACTATGTAATTTCATCATTTCATCCTAATTTCTCTCACACTGTTGTTATTTTCTCATATGCAAACCCTGCTGGGACATATGCGTCTGCTCCTATTCTCCACTATCAAGTTCTCCGGTTCTAGCTTAGCAAAACAGCGAAGAGGATTCCCACCTGCAGATAAGCCTATCAAAATGCCTTATAAACCTTACAAACACTGAAAGTGCATCTCCACGAAATAACAGACAATGGAGCAGGACAGAAGGGTATACAAGTTGCGACCTAGGGAGCTCTAATTCTATGGACTTGCTGATTCTTTTGTCAATCAAGGCTCGTTGGATGGACGTCAAATCCGTGAGTACATACACTGACCATATTTCACCTGCGCTTCTGATGCGTTTACACTTATACGCCACCGCACCCTTTGTCACAGCCACTGTTTTACATATATAGCAAACCGAAACTGCTACACGGTACACGCTCATCAGACTGTACAATTTCACACAAGGATAGCCATAATCCACAACCGTTTCTTACAGGGTCACTTCGCATTTCTCACTCTCATAATAAAATGCTTTGCAAAAAGAAATGATATCTCATAAAAAAACGCGTTTTCAATGTACAAAAATGCCAAGTTACTCAAACATATTGATATCAAAATGACGCCAAGTTACGGTACTACAAACAATATAGGCTATCTTGCCTCACCGAAATTACATAAGATGCATTCCAAAGCAATGCTACCCAATATTTCCTCAATTCTTTCAAGTCACTTGGCCCTGTGTGTATAAGCATGCACTACATGGACAGGCCAAACATATGTGTGGATGGCTCTCTCACAGTCAAGATTGATTGAATAGGCGTGTATATGTCCAATTTGTATTGGTATGTATGTATTTCGCTGCCCAACCTTTCTGTTGCGTGAATGATAGTATGTTTCTTGGTATAAGTGTGTGTTCGTAAATGTGAATGTAACATGCTGCGAGGGAAATGTCCCCATGGGGATAAATAAGTTGTCTATGTATGTATGTACAATATGTATTTTACATGCAGTATTTATTGTACGTAGCAAATATACATAACTTGTACATGTACTCAAATTCAGTTCAGAAGCAAGTATAAACATGTTTTCTGGAGAAATATGCTTCCTGTAGTTACTCATCAGCAGTTTTGTACATGAATTTCAATGTGTTCCATGAGGCAATTCAAAATATTTGACTCTTTGATCTTACACAAAGTTTGCATGGCATTGTAAAATGGTAAGATTACAAAACACAGGGCCAAGTGACTTGAAAGAATTGAGGAAATATTGGGTAGCATTGCTTTGGAATACATCTTATGTAATTTCGGTGAGGCAAGATAGCCTATATTGTTTGTAGTACCGTAACTTGGCGTCATTTTGATATCAATACTTTTGAGTAACTTGGCATTTTTGTACGTTGAAAACGTGTTTTTTATGAGATAGTGTTTACAATGAGCCCAGAACGCACTGGAAACTTGCTTTCAATCATGTGTTTGGCTGGGCTAGGTCAATGATTGAGTGGACCTTTGGAATTTTGAAAATGCATTTTAGAATTTTGGATGGATTGGGTGGTACATCACTGTACAGCCCTCAGAAAGTCAGTGCATTCTTTGTGGTGTGTTCTACACTACATAGCCATATGCCATGGATGTGACATAGACCTCACAGAGGACACATTACAGGACTTTCATACAGAGAGATGCAGAGTCGCATGTGACGATCGCTACAGAGATTTCAGAGCACAGAGTGCACGAGAGAGCAGGGACTGGTTGGCTGTGGAGCCGTTTCACTAGTGAGTGTTCATTCATCTTATCAAGTGCATGTCTGAAATGAATGACACTTAGTTGAAGTAGAGAATTTTTGGTTTATTGTAAATAGTGGTGTGAAACACTGTAAAAAAAAAAAAAAAAAAAAAAAAAGCTCTAGTAAATCCAGACAAAATGTCTTCTTTCCTGTCCTCTGGTGCACAAGCGCAATGCCTGCCTAGCTGAAACAGTAGCGGCAGCAGCAGGATGGAGGCTGTCTCTGCCAGCTGCCTCCTGCTCCTGGCCAGTCTGGGAATATTCTCCCTGCGGAACTGTTCATGGGAACAGAACCGTTTATTATGCCTCTTAGCACTGGCATATGAACAGAAAATACACTGTTTTTGTTTAAATATTAACACAATAATGAATCTAAACTATTCTTCATTGGTTTGTAGAGGTCATAACGGTTGTAATAGTTCATAGTGTTGGGCAGAGAAATTTCTACCCTTAGAATAACCAGCATGATGAGGTATATCCATGTAAGAAGTAGGACTTATTTCTGCAGAAAGAGTCTGGAACCTACACACAACAAGATGGATAAGCCCGGTCTCTGCTTTTTTTTTTTTTTTTTTTTGCAAAAAGTGGTTAACAATAACATACATAATTCTACTGATTGGCACATGGTTAATACGTATGCATATCATAAGATTTAACAAAATTAATGATTGGCTGTGTCTAGCCATATAGCATGAATACTGAATAAGCACACGGTGACCTCCTAGTTTTCAGCGTTACATAAACAAAACTTTATATCAGATATAATAGTTTGGTTTTTATCTATCGGTTGCTTTCAGAGTCCTGGGCAGCATGGTGTCATAGCTGGTTTCTCCCTGGCAGGATGGCAGGGGGGAGGATAAGGAGGAAGGCCAAGCTCACCAGTTTGGACTTATAGAAATCCATTAGAGACAGTGAGAAAGAAAAAAGAGACATGCACATAGACACACACACACACATACACACGTACATGCAATTTTTAAAAATTCTTGTCCTTGGGAAGTTTGGTGCCTGGAGACGGAGGGGCCCTGCTGCAAGGCCTAGGAATTTAGTGTTGTACAGAATTCTAGTTATGCTAGAGAAAACTCTCCTCCCTTCAGTAGAGATGTTCACAACATGCTTGCTCTTCAGCCATGGTGACATTAGCATTTGGCTGTGTTTCCTAAAGGGAAAGAAATGGGGTGATCTGATTGGCAATGTAAACACCTCACAATTAGACCAATGGGGGTTTGTAGCTGGAGGGGAAGGCACAGCGTGTTTTCCCTTGGCTGGTGTGAGTCAAAATCAGAGATGTTATTTATTTTTCCTCTATTCGTAAGAACAGGGCACAATTATACTTAAGAATGCACTGGATCTGTCGCCACGGGTTAGATATGAATACGCTGCTCCATATCCCGCTTAAGACTGGCCTGAAACGGACCAGTAACATTCATGTTACTCTCCGTTCGCACACGGGGCTATGCTGTCATCAGAGATATATCTGATCTGTCGCCGGACTGTCAATATTCCAATGGGAGCATCAGAATACTCACAAATGAGTGGAACATCACATCAAATATATCCATGACCACAGCAAGTAAGCGTAGCAGTTACTATGGTTTACTCTCGTAATTATCTGACTCCAAATGAAATTAGAATTTAAAATTTGGTTTTAACCATACTTGGAGCTTGGAGTGGTCACACTCGACTCTATCTTGTGCCATCATTCTTCAATATATGCTCCCGGGATTAGCACTATTGCTAAATCTCAGTTCGGTGAAGCCCACAGAGGGTAGAAGGCTGACCACCATAATACATGCATTCATTTTTGCATAGACAGTTATGAGCCCAGGACAGTGCGCATTTATCGGGCTCCTTAAGGCGAATTTGACAAGAACCGACGTATAACGCCCAAGGGTCCTCTTAAGCCAAAAACTCCAGAAGCAATACAACACCAATCCCATTAGCGGGCAGACCGTGGTCGCCTATCTAACTTGAGGACCTCACTAAAGACTTTTGCTGTACTAGACCCCTGATCAGTGGGTCTTAGTCAGAATTGTCCCCCTGAGTATTTAATCAGAATTTCGGCTGAAAAGAATATTAAATGGATTAGAGTCATGAAGACCACGCAAGTTAAAAATAAGAATAATTTATTAACAGGCAGGTAGGTCATTAGCTTAGAATTCACAATCAATTATAAAATATGAAATTTCTAGAACATATATACAGAGTAAAAAGTTCTTACCCAGCCTGTTCAGCTACACACGGAACACAGAGTATGCGCAGTGTGGGAAGTCGATTGCGATCTTCCCAGATTGCTCTGTCCCTTCTCCTTAAATGTCCAAACAGAGGTCATAAATCTTGGAACTGCTTAGTCAGCGGTCAAATTGGAATTTTGATTACCTTTTCCAGATGTCCTTCTGAGAGAATATTTTACCAATGCGGGTTTTTCTCCTAAGTTATTGAATAGATATGAAATCTATGTCCGCTGTTTATGAAATTAATATTACTGTACTCCCCACTCCGATGCGCTTCAAACAAGACCAGACATGACACAGTCTGACTTGATACTGTCACTCTTTGTCATGAAATCTCCCCTTTTCACAGTTCTACTAATCAAGTTAATAGTTAAAACCCAATAAGATCCCTGAATTCTGATTGGAGCAATACCCACAATATACACCTTTAACCTAAGTTAAGTAAAGTATGTGTATTAATATAGATATTACATTTGTTCAGTATATTGTAATGATGTTACTCTACTACAATATATTTCATCAGACAAATCAATATCTTAATGATCACATAATGCAGAGTTTTTGAATAAAATGTCCGGTTTCCTTTATACATTGCTTCTGGAAAGAAAAATGTATTTTTCCAGCTCAGTGCATGGTTCCGCTATGAGATTCCTTGTTTGGAGTAAAGGAAAAAGGAAGGAGGTGTCCCGACTCACTTTTTCCTCATGAGGGTAATGTTTCGCTGTCTACAAGTAATGTCCAGTTGTAGCCGGGCAGTGACCTCTGCAAACAGATGGTTCTTGTCCTGAAAAAGGCACCCTGGAGTTCAGGAGGTTGAAATCCATCTTGCAGGATACAGGAGCCTTGGCCTAATGGTTTTACGACCTGGTTTTACGACCTGCCGTAAAGGAAACGCTCATGTTTTTTTCTTCAAAAGCAGGGCCGGCCCGTGGCATAAACGCTCTATGCGGTTGTTTAGGGCCATAACTGCTAGCAGGGTTTCCCCCAGAAAAGTTGTTAGGCCCGGTGGCAAGTATCTTTTGACGGGGGCTGGCGGCCGGCGGCCAAGTGTCTTTTTTGATGGGGGCCCGGCGCAGGCCAGCGGCAGACTGATGGCAGCATTAAGGTAGGGCCCTATAGTTTCTGTGATAAGAGAATCACGGACGGAATCGCGGAATTGAGAATTTAAAAAAGCTATAACACAGATTCCATAGGGCCCTACATTACGTCAATGCTAAAAGCTAACTGGAGATTTGAAAACATGACTACGTAATGTGAATGTTATAAAAAGTCATTTATTCAACACACATTTAAAAAATCAACAACTAGGCTATTTACAGCATAGCAGAGTCCTACAAAGAATCTGACAACAATGTACAGTCTTGGAATGCTGTGTTTTCAACAACAACAAAAGAAATTAAATAAAATAAATAATATCAAAGTTTTTGCACTCTACAAAAAACTTGTATTCAAGTCCTGATTGGCTACTGAATCTTACAACAAGCCTTGGAATGCTGAGCACATTTAAACATTTAAAAAACTGTCAAAATAAATTCAAAATAAATTATAAACTCAAAAATGCTATCTAATCTGTGCTCCTTCAAATGACAAAATCTGCGTATTCCAGATCTTTGCCATGAACATTTTTCGGAGTGTGTACGTTTATCCAGTTTTTAATATGCTAATGTCGATTGAAATGTGCACAATTTTGCGATGCAAATATAATGTTTTTCACGTCTGAACTAATTGAGGAGAACTGTATCATATTTAGTAATATATCATTTCTAATCAAGTACAATAATTAAAAACAAGTTGACACCAATAATAACGTTAATCAGTTTAGGGGATTTTCTGCCTGTTCATTTTTCAGCTCAGCACCCATCACTAGGACACCCAGTGGTTTTCTTTCACTTTAAAAACAAGACCAGGTCAAAACCTAGTATATGGTTTTGAGGACTGCCCCGCTATCATGGTCCAGCCAAAAATAACTAGCACTTTATTGCTGTAAGCGGTGGGTACAGACCATTTGACAGTTAGGATGTTGGCTCTTCTCCATTGCTCTTAATGGTCTGTCTACAAGAAAATACAAATAATTCGAAATCCACGCCTGCAAATCCATTATTAAAATACTTGGTAGATTTGTTAATCACCGCTGATGGTGTTAATTTCAACTTGTTTAACGTGACTTTCGAAAGGTTAGCTAGCGTTATCGTAAAATTTAGTGTCAACACATTACTATGGTTGCGGGTCAGGCACTCTTCACGGTAAGAGGAAATTTTAGGATAGCGCTTCCAATATTGCTTGTGTCGAAAGTGCTGCGACGGAAACAGCGATAGATTTAGCACGAGCCATCTGTCCAAAATGTAAACAAGTAAGGCAGTCTTCATCGTCGGGGAATATTTTGTGACAGCGTCACCCAGCGAGTGAACACCACAAACGGCGGTGGTGTAACAGTTATTGGCTCATGTTACGTCCCTCCGCCTCGTGGGGGCGCTGGCCGTTTGGACACACGCGTGTGTCTTGTTACAGGTAATTGAGAGCACCTGTGGCGGTGCCCTTTTAAGAAGCCTGGACTAGTCGGCTTCTCGGGAGATGGGGGCTTTTTCTCCTCACCTCTCGACCACGGCCGGGTCTTGATTTTATCTTGTGTTTTGCAGCTATTTTGCTATCTCTTATCTCATAAAAAACACGTTTTCAACGTACAGAAATGCCAAGTTACTCACACATACAAGATATACACCATCTATAACTCATTCATTCAGACTTCCAAAATCCAGGCCTGCCTTTAAAAGTATTCATATCCAAATGACGCCAAGTTACGGTACTACAAACAATATAGGCTATCTTGCCTCACCGAAATTAAATAAGATGTATTCCAAAGCAATGCTACCCAATATTTCCTCAATTCTTTCAAGTCACTTGGCCCTGTGTTTTGTAATCTTACCATTTTACAATGTCATGCACACTTTGTGTCAGATCAAAGTGTCAAATATTTTGAATTGCCTCATGGAACACATTGAAATTCATGTAGAAAACAACGATAGATTTACTGAGGAGCCATCTGTCCAAAATGTAAACAAGTCCGGCAGTTTTCACGGTCGGGAAAAAAATTAAGACAACTTTGTCGTGCACATCAATGTCATCAAGCTAACGTTATTAATAAACAAGTGAAGTCGTTATTTCGATGGCTATTAATAAGTCATGTAATGTTACAATGTATCGAACGTTACATGCATGCTACTAGTTTAACGTTACCTACACACTGCTTAAGTTAGTATAAAATGAATGAATACCTACTTACCAACGAGATTAAGTGATAACACGGAAGTTTGTAACAAGGTTAGCCTACTAAATAAGAAATGGTGGCTTGCTAGGTAACGTTAGCTTGCGATAGTTGGAAGCGTCAAGTGTTGAACGTCACTACGCACAATGAGGGTAAAGAACACTGATCTCTCTTGCTTTCCTACAGTGCGTTCACGTTTTAACCAACAGATGTCGCTGGTGAGCTTTCCAACCCAGCCGCCCTACTGTAACTGTAGTTTAAAAAATACTTTTCTTTGAAATACTTTTTTTTTTTTTTAAATTTCCCGATGCTTAGGCCCGGCGGGGGGGTCAACTTAGGCCCGGCGGGCCGCCGGACTTGCAATACACTAGCGGAAACCGTGCTGGTGATTTCCTGGCGGCTTGCAAAATATGCTGTTGATCTGTGTACCCCAGCAGATTAATAATCAGTGTTCCAGGCCTGTCTGTTGTTTTTGATCAGCCGCCATAGAAACGGTGAGCCCTAATTACTTCTATAGTCCTGTCAGCCAGAGAGGGAAATCACTCTTTGAGGGAATTGGTAAGAAAACCAACCAGGTCTGATCATTCAGAATTCTCCGGTTGGTTAATAATGCGTAGGTTGCACCATCTGCTCCTATTGTCCAGCTACGCCACTTTAGCCTCGAGCTGATCCTGTTTGGCCTGGTGCAGCGAGGCAGCGGTTTTGGCTAGTTTAACGTTGGCTTTCAAACTGTTCAAACCCGGCAAATTCAGCCTGTAGCTCTTTCATGCCGAGCGAATATTGAGAGATTTCAGCTCGTATGGACCGGGTTTCGTCCTTGATCCGGGAGAGCTGTGTCTCAAAATATTGTCTGTGTTTTTCTAACACAGCCTCTACAATGGCTGCTAGCATGACACAGGATTCCTCATCATGTCCCTTTCTGGGTGAGTCTTGCCTGAAAGAGTCTTTGTTTTTGAAGAAATGGACATATTTTATATCTTGGTCAACAGCACCAACAGACTGAACTGGGAGTGAACAGAAAGTTAGCCATTCATAATGAAAACAGTTAAATGAAGAGGAGAGAGGGCAAGGAGCAAAATCACCAGGCAGCCATCTTCTCAGTAGGTCACGTGATTCTCCCCAAAAGATTGATATATAAAGAAAAAGAACACACAAAGAACTTGTGATGCATACCCACAATCCTCATATGAAATGAATTAGGTACCAGGATAATTAAAGGGATATTTCACAAGTAATTTTTTGGAGCTTACCCCATTGTATTTGGATAGCATGAATACTAGAAACTAGCTGTCCCTGTTAACCGTTAACAGCATCGCCGTTCCTCCTGGTTGTCCAGCTCCCAATTCACTCCCATTCATTTTCAGGGCCTTCTGAAAGTAATCTTTTTTAAAAATAAACTAACTACGAGGGATAATAGATCAATAAAAGAAAGTACTAATGTTAAGCAATCCCTGTCCCTGTTGTAATAAGTCACCGGTGAGAACTGGATACAGACTGTCTGATTGATATGGTAAAACATTGACCTGCATAGTAAAATGTTTCAGGCCTGTCACACATTGCAGTCTTCATCCGTCTCCATTTTCCTGCTATGAACTCTAGTGAAATCCATATATTTACCCCACTCTCTTTCACAAACTGACCTTTTGTTGAAGGCAAGTTTTACTCCTCCATTACACACTGGTTTGTGCTGCAGGATTGTGGTGTTTTTGAAAGGACTGTGCATAAAATGACATTTTATTCTGCTGGTAGCACCGTCGCCTCAGCAAGAAGGTCCTGGGTTCGAATCCCGGCCTGGGCCTTTCTGTGTGAAGTTTGCATGTTCTCCCGTGTTCATGTGGGTTTCCTCTGGGTACTCCGAGTGTGTGTGAATGGTGAGTGAATGTTGTGTGTGCCTTGTGATAGTTTGGCGACCTGTCCAGGGTGTATTCCTGCCTTTCGCCTTGTGACCCTGACCAGGATATGCGGGTATAGATAATGGATGGATGGACTTCCACAAACGAGAACAAGAGTCATGCAGCGACTGATTCCAACTTCAGACTCTAGTTCCTAGTGAAAGTAATTTCACCTACTGTGCTTTGGATGTGAATTCCTACATGAACCTGGCACAGGCCTATGTTATTATGCGATTCACAGGACTTTCCGAAACATTTAGTAGATTTAAAAATGTATAGCCAATATGGGCATGTTTCTGTGCAATTCACTCAATTAGCATTTAAAGCTGGCTCACAAATAAGTGGCACGAGGTTGACGACTAAATAATTTGCAAACAACAGAAGCTGATGCTTATATCCGTGCAGATATTGGATATAGTGGATCAAACAAGTTGTAAAACAGCTAGCCAAATTATGTGTGTGTGTACTAACTGATTTTACATTTCAGTTAGTCTAATTCACCATTTGGCTGTTCTGGGCCATAGGAAGCTTCAAAACACTCGGCCAGGATAGCCTAGAGATAAGACAGAGCACGAACTTGGGGGTAGCCATTGGAGGTGTGAATGTGTGTGTCTGTGTGCGTGAGTGTGGGTCTGCCACAGTGTGTTTGTGTGTGCGTGCGTGCGTGCGTGCGTGTGTGTCAGAGGGGGTGTCCATTCCCCCTCCCCTCCCACTAGATAAAATATGTGGCTTTCTTGTAGTTAGCATTCTAGCATCTAGGTCTGGTGTCTACATTTACATCTCTGTTTTTTTTTAAATATTCTGCTGCCTTTTTGTTTTTGAATGTAGGTCTTGGCACATGCTTAGATTACTTTGGGACAAACACACTGTGGTTTGGTATCTTCTTTCAATCATTCCTTGTCTGACTGTCCATGTCTATAACCTTTGTTAATTGTTTTAAGGTAGTTGAACCTTGTCTTTAGATTTGATATGTTTGATAGTAATTACCAAATGAAATCAAATAAATATATTTTACATGTTTGATAAGTGAGATGTTTTAGCGGTTGATGCACTGTGTTCGGTATTCAGAGTGCCGGATGCCAAACCAGGGTGTTAACGGTTAAAACTGCTGGGTTCAGAAAATTAAACATAGTTCAGATAATCCTCACCTTGCTGAAAGGTTTTGCACTCTTTATCTTCTTAGTCAGTGCCTGTCCTGATTTTCTGACCTGTAATTCTACTGAATGCCGTGCCTTGCTTAACTGCAGCGGGAGTGTTGATCTTATTTGCCTTGGCTATATTTGGATTTGTGTCGACTAACTGCGTTGTGTCAGTTTCCTGCATCATACACTGTTCATCAGGCTAGCTGCACAAATGTCAAAACAATGTTGACCT
Organism: Anguilla pacifica; assembly: GCA_039654925.1. Classification (NCBI taxonomy): domain Eukaryota; kingdom Metazoa; phylum Chordata; class Actinopteri; order Anguilliformes; family Anguillidae; genus Anguilla; species Anguilla pacifica. The sequence goes on from CM077299.1 coordinate 6,201,935, forward strand.
CTCGAATTATCAACAAAGTGGTGATGAGTCCTTATAGCCTAACATATTATGTTTGAATAAAGGAAATGACTGTGGTTTCTTTGCTTGAATTGAGACTGAACCTAGTTTACATCTCTGCCTCAGTGTTGCCAGATGCCTGAATCAGTTACTCCTAAAAAAAAGTCCTCAAAATCTTCAATCAACTCCCATTCAAATTCCTCACAAATATTATCCCATATCTCATTTAAAATCCCCCTCTGTCATTGACTTCCATACATCTTCACTGTAAAACATCCCCCATGAATGTTAAAACCCCTACATACATTTAGGGGAAAGTCTGGCAACCCCACACTGTGATGTGTGTTCTTTGGGAAATAACATACTAATGGCCTCTTTCGTTCACGTTTTTTTTTTACGTCATGCAAATAAGGGAGTTGGCTACCCAAAGCTTATAGCATTTCTCAGATGTAAGTGGGCTGACCAGCCAGTTTAAGACAATTTCTTTTAATTCTGTAGGTCTATTTATTACTCAGGCAAGTTTGTTATTGCAATACAAAGACTTTAGGGGTAGGAGGACACGTAGAGCTGCGGTGACTAGTCTTAAACTTCAAGTTCTGGACCCAGACCCGGACCCTAATCAGAATGTCCGGTCCTCAACGGCAGGTCCAGTTCCTTCCTGGATTAGGTCCCCACCGCTTTAAATTTCAAATAATCGCACTCCTAACTATGTAATTCTGAGGAAAAATTCCAGTACAAAATTTAACTTTTTTCAATTGGCCTCCATTGGATTACACAGAAGGTTTGAAGTGCGATTATTCAAAAATGCTGCAGTAAAATTTCACAGAAATGGGGTAGAACGTACATAAGGATCCCTTCTGTCATAAACAAGTGTTTTAATTCTAAGGAGAAGTCAAATCCAAAAATTCATTTTTTTATATTAGCCTGTATTGGGCTACTTGGAAGGTTAGAAGTAGGATTATTCAAACGCACCTATTTAAGGTGGACCAGAAATTTTGAATCAGGAGTCAACTTCAGGATGGTAGCGTTACCAATAGCATACCAGACTACTTAGCTAGGGAGCTGTAAAATGCATTGAGAGCTCTTTTTTTCCAAGCTCTTACTATTGTAACTGATTATAACTATAGCTGAAAAAATTTATGCTCCATCAAAGTAATTATCCGCTAATTCAAAAATGCATTTCTTATGATTATGTGACTGATTGATTTGCCCATGAATCTGAACAGGAGCACCTGAAGAATGCCCACCAAACAGGAAAATGTTGCATGGAGTACAACACACACCTGAAGCCCCAACTTTCATTCTAGAGCATTTTAATCCCTGTGAACTTTTTATCTTTGGATTCCAACAGTGTGTGGAGTGTGAAATATGTGAGTAGAGAAAAGATTCAGGTCCCTCACTGTTGGCTTACCTGCTATAAACACTCATTCATGGTGATGACAATTTAGCTTCTTAGTGTTAAAAGATGATGTGTGTTGTTGGCTTTATGGGTGTTGCAATATGTCTTCACTGCTATAATTCTTTTTTTTATGTTAATTAATTATTCATTTATTCATTATTTTTCAATTGGCCCACCAACTCCCCCACTTGATGGAGGACAAGTTTATTTATACAGTTACGTAGCGGCAACAGGTTTCGCCCCAGGAGGCTGGAATTTGGCATGGAGGTTGGCCATGACCAAAGATAGAGCTGAGTAACTTTTCAGGCTGATTGACAAAGAGGGGGCGTGGTGATGGGCGTGGCCTATCACAAAAAGGTGCATAGCTCCTGAATGGATTCACAGATTTGCACAAGATTTTGTGGAAAGGTTGGTCATGAGCCAAAGAAGAGCTCATCAACTGTTCATGCCAATTGGCAAAAGGGGGAATGGCAGCAGGAGTGGCCTATCACAAAAAGGTGCATAAAATCTACACGGATTCACCTAACATGGCAAAACTTGGTGGAAAATTTACGTAACACCATAAAACTTCAAGGAAAAGTTTATCATGAACTGCTGTCTAACTTGTGCATGTACCATCTGACGGTCCACAAAGCTGTGCCCAACCTCTAGCAGCCACACATTTTGAGGCTGAAATTGGGCATGGAGGTCACGTGTTTGGGGGAGGGGGTGTGCGTGGATGCATGCACACAGACGCGTCATGCCCATTCAAGCTGGGGGGGCATGTGCCCGAGCAGATTTTTGATATCTGGATTTTTTATATTTTTGTTTTATTTCATTACTATTATTTTTTATAATATGTAGTTATGATCATTTTATATTACGAGTCAAACGTATTCTTCTGATTATGTCATAGATCATACCTCAGAAAGTCACACACCCCCTTTCCCTATGGTATTGGTTTCTCCAAAAGTTGCTGGATGAAATTGGTTCGCAACAGCAGGTACGCACACAGACAACACTCTGTTGCGCATCAATGCTGGAGGAGATGTAGGCTACAGCTTAACGGTGTGTTGCTGAAGTGGTTAGTAGAGTATCAATCCCTTTTTCAAACGTGTGAAAATGAAATGCAATTAGTTATACGCACTTAATTGCATTTCAGAAATGTAGGCATAGTTTGCTTTGCAAGATTTGCTTGCTAGTACCAGCTAAAGTTAGTAGCCATCCCTCAATCCAGTTGTTTAGCCTTCTGGCTCACTAGCTAGTCGTGATTTGTGATAGCATAGCATGCTATTTAATATTGGTAAAGGAGAGCTGTGCGAATCTTATCAATCAATCAATCATTTTTTATTTGTATAGCGCTTTTAAAAAAGGAGCTTTGTCACAAAGCAGCTTAAGAGAACTGGCCCCCAAAGAGTAAGCCTAGGGCAACAGTGGCAAGGAAAAACTCCCTGACTGATAGCAGGAAGAAATTTTGAGCTGAACCGGACTCAGAGGGGGAACCCATCTGCCACGGGCAGGCACCGGTTTGGCAGTAAGCTGATAGTTTTTACCACCACTATCACAGGTTATAGTTAGAAAAACACTGAATTCCATTTGATATCTCCAGGCCAAGATGCAGAGGAAAATCTCGTCATTCTTTAAAAAAACGACAGAAAGCCCCATCCCTGTCCTCAGCCAGGAGGTTGATAGTGCAAGAGGTAGTTTATCTTAGGTGAGATTTATAGTGATAGGCTATTTCTCCTTCATGGAAATGTATGCAGATTTAATTTTGTGTAGGTGTGGTTACAGGTTATATGTACTTAGGCTAGTGGTGATGATGGATCTTTCAAGGAGGCTGAACAGTTTGGAAAATAGGTTACTACTGCTGAGTCTGAGCTTTTATTGGCAATGAAGCAGACACTGCTATGTGATGTCAGCACAGTCTCATCTGTACTCATGCTGCTTCCTATGCATTGTGTTTGAAAATACAAATGTTACCATCTTGGCAGGTTCCTTTCATCTGTGGCTTTATTATCTATGGTCTCTAAATTAATTTGCCTTGTGAATATAGTTTTTTTATGTGAATTTATGCCCCTTAACATTTTTGGGTGACGCAGACAAGCTCTTTTTCAAAAAAAGTGGCAGCAGTGTAGAAGCTAGTGTAGAAGTAAGTGAATAAGTGAGTGTCATTTTCAATAACTGTAACAACACAAATAATTGACATGAAAATCTCCAAATAAATATACAGTATTTATCGTAATATAAAGTAGGAGATTACTGAGCTACAAGAACTGATTTAGTGAAGTTTTAAAATAATCCCCCCAAAGTCTTTGAATATATATGTCAAATTGCAGAAAATTGCGTCATTATTTTCTTTTTTTTCTGGGGAAGGATCGCCATGCCCCCCGCTCTAATTGTGCCCCTAATTGTGCATGGATGTATGCGCGTGTGCGGTCGCAGTTATTGCGGATTCACACTTGTTACCTTAAATAAGATATGGCCCTGCATTCAAATCTGAAATTGATCCGTATTTGCCAGGAAAAAAGCTAAAATTCCCTTTTTTACATGAGGCTGCAGCCATCTTGGAACAAGCTAGTTTGTGACATCATTGGCATTAGTCTCAGCTGCTCAGTTCCTATTGGTAGATGGCTGACTTTCAGTGAGCTCAGCGATGAATCAGGAGGAAAGAAACAAAACAAAAAATGCATCGAGAGTCCTTTTGTATTGCCCCAGGGTGCTCAAATGAGTATTACTACACAATACCTATCATTTTCCTGAACTGCCTCTGACGAGACTGCAACCACTGAGCTGCTGGCTGCTCAGAAATGGTCCACCTGTGGGACGGGGCGAAATGAGCAATTAACATATCTACAGTATGTCAGATATGTAGTGTTTAGATTATGGCCTCAGAGAGAGAAACAGTGAACTGGATACAATATTGGCTTGAAGACTGCTGCCTACCTTCCCCTCCATGAACATTAAAGGAAACGTCCTTTACGCCACTCTGATACCCTTATCTAGGCAGGCGATCTATGGGTCCCACCTCCTGCAGAGTTTGTCTCAGGAGAGGCACACCAGAAGACAAAGCTATTTACAAGGCTGGAGGCCCAGTGTAGCTACAGAATGAACAAAGATCCGGTTCTGTTTGATCTTAAGTTTAAATGCAATCTGTGACATTTTATTGAAATCGTTGACTGAAAACTTTTATGTGAGAAGCACAAATAAACGTCTATGCTTTGTATTGGAATTCAGTAACTTAACTGAATTACCTCCTAATATATTCATGTTTTGTCTTGTTAGAAAGGAACTAAATTCCTGAATATTTTGGTAATAATATGGTTCTTAGCCATGCTTTCAACAACATAAGGTCACTTTCATTAAACAGTACACTGTCAGCTTTTAGATAGGCCAGTCCTTGTCATAAATGAGTCTTTCTACATCTGAACGTGGCATTGCCCAAACAGGGCAAACATGCTCAAGCCATGTTGCATCAAGTGTTTATGATGGCCTCAGGAAAAAGTTGTGTTGTGTTGCAGTTGGTCTTTATTTTGGTGGTGGTTTCTTGGTTGTGCTTTTTAGCTCATTTCCTATGTTCCCGTGGCACAGGAAGAGGGGAATACTTTGATAAGGTCTGGCTCTTCAGTCTTTGTTTTCTGGTAATCTAAATTTAGCATCTTGTTTGATGTCTTCTGTTTTGTTTTGTAACTTAGAAGTAGACCTGATACAGAGTTTGTTTTGGTTTGTCAGTTGATTCCACCAGGTTACTGTCGACTGACCTATAATGATTGAATTCATAATTGTCATTTTCAATAATACTTGTTAAATTGAATCACATAAAATGTATTTTATATGTAAGTTAAGTGAGGGGTTTTAGCACGCAATACCACTTGTGTTCAGTATTCAGAGTGCTGAACATTTTAACAAGGGCATTGATCGAAGCACTGGATTCAGAAAATAAACATATTTTTCCTTAATTGTTGCTTGCCCGACAGTGCCTCCTGGAGTTTTAAATACAGTGCTGTCTGAGCTTTAATCCCAATATAAACTGCCGCTGGGTCCGTACAGCCTGTTCACTGCTTATTCCTGTATTTTAATGTATAAACACAGCATGCAGATGTTCCCCTGTTATACAGTACTGCACTGTTGTCCTGCTCTCCCTGGGAGTATCGGGGCTCCCCCACTCCCTGCCCACTGACCCTTAGCAGTGTGCAGCACCAGGGGGTCCTGAGACGGCCTCAGCTGATCCCTTAGCAGTGTGCCCATAGTGATGGATGACAATGGGATTTTACATTTGTGCAACCTCATATTTGTACCCCAGTGAAACAGGAAATGGTGAAAGGCAGCAATACAGTTCCGGGGTACTGAGATCAATTTTTTTTAGTAAAATTTCTTTAGATGCCACTTTGTTTGGTTTTATTTTAAATATTCATTAGGGGTGCTCATAATTTTGATAATGTTTTTGAGAAAAATACTGTTTTCGTAAGTTTTTTATAAGAATTATGTTTTATTAAAGTGAAAGTAAGCAGTTTCTACAAATGTTTGAGCGGAAAATTAAAATCATTATGTTAAAATATTTCTTTTATACAATCATTTATGCTCATATTAATGAAGAGTGCCAATAATTCTTTTTTACTTGAATATATTAACTCTTCTTTGTAGACTGAACAACTGCAAACTCACAAAGAAGTCCTGTGATATTGTGGCCTCAGCTCTCCAGTCATCAAACTCACCTTTGACTGTGAATGAGGGGGTGCTGCCTCACTACATAGTCTCTGAAACCAGCATGACAAGCAGTGATAGCTGCCAGGTAGACCTTAATGGTAGAAAAGGATTTCTCTTTATCCATAAGGTTCTGTGAAAAGCACAGCACGTCAGTAACAGAGCACTGGTAAGGCTCTGACTGACGAGAGGCACACCATCTTTAAAACACCTGACACTTATTGTCATAAAGTGACCTGGTAGAGGGCGCTCTCTTGCTCTAGATGGTTGCAGTCACGCGAGGGGGAAGCCCTAATGTGTTGAGGCTATACCTCTCACAGGCTAAGCCCATAGAGCTACTCACTCAGGGCAGGGGTGGTGTATTTCCCCGTTCACCTGAGACAGGAGGTCCGTGCATAGCCGGAGCGTGCATGGCTGTACATAAAGGAGAGGGATAATCACTGCAGTAACATTTCCACAATCTGGAGATGGAGTCACCATTCCCCGTACAGTGGGTTTCTCCTTGACAGCAGATAAGCGCTCGTGTTCAGAATTCCTGGAACATCAATCAATCAATCAAATTTTATTTATATAGCGTATTTCACAGTAATTGTCACAATACGCTTCACAGACAACCCTGGCCTAGACCCCCACAGGAGCAAGCCTAAAGCAACCTGGGTCACACGTAACCACAGAAAGTGACGGCTGCTCCAGACCAACAGTCTGTGGGCTAGACCATGGAGCTGGAGGGAGCGCATGCCACCTTGGTGATTTACACATGCTACCGCAGTCATTATCGCAGCGTACCAGCACATGATGTCCCCTTAGACAGGGAAGAAAATATCTGACATCTGTCCATATAGTTAATAACTAAAACAAAATTAATTCGCCATGTAACCCTTCTGAGACCCCACACCCCAGAGAGGGATGTGTATGTCCTTTTTTTCCGTCTGAAAATGATTCTGAGAGGGGTTCCCTGAGTGTAAAAGTCTGTGTTTTCCCAGTGACGCAGAGTTACTGAGTGCTTGTGTGTCACTGTGAGACGGCAATGGAGATCACGCACAAAGCTGAGGTGGAGGGATGAAATCCACCTCATAAAGCCCCTCATTCTTAACAGCCCCAGTGGCAAAACCTGAGAGGCTGACACCATCAGCTCCTGTAGTCTAAGGCATGTGTGATACTGTAATCTCGAGCCGGGCTTGAACTGAGAGAGACATACTCTGAGAGATAAAATGCAGTCTGCTGATAGACAAGCTCACATGGATACAGATTATAAATGAACTCCCAAGAAGGTTACACTCCAGGATGGGGAGAGATTGCACTGAAACCAAGAGACAGCAGATGTGTCAGAACTCACTGAGTGTCCTGCACAACTCTGGGTTTTGAATTGGCAATTATCAGCTAATCGTCTATATAAGTTAGTATTCTGAGCCTCATTAGTCTCAATGGAGCCAGACCCGCCTCTACACAAAGACAGAACACCCGTGGACTCAGGGAAAGGCCGAAGAGTAGAACTGTGTATTTGTAGCAAACACCGTGATGGGCGAAGTGGAGGAATTTTGTGTGAGGGGGATAAATGCTTATGCGGAAGAAGGCATCTTTCAGATTTACTGATGTGAAATAGTGATGTTAAGTTAATTAAGTGTTAATTCTTAATAAGAATGTTGATTGATGATTTTCTGTAGATTAAACAGTTACATTTCAATAAACCGTTTCAATGAATAGCCTAATGTAGATTTCAAATTAAAGAGATGTTTCTAAAATGTTAAATTAGAGAGTCACGGTTCCCTTGACTGACAGCATTAGTGAAACGTTATTGGTCCATTCCTGGAACATCAGTGCCATCTGAGCATGTCTTCTCAGCTACTGGTCTCACCTTCAGCAGACTGCACACCAGACTGACCCCAAAGCACATAGACATGCTCATACTCCTTAACAAAAATGCTTAAGTATTAAGTTAAGCATGTTTTAAGTCATTCTTTTTATGGGCCATGGAGTAGATTTTTATCTAATCAGTCAAATCATTATTAATCAATTATTGGGTGCCGATGATTGATTAAAAGAATTGCACAACATTTTTCCAGTCGTTCTGACATATTGAACGTGAAAGAGTGCTGTATGTTAACATTTTGAAATTATATTGCCTCAAATGTTTGTTTAACACTGAGATCCAAGATAGGAAGTTGAGAACCGTCCTTCTTTGGGAGCTGGAAATAATGAAAATAAAAACTATGTTCGATTTGATCTCTGGGAACCACACGTATTTCCCCCTTTTTGTAAGAGGGAAGGAATTTATTCCTATTAAACATGGGAGCGCTCTCGTGTTTGAGAGTAAATGACTGTTGAAATGGGGGTTTCACTCTGAACTGGAGTCTGTAGCCTTTGGCTATTGTCTGTAGCCCTTAGCTATAGTAGCACTGCAGTGTTCTATATGCTCTTCCAGGAGGGCAGTATCCTCCTTTAGCATTGGACACGCTACTGTCTGTCTGTCAGAGCCACACAGTTGGATGCTTCTTTGGGAGTCTGGACTGGATGTCATTCCCTAGAGTTGGCTTTCAAACACAAGATGATGAAAGAGGAGTTTATTTATGGCACCAATGCAGTGATTGGTTCTAGCAGAGATGCACACTTCAGTCAGTGTATAAGTAAGCCACATACTTTATATGCGCTGTAAGAGAAAGAGCACTTTATGACACAATATGAGAGTTGCCAATAACCTTTATATAATGAAGTTAATTGTTTGAGCTTCCCTTAAATGCTATCCAGAGAACATTTCCTGCAATCCACACTACTTTAAATTTGACAAAATATAGTCTGACCTGACCAAAACTCTAGTACCTACCACCATCCCCGCCAGACCACACCCCACCCCCCCCACCCCACCCCACAGGGTTTGGGGCACTGCATGGTAATTATCCTGACAGTAAATAAGGGGCATTGTACTACTGGTGTGCCCTAATGATTGAATCTATCATTCCTGTATGTGTTGCATACTCCTCCTGCAAGGCTTTACAGAGATGGTCGTTCTAAGGACTGTTTTATACTTCTGTGTAGTCTGCATAGTTTGCATGATTTGCATTGTGTGCAACATTTGCAAACGGGCAGAGCATTTATATGGCATGTTGTACAGGTACGGGTTGTGATTTTCCACCCACTTACAGATACCTTCAATTCCATATTGTTCATCTCCTTTAATAAACTTTTATCACATCCATACTGTATGCTACGGGAACGAGGCACAGACGAGGTAGACAGTGCTGGCAATATGCCCATAAAGGGCTTTTACTGTGACAGCGGTATCACAATGAATGAAGACATTGGAAAAGTGAAACACAAGACAAGATCAGGCTACTGAAATATTGGGGGAAGCAAAAGTGCTAGGGAAGTGCAGGCGGGTCCAAAATTCAGCCCACGAGGAGGGGCACATCTGAGTCTGCCACAAAAAAAAAAAAAAAAACGGGAATCAGAGACTCTGGTAGTCACTCAGTGAGGGGAAAGCCAGTACACCCCTGGAGTGAGACCATGAGGCCTATATAGGGCCAGCAACTACTCAGGCAAAGGGGAAAGTGGTGTGGAAAAAGCACTGGTATGCTGTCGGTGGCCTGACTGTATCTCAGGTCCAGGTCTGAGTGTGGAGTGGAGGTGCTGAAACTCAGCCCTGTCCCTCCGGAGCTGAGTGGTGGCTGATGACAGGGAGGTGCGGGGCTCCAGAGGACCACACCACAATACTTATATATGAGCATGTGCATTACTTCCTGTTACAGTGAATCTGCCTTTAGCTGTGTGTTAGTTTGCAGTGCTGTGGTTTGTCACAGAAAACCCAAAGTATAGAAGCATAGTCACTGTCCACTCTGAAAAATGTGTGTTGCCTTTTACATCTTTACCTTTGGTGCTGGCCAAACATCCTACAGCACTGAAAACTAACTCACTGTCCACTCTGAAAGATGGCAGCTGCATGTCTAGTATGGGATGGGAGGGTTAAGCCCAGAGAACAGAAAAGGTAGATGAGCCCTTTGCCCCAATTCAGAGAATTTACAGCATAAGAAAAGGGGACATTTGGGTCAGAATTACATCTGTAGAACAGTCAGAGTTCAGTCCAGCAGGATGTTTAATTTTCAGGTGCAAAATACTGCAGTTGGAGAGTGTAGCACGGCCATCTTCCTCAGAGCATCATTATCAACCTTAAAATCCTCCATTTCACTCTTCATCGCTGAACACTGTCATTGGCACATTTCCCATATTAGATACATGCTTCATGTATACATAATATAATAATACTATAATATATTAACTCTTCTTTGCAGACTGAACAGCTGTAACCTCACAGAGAAGTCCTGTAATATTGTGGCCTCAGCTCTCCAGTCATCAAACTCACCCCTGAGAGATCTGGACCTCAGCTACAATAACCTGGGAGATTCAGGAGTGGAGCTGCTCTGTGCTGGACTGATGAGTCCAAACTGTAAACTACAGAGACTGGGGTGAGTAGTGCTGTGTATTGTGTGATCTTAACTAAATAGTATGGTTCTATTCAGTGAAATATTAAAACCCTCTTTCTCTCTCAGTTTACTCCTCTGTCCACCAGCATTATTTCTTTGCCCATATATACCTTACTCCTCGATCACAATAAGCAAATAAAAGCAGGATAAGACCTTTTGAGGGTTGCCAGGTTTGTGGTTCCTGAGCAGAATGCAAGGTTCCAGTGGAGTCTGTAGTATCAGGTCACAGGTGATGACTGGATGCTGAGTGTCTGATTGACAGGGTAAATGATTGACCGCCTGTATAGTAAAATGTTTCAGGTCTGTCACACATTGCAGTCTACATCCATCTCCATTATTCACTATCTGCTATGAACTCTAATGAAATCCATACATTTACCCCACTCTCTTTCACACACTGACCTTTTGATGAAGGTGAGTTTTACTCCTTCATCACACACCTGTGTGTGCTGCAGGATTGTGGTGTTTCTGAAAGGATTGTGAATAAAATGGTATTTTATTCTACTGGTTAAGCCGGGCATTAACTATTGGCCGGTAGGGTGTGTGTGTACATCTTGGTGGGAGAGTGTCCATCTGAACAACATGTGAGCTGCTGTTTAGATGCAGTGTTACATTTTTTAGTTTAGTCACTCTTCTGTGGTTCCAGTCCCAAGTAATAGTCTGGATATTATACCACTGTAAGCAGGCATGTTGTGTGGAATAGCCTTATTCAGAGATCAATGTTCTGGCTCTAGCCACTATCATCTAAAGGATAACATCATTTACAGGAGTATTTCTTAGATAAGTATTCTAATTCCTTCAAATTTCCCGACTTATTCAATTTTTTGTGCAGTTTATATTACTCCACAAGGTCTACCAAACATGTTGATAAGGGGTTTTAAAAGAAAAAACATGACTTAATATATCAGGCTTTTCTTATCATTGTTATTATCATTGTTACAATAATAATTAAATGCAACGCAATAATTACCTTGTTATATTCGCAATAGTGTGCGCAAATAAAATGAATGGATGGATTACAGGGCAAGGACACACAGATAATAGGTGCAATGTGTGGAATTTTCAAAAGACACCACGTTTTTAAAAATCTAGTGTCTACCAGCAGTAAAAGTTAGTGGCAATAATCAGTTGTGGTGTTCTCATACAGCCACTAGATGGCGATGCAGTGTAATTCCAGTTTCTGCCGTAGTTCAGTGGTACTCACTAATTTTCTTAGGAGAGTCACTTATGAGTAAGACCATTACTCACAGAGCCACAGAGATTGCAGATATAACTCAGATGTTTTTTTTTTTATCATCACTTTCAAGATATTTACCATCTTTGTGTATGTTTAAAAAAATACAGTACCATGCTGTCCATCCTTACATCTCTTTTTATTCTCAATTCATAATTACATTGCATTAGTAAAAGATATAATACTTGTGTGTGAGTGTGTAAGGCTGGGAGTGGAACTCATCTTATGTATGTATGTACATATGCAGTTATACATAAGCATTATCAACATGAAATAAAAAAAAGTTCACAAAAATATATATATTGGCCTACTAATGGAGATGAAAAACTTCTTTTTCTGTTATATTTGTATCAATATGTTGAGGCTCTCATGTGTTTTAGCTGTCCCTTGACTTTCTCCATGCAAAACTTATAGTTAGTGGTTGCAATCCTAGTCAAACAATCAAGATGCACATATGTAAGCCAACTTCTATCTTTTCTTTTGACAATGCTCATTATAGAAAATGTTGCCTCACATGAGTAAGTGCTCACAAAAAAGCTCATTACCTTCTGCACACAGAGCTTTAAATGTGGATAATCTGAGGCTGGGACCATGCTCCAGAAATGAGCAACGCCTGATCTGAGCTCAGTTTTCAGGACATCTTTGACCTGCAGCTCAAGAATCTCACTCTGCATTACAGCAAGGTCTGGACAAAGGTTTTTCAGAGCAGGTGTAAGGCTTAACAATGGCACATTAAAAGGGTTCTCAGACATAACAGCTCCTCCCGAAATTCGTCCTTTTGAAATAAGCGAACCCACACACACAATTACGCCATGTCGCTTATATCCGTGCTCTCATCGAGTGCAATGCTGTAACATGGTGTCGCTGCAAGATCTGCAATTGGCTGTTCCTGGATATCTTTCCCAATAAACTTGATCCTCCTCATGAATGTCGAATCTGAAAGCTGCAGCGCACGTATTATTATTATTATTATTATTATTATTATTATTATTATTATTATTGTTAGGGGCCAAGCACCGAAGGTGCAGGGCACCTATTGTAATCGTTAGTATTATTATTATACTTTCCGTAATGGGAGTCTATGGCAGCCCATAGAACCCATTGGTGGTTTTTTATGAAATTTGTCACATTGATAAAGGACAGTCCAATGTATCCAGGCATCGCATTTGGGGTCAATCCATCCATCTCTGTAGCGCCACCAACAGGCCAAACTTCAAGGTACATTTTTGCTTATAATTTTTGAACCGTTTGTCCTAGGATTGTTTCCCCCTGAATCCTTGGGTCATGACTATTTCAGTACACCCATTGGCGTTAATTTCCGCCATATGGGATTTTCCACCATTTTGAATTTTTCAAAAAACCTACTTCTGCGAACTAGTCCTAGAGCGTTAATCTGATCACCACCAAATTCGAGACGTATCATCTACAGATGGTGCTGACCAAAAGTTAGTCACAGAATTTTGATTGACCAAATGACATGGCCACTGTGAGCCAATGAGTATGTTGGAGGGCGTGGCTTTTAGCATAAAGGTGTATAAATTCTGAACGGTTTTACCAAACACCACGAAACTTCGTAGGCATATCAGTACCCATAAGTGGAGGCTAACCTTCCATTTTTGGCCCGATCAAACAAAAATGGTGGCGCTAGAGAGTTCATTTCCTGTTTAGGCATAACCACTATGCCGATTTTTTTCAAAACTCAGCACATTGGTATAGGGTACAACTCCAAATGGACAGGGAGAAAATATGAAGCCGATTGGCCATAAGGTGGCGCTATCATGAGATAAAAGGTATTTTTTGGATAACTTTGAACAAGCATATCTCCGGCCCCATTTGAGCTACATTCATGAAATTTTGGACATATATGCAACTCGTCAAGCATAACAACCTTCCCATAAGGACCCATAAGCTCCGCCCATTAGATTTTCCGCAAATTTTTTGAAAAATGCTTCAAATGCTTTCTGCCATGGAAGTCTGGACTTTTTAATGTCATTATACATTAACAACAGCAGATGGCACCATTTATCTATAAAATGGTTGCTGTGCACAAGGAGATGGTTCAATGGTATTAGAAATCCCAGTAGGCTATTTTTTTAAAATATTCATTTAATTTAAATAACTTATTCATTTGAAAACATGATTGCGTTTTATTTTCTTTTAAATGTAACAATTTCATGTAAAACGTAGAAAATATATCGGCATACCCTATTTTATTCATTGTATCAAGTGGCTTCAAGTTCAGGGTGCGTCCACTTTCAGTTTGTACCTTGTCCCTCTGTTCATGCGGGTTTCCTCTGGGTATTCTGGATTTCTACCGCAGTCCAAACGCATTCAGGTAATGTCAATTGGACATGGTCTATTGCCCATAGGTGTAAGTGTAAGAGTGCGTGTCAATGTGCCTGTTCACCCTGTGATGGACCGCTGTCTTGTTCAGGGGTTGTTCTGGTTGCTTGTCTACCTGGTGCCCCTGTAGTGCTTGGCCCCTTCATTGCTGCTCGCAGCTATATTTATTATTATTATTATTATTATTATTATTATTATTATTATTATTATTATGCACGGTACATTATCTCTGGTGAGGTCAAAAAGCATTGTTTAACAATTGCAGTGTCCGTGAAAGCCTTTTTATGCCTAGCTAAAATCCATGCGATCTCCTAAGTGGCCTCGGTCGATTTCTCGGCAACAGAGACTGATCTCGCCATCATTTTTTGCTGCTCAGTCAGAGTCTGTGTCACCTGTTTACTTTTATTTGTCCTCAGGTTGCTACCTGGCGGGTACAACATGTTGTACTTGGCGTGAAAAGCACTAAAGTGGCGTTCAAGGTTATACCGTTTACAATTGGCACTAGTCTTCTGCCAAATTAGGCAGAATTGAGTGGATTTGTATTGCACACAGAAAAGCTCAGCAGTCCATGTATCCTGAAATTTTCGGTGTTCCTCCTGAATTGACCGCACCTTTTTCTTTGCTGGTGCAGCATCGGTGTCTTGGGCTTCTCGGCCAAACTGATCTTCATTTTTCCCCGTTCTTTCCTCATGTTGCTCTTTCTCCTCAGGCCTGTTTCTAACTCCGTCACCGTCAGCTAATGAAGAATCACTTTTCTCGTTCTGCTTTTTTCTAGTCATAAGTCTGTCCATTTTGAGTGGGCAGAGGCCGAGACAATATTTGATATAACCTTATATCAAACGGCATTATGGAATATCGAATTTAGGCTTAGTGCTAAACTTGCAAAACCATTCGCAAATGCAAAGCTACACATATAGGCTATACGTCTACCCATGATCCCTCACTGTTACGTAGCCTACGTTCTTTGACGTATCTTCAGTATGCTGCCATCTGCTGGATAATTCATTTCAATGTGCTAAAACAGGACATACACGGAACCTATAGAAGTAAGTTATAGCTATATTCTTATTGTTATCAGTGGATCTATATGAGCCGCAAAACAAAGTCTCACGAGCTGCGTAATGAGCAACACTGTGCTATGGGAATAAGGTAGAAGGGTACAAGTGATAAGTGATCCTAGATTGGGAGTGCCCTGCAGAGAGTGCCCTGGGAGTGGTGGCATTGTAGCACAGTGGGTAAGGAACTGGGCTTGTAACCGAAAGGTTGCAGGTTCGATTCCTGGGTAGGACACTGCTGTTGTACCAAGGTACTTAATCTGAATTGCTTCAGTACATATCCAGCTGTATGAATGGATACAATGTAAAATGCTATGTGTAAGGCGATCTGGATGTGTCTGCTAATGTGTCTGCTAAATGCCTGTAATGTAATGTGATGTAATGAGTAGTGATAGTTAGTCCAGGTACAGACTGAAGAGGTGCGTTTTCAGACTACGGCAGAAGATGGGCAATGACTGAGTGGTTCGTAGAGGAACAGGGAGTTCATTCCAATACTGGAGAGCTAGTGTGGAGAAGATCTGTGGTAGGGAGAACCATTCACCCCGAGGGAGTGCAAGTCACCCTGCTGCCGCAGAGTGGAGTGGTCAAGCTGCCGTGTAGGATTGAATCGTGTCCTATAGGTAGACGGGAGCTGTTCTATTGGCTGCAGTGCAGGCAAGGGTCAGGACTTTGAACCTGATCCTGGCGGCGATCGGTAGCCAGTGGAGTGACCTCAGCAGGGGAGTGATGTGAGAGAACGTACGAACGTTGAAGATAAACAGCAGCATTCTGAATCATCTGTAGTGGCTGTGTGGCACAATCTGGTGGGCTTGCAAGGAGCGAGTTGCAGTAATCAAGATGGGAGGTCACCATAGCCTGGACAAATAGCTGGGTGGAGTGCGTGGTCAGGTATGGTCAAATCATCCTGATGTTATACAGGAGAAATCTGCAGGACCGTGATGTTGCCTTGATGTGCTCCTTGAGGTCCTGCTGGTCATCCAGGACCACCCCCAGGCTCTTTGCGGAGTGAGAGGCAGTCACTGTGGTGCCGCCAGCAGTGATTAAAGCTCCCCCAGTAGGGAGGTCTTGTGATGGATGAACAGCAGCTCAGTCTTTTTGAGGCTGAGCTTCAGGTGATGGCTGGCCAACCAAGTTGAGATGTCAGCCAGGTTGGAAGATATTCTCTCATTAACCGTAATGGAAGAGGGAGGGAAAGAGAAGAGTTGTGTATCATCAGCATAGCAGTGTTAAGAGAAGCCATGTAAATTAATGACTGAACCAAGAGATTTGGTATAAATGGAGAACAGCAGAGGCCCCAGTACAGATCCCTGTGGGCCTCCTGTGAAAAGGGGATGAGGTGCAGAGACAGACCCCATCCAGGTGATCTGGTAGGATCTATCTGAAAGATAGGAAGCAAACCAAGACAGGGCAATTCCAGAAATGGCTATCTCAGCCAAGGTGGAGATGACACGGTCAACCGTGTCGAATGCTTCAGACAGTTCTAGTAGGATCAGGCAGTGGCAAGTGCCTCCGTCACAGCCAGGAGGGAAGTCTCTGTTGAGTGCTCGGATCAAAAGCCAGACTGGTAAAGGTCAAACAGGTTAACCAGCATTTATTACAGTAAAGAGGAGAAAGTTATTACATGAAGGACAAAGTTATTAGATGAACTATTTTTATTATATTAAGTGTTGTTACACTTGTTCATGTGACTCTGGTTTGTTTGCTTTTTACCTTAAATGAGATACAGCCCTGCATTCAATTGTGAAATCAATCCGTTTCTGTCAGGACCACTGTCATAAAAGTAGATCTTTATTGACAATAAAGGCAATACAGTTGTTTGGCGGTATGGCTCTGTTCTGGAGCTCTCCCGCCAACCACGCAGTCCGCATGGATAAGGCCGGGAGGCCAGCAGCCAAACCCCCCTACAGGGGTACACACAGAACAGATCCAGCAGCAAAGCAAGTTCTTAACACATAGGGATGGAGCAATGCAATTTTTTAACACATAGGAATGTAGAAATGCAAATTCTTGACACATAGGGATGGAACTGGGGTGGTGGAGGGGATTTACAAAGCAACGTGCAGCAGCTTGCATGCAGGAGGAGCAGCCAAATGAGTAGAGGGAGGCTGTTTAAGTAGACGGCCCTGTTAAGTGAATGTACTGTGATAGGCGAACATCACTCAGCTGAGCCATCAGCTGATTCAGCCGGAGCGCTTGACTCTCATGGCCTGCCAGAACTACGCGATGCTCCATTTCTGTCAGGACCACTGTCATCACAGTAGATCTTTATTGACAATAAAGGCAATACAGTTATGTTTGGCGGTATGGCTCTGTTCTGGAGCTCTCCCGCCAACCACGCAGCCCGCATGGATAAGGCTGGGAGGCCAGCAGCCAAACCCCAAAACAACCATATGCCAACATGCTATTAATAAGTGTCTCCGGCTGACGTGATGACTATGTGTACGACCATCTGGAGGAAGCCCTTCGTCCAGTCAGCTTGAGGCCGTCTATTTTTTAAGTGGGTCAGTGGTTATATGTACCAACAGCATGTTGGACGTTCCCCTGAGGCCAATAATTAGATGTATTATTAATTAATAGACCAGAGGAACATACTATGTGTGATATGATATTAGGCTATGTGTACCGACAGCTTGTCGGTATTTCCCTTCGAGTGCTGAGATTTAAACTAAACCGGGGGAAATATACTACCGACTGCATCAGTGTAAATGAATCCTCACTCGTTGCATAAGTCTACCGGAAGAGCCAGTAGTAGCAGCAGCAGGAGCAGCGGTAGCAGTAACGGCAGCAGCGTAGGAGCCTTAGCAGCAGCAGCAGTATGAGCAGCGAAGCACATGTTCAACAATGGTGTGATGACTATGTGTATGCCACCTGGAAGAAGCCCTTGGTCCAGTCAGCTCGATGCTGTCTAGCGTTATGCGGATCAGTAGTTATGTGTACCAACAGCATGTTGGACGTTCCCCTGAGGCCAATAGTTAGATGAATTATTAATTAATAAACCAGGGGAACATACTATGTGAGATGTAATATTGGGCTATGTGTACCGACAGCTTGGCGGTATTTCCCCTCGAGCGCCGAGATTTAAACTAAACCAGGGGAAATATACTACCGACTGCATCAGTGTAAATGAATCGTCACTCATTGCCATCCATACAAGCATGCATGGATAAGACCGGGAGGGGGCAGCAGCAAAAACCCCCAAAACAACCATACGCCGACATGTTGTTAGTAGTTAGTCTCCGGCTGAAGTGATGACTATGTGAAACGCCATTTGGCTACCGGAAGGGTCCTTCATCCGGTCAGCTCGAGGCCATTCTAACATTGTGGGTCAGTGGCTATGTGTACCAAGCTTTTTTGGCCTTTCCCCTGAAGCAAGAGTAAAATTAAACCAGGGGAAAATACTATTTGTAATGTTGAAGGCTATGCCTATGTGTATGGCCTTGGCTTCAATCAATCAAATTTATCTGTATAGCGTATTTTACGGCAGTCGTCACAATGCGCTTACAGACAACCCTGGCCTGAACCCCCACAGGAGCAAGCCTAAGGCGACAGTGGCAAGGAAAACTCCCTGTGGCAGATAGGAAGGAACCTCGGAAGGAACCAGGCTCAAGGGGGGAACCCATCCTCCTCTGATCGGCTCAGGGTGTTGATTGTGACAAGCATGTCACTCAGTGGCTTAGCTACCTTGTAAGCCCAAGGCCATTCAAACTAATCACCAAATATTATTAGGCTATTATTGGGCTACCAACAGCTTGTTGGTATTTCCCCCCAGCACCGAGATTTAAACCAATTAGAGGGAAATATACTACTCATATCAGTGTAATGAATCCTCCTTCGGTAGTAGTAGCAGCGGCAGCAGCAATAAACAGCAGCAGCAGTAGGAGCAGTAGCATCAGCAGCAGCAACAGCAGTAGCAGTAACATCAGCAGTAGCGGCAGCAGTAACGCAGCAGCAGCAGTAGCACCCAGCAGCAGTAACAGCAGCAGCAGCAACAGAAACAGTACCAGCAGCAGCAGTAGCAGTAGCAGCAGTAGCAGCAGCACTAGCAGCAGCAGGAAACTGATTATAGAGGAAACATTGGCAGCTGCGACACCGGTAGTTGCCAGTAGACAGTAGCAGCCGTGCTCCTATACTGCAAAGCTCATAGCTTTTGAACGGAAATTATTTCAATGCCAACGGATGAAAGAAGCACATGTCCAAAGCCCCGTAGCTTCACTGAGGATGCCGGGAACCATCACTGCTGTAGTTGCCGCACTGGAGCAGGAGTGGTGGTGTAGAACTCCGGAATGGGGACCACATTGCCAATGAGACAGAGGTGGATGGCAACCAGATTTCGTCATGGCATTTCCCAATAAAGGCTCCTCAGGGCTCACATGGGGGCGCCACCACAGGTACCGGGTCATGGAGGAGAGGATGGAAAACAGTGCTAGTATGCAATAATGGCACGAGTTGCTTCATTTTCTCAGATTAAAAGCTTGAGGTGTATACAAAATATAACTAATTTAAGCATATTTGCCATGGTGAGATCACAAAGAACCATGAAGCATAAGGAAATGCAGTTTCCAACAGTGGGCACTTTGGGGTTGAAACTCTTGCCTTAAAAGAGAGACCAGTTTGTGAACGGAGTTATATGAGGCTGAAGAGTCTATGCATCTTTTAAAAATTGGGGGGAAATGCATTCTACAGAGATTGGATGAACATATTACTGCTTCTGCCCGTCAGGCGTCACGATGAGGCTAATCTTGCGTTGCGCTATCGGAAGCGACTCCTGCCAAATGGATACGCTGGAAAAGATGCATAGCCCGGTCCCGAAAGCCGAGACGATTGGCGATCGCGTTTTTGAGTTTTGCTTAATTCGCTGACATAAGGGCCACTCCGGGCGAGGGCAGGCATCGAAGCAATAAGGTTCGAAGAATTATTTCTCAATACATCACTATTTAAATATTATTTAACAGTTGGGCACAGTGGGCTGCTTTAAAGCGCCACATTGCATTACTAGTATGCTTACCGAATGAGTATATTAGGAGAGGAATTGGAACCAGTCTCTTATTTTTATTTTTTAACCATCGTATTGCATTCTTTATTTAAGACGAAAATGCAATGTATGATTAAGGAAAACTATGACAAAGTTGTGATAGCACATGCTACAAAGCTGCCTGGAACCAGCCATAACCGGGAGCAGATCCAATGGATGACGCGCAAGGCCATTCGCGTGAGCATGCAATTGTAGAGACAGCGAGGCCAATACCTAGGCTATGCAGAGCATGTCCGTACCAGGAGGAATAATTTTTCCTGAACATATGTGCTCAGTCGTGTGGTCACATGCCTGATCACATGCACAGTGAAGAAGTCAGAGCAGTGACGTGGAGGAGGCTACATGAAATCCCTTCTCCACTGTGATAAGCCTAAACGCCCGTTTAAGTGTCATGGAATACAACGATACACTTATGAATGCGGAACGTACGCATTCGCGTCTTGCAACAGCATGATATTGAGAAAACCAGTTGGACGAGTCAACATTAAGCCCAATTTGTCTCATTAAAATGGACATTAGCAATCCATAAACATTCAGTATCGTGATCTGACAGCTAAATTAGATAGCCAACCAAATTGTATCCTCGCATATTTAACACCAATATGAATTTAAAGTTTTCATTTTTCTGTTGCGATGATTGGGTCCCGATAGGGAACCGGCTTTTTACGCGCAAATCGTGAATCAGTGGAGAAAACTTTGTCTGGTTCTGAAGTTGAAAGCCGAAAGCTGGTTTGCATTTCACAACATTGGCTGTAGCCTACTTGCCGGTAACAGTCTAACACTCCTTGTAGTGTAGCGATTCAGCGAAGGGTAGAATGCAGCTTTGAACAATTTAGATGACTCTGCATCTCTGCTCTTGCAACACGACCTGTCTCCCATGTTCAATCTGCCAAACCTATAACAGCCAGAGTTTAACTGGCCATCTCGCAGCCCAATCCTCCCGGAATAACTGGTTACACCAGGAAGTAGGCCATTAGCCTACAAATACACAAACTATAGCCTAGGCCTGTGTGAGACATGGGGGCTATCTGGTAGCTGCGTAGTAGCAACTACCCATAATCTATTAGCCGTTCACAATGAACAAAGATTCTTTATTGATATGCCTACTTTTCCATCTCAGCCAAGCGTGAGAACTTTGGCGTTTCCCAATTCAGACATTTCCGCTTAGATTTACGTGCACAAATCCCAAATTCGCGTAAAACGATTGATTGGAAGACCCCGCTCTGATCAACTAAGGGATGTGCCCACGACCCAATTCTACTGCGTTCCGGAAGGTAGCCGAAAGCATTCACGCCAGGGATTCTTTAGCAGTGAGAGCATCTAGCGTTGACTCTGATGGTGAGCAACTCAACAATAAGCATGCCATTAACTTGTGCCCGCACATGTTGGAACGTTTCCGCTTTTAGCGAAAGACTTGCGATATTCGTGAAACCAGCCCCTCTGTGAGACGTCCCCACAATCAAATATGTATATTCGGTGTTGTCAATTTAGCGACTTTTAGAGGAGGTCATAGCTACTTTCCATAGAAAATAGTTGGCAACACTGTGTATATTATGCGTTTACTGCTAGACTCAGAGCTCAGCAGAATTTAAATAAGGTTGTTGACATTACTCGGCTAGAATCTGCAGCTAGCAGATATGGACATGGCAGCAGCTTCCAGGCTTGAACATGGCGTCCTCCGTGGAGGGGCGGCGGCCGCCGCAAAGCAGCACTCCTTGAATGAAGCTCCCTGGCCAGTTAGCAGTGAAGACAGTGCACCGGAATCCTCGATATCTGGAATATTGTCGCTTAAAACAACGCTTTTCGTGGCTGGCCCCAAATGGATCGCCTGCCTGCTGCAGCTATAGAGCTTAGAGGTAAGGAGCAATGCAAATAAATAGCAAGACTTCCTCACAGTGCTTAGGCTGTGAGCGTAGACTAGCAGGGAACATGCAGCGGGCAGACATGGTTTAGACTGGCAGCATGCCATAGCTGGATTACAGGAAGAACCGCCGATTTACAAAGCAACGTGCAGCAGCTTGCATGCTGGAGGAGCAGCCGAATGAGTAGAGGGAGGCTGTTTAAGTAGACCGCCCTGTTAGGTGAATGTACTGTGATAGGCGAACATCACTCAGCTGAGCCATCAGCTGATTCAGCCAGAGCGCTTGACTCTCGTGGCCGGCCAGAACTACGGGATGCTCCATATTTGCCAGAAAAATAAGCTAAAATTCCCTGTTTTGCATGAGGGTGCAGCCATCTTGGAACAAGCATGTTTCTCTCATAGCGATCTGGTTGGGCTTGCCCCTGGGTCGACGGTACTGCTGCCCCCGGTGCCGGACGGTCAGGCAGAGAGTAACGTTTGTGCCTGAGGACATCAGGCTGATTCCTGATCACTCTCCCCTGCACTCTCTAAGCCTGAATGGCACAAGTGAATTTGTACATGTGCGTGTGTTTTTACATGTACATATATACTCCATAACTTTTTATTGCACTTTTTTTTACTGCATTTTTAAAAAATTTGTTTATTTGAATTTCAGTTATATGTGACGTCAAGTCATTGAGTATATTATCTCATAAAAAACACGTTTTAAACGTACAAAAATGCCAAGTTACTCAAAAGTATTGATATCAAAATGACGCCAAGTTACGGTACTACAAACAATATAGGCTATCTTGCCTCACCGAAATGACATCAGATGTATTTCAAAGCAATGCTACCCAATATTTCCTCAATTCTTTCAAGTCACTTGGCCCTGTGTGTATAAGCATGCACTACATGGACAGGCCAAACATATGTGTGGATGGCTCTCTCACAGTCAAGATTGATTGAATAGGCATGTATATGTCCAATTTGTATTGGTATGTATGTATTTCGCTGCCCAGCCTTTCTGTTGCGTGAATGATAGTATGTTTCTTGGTATAAGTGTGTGTTCGTAAATGTGAATGTAACATGCTGCAAGGGAAATGTCCCCATGGGGATAAAGAAGTTCTCTATGTATGTATGTATGTATGTACAATATGTACTTTACATGCAGTATTTATTGTACGTAGCAAATATACAATAACTTGTACATGTACTCAAATTCAGTTCAGAAGCAAGTATAAACATGTTTTCTGGAGAAATATGCTTCCTGTAGTTACTCAGCAGCAGTTTTGTACAGTAATTTCAATGTGTTCTATGAGGCAATTCGAAATATTTGACTCTTTGATCTGACACAAAGTTTGCATGACATTGTAAAATGGTAAGATTACAAAACACAGGGCCAAGTGACTTGAAAGAATTGAGGAAATATTGGGTAGCATTGCTTTGAAATACATCTGATGTCATTTCGGTGAGGCAAGATAGCCTATATTGTTTGTAGTACCGTAACTTGGCATCATTTTGATATCAATACTTTTGAGTAACTTGGCATTTTTGTACGTTGAAAACGTGTTTTTTATGAGATATCATTTCTTTTTGCAAAGCGTTTTATTATGAGAGTGAGAAATGCGAAGTGACTCTGTAAGAAACGGTTGTGGATTATGGCTATCGTTGTGTGAATTTGTACAGTCTGATGAGCGTGTACCGTTCAGCAGTTTCGGTTTGCTATATATGTAAAACAGTGGCTGTGAGAAAGCGTGCGGTGGCGTAAGCATAAACGCATCAGAAACGCAGATGAAATATGGCCGGTGTATGTACTCACGGATTTGACGTCCATCCAACGAGCCTTGACTGACAAAAGAATCAGCAAGCCCGTAGATAGAATTATAACTCCTTAGGTCGAAACTTGTGTAGCCTTCTGTCCTGCTCCGTTGTCTGTTATTTCGTGGAGATGCACTTTTAGTGTTTGTAAGGTTTATAAGGCATTTTGATAGGCTTATCTGCAGGTAGGAGTCCTCTTCGCTGTTTTGCTAAACTAGAACCGGAAAACATGATAGTGGAGAATAGGAGCAGACACATATGTCCCAGCAGGCTTTGCATATGAGAAAATAACAGTGTGAGAGAAATTAGGAGAAATTATGAAATTGCGTAGTTGAAACAATATGTTTTTAGCAGAATGGACATGTAGGTGAAACACAAACGAAAAACCTTCGCTCATCACCCTCACGGGATCTGGGCAAAAACAATAAACTAAAATAACAAAGACGAAATAAATGAAATTATATGAGCGCTTTTCAGCCTTTTCTCTGGTCTGTACGTGCTCTCTCACCGTCGTGGGCGATCCCGGTCTCAGACGCCTACTGTGGAAAGAAGCACACTTTTAAATCCTGGAATGATTCGTAATATCATCCAGGTGTGTGCCTGCTTAACCAGTAGGTTTGGTCCTCTAATTGCCCTGAATTCCTCCCGCAAACCGAGCCCTGCCACATCCGGCCTGGACCTTTCTGTGTGGAGAATGGCCTTTATTTTGCATGTTCTCCCCGTGTCCACGTGGGTTTCCTCCGGGTACTCCGGTTTCCTCCCACAGTCCAAAGACATGCAGGTAGGCTAATTGAAGACAGTAAAGTGCCCATAGGTATGAATGTGTGAGTGCATGGTGTGTGTGTCCTGCGATAGATCGGCAGCCTGTCCGGCCCAATGCACACTGGGATGGGCTCCAGCACCCCTCGCGACCCTGTCCCGGATAAGCAGGTATAGATAATCGATGGATGATGGATGGATGTCGGTTGTCCGACAGTGCTTCCTGGAGTTTTACATCCAATATTGAAATGGAGTGATCTTTGTCTGCAACATGTTACACGTGCATGTAAATACACTGCTGTCTGAGTTTTAATCACAATATAGACCGCTGCTGGGTCCGTACAGCCTGCTCACTGCTTATTCCTGTATTTTAATGTATAAACACAATGTGCAGATGTTCCTCTGTCATACAGTACTGCACTGCTGCCCTGCTCTCCCTGGGAGTATCGGGGCTCCCCCACTCCCTGCCCACTGATCCCTTAGCAGTGTGCAGCACCAGGGGGTCCTGAGACGGCCTCAGCACAGGGGCTCAGCTGATCCCTTAGCAGTGTGCAGCACCAGGGAGTCCTGAGACAGCCTCAGCACAGGGGCTCAGCTGATCCCTTAGCAGTGTGCAGGATAAGGGGATCCTGACTGGCTGGCTGGTAGCTGTCGGCTGCCTAGCATGAGGAACCGACTGCACACAAACCAGATTTGTGTCAATAACTGTCTGTCTCTTCTGAGTTGAAAGCTCTTTGGTTTTCCCCGTGGTCATAGATGACACAGGGATTTTGTATGTGTGCAACCTCATATTAACACGCCAGTGATACAAGGAATGGTGAAAGGCAGCTATACAGTTTCTATGGGCAGTTCTGGAGATCAAATAAAATAAAAAATGTCTTCAGATGCCACTTTGTTTAGTTTTATTTTAAATATTCTTTAGGGGTGCCAATAATTTTGACCTCTATGCTTTTGAGAAAACTGCTATTACTCAAAAGTTTTTTTTAAAGAATATTTTTTTATTATACTTAAAGTAAATAGTTTCTCCAAATGTTTGAGCAGACAATTTGCAAAATTGAGTATATTGATTGTCTTACACAATAATTTTTGCTAATTTTCATAAAGAGTGCCAGTAATTCCTGAGTTGAATGTATATACTCTTCTTTGCAGACTGAACAGCTGTGACCTTACAACAAAGTCCTGTAATATTGTGGCCTCAGCTCTCCAGTCATCAAACTCACCCCTGAGAGATCTGGACCTCAGCTACAATAACCTGGGAGATTCAGGAGTGGAGCTGCTCTGTGCTGGACTGATGGGTCCAAACTGTAAACTGCAGAGACTGGGGTGAGTAGTGCTGTGTACTGTGTGACTTTAAATTAGTAGCATTTGTGATGATGTGTCTAAGAGTGTGAATTTTATCACCGGGTGGAAAAAAACCTCACTAGTATTCAGAACCAGTAACCTGAATGTTTATGTACGAATAGGAGTTAGCGTATAAGCACATTAACAGGGGTGTGCTCATATGAAATGATGGGCGGCAAGACATTGTACCCTGGAGAGACTATCTACTGCTGCCAGGCATTCGTTCAAGTGTTCTGTGATATCAAGACCTTCAATCATAGGAATCCAGGAATCTAAAAATAACGACTAATTAAGGCTTACCCCATCTGGGTGAAGAGACTAATCTAAATCTAAATATCCCAGGGCATGACCTCTGCATTATTTTATTGAATGACATTCAGATCCATCTGGGCTCTGACTCTAACAGCAACCGCAGAGTAGCTGCACATCCTGCTAGTGAAACTAAAAATATGCCCAGTGAGTAACCCAGTTAAGGTATTACCTCAAAACTTTAAGTTACTGTCGTAACCCCAGTTCTCTGATACACAGAGTGGAGAGATCCACCTATGGGAAATGACAACCGGTCATGACTTGTGTAGAAGCATCCAATTGCACCAAGTCTGGCTCTGACAGACAGTAACGTGTCCAATGCTAAAGGAGGCTATCGCCCTCCTGGAACAGAACATAGGACCCTGCAGTGTTACTACTCCTCAGTGAACGTATTCACTTCACATGAGTGGCAGGCAGGGCAGTCTTGGTGGATCTCTCCACCGGGGTTACGACAGTAACCTAAAGTGCTCTTTCATCATGTTGTGTTTGAGATCTACCAACGGGGAGATATGGACAACTCCCAGATTGCCCTATGCTCACAGCTGTGGCTCGATTGCTTGAGCCTGACATGCACTTCCTGTTTGTGGCAGAGAGAGAGGAAGGAGTCTTGTGGAGTTTGGAAAAGTTTGTTACAGGATTGTATTGTGCTTTGAATTGTGTATTTGTTATTTCATTTTAGTTTTTAAAACCCATATTAAAAGTAAAGTAAGATTGTTTTGCTCCTAAGGTGAAAGTCTTTGTTGCCATCAGGGGACAGGGAGGGAATTTTCCACTTTTTTTCCTCCGTTAAGCACTCAGCTAGCAAACTAGTCGTTACCTAATTTGGCCACCGTCTTGCTGACGGGAGGTTTTTTGGTTGTTTGCTTTCCCAGGAGCAAAATTGAACTGTTGTTAGATAGTTTGCCTTTATTGTTATGTGCTAATGTTAGCAGTAGTTTATTATAATCTGGTTCTGGATGAATTTTGGTTTTATTTTGCCCTGAGATATATGAATAAAATATTACCTAGTACATGGGTTCCTTCAGTTATTGCTATTTAGTAATTGCTATTTAGTGAAAGTTAAGTTAGTTCATTTAACCCAATTAATTCTGCACCTGGTCATTCTTATTTAAACACTTAATATTAGTTAGTTTAAAGTGCCTTATTTTTCTAGTTTAAAGTGCCTCCCCAGTTTCTGCTGCTAGTTGTCCGGAGCCACTTAAAGCGTTTTTAAGTTGTGGTCTTGGTGTCTCCGTCTCAGCAGGTAGGAGATCTCCTAGAGCGTACAGACAAACTCCTTGAGTTCTGTATGTAGAACGAGGGGCCATAAATAGAAATGAGCTAAATATCAGTCACTGTGTGGAATGGCCTGCCAGGTCATGTAGTAGGGGCAGAAACTCAGCGGGTTTTTAAGACTAGGCTTGATACAGTGTTAGATTCTGTCTAGTCTGTAGGTAATCAGAGCAATAGGTACAATTTAGTTTGAAATTGGCAAGTATTGTTGGGCTGAATGGCCTCTTCTCAGCGTATGTTATGTTATGTTATGTTGTTATGTTATGTTTTGTTAGTTGAGACGCTGTCAGGTCTTGGGAATGAAGTCTGTTGGGAATCTTCTCCTTTTGTGGAACCATGTTGGGACCAGTGAGTAACACACTGATGACCACTTTCCAGTTGAGAAGGTTTTATTACGATGCACAAAGGGAGACTCACCACGGTGCCTCAACAAGCGCTCCGTCTGAATCTCAACGAGACAGCCACAAGTGAGGGTTTAACTATTCTGGTCAGTGATTATTGCCAAATGAGAACATTCCCAGGAAGGAATAAACATTGCACCAGACTCCCCGGGGGCCACCCATTTGATCTGCAGGTGTTGTATTGCCTTACAATGAGTGAACTCTATATGTGGCCATCTGTCGCTAACAGTGGGAAGTTGTTGCAGAGTGTGTGTTGGTGTGTGTGAATGTGAATGGGGAGGGTGTTGTCTGGCACATCTTGTGTAGGGCAGTACTAAAGACATTCCACTGCCCAAAGCTATAGCCAGGGTACAGGAACAATGTGAAGTACTGAAACCCATAGCAGATGAGGGGAGATGCGTTCACCTCACACAGAGCTCACCCCCAGAACTGAGTGGGCTACTGGCCTCCTGGTGAGGTTCAGGCGGTAGAACCTCACTAAAGTATCTGGAGAAACCCAGCCTGTGGCTGAATAAATTTCCTGTGAGGAGACCCCATGGAATAGGGCCCACGGTGCAGCCATGCCCCTTGTAGAATGAGCGTGTGGAGAGAACACACACAGGACACAGCATATGCAGCCCATGCTGCTCTTCAGAGGAGAAAGGTGGTGGGTGAAAAGCGGCAAGCTCCAAGACCTCACATGTGAAAGCTGGGAAGCTTGAGGCATAAAGGCTGGATTGGGCTTAGGAAAAACCGTATCCATCTTAGGGGAGAATATTGTGCACAAGAGTTGCACTGAGAGCGTAGGGAGGTCATTGACTCACTTATCTGAGGCTAGTGAAAGCATCAACGCTGTCCATAAGGTTCTGTGAAAAGCACAGCTCATCAGAAACAGAGCTCTGGTAAGGCACTGACTGACGAGAGGCACGCCATCTTTCGAACACCTGACACTTATTGTCATAAAGTGACCTGGTAGAGGGCACTCTCGTGCTCTTGATGGCTGCAGTCACGCGAGGGGGAAGCCCTAATGCGTTGAGGTTATGCCTCTCACGGGCCAAGCCCATAGAGCTACTCGCTCAGGACAGGGGTGATGTATTTCCCCTTTCACCTGAGACAGGAGGTCCGTGCATAGCGGGAGCGCGCATGGCTGTACATAAAGGAGAGGGATAATCACTGCAGTAACATTTCCAGAGTCTGGGGATGGAGACACCATTCCCCGTACAGTGGGTTTCCCCTTGACAGCAGATCAGCGCTCATGTTCAGAATTCCTGGAACATCAATCAATCAGTCAAATTTTATTTATATAGCGTATTTCACAGCAATTGTCACAATACGCTTCACAGACAACCCTGGCCTAGACCCCCGCAGGAGCAAGCCTAAAGCAACATGGGTCACGCGTAACCACAGAAAGTGACGGCTGCTCCAGACCAACAGTCTGTGGGCTAGACCATGGAGCTGGAGGGAACGCATGCCACCTTGGTGATTGACAAATGCTACCACAGTCATCGCAGCGTACGAGCACATGATGTCCCCTTAGACAGGGAAGAAAATACCTGAGAGCTGTCCATATAGTTAATAGCTAAAATAAAATAATTGATTCACCATGTAACCCCCCTGAGAACCCCCACCCCAGAGAGGGATGTGTCTGTCCTTTTTTCCGTATGAAAACGATCCTGAGAGGGGTTCCCTGAGTGTAAAAGTCTATGTTTTCCCAGTGACTCAGAGTTTCTGAGTGCTTGTGTGATACTATGAGACAGCGATGGAGATCGCACACGGGGCTGAGGTAAAGGGATGAAATCCACCTCATAAAGCCCCTCATTCTTAACAGCCCCAGTGGCAAAACCTGAGAGGCTGGCACCATCAGCTCCTGTAGTCTAAGGCATGTGTGATACTGTACTCTCAAGCCGGGCTTGAACTGAGAGAGACATACTCTGAGAGATAAAATGCAATCCGCTGATAGGCAAGCTCACATGGATACAGAGTATAAATCCTCTCCCAAGAAGGTTACACTTCAGGATGGGGAGAAATTGCTCTGAAACCAAGATACATCATATGCGTCAGAACTCGCTGAGTGTCCTGCACAACCCTGGGTTTTGAATTGGCAATAATCAGCTAATCGTCTATATAAGTCAGTATTCTGAGCTTCATTAGTCTCAGTGGAGCCAGACCCGCCTCTACACAGAGACAGAACACCCATGGACTCAGGGAAAGGCCAAAGGGTGGAACTGTGTATTTGTCGCAAACACCACAATGGGTGAAGCAGAGGAATTTTGTATGAGGGGGATAAATCCTTACGTGGAAGAAGTCATCTTCAGATTTATTGATGTGAAATAGTGACGTTAAGTTAATTAAGTGTTAATTCTTAATAAGAAGGTTGATTGATGAATGTCTATAGATTAAAAGTTAAATTTCAATAAACTATTTCAATAAATAACCTAATTTTGGTGATTATATTTTAAATTAGAGAGACGTTTTAAAATTTTTTAATTAGAGATTCACGGTTCCCTCGACTGGCAGCGTTAGTGAAACGTTATTGGTCCATTCCTGGAACATCAGTGCCATCTGAACACATCTTCTCAGCTGCTGGTCTCACCTTCAGCAGACTGCACACCAGACTGACCCCAATGCACATAGACATTGTCATATTCCTTAACAAAAATGCTTAAGTATTAAGTTACGCATATTTTAAGTCATTCTTTTTATAGGCCATGGAGTAGATTTTATTATAATCAGTTAATCATTATTAATCAATTATTGGGTGCCGACGATTGATTAAAAGAATTGCACAAAATTTTTCCAATCGTTCTGACATACTGAACGTGAAAGAGTGCTTTATGTTAACATTTTGAAATTATATTGCCTCAAATGTTTGTTTAACACTGAGATCTAAAATCGGAAGTTGAGAACCGTCCTTCTTTGGGAGCTGGAAATAATGAAAATAAAAAACTATGTTGGGTTCGATCTCTGGGAACCACACGTATTTCCCCCTTTTTGTAAGAAGGAAGGAATTTATTCCTCTTAAACATGGGAGCGCTCTCTTGTGTTTGAGAGTAAATGACTCTGTAGAAATGGGGGGTTTCACTTTGAACTGGAGTCTGTAGCCCTTGGCTATTATCTGTAGTCCTTAGCTATATTAGCGCTGCAGTGTTCTATGTGCTTTTTCAGGAGGGCAGTAGCCTCCTTTCGCATTGGACACACTATTGTCTATCAGCACCAAACTTGGTCCAATTGGATGCTTCTATGCAGGTCTGGACCGGATGTCATTCCCTAGAGTTGGCTTTCAAACACAAGATGATGAAAGAGAAGTTTATTTATGGCACCAATGCAGTGATTGGTTCTAGCAGAGATGCACACTTCAGTCAGTGTATAAGTAAGCCACATACTTTATATGCGCTGTAAGAGAAAGAGCACTTTATGACACAATATGAGAGTTGCCAATAACCTTGAATAGAAAGCTTTAACATTGTTAAGAGGCAATCATTTTATTTGCAAGGCATACCAAGAAGGACTGGACACTATGCTATAAGAGAGGAAAGGACATGCACCTGAAGAGTTTGTAAGATAAAGAAAAGGAACACAAAGAAATTGTGATGCATACCAAAAATGCTTTTTATGAAAGGTCTTTGGATAATGAAGTAAATTGTTTGAGCTTCCCTTAAATGCTATCCAGAGAGCATCTCCCACAATCCACACTAGTTTACATTTGACAAAATAGTCTGACCTGACCAAAACTCTAGTACCCACCGCCATCCCCACCAGACCACGCCACCCCCCCCCCCCCCCCCCCAAGGGGCATTGTATCTATAATTCCTGTATGTGTTGCATACTCCTCCTGCAAGGGTTGACAGTGATGGTCCTTCTAAGGACTGCTTTATACTTCTGTGTAGTCTGTATAGTTTGCATGATTTGCATTGTGTGCGACATTTGCAAGCGGGCAGAGCATTTATATGGCATGTTGTACAGGTACAGGTTGTGATTTTCCACCCACTTACAGATACCTTCAATTCCATATATTTCATATCCTTTAATTAACTTTTATCACATCCATACTGTATGTTACGGGAACGAGGCACAGACGAGGCAGACAGTGCTGGCAACATGCCTGTAGAGGACTTTTATTGTTCATAACAAGAGAAATCACCGCGCTCACCCGTTTTAATTTGTTTGGTGCGTAGAAACCAAAGAAATATCGTCAATTGAAAAGAAATTGGTTTGCACTCAAAAAAATGACTACAAAGCTTCAAAAAAATGTAATTATTTATTTTTTATTAGTTTTCTTTAATGCAGATTCATGCACGAACGTTTAGGCATGTTGCATTCTTCAGTGTGCAGGTACAATGATTAAGACATTCCACCTTCTTATAAACAGGTAACTGCTGCCTTTCATTAGAGCTGCTGGCCAATTATTATGAGACAATTATTTATTAAGGCTGCTAGACAATCATAGTGAGACAATAGATAAATTGGTAAATTGGTTAACAAGAGCAATCTTGTAATTTAAATATCTCTCTGTGAATCACCCTGCCATACCTGTACTATATGCATTGCCTAAGATTCATAAATTCCTTGAAGATCCTCCTTTGAGGCCTATAGTATCAGGCATCGGCTCCCTTACTGAGAACATTTCTCGGTTTGTGGACTTTCATATTTACCCCATAGTTAAGCTAATAACATCATACTTGAAAGACACCACAGATTTTTTAGTGAATTTATAAGCATTGTCAAACATAGATGAAGGTGACTTTTTAGTTACATTAGATGTTGGTTCTCTATACACCTCCATACCTACGAATACCGGCCTGGAGGCTCTGAGATTCTTTCTTTCCAATCATGAAGGTCGTGTGCCTACTGAGTTTATTATCAGTCTCACTCAATTGGTGCTCACAAAAAATTATTTTCTCTTTGATAAAGATTACTACTTGCAAACACATGGCACTGCCATGGGGACTCCATTAGCCCCCAACTATGCTAATCTGTTCATGGGAAAATTTGAACTTGATTATATTTATGAGAACAATCCTTACATAAGTTCTAGTAAATACTGGGCAAGGTATATTGATGATTGTTTTATGATATGGAACAATTCAGAAATTAAGCTGATGGAATTTGTTAATTACATTAATTCAAAACTACCCTCTATTTCCTTTCCAGTTGAGAAGAGCCCAGAAGCTATTCACTTCTTAGATGTCTTGGTCATTAAAAAAGGCAATTCCCTTTGTACTACGGTGTATAGAAAGCCCACTGACAAAAATACAATTTTGTCAGCCGACAGTTATCACCCATTACCATTAAAGAAATGGTTACCTGTGAGTCAGTTGCATAGGCTTTGCCGTATCTGTGACACTGAAGAATACAACACACAATTGGAGCTCCTCATTGAGCGTTTTCACTCAAGAGGATGCTCTGAAGTATGGCTTGATGACGCTAAACAAAAGGTCAAAGGTCTCGATAGAAATGACCTGCTAAATAAAACACAGAGTAAGCAAAAAAAGACATTCTCTGTTAACTATGTTCTGACTTACAATG
This sequence comes from Anguilla pacifica, assembly GCA_039654925.1. Taxonomy (NCBI): domain Eukaryota; kingdom Metazoa; phylum Chordata; class Actinopteri; order Anguilliformes; family Anguillidae; genus Anguilla; species Anguilla pacifica. The sequence continues at coordinate 6,235,398 of CM077299.1, forward strand.
ACTGTTCTAACAAAATTAGACCTATCGTAAACAAGCACTGGCATGTTTTGTGCTCAGACACTTCCTTAAATCAAGCCTTTCAGAGCCCCGCTCTATTTACTTATAAAAAAGCAAGAAATTTGGCTAATATGCTAGTGAAGTCAGACGTAGTTAAAGAGAAAAAACAAGCTTTTATAACTGGTTGTTTCCCTTGCAGGAGCTGTGCATCTTGTAGTAATATGATGAAAGGACATCATTTTGTGTGTCCCCAAACATCCAGATCTTATCAAATTAAATCTTGCATCACTTGCAGTACAAAAGGTGTAATCTACATGTTGAAGTGTCCCTGCCCCAAGGTGTATATAGGTAAAACTACACATGCTTTAAAACAATGACTTGGGGAACATAAATCCTCTATAAGAAGATGTGATATCACCTCACCAGTGGCAAGGCACTTTATAGAACAGGAACACTCTATTAAAGACCTTCAATGTATGGGTATGGAAAAGGTAAGGCCAGCCCGCAGGGGAGATGACTTTGAGAAAAAACTACTCCAAAGAGAGGCCTTCTGGATATAGACTCAAATCTGTGTCACCAGGGGGCCTCAATGAGGAACTGGACCTTATTCCTTTTCTTTAGATTTCTGTGTATGGCCTTTATGCCTGCTTTTTTGTTGATTTCGATTTTACAGTGTATAACCTGAATGCATTTGTGATTGAGGGGCGTGACTGGGCTCACGAGTGGCCACATGGATTTATGAACAGCTTAGCCTGATGTCTTCTATTGTGGCCACTTGTGGATACATTCACCCCTCTACTATTCTCCTTGATTGCTCCTGTTAACCAATTTACCAGTTTATCTAATTGTCTCACTATGATTGTCTAGCAGCCTTAATAAATAATTGTCTCATAATAATTGGCCAGCAGCTCTAATGAAAGGCAGCTGTTACCTGTTTATAAGAAGGTGGAATGTCTTAATCATTGTACCTGCACACTGATGAAGGCAACATGCCAAAACGTTTGTGCATGAATCTGCATTAAAGAAAACTAATAAAAAATAAATAATGACATTTTTTTGAAGCTTTGCAGCGATTTTTTTGAGTGAGGACTTTTATTGTGACAGCAGTATCACAATGAAAGAAGAGAGGGGAAAAGTGAAACACAAAACAAGATCAGGCTACTCAAATGTTGGGGAAAGCAAAAGTGCTAGGGAAGTGCAGGTGGGTCCAAAATTCAGGCCACGAGGAGGGGCACGTCCGAGTCTGCCACAAAAAAAAAAAAAAAAACGAGAATCAGAGACTATGTTAGTCACTCAGTGAGGGGAAAGCCAGCACACCCCTGGAGTGAGACCATGAGGCCTATATAGGGCCAGCAGCTACTCAGGCAAAGGGGAAAGTGGTGTGGAAAAAGCACTGGTATGCTGCCGGTGGCCTGACTGTATCTCAGGTCCAGGTCTGAGTGTGGAGTGGCGGTGCTGAAACTCAGCCCTGTCCCTCCGGCGCTGTCCAGGTCTGAGTGTGGAGTGGAGGTGCTGAGACTCAGCCCTGTCCCTCCGGCGCTGTCCAGGTCTGAGTGTGGAGTGGAGGTGCTGAGACTCAGCCCTGTCCCTCCGGCACTGTCCAGGTGTGAGTGTGGAGTGGAGGTGCTGAAACTCAGCCCTGTCCCTCTGGCGCTGTCCATGGGGCGGCAGGCTGGGCCGGTGAGACACAGGTGAAGTGGAGCTGAGTGGCGGCTGATGGCAGGGAGGGGCAGGGCTCCAGAGGCCCACACCACAATACATATATATGAGCATGTGCATTACTTCCTGTTACAGTGAATCTGCCTTTAGCTGTGTTAGCTTGCAGTGCTGTGGGAAGTTTGTCACAGAAAACTAAAAGGAAATGAGCAAATTCACTGTCCACACATGAAAAATGTGTGTTGTCTTTACTTTTGGTGGTGGCCAAACATCCTACAGCACTGAAAACTAACTCACTGTCCACTCTGAAAGGTGGCAGCTGCACGTCTAGTATGGGATGGGAGGGTTAAGCCCAGAGAAAAGATCATAGAAAAGGTAGATGAGCCCATTGCCCCAATTCAGAGAGCTTACAGTGTAGGAAAAGGGCCCATTTGGGTCAGAATTACATCTATGGAACTGTCAGAGTTCAGTCTAGCAGGATGTTTAATTTTCAGGATTGTGAATCAATGATTGTGAATAAAATGGTATTTTATTCTGCTGGTAAAGCCAGGCATTAACTCACTGGCACGGTATGTGTGTACATCTTGGTGGGAGAGTGTCCATCTGAACAAAATGTGAGCTGCTGTTTAGATGCAGTGTTACATCATGTAGTTTAGTCATTTTTCTGTGGTCCCAGTCCCAAGTCATAGCCTGGATATTATACCTTTGTGAGGAGTCATGTTGTGTGGAATAGTCTGATTCCGAGATAAATATTCTGGCTCTAGCTCCTATCATCTAAAGAATAACATCATTTACAGGAGTATTCTAATAATCTTCAGATGCCCCCACTTATTTTTTTTTGTGCAGTTTATATTACTCCACAAGGGCTACCAAACATGTTGATAAGGGGTTTTAAAAGAATAAAATGACCTAATATATCAGACTTTTATTTTCATTATTATTATCATTGATACAAAAATAATTAAATGTAACGCAGTAATTAACCTATTATATTCGCAAAAGCGTGCGATAATAAAATTATTGGATGGATTATAGCGTAAAGACATGGAGAACATAGGTGCAATGTGTGGAAGTTTCAAAAGACACCACATTTTTTAAAAATCTAGTGTTTACCAGCAATAAAAGTTAGTGGCAGTAATCAGTTGTGCTGTTCTGATACAGCCACTAGATGGCGATGCAGTGTAATTCCAGTTGATGCCGTAGTTGCGTTGCTGGGAGATCGTGCCAGATGAACTGAAGTGGAGCACAGCTCGTACACGGCTCCCGCACTGCTTCAGCTGTTAGCAGGTACAATATCGCAGGTCTGACCAATAATATCATGACTGGTTAGATAAAACCTTCATGCTATTTTATATACTGGTGTATGTATTTAAGTTGTCCGTGACAGTTAGCTGCTTAGTTCCTCTCTGGCTCCGCTAGCTAGGCTGGGTCATGAAGTAACGTTAAGGTAGGTTGAGCTGGCTAGCTAGCTAACTCGTGCCTGTGACTGTGTGAGTCAAAGCGAAAGCTGAACTTAGAACAACGGCAACAAGTGTCAACTTGAGGGTCATGTTGTTTGATGTAAATGGTAAACAAATTATATTTGCAAAGTGTTAATAGTTATTATCAAATAATTGTGTTATGTAACTGTAGTTCTGTATTTTCAAAGAATGAACTAGCTGAGGTAACAGTAAACAGCTCAGAGCGAGCTGGCATCGCCATGGTAACCAACCGACCCTCCTAACGGCCACATTTTAAACAGCGTCGTCATGGTTACCGTCACATTACTTTGGCGAGAGGTAAATAAGGAAGAGCGCAATTTTGTATTGAATGCGGTTTCATTTCACCTTGCTGAATATTTTAAAATGAATGTCAAAAACCCTGACAGACTGTATAATTTGTTGAACTTAAATTGTTTGATAACTTGATGGTTACAAGATTAGGAAGAAAATATTATCATGATGACAGTAATGTATTTAGCTAATGGGTTATACGAGTAGATTAACAGTTATATTTATCTATTCATAGTGATGAATATTGAGCGTCTTTGATATGTATAGATGTTTGTGATCTGAAGAACATGTCAGGTGAGGTAAAGTGCACCACAAAAATGCTGTTTTTTGTGTTTGCAGATGAAATTAATATGTTTGCAAATCAGATAAGTTCATCACATGGAAAGGGTGATTAGAGCCCAGTAATTGCCTTAGACTATTGTGGATTAGTCAGAATACTTAATTTACACACCCCCCTCCCTGTTTTTGTGTGTACATCTCAGGAATGCGTAGGTACATACGTATCAACTGTCAAGTTGAACAATGTCACAAAGAATTTCTGCGTGTGTTTCTGTGCATGCGTGAGTGTTTGTGTGTGTGTGTGTGGTCTATCCACAGGCTGGGTTGGTGTAATCTCACAGAGGGCTGCTGTGTTGTTCTGGCCTCAGTCCTGCGTTCTCCTCACTCAGAGCTGAGAGATCTGGAGCTCAGAGACAACGAGCTGCAGGATTCAGGAGTGAGAGCACTCTCTGCTGGACTGGAGGACCCACACTGTAAACTGCATAGAATGGGGTGAGTACAAACACAAACCCCTTCAATAAATTAGGACTACAATGTGACTAAATGCAACACTGATGTCATTGTTTCTAATGTGAAAACAGACACTCCACAGAACTGAAACAGCATCTTCCTGTTCTTCCTCTTGGTAGAATTCGACTACACAAATGAATGAAGAAAATGAATTAGTACTGTTTACTGAACTGTAGTGGGGTGTAAACTCAAATGTGTTTGATAATGACTCATTCCACATTCATGTTATTTTAGTTTAACACACACAGCTCTGTTAGTTTATGTTATGTTACATTACATTTATTTGCCAGACGCTTTTATCCAAAGTGACGTACAATAAGTGCATACAAAAGGTAATTGGAACAACTACAAACCACAGGTCCGATAAGGTACAATACTTTGCAGTTATTCATAGCCATGAACACATTAAGTCCAGTTCACACTGAGCATTACTCTGACCTAACCTATGCCAAGTCAAACTAGGAGGCATTACAAGCAACATATAGACAATGATACAAGGCACAATAAGTGCTGGATGGAGGTACATGTAACATGAGTGGCACAGGAGGTACATGTGTAGAAATAGGGGGATTTAAATGATAGAAATGATCTACAGAGTGGTGATAGTTAGTCCAGGTATAGTCTGAAGAGATGCATCTTCAGACCATGGCGGAAGATGGGTAGTGAGGGAGAGGTTCGTAGAGGAACAGGGAGTTCGTTCCACCACTGAAGAGCTAGGGTGGAGAAGCTCTGTGGTAGAGACAAGATTGAACCCTTTACCCGGATGGCAGGGGGTGCAAGGCAGTGGTCAAGTGGGCTTTAATCATGTGCTGTAAGTAGACGGGGGCCGTCCTGTTGCCTGCAGTGTAGGTGAGGGTCAGGACATTGAACCTGCAGTGACTGGTAGCCAGTGGAGTGACCTCAGCAGGAAAGAACTTTGGAAGGTTGAAGACAGTTAATGTGTGTAAGGTGTGTACAGAGGTGGGTAGTAACGCGTTATATTTACTCCGTTACATTTACTTAAGTAACTTTTTGAATAAATTGTACTTGTAAGAGTAGTTTTAATGCAACATACTTTTCACTTTTACTCGAGTATATTTGCGAGGAAAAAATGTTACTTTTACTCCGTTATATTCGGCTACATTCCGCTCGTTACTTTTATTTTTTACCCATTTTTTATTCAATGCATGTTCTGTTTGTTTCTTCTCTCAAGAGAGACTTCAGCCAAAGAGGCTGACTGGTTTTGCTTTGGCTCTGTCAGAGCCCCAGATGACTCCGTTTCACCAATCAAACGTAGCCAGTCACAGCACACAGAAGGATGAGCGGGCGACAACAATGGCTGAAACAACGGCGGGTGATTCGTAGGAGGCAGAACACCCCTGGCCTCACGTTCAAACTATGTTTTACTTACAGACTACCAAAAACAGTAGTTACATTATGCGCTGCCTTCTTTGTCTGCCTAGAAATGTGGACATTTCAGCCTACAAGAACTCAACTTCGAACTTGAGAAAATATGTGGCGGTAAGTTGTAGGTTAGTTTTGGCTGTGGATAGCTAACTATTTGACTGAGTGGTCATATATTGTCTTGGACAATCCGTGTGGGAAATGTACGCTCATTCGTGACGCCTGGGTATCTTCCAAAATAGCTGTCCGTAATACCACACGCCTTGTTTACGGCGTTGTCGCCCTTTTTAGTACAGTCTGGCTTGATTGACAATTCATTTATTCAGTAGGTGAGAGTATAAGCTTTCTAACGATGTATAACATGTCTAATTTTGCTTTTGGAATAGCGTTTTTTAGGTCAGCGTAACCAAAATTTTTCTTATCATCGCATTCACTTATGCATTCACTCACGAAACGTGGTCAACTATTATTCGTAATTTCTTGGGAAATACTATTATTATTGAGGACTTCTGGGCATAGCTAAGCCGCATGTTTGCTGATAGACCTAGCTGACATCGTTTTCTGGAGCAAAACAGAAGAGGATTGAACTGTATTGTTGATTTACTGTCTCTGTCTCCATCTACTGAACACAGATAAGATTTCATCATTGCTATGTATGTAGGCTATTACTGTTCAAAATACTTCGGTTATATACGTTATTTTTGAAATTGAGTGTGTTTAAATAGGTTACTGGTATTAATGTGGATATTTCACACTTTAATGTAAGCGTTAGTTAGTAGTGTAATAGTTTTTGTGAAGCACGCAACAGTCATGACGTGAGCGCTGGAACATTGCATAGCATTGCATAGCATACATAAAGTTTGTTTACGCTAAACCGGAAGTTCTGCACATATTCCGCGCAAGGCCTCATGGGACTTTGGAATATTGTGGATAAGTGCATCATAATGTTGCGACAAAGCATTATGTTTTCCTCATATAAAGTTTCTGTTTGAATTTGAGCAGGCTCCTCTTTGTTGTGATGATGAGTCTATTTTAATGGATAAATCCCCTGTAGCCTCATTGATATTTTTTCTGTCAAGGGAGGGTTCACCCCAACAAACTGATGAGGTATACAGACTTAATAGAGTACAACAGAAAGCGAAAATCCTCCTCTTCTGACGAACCTCCTGTGTATGGTTTTATTTAAAGGGGTATGCTTTAGGCCATATTTGAATTTGCACATGGTTATTTTATATTTTGTTTATTTCTATTGGACAAGCATTTACAATTTTATATTTTGGACATTTGGATTTTTACGTTCATCTTGCTCTGCTTATTTCAACATTAAATCAGATTATATGAAATGCATAAAAGCGTCTGCCAAGTAAATGTAATGTAATATGAAGTAACTCAGTACTTGAGTAGTCTTTTCACAAGATACTTTCTTACTCTTACTCAAGTAATTATTTGGATGACTACTTTTACTTCTACTTGAGTCATTATTATTTTAAAGTAACAATACTTTTACTTGAGTACAGTTTTTGGCTACTCTACCCACCTCTGGGTGTGTAACACACTGCTATGTGTTTGACACACAGCCCTGTTAGTTCATATTAATGTGTGTAAGGTGTGTAACACACTGCTATGTGTTTGACACACAGCCCTGTTAGTTTATATTAATGTGTGTAAGGTGTGTAACACACTGCTATGTGTCTAACACACGCAGCTCTGTTAGTTTATATTAATGTGTGTAAGGTGTGTAACACACTGCTATGTGTCTAACACACACAGCCCTGTTAGTTTATATTAATGTGTCTAAGGTGTGTAACACACGGCTATGTGTTTGACACACACAGCCCTGTTAGTTTATATTAATGTGTGTATGGTGTGTAACACACTGCTATGTGTTTGACACAGACAGCCCTGCTAGTTTGTATTAATGTGTGCATTGTGTGTGCAATGTGTGCATTTACAAGTGTAACACACTGCTGTGTGTCTAACACACACAGCCCTGTTAGTTTATATTGATGTGTCTAAGGTGTGTAACGCACTGCTATATGTTTGACACACACAGCCCTGTTAGTTTATATTAATGTGTGTATGGTGTGTAACACACTGCTATGTGTTTGACAGACACAGCCCTGTTAGTTTATATTAATGTGTGTAAGGTGTGTAACACACTGCTATGTGTTTGACACACACAGCCCTGTTAGTTTATATTAATGTGTGTAAGGTGTGTGTGTCCTTCTCTCTGCAGGCTGTCAGGCTGTGGAGTCACACAGAGAGGCTGTGATTCTCTGGCTTCAGCTCTGTGTTCAAACCCCTCACACCTGAGAGAGCTGGATCTGAGATACAATCACCCAGGAGACTCAGGAGTGAGAGCGCTGTCTGCTGCTAAACTGGACACACTCACACTGCTGTAAGTACAGAGAGTTTCCACACTGCACCTCACACACACGCACACACACACACACACACATCTGAGAGAGCTGGACCTCAACTACAATCTCCCAGGAGACTCAGGAGTGAGAGCGCTGTCTGCTGCTAAACAGGACACACTCACACTGCTGTAAGTACAGAGAGTTTCCACACTGCACCTCACACACACACACACACACACACACAAGGAGTTGGGGGGGGGGGGGGGCATGGAGGGCACTGTTCAAACCAGCATTACTCAATAGGGTTGGGGATCTCCTGTGGGGGGTGCTGCAGGGGATCACTGCAGTAAATAAGATGTGGTTGTTGTAGTTAGGGGTTTGATCAGGGACACAGTGATGGTGGAGTTTCAGTATTACAAAGCAATGGAGAACCTGAGTGTGTTTCAGAGTGTGTGTGTTATAAGGGTGTTTTATGGTCAGTGGAGGGAGGGGAGCTATTTTTGCACATGGAATAGAGTGAGGGAATGGAATAAGTTTCCTTTGTGACAGATTTGTGTGTTTTTCATATGATTGTGGTTTTGTGTTTCATTGTGTCTTTGTTTTTATTTGTGATGTCATTGGTTTGTTGAGAGTGGAAATAAAGGATGGTTAAAATTCTAAATTCTGTTCTGCTGTTCTTACAGTGTGGACCATGGAGGAGAGAACAGGACCAAACCAGGACCCAGGAAATGTGAGTGTGTATCGACACAGAACACTTTCCATGGGTACACACTCTGCTGTGTGTGTGTGTGTGTGTGAGAGAGAGACTCTTACGCACATAAACACACAAACAGAAACACACATGTACACAAACACACACACAGAGGTACTATCACAGCTCTCTTTCTCTCTCACACACATATTGAGGTGAATATTAATAATGATAATTAATCTCATTAATGTCTCTGGTGTGCAGACGGCTGTCAGCTCACACTGGATCCAAACACAGCGCACAGAAAGCTGTCTCTGTCTGAGGGGAACAGGAGGGTGACACACACACCGGGGAGAAAGGAGCCATATCCTCATCATCCAGAGAGATTTGAGCACTGGGAGCAGGTTGTGTGCAGAGAGAGTGTGTGTGAGCGCTGTTACTGGGAGACTGAGTTCAGTGTGTCTGAGTGGGGAGAGGTTTATATAGCAGTGACAGATAAAGGAATCAGCAGGAAAGGAGAGGATTCTGACTGTGAGTTTGGATTCAATAAAAACTCCTGGAGTCTGGAGTGCATTAAACCCAGAGACTCTGATAAACTCAGTGACTCTGGTAAACTCAGTTACTCTGTCAGGCACAATAATAACCAAACAGACATACCTGCCCCCCCCTCCCCCTACCGCAGAGCAGGAGTGTGTGATGATGATGATGGTAGAGGAGTGTGTGTGTACAGGGTAGGAGTGTGTGTGGACCGTCCGGCCGGCACTCTGTCCTTCTACAGCGTCTCTGTCTCTGACACACTGACCCTCCTGCACAGATTGCACACACACTTCACTCAACACACACCCCTCTGTGCTGGATTTTATGTGTGGAGATCCTCAGTGTCCCTCTGCCAACTGGAGTAGAGACACACACACACACACACACACAAACATGCACGCACACACACGCACGTGCGCGCACACACAAACATGCACGTGCACACACACACGCACGTGCGCATACACATCCACACACACACATACTCTCACACACACCCTTTCTCTCTCACACTCATGCACAGGCGCTGAAACACCCGCGCACGCACAAACTCGTGCACACACACTCACACGCTTACACACACACACTTTCTCACACCCAATCACTCGCACCCCCAATCACACACATGCACACACACACACCTACACACAGACACACACAATCTCTCGCACACACAAACACACACATTCACCAGTGCACTCTCACGCGCGCACACACATGCATGCATACGTACACATGCTCATAACCATATGCACACACAAACACCCTCTCTCTCTCACACACACACACTCACATCCACACACATTCACACAAACGCACGCACACACACACAAACTCATGCACTCACGCACACACACATACATGCGTGCAGAGACACAAACACGTGTCAACACACACACTCCTCCGTGTCCCCCTGCTAACTGGAGTAGAGACACACACACATGCGCGCACACACAAACATGCACACACACACGCACACACACACACGTGCGCATACACGCTTGAACGCATGCACACACACACACACACATATATATATACACACACTCATATACACATACACACACACACTCAATCACACACACATATATAAACACAAACACTCATATACACCTAGACCCTCACACACCCACACCTACACACACACACACACACACATATACACACACACTCACACACACACACACACGTATACACACACACACTTATATACACACACACTCATATACACATTCACACACACACTCAATCACACACTCACATATATATATATATATATATATATATATGTATATATATATATATATATATATATATATATATATACACACACTCATATGCACCTAGACCCACACACACACGCACTCACACACCTACACACACTCTCTCACACTCAGTCACACACACACCCTCTCTCTCTCACATACACTCCATCACACACATACTGTCACACACACCTCTCTCAGTCATGCACACACACTCACACACCTACGCACGCACACTCTCTCACACCCAGTCACTCACACACACCTACACATAGACACACACAATCTCATGCACACACACACACACGCATGCAAACATACACACGCTCATACCCGTATGTACACACACACACTCTTTCTCTCACTCACACTCACATACAGTATACAGACACACACATTCGCAAACGCATGTGCACACACACACACTCATGCACAAACACAAACATGTGTCAATGCACACACATTCTCATTCCCATACGCATGCACACACATGTATAAACACACTCATTCTATTACCTATACACACACACGCACACTCATGCACTCACACATGCACACACATGCATACACATACATGCGTGCACACACCATATACACATGTATACACAAACATTCTCATACCCATACATACACACACACACGTATAAACACACATTCACAAAGGCACTCTCACGCACACACACATACACATACATACACTCATTCTATTGCACGCGCACACACTTAAATACACAGTATCACACACATTCACGCAAACGCACGCACACACTTTCTCTTACCCATACACACACGCACCCGTGTGCACACAAACACATACTCATGCACTCAATCATACTCTCACACATGCACACACACATACATGCGTGGACACACACACACACACATTCTCTTACCCATCCACACACGCAACCCGGGCACACACACCCACACGCATACTCACGCACTCACACACATGTTCACATCAACAGTCACTCCCACAAATGTACGCATGCATGCACACACATTCACAACTGCACACACACAGAAACACACTCTCACCCAATCACACACACACACACACACACACACACACGTCGACACACTTGCAGCCTTCCTTGAGCAATGCCTTACCACTGCAATTTCAGCTGTGCCCAATATTAGCCTCAGTACAGCTTAAACCCTGTACATAAGAGTATGATCTTTTAGCAGGTTCAGGTTAAGCACTTGCTGTCTAAATATGATTTTATTTTTTTACAATTTTCAAGGTGTGTTTATGTACTTTTGATTATTAAAACATTAATATAACATTGAGAGTAATAATGCCAAAAGATGGCAGAGTAAAATGTTTTTGAAGTAATAATTCTGTCTCCTGTATCTGCATCTTTTTTAAAAGAAGCCAGTGGCAAACTCCTCCACTTAAATGTGCATTTTACTAGTTTTTACAGTTGCTTTCATTCATTTTCACAAGAGTTCCAATGTGCAAATTTCTGTGGGCAAATGCAGCTGATAGGGAGAATGCAGAATGATCACTGCAGTGTACTTATTTTATTTCATTACTGTAAACAATGATGGATTGAGTTTCCTTATTTATTCTGTTAGGATTGATTTTTTTTTTGTTATTGCTTAAATTTTACGTGTTTTCAGACAATAATATGCAATGATTAAACGTGAATTATAAAAATAACTAATGTTTTGCTGTTGTGATTTATTATTGTGTGGTGTATTGAACTCCTGTGACACAGTAGTACTTATTTCATATTCTGTATGGGATTATGTTTGGGCTGAATATGAGTGGATCAGTATGGGGCTAAAATCTGCAGTTGAAGCAAGGACGTTCATCTACAGTAGTGGAAATAAAATCCGTTATAAGAAAAGTTGTGTAGTGTCTGATGATACAGTGTTACTGTAGTGTAACCACAACTCAATACATTTTGAAACGTCACTGCTTGTCTATTGAGCTGGTATGTTTATGTTACCTCTCAAATAAATGGTTTTCCTGTAGGTTTGACCCTAGATCTGCTGCACATCAGTTGAATGGATTAGACCACTAAGCCAAAATCAGGGCAGAAGTGTGGTTTGCATGACATCCATTCTCTGAAATGTTCTGAGACCCTACATTTTTTCTCATTTTTTCAGATGCATTTCTAATATCTGCAGTCATTACAAATGCATTACAAACACATTACAAATGCATTACAGTATGTTATGATTGCTTTGGCTCAATGTGCAAAACTCAATTTGCCAAACTGACTGGAAAAATTCTTACCCTAAGACACTAATTGCAGTACCTACCAACAAAGTCCACAACTCTAAATCACTCTCAGTTTTCACAATACAGTCATCTTGTATTAGTACAATGTTCCAATGCTTTTTGCTAGACATGCAGATTGTGAAGTGAAGTCAAGATGTTTGCAGTCCTGTCTCGTCACTTCCAGCAACATTGCCCAGGTGAGTAGCATTGCAGCATGATTGGTAATCCCAACATAAAAGGCAGTTTTACAGCACTACATTCAGCAGTGTCTGACAACATGGAGCAGCCCAATGCAGTTGGTACTGATGGACGGGTCGTGGTTGTGGCTGAGGTTGTGGTCAAGCAGGTAGAAGAAATATTGTTGTATCGAATGAATTTAGAGCCGCGGTGATTGACCATGTCATAAATCCAGGCATAGCAATGGGAGAAGCTGGAAGGATTGTAAGGCCAAACTTAAAAAGATCAAACGATGCCTCTAATAAGAGTTTTTGAAATGAACATTGATAAGTCAATAATTTACTGCAAAATGTGATATAGTAATTACATTACTGGATTGTTGTGTTGGTGTCATTTTATATTATTTCTGTTCTGTGACGAGCCTGCAAGCCATATTAATCATTTTTATTAGAGACCGTGCAACTCTGTTTTTCCAAAATGCCGGCTTATTCCACGTGGGGGAAAATTGTGTTTGTGTTGGGTATTCCTGTGGCAATGTCTGTTCTGTCTGTCTGATAAAATGCCAATAATTGTAATTCTAATTTCAATAAAATTACAACTTATCAGCATCCATAACTACTAACTACCATACAATGTGCCAAATAATCACTGCATTGATAGGAACCACTCAAAGCAGGTACATGAGGTAGGCAGGAAATCATCAGGCCAGACAACATTTTCCCACTGTAACAGACTTTAGTACAATATGCACCAGGGAAATACCCACTACACAGCATGCAGTGGCATTCTCCAAAGACTCACTAAGTTGTCTCAGTCTTGATAATAGTTTATAAGCATCACACCTCATAAGGTCACATCTCACAAGCATGTTACATGAGTAATTAAGCCTCTCAGCATGCAACACAACAGCACAGTATAGTGCCTGGGACGGGGGTGGTATATCCCCATTGTGGGTGCCAGAGCTTTTTGGGTCCTCTCAGGATTGCACTTGGGACGGCCCTGATCTGCATTCCATCCTCTTCCATCCTTAGCTCTCCATCGCTCTTTGCCCTCATCGCCATGGTAACTGGGAATGTGGAGACTGGGACAAGGCCGCAGGCCTAGGCAGAAGTGGCCAGGAGTGCATACAGAAATACAGAAGCATACAACTTCCCTTCACTACCTTAAGCTGCCAAGCAGCTGTACACTGCAGAACACAGTCTAAAGCGCATTAATCACTGCAGGTTTCCCACTGGATCTACAGGAACTGAGGCAGAGCAGTGAAAGAATGGGCAGTGATTCACTAGGTGCGCTCATATAGCCATGAAAACTGTTTTTCTGATCGATCAAACATTGTCTGAATTATTTGTAAAACAATTTAGTTTACAGCCATATCTGCTGCAATTACTATGACATAAGAACACCGATGCAGCTGTGGAAATGACTGAGTTTTGGTCTGATGGGCACATCCTAGCTCAAACTGTAATCCAATGTTTGGGCTGTGACAAAGGCCGATAACAGAATAAGCATAGCAAGTACATGAAGCAGTGATGTTCTGAGAGTTCTGAGAGCTAGCCTTGAAATAACTTGTCACTAGATGGATTACAGGAGCTTTCTCTGGTCAGAGCGTCACAGGCATCAGCATGAAGGTTGGCTTTTTGTGTATTACTGCATGGTTTCAGCAAGAACAGGGACACTGATGGTTCTTGTTCTTAAGGGACCTTCTATGTTGTGTAAAATTATAGATTCATTGTTGGCTTTTTAACGTCTGTAGGCAGAACTAGTTATTCTTTATTAATCTGGAGTACATGGTCACAGTGACCACAGTATTTGTCATTGAAATTAGATTTCTGTGATCAAATTCAGAATACAAGTAATCATTGACAAATAAAGTGGTCTGTAAATGCACACCCCCAATGGTCTGTATGGGGGACAACCTCACGTCGCCACTGAGCACACCACACATTCCACATTTCCCTACCGGTGGTGAACGCATACCCACATACTGTCACTAAGCTGTGAAACCCCAGCCAATCTGTGCCCAAAATCAGAGGATGCACAAGGCGGGAGCTAACCGCAGCCTTAATACTATGCGTTTTGCCCTTGTAGATAATTTCAACCGGTACAACAGGGTACTTGTGAATATCCCCATGCACACACCTAGTAGATACCCCAGATGCCTCTACCAAAGCCCCGGGCCGAACCAGGCTCTGGTGGGTTATAGATCGCATGCAGCCCAAATCCACCATCGCCTGGTGAATACCCCCTTGGATTCTTCCTGGAACGCTGTATGTCTCTCCTGAACCGGGGGAGGGTGCCGGTGGGCCAGCAACCCGGATCACTTGGCCGACCTCCATCAGTGGGCACTCGCTGCAGAAGTGTCCGGGCTGCCCGCACCGCCAGCACTCCTGCCCCGACGTTTGAGGAGCCCCCTGTGAGGTGGGAACAGTGCCCATAGCGGCTGGAACCTGTGGTGGAACAGGAGAAGCAGAGGGAGGGTTAGTGCGGGGGTGAGGGGGAGGGGGAACTGAACATGAAGAAGGGGAGGGAGGGGGTTTTCGTCTTGGCGCTGGGGTAGGACGCTGCGTCGCCGGTGTCCTCCCCTCTTCTGCTGGGCGCTGAGGGTGCTCTGCCAGGTGGTCCTCCGCCAACGCGACAGCTGCTTCCATGTCCCTCGGCCGATGGCACCAGACCCAGGGCGCAGTGCTGGCCGGTAGCCCCTCCACAAACTGCCCCGAACCAACTACTCCCAGCACCCTTTGCTCCCCAGCGGATTCCCCCGGCTTCAGCCACCTGGTCGCCGCGTCCCTTAGGTGTTGGCTAAAGACAAATGGCCGGTCCGATGGCCCCAGCTTCGCCGTCCGAAACCGGCGGCGGCAGTCCTCGGGGGAGTAACCCATCCTGTCCAGGATAGCCCTCTTAACATCCGCGTACCTCCCCTGAGACGCAGCTGGTAGGCTGCACGCTGCTGTCTGCGCCTCCCCCGTCAGCAGAGGGAGCAAGCGCACGGCCCACTCTGCCGCCGGCCAGCCACATGCCCCTGCTGTAGCCTCGAATACGTCCAGGAATGACTGGGGGTCATCCGCCGGGGACATCTTAGGTGGAGCCACGTTCAGGAGCGTTGAATATGGAGGGGCCGAGGAGGCAGCCGCCGTGGCTGCCGTCTGGATCACTAGCTGCTGGAGGATCTGCGTCTGCTGGTGGGTCTGATGGCGGAGCGCATCCAAAAACTGGTAAGTCACTGCTGACTGCTCTCGGAGCACGGCTGCTTGCTCTTGGTGCACAGCAGCCACCTCCCCCACCATCTGTGCGAGGGAGGACACTGGCTGGGCAGTTGGAGGTGAAGGACGGGGTTCGGTCATGTTTATTTTGCTGAACTACAAGCTGGGCGCCAGTTGTGGCAATTCTCTAGCCACCGTGGGTTCAGAATCTTCACAGGACCGACAAATGACACGGGAAGTGCAGGGATGACGTCATTTATTTTCACACACACACACACACACACACTCAAATCACAGTTTATAACAGAAATGCCGGTGCAGCTCCTAAAGCATGCTGCCGCTCTCTGCAGGGCGTGTGTGTGCCTTTTCCCTCCCCCCAGGCCCAGTCGCTACTGCATATATAAAGGGAGAGAGTAATCAGTGACAAGGAACACCTGTGCTAATTAACTCAATCAGTGACAAGGAACACCTGTGCTAATTAACTCAATCAGTGAAAAGGAACACCTGTGCTAATTAACTCAATCAGTGACAAGTAACACCTGTGCTAATTAACTCAATCAGTGACAAGGAACACCTGTGCTAAATAACTCAATCAGTGACAAGGAACACCTGTGCTAAATAACTCAATCAGTGACAAGGAACACCTGTGCTAATTAACTCAATCAGTGACAAGGAACACCTGTGCTAATTATCTCAGTGACAAGGAACACCTGTGCTAATTAACTCAGTCAGTGAAAAGGAACACCTGTGCTAATTAACTCAATCAGTGACAAGTAACACCTGTGCTAATTAACTCAATCAGTGACAAGGAACACCTGTGCTAATTAACTCAATCAGTGACAAGGAACACCTGTGCTAAATAACTCAATCAGTGACAAGGAACACCTGTGCTAATTAACTCAATCAGTGACAAGGAACACCTGTGCTAATTAACTCAGTGACAAGGAACACCTGTGCTAATTAACTCAGTCAGTGAAAACGAAAACCTGTGCTAATTAACTCAATCAGTGACAAGGAACACCTGTGCTAATTAACTCAATCAGTGACAAGGAACATCCGTGCTAATTAACTCAGTGACAAGGAACACCTGTGCTAATTAACTCAGTGACATGTAACACCTGTGCTAATTAACTCAATCTTGGCATTCTTCCCGTGAGCCACTCCCCCACTACCTCCCCCTATAGCTAAGCCACAACCACACCGCTCCACAGGCTTCTCCTTGTATTCTTTCAAATTGAATATGATCACTGAGCTCTGATTCCACAAGTGTAACTCTATCCACTGTAACATCAATCAAATAATGGACACAGATAAACTATGTACAATCATACAGTTATAGGCCAAATTTGTTTTCTTTTGTTTACAGCTTACCGATACCATGTCTGCTGATGAGACTTTTGTGCTAATTCTTTTCATTATACAGTAACTGGCGGTATTTTAAACATGTCAGGAGTCGCTTGCACTCCCCCTGCTACCCCTACCCACCACAGGTGCAAGGATCCACCCACCACAAACAACCAAGACACAGGGATAAGGTAAGCAGAGTCTGTACTGAATTTATAATAAAAACAGTTCATGGACAGGCAGCTGCCCCGCTCTGACCCCCCCTCCCCTCTCTAACTCCCCCCCTGCTTGTATGGTGACCCCACCAACAACTGACCTCGTGCCGCGCGAGCTGAGCCCAAGGAGAGGGACTCCCCGTCACCGCACCGCAAGCCGTCACACACAGTGGTAAGTTACCCTGTGCCCCACTCTCACTCCACACAGTGCTCGTTCTCTGACCCTCTCTCTCGGGTCTGCCCGCACGGCACAGACCGGCCCCGACTTGGCCACCCCGGGGGGGGGGGGTCAACACACACAGGGAGAGGGAGGTCACACACACACACACTGATCAAAAAGGGTGGGACGTGACTGGGCCCACACCACAAAATGCCGGGCCTCCTCCACGTCCCAAAATAAAAAACAAAACCCAAAGAAAAATAGGCAGGGACTGCCCCTTCTTCAGCTCCCTGGAACCGCTGCGGCCGGACGTCGTCGTTCTCCCGGGTTACAGAATCCTCCGGCCGGGGGAACGGGGCCGTAGTGGGGGGAGGAGAAGGCGCAGCACCAGTTACCCCACTGTGGACCGGGCAGGACAGAGCACACTCACGCTTCAAGGCGTTCCTCGCTGCACGTCCCTCACTCAGCCGGGGCTCCGCCCCCGCTCGCCTCCTGCCCAGCCCGGGGCCCCGCCCCCGCTCGCCTCCTGCACAGCCCGGGGCTCACGGCTCCACTTCAGGTTGCCTTCTCCTCCCCCTCATGTTTTTCCCTAGCCGCCACCACCGTTCCTCTCCTCACTCGGCCGCCAACACCTGACCTGACTCCACAAGTGTAACACTATCCATTTTAACATCAATCAAATAATGGATACAGATACATAATGTACAATCATACAGATACAGGCCAAATATGTACGCTTTTGGTTACAGCTCACTGATAGCATGTCTGCTCAATCGTTCTATTTCATTATACCTGGTTGTATTTTAAAGGCCTGTTTGACAAATCATTGGTTATAAAAATGTTTATGGGTGAATCCATTTGGAAACTGAAGTTGATTATCCATTGACAAAATATTTTTATTACAAATGAACTGCAGCTGTTGGCACTCAATAAAATTTTTATGAATAAATTTTTAATTTTTAAAATTTTCTGGCAATGATTTGTTCTATAAAACATCTAGACACAGCTCAGAAAGGTCTATAAAAGCTGCCAAGCACCAATACAAGGACAGATTAGAGACTCAAACAGAAAGAGAAAGAGACAGACTCTTGTTATCTTTGGCATGGCGTGGAGGCGATCATTCCATACAAGGCGAGATCAGGTGGTGTCAACAGTGATGAGGACTTGCCAGACCAGCTGAACTTGTTTTGCGCCCATTTTAATACCTTTTTTTTACTCTCCGACTCCAGTTCTGAGGCGCTATGCAACCACCCCCCCCCCCCCCTCCTGCCCCGCACCCCCCGTCCTGTGTGCTGCTACACTATATGTGCCACAGAAACAAACAGGCCAAATGCTAACCGTGCTTTCCCACATTTGGTAAAGTCATTTGACTGTTTCTTCATCTCTAATTTGGTTTCCTCAAATGTGTAAATATTGCTTTACCAGACTAAAATCCCTAAGTCTAAGTGTATCTGTCAAAAGCAGTTTTATAGAGTCCAGGAAGCATAGATAAAGTTTTCAAATGTTGTATTAAAAGCAGTCATGCATGCATTTGTACAAGATGTTATCCTAACCCAGTCCATATCTGTTCATCCAGTACGTCAGATCAACCAATATGAGCCCATGTTCAGCACAGGAATGCTGTTATGTGTGTCTGTTTACGTGATGATATGAAGAAGTCATAAGAGAAAAGCAGGATGGCTGTAGGATGGTGTTTACTCTGCTCCTGTTGTCTGTCATTGTGAAATAAAATATTTCAAGCTCAAACACCAATTTAAAGATGTGAAGAAAGAAGAGGGAGTTAAAGAAGGAATAAAAGAACGGAGTAAGTAGCCTGTTGCGGAGTGAGATGGAGAGAATAGAAGCTGGTGAAGGGGTGTGGGGAGGAATGGGAATCTGCAGGTATAATGAAAATAACACCCTTAATTCAGTAAAACAGAAAACTGAAAATAAATGGTGTGGTTTAGGTGTAACAGATGTTTACAAATTTCCCATTTGGGAAAAAAAAGTAATTTAAAAAATACTTTTAGAAAGTTTTTCATTCATTAAGGTATTTTTTGATACTTTATGACCATTTTACCTTGCTGGATATGACAGAGGTACCAGGCCATCATTTGATTAAAAGGGTACAGTCTAGGCTACATTTTGACAGTGACACTTGTTACTGTACACTGTTGCCGGGTCAAGTGGCACACTGTTGATTGCAGTTCTGTTTGCATTTGTAAGTGTCTGCAAATCACTGGCTGCTGAAAAACAAATTTCTTAAAAATAAACTTTAACAGCATTTAAAGAAATGTATTTATCCTTAATTTAATTAGGAAAAACCCCATTGAGATCTAAATCTCGTTTGCAAGGGGGACCTGACATAAAACACAAAGTTACAAAGTTAAACAAGACAGTAGGCAAACAAGTTTAGAACATCAAATGGGGAAAGAGACAGCAGTGTTACAGTAATTAAAGCAGTGCAGAGGTTAAAAACAGGAGCATGTTTCAGTCACAGAGTCATGAATTACATATAATTACATTAATTGCGGTATAAGGACAAAGTGGGAGCCCAATTGAGTAGTCAAAATGTGCGTTCTGCTTGGGAGGGAATGAAAATAATGATTAGGATGGAGTCCAAGAATAAAAACATAATTCTGAGAGCCAATTCTTATAGTTCTGATGTTGAATTTACTGAGGAATTAAATAACATTTACCTGCAATTTGACATCCATGATTTTAATGATGAAGTAATGTTTTTTAGAGAGAGATTGCTGCATTCATATTGATTATTATAATGTTTTTAAAGCATTTAGCCACACCAAAGAGAGAAAGAGCCCTGGATCTGATTACATTGGTAGAGTGTTCAAATGCTGTGTGGGCCAACTCAGTGCATGTGTGTGTATGCGTGTGTGTGTGTACGTGCATGCGTGTGTGTGCGTATATGTGTGTGTGTGTGTGCATTTGTTTGTGTGTGTGTGTGTGTGTGTGTGCATGTGCGTGTGTGTGTGCGTGTATATGTGTGTGTGCATGTGTGTGTGTGTGTGTGTGCGTGTATATGTGTGTGTGTGTATGTTGCTGGGGCCTGGCAGGCTGTGTGTTAATGTACTGTGAGGCTGTGTGTATCAGGTTGCTGTGTGTGTGTCTGTGTGTGTGCATGTGCGGGTATGTGCGTGTATATGTGTGTGTGTGTGTGTGTGTGTGTGTGCATGCATATATGCGTGTGTGTGTGTGTGTGTGTGTGTGTGTGTGTGTTGCTGGGGCCTGGCAGGCTGTGTGTTAATGTACTGTACGGCTGTGTGTATCAGGTTGCTATGTGTGTGTGTGTGTGTGTGCGTGCGTATGTGTGTGTGTGCATGTATATGTGTGTGTGTGTGTGTGTGTGCGTGTATGTGTGTGTGTGTGTGTGCATTTGTTTGTGTGTGTGTGTGTGTGTGTGTGTGTGTGTGCGTGCGTGTATATGTGTTTGTGTGTGCGTGTATATGTGTGTGTGTGTGTGTTGCTGCGGCCTGGCAGGCTGTGTGTTAATGTTCTCTGAGGCTGTGTGTATCAGGTTACTGTCTGTGTGTGTGTGTTTGTGTGTGTGTATGTGCGTGTATATGTGTGTGTGGGCATGTGTGTGCCTGTATGTGTGTGTGTGTGTGTGTGTGTGTGTATGTGTGTGTGTGTGTGTGTGTGTATGTGTGTGTATATGTGTGTGTGGGCATGTGTGTGCCTGTATGTGTGTGTGTGTGTGTGTGTGTATGTGTGTGTGTGAGCTGGGGCCTGGCAGGCTCTGTGTTAATGTACTGTGAGGCTGTGTGTATCAGGTTGCTGTGTGTGTGTGTTTGTATATGTTGAGGCGTTCAGTGTGTGCAGGAATCTGTGCCAGTGAAGCCCATTTTGTGCTGGATGACATGAGGTCTATGAATGACTTTGTATTGCATTAACTGGGCCTTAGTGGATGAGCTCATTATGAATGCATGTGTCCAGAACATGGCATCAGTGGTGCTTGATAAATCCTTTTTCCATTGGTTAATGGGAAGGGAAATGGTGGAGTCATTTTTAAAATAATTTTGTACAACAGTCAAATTTTTTGTCAAATATACAAATTTTTTAATTTGTTCTGGAGATAATTTGTTATCGCAGTGGATGTGGGCAAAGGCTATTATGGGTAATATTTATTGTTAATTTTTTTGAATTTTTAATGTGCACATAAAGTAGATGCTGACAGAGCAGTGGAGATGACTATTTTGAAAGCAGGGTTGAGTTTTAGCAGTTTTGTTCAGAAATGGAAGATTTTTTATCTGCCAGCAATGCATTGTGTTCAGTTTCACGGCAAGGATTATTAAGTGAGTTGTAACTAATCCACTGGGAAATATATTTCTTTATGTGAACAGTAGTGGAGAAAAAAGGTAGGGGCATCCATACCTTCTAGAGAGGTATGATTTTTGCAGTGTGGTCATTTTAATTTGGGCAGGTTGGGGGGTGGTTATTTTTCCAGTATCATTTTCTGATGATGGAGTCTAGGTAGGAGAACCAATTGGTGGTTTGTTGTATGGGAATCATTTCATTTTTGGTAACATGTTCATTTACCCAGAAGCTATATGCCCACATAAAGAGAGAGGTAGGTTTGTCCATTGATTGAAATCCTGTTTGATTTGTTTTAACAAGAGGGAAAAATTGAGGATAGACAACGCTGACAGCTTGGTGGAAATGTCGATGCCCAGATACTTGATCTTGCCAGTGAAGCATGATATTGGGAATTGTTTTTGAATTGTCGCATTCCAGGCATTGTCATTAAGGGTTAAAGTCATTGATTTTGTCCAATTTATGAATAGTGAGAGAGTTTAGAGACGGTGGTGATAAGTTTGAAGACCTCTTTTAAAGAAGGTAATGGCTTCTGAAAGTAGAGTAGTATCATCTGCATGAAGGTTAATCTTGTAAATAGAGCTGTGGGTTGTGATTCCTGTAATGTGGCCATTTTGGCGTATAGCGACAGCAGGGAGTTCAGTGAATAATGCAAATAGTGAATGAGAGAGTGGGCAACCTTGCCTAGTTCCACAGTGTAATGAGAATCTTTGTGAATTTATGTTGTTAGTAGTGACTGCAGCCATTGGGCCACCGTAGATTTGCACTGCAATACAATGAATAAATGATTCTCCAAAACCACATTTTTGTAGTGTTGTATCTAGAAATTGTCTGTGAAAGGCTTTTTCTGCATCCAGGGATGTGATGATTATGTTTATGTTGACTTGTGTGGACATATGAATACTGTTAAAGAGGCAGCGAGTGTTATTGGATGAATGTCTGCCTTTAATGAAACCAGTCTGGTCTGGATGATTTTTGGGGCTAGTGTTTTGCTAATAACTTTTTAATCGGTGTTAATAAGTGACAGTGGGCAGTAGCTAGTGTAGAAGGTGGATCTGTGTTAGGCTTGAGTAGTACTGAGATGACATGTGTTCATGTGAGGTGGATTATGTAAAGAGGTTTTTATTTCAAATCATTGCAAACTTATTTCAGTTTCAAACTGAGTTTTGGTGTATTGGGAGCTTCCTAGCTTGAACTGTAATCTAATGCCTGGCTGATACAGAGAGAAACAGAATCAGCATGACAAGCACATTAAGCAACAATAATCATTTTTGCAGTCCTGAGTCCTGAGAGGGAGCCTTGTAATAGCTTGTCACTAGATGGATTACAGGAGCTTTCTCTGGTCAGACCATCACAGGCATCAGCATGAATTAGCTTTTAGTGTATTACTGTTGTTTACGAGTATCATCAAAATGTCATTTTTTGCAGACATCATAAATGGTTGCATGGTTTCAGCAAGAACAGGGACACTGATGTTTCTTATTCTGAAGGGACCCTCTATGTTGTGTAAGATGATAGATTCAGTGCTGGCTTTTTACCATTGGCAGACAGAACTAATATAATGACGAGTGAGTCTTTCTCCAACTCCAGTTCTGAGGCCTCAGAGGCAATACATTGGTTACAGCTTACTGAAACCATGTCTGCTGATGAAATTGTTTTGCTCAATCATTTCATTTCATGATACCTGTCTGTATATTATACACCTTTTTGACAAATCATTGTTTATAATAATGTTGATGTTGATTATCTATTGATTTAACATTTTATTACAAACTAACTGTAACTGTTTGCACTCAATTCAGTTTTTATCATTTAATTCTGGCAATGAACTGTCATATTTAAACATCTAGAAACAGCTCAGAAAGGTTGATAAAAGCTGCCAAGCATCAAAACAAGGACAGATTAGTGACTCAAAGAGAAAGAGAAAGACTCTTGTTATCTTTGGCAAGGCTTGAAGAGCCTTCATACAAGGTGAGATCAGGTGATGTCGAGAGTGTAACTTGCCAGACCAACTGAACTCGAACTGAGTTCTCCAACTCCAGTTCTGTGGCCTCTGAGGGCAATGCACCATTGTTTTTCATAACAGTCATATATGTCCAGCCTGTTTAACATTGGCAATGCCAGACTCACTCAGTCATTTGAGATTCAGTAGGCCTACAACACTTCAACTGCAGCCATATTCCATGTCATAAACTGTTATGACCTGTAAAGTATGCAAGGGGCACCTGACATGCAGAAGCAAGAACATAATTTCCTCAAAGTTCTCAATCAAGTACAAGACAATACATTCTATATGGCAACAGTGTCACCTGCTGGTAGGAACTGGTAATGAATATTCACTTCCATGAAATCTCCCTTTTATTCAATTTTGTCTTAATGTACTAGGTTCTTTAACTTAAAAAAAAAATAAGTTAACATATAGCATTTTTCATTCAGTGTGTTTATCAAACAAAATGCACTCTGTGTCAAACCTTTCCGTTCTTTTCTTCAGGCTATGCATTGCAATTTTTAAACTTAAAATTAATTCTCTGTGCTAGAATATAGGTTTTCATCCAGCCCATTTCCAATCAAGTACTGTTTTGTTTAATCCAGTGTATAGGTAGACTATGCATATACTGTAGTTGTTTCAGTCCTGAAAACGCTTTGCCAGTCTGATAGGCCTTCAACAGCGGGAGGTTTTCACTGGGCTGTCAGTGGATTCATTGTTGTCTACCTCTGCTTTTGGGCTGTGGAGGAATGGCCCTTCACTTGTTTAATTGATATCTTTTGTTAATCAAATGAATCATTTGTTAATTATCTGTTACCCAGGTGTTGGGGTACTGATTGTAACCCAGGTGTAATCGATTGGCTTAGCCTATTAAATGTCTGTCAGTAGGGACAGGGAGAGAGAGCAAGGACGTTGCAGAACAAATGCAAGTTCATGAAACTGAATTTTGTCCAACTGTGTTGTGGCCTGTGAGACCAGTCTGGATGTTGCAAAATGCTTGTGTGGACATAGAATTATTGAATATTAAGCACAGAAATAAAACAGCAGATTTAGGAATATTACATACATAGGGACAGGAATTACAGTGATTATTTACAGATTTTTACAGATGGGACAAAAGATCCAATAACAGGTAACAGGGGCTGCAGTGGTGATTCCCAGTCACCAGACTGGAATCAGTAAGAGAACATCAGATTATTTGAGCGTATATGCTGTTGAGCTAATTGCAGTTCTGTTAGCATTAGTGTGGGTGGAAGAAGTGACGGCAAATAATATACTCATCTGTAGTGACTCTGTATCAGCATTGTCAAGCATTAAAACAGGATCAGGAAATAATCACCAACATATATTATATAAACTGTTGTTTAATAATTCAAGGATAACTAATCAAGGGAAAAACATAAAGTTCATGTGGGTACCAGCACATTCTCCTGAAATTCATCCAGGGAAATGAAAAAGCAGATAAGTTGGCGAAGGAGGCGGTCAGGAGAGAGTATGTGGACCTCAATGTTAAACTTTCAAAATCAGAGGGGAAAAGTGTAGTTTGGAGGGGAGTAATCAAACAATGGCAACAACATGGGGATAGTGCAACAAAAGGAAGACATTTATATAAAATACAGAATAAAGTAGGAATGGCAAGAAACAGTGGAACCGATAGAAGAGAGCAAGTAATCATGAGTAGATTAAGAATTGGTCACAGCAACTTGAATAAGCACACTATTTATTATAGGAAAACATCCAACTGGCTATTGTGATCAGTGCCAGGAGTCAGAAACAGTGGAGCATGTCCTGATTGTATGCAGGAAGTATGATTAAGAAAGAAGGGTAATGTTTACAGGGTTACAGAGACTAGGAGTGGAGGCAAGGATTACAGATCTGCTTGAATTTGGGGACACGGTGGAGGGAAAGAAGGAGATATTTAGTTTTTTGAGGACAACTGGTATAAGTAAAAGGATATAAGAGAACCAGACAGCAATAAATGATTAAATCCAGAAGGAGGCGGTGATGCAACTACAAAGGATGCCAACTGCCATAAAACACCAAAGAAGAAGAAGAAGACAGGGAGAGGGAAGGTGAGCCACTACTAACTTTTGTACTGCTGGTGCTTTTAAAATAAATTATTAGTCTTGTCAATTCTTGTTTTCTCAGTTGTTTTTAAAGCCTTTTTCTTTTTTCTTTTTTTTACATGGGCTTTTAGGGAATAAATGAGGTTCTGGTGCAGCTTCTAAACTCAGCCATGGAGCATGAAAAAGAAAAGCAAAAACAGAATATAAACATTCAGCCACTCTTGGAGAGCGATGGAAGTTAAATGTATTTATTATAAAAGACTTTAAAATGCCAACACCTTTCAGCTGGAATTCTTCTTCAGGGCAGTATTGGTCTGTAGATACACTGTTGTGTCTCCCTGGCACCAGGTCAGAGGACTTGTTTTCATTTTTGAAAAACTCAGAGGTGCCCCAGGCATGTCCATTGGTATGCACTAACAGCGCATGAGGGCACCTACACTGTGTGGTGGGGATGGCTGGTTTAAGCAGCCACACCTGCCCTGGGTCAAGCTAATTAGACCTGGCCAATTGGATAATTGGTTAAGAATTAGATAATTGGCCAGGCTAATTGGACCCGGGAACAGGAGTGGCTGCACCTGTGCGTAGTGAGGTAATCAGTGCGCACAGGTTAAATCCGCCATCCCCACTCACACAAGAGAGAGCCTCTGTCATGACAGTTTTACATCTGCTCCTTGGCTGTACCATCTTGCCACCCTTGAAAAATAAACATGGACTGTTTGAACATCATCTCCCTGTGTCTCTGTGCTGGAGGGCCTCTCGGAAAGCCACTTTGGTGGCCTGTGGCAGGCTTGTTTGCCACAAGGACTTAGCCAGACATGGTTCTGTGTTTAAAAGTTGTGGTCAGGATATCGGGGAGGCTGCCACTTTTACCTCCAAGAACAGCAGTTTGGCTACTGGCAGTCCTGTGGCAGCGGAGGGAGGCACATTTCAGGATACGGAAAGGTGACAGGAGGTCTCCTGCCATCTTGGCTCTTCCGCACGTGGATCCTCATTAACCATACCTGTCTCAGCTCTGGCCCAGGGTCTATGTGTACCTTCTCTGGGCAGATGAGCTGAAGATCCCTGGTATGCACCCAGTCTATTACCATCCCACCACTTCAGACGTCAGGGAAAGACTTTCACACTTCCCGTGGATGATGTCTGTGTGTGGAGCTTGGAGGGGTGATGACCCGGGGGTTGGCAGACCAAGGTGTGGGAAGCTGGTGTTCCAACTGTGCTCTGCTTGCTTTGGAGAGCAAGATAAAGCTCTGACCGGGATGGTGAGGGCCCGGGAGGTCATAAAACAGTGGGGGGTAGGCTTCCTGGTCCGTTTACAGTGGGGTCCCTTTGAAGCCCTGACAGAGGAACAAAAATGTCTTTGGAGCCAATCCCCAGATTCAAAAAGGGGAGGAGGGGAGTCCATAGTGTGTGGTGCAGTGTTGTGTGTGGACTGGTGTGACAAAGTCCATAAAGCCCACCACTTCTGTGACATCAATTAGATTAACAAATTGAAATCATATATTCTTATTGAATGCAGGCTCACTACTTCTAAATTACAAAACAAAAGACATATAACAAAACATTAAACAATTGATTTTGAAATACAAAAAAAGACAGAGAGAGACGGATAAGCCAGACCTCGCCAAAGTATCACCCACTCCCAGTTTAAGCGCCACAGGGTGAAAGGAAAACCAGCTAAAAACACACACCCAAGGAACCACCACCAAAATAAAAAGAGGAAACCTCTTCTTCAATGCTCCAAAATCAAACGCAACACAACAACTTTTTCCTGTGGCTATCTAAATGCCTTACCCAGCATGGCTTGAGGATGTTTGCCCTGATTGGGTGATGCTGAGTTAAGGTGTAGGAGAGAAGGGAAGGGGGGTCAGTCTAATTTATGATAAGGACTGGCCTACCTAAAGATTGCATTCAAACTTAAAGGGGACATGGGAAAGGGAAATGTTAGGCATGTAGGGTCTCTGACCCCCGATGTGTTGTCCTGTGTCATCTGGTTTGTCTCCTCTGAGACAAACACTGCAGGAGGTGAGACCCCTAGATTGTCTGCCTAGATTAGGGTATCAGTGGATTTTATATTGCCCCTATCACATTTGCTTTGATGCTTGTGATGGGGAGGCCAAGCAACATTCTTAGAAACAATATAATATTGTATCAAATTCACTGTTCCTTCGCTTTAATGCCATAATCTAAGCACTATAGATCTGACGAGTTATTTCACATAAATATTTGACCTGATCTGCTTTCACTTCCAACAGGAAAGGACCACAGAGAGCAGCCACCTGCTGATCTGAGATCAGCCCCTCTCCATTCCTCTATCACAGCTCAGACTGGAGCCAATGCCATGGACCACAGAGAGCAGCCACCTGCTGATCTGGGATCAGCCCCTCTCCATTCCTCTATCACAGCTCAGACTGGAGCCAATGCCATGGACCACAGAGAGCAGCCACCTGCTGATCTGGGATCAGCCCCTCTCCATTCCTCTATCACAGCTCAGACTGGAGCCAATGTTGTAGCACCACAGTTACATGGTGTTAGTGTTGGGGGAAACCTTACTTTAAATGTAATCCAGTCTGATAACAGAGGTAAGGAAGGTTTTTTCATTCTTTCTATGTGATCAGTGTACTTCACATTATTCTGTCCCTCCATAATCCAACCAACAGTGGAATTGTTTTTAGTGAATCATATTATATATCATTCGGGATGGTGCTGAGTACAAATACCACATTCTGCAACACTCGAACAACGCTTTCTCCCTGTGGAGGAAAACCCCTTCTTAGGTTCGGTGGGTGAGTCGGTGATGCAAGAATAAAGACTAGAAATTATGATTTCTTCTAATAACCTTTTTATTCTCTTCAATCAATAATCCTTTTCATGTACGTAGGCCTACGGGAGGTCTCCAGTACCATAAAGACACACAGAGAGCTTCCTCGCATTATGTTTTACATCCTTTTTATACAACCAGATCTCCTCCTACCCTAATGTATCTTCCCTTTAAAATAACCAATCCCAGCCTAGGTCAAACTTATGTTTCATCAGTTAGTTTAACAATAACTATTATATAATCTTCCATTTTAATCAATGACAGATATTTCACTACACACACTTACAGAGGAATGTATATGCATGACTTGAATAACAAGTATTTGTCCTCATGATTAACAATTGTTCAATTTTCCAGTTCCAAAGTACATGCGCTTTAAATGCATTCACTACATGCTGTAATCCAAATGAAATATTGACTCATATACACACCGCCATGTTCTAACAAACTATGTTTATATCATTACCGTTGCCGTGATTACTTTGATTTTCATTCATTCATTTTAATAGAATATAATCTATACATTTACTAGATATAGCAAATCAGTTCTTTCTAGGTCAGTATCCTTTCTCTTCTCTTGCAACTCAAAGGTCTTCTGCACAAGACTGTTTCCCAACAGAAGATACTTACAAAATTCCACTAAGTAAATGTTTACAATTTTCCCTCCTGCAACTGGGGTTCAAAGATTCTCTAGGTAGTATGCATCAGTGTACAAGGAAGCCACAGTCTTTCCTTAGTTACAAATTCTTAGACATAACACAGAATACCTACTGTTCTTCAGTGATCATCCCATAATCACATACATTTAAATATATTCTTGATCAGTACAATCTTTAATAAGAAGAAATGTAAAAACATTAAAAGAATGAAGAAAACATACTTCCACATCCCCAAATGTTTTCTCCTCCCGAACAAAAGCCAATATTATTCAGATTTGGATCTATTTTCTCATCTCTTTGATGCAATTCTCTCAGAAGTCAGCACCAAGTTTCTCAATTTGACACACACACCTGCGGAGAGACAGCGAGTGTGAGTTTCCTTTAACACTAGATCGACCAGAGCAAGGCCATTGCGCATTGGGGACTAATTAAAATTACTCCAGTGCCTTGAATGTCATATCCTCCTCCTTCCACAACTTTCCTAAATATTTGGGCTTTAAATAACTGCATTTTTTAAAATCCAAAAAAATCGACTCAGTTAAGAAATACAGAGAGTCTGCACCATTTTCCACACACAACCGCCGATAGACAATGGACAACAACAGGTGCTTTCACCCAGGTGCGAATGGGTCGCTGTGTACTCCGACATGCTATTCAATAATTGAATGACCTTTGCTTTGATAAGAATTTCCCAAAAAACACAATTCAAAGTAATTTCGCACATACAATCATGCAAAATTCATTCACTGCAACTATAATGAAGTTGATTAAGCTTTTATAATGGGGATGGATAATTCTGTCTATTGTAGTTATATAAATTAGTTTATAACTCCATGGAGATAACGCCACCAACATATTTACAGGTTTTCTCTGAAACGGAGACTTTGAATAAACTGAATAGAATAGCTACATGACAACTGAGTGAAATATATCCGATTTGTGTTTGTGCGGTTCCAGCAAACCACCAAAGCTGCGCGTTCTCTGAGGAATTGATAAGAGGAGAGTGACGGTGCATATTGCACTTTGAATTTCTTTAACTGCTTTTTCTGTTTTGCGTTTTGTCATGCACATTTTAGCCCTTTTCTCAGTGTTCCTATAATATGCCTCGATTCATTTTCCCTTAGCATTGTAGGTTAATCAAGACATTACCTAAAACAGGTAAAATGACCGTTATCCCAGGAAGAAGCAGATCAAAAGTTTGTAGTAAAAACAGGAAGATTTATTACGCAGCCGGCTACGGGAACAACTCAGAGAGAAAGTTCAAAGTAGTATTGGTGGGTGATTAGATTTATACAGTTGGATTCTATTGTTGAAAGGGGATCACTGCCTCTGATTGGTGATAAGAGGCTGTGCTTCCTTCCCATTGGACCATTCAAATTCAAACCCATCCTACCTATTCAAACAGGTACCATTCACATTGAAATTGAAATACAACAGGGGGGCTCGCCCCCTTCCCCCCTGGGGCCCAGCGGAAATTCCCAGGAGGGGAAACCTCGAAACCGACAGGAATTGAGGCCTGCGGTGGCCCTTCCTCCGGGACTTAGAATACACAACTGAGACTTGGAATACACAAAACTGTCTGTTTCCCAACAGTCCCCCCTTTTTGACCCAACATGAAGCATATGGTGAGGTCAACTTGGTTGGCTTACAGGAAATCATGACAGTATTGTCAATTGGTCAGTTATACCTCTTACATATAGAACCCAGGCCTAAAATCCCCTTGTGGCACGCCTATGGCAACCGTGGCAAGGAAAAACTTCCAGATTTTAATATGAAGAAACCTTGAGCAGAACCTGGCTCACAAGGGAAAACCCATCTGCTGCTGGCCGGCACTGGGCGGACAGTAAAGGAGGTTGACCAATATTCTAAAAGTGTAGTATGCATGATATATGAGAACCCCCTAATAAGAGTAAGGCCGGCTGAATAATGTAAGAAACCAAAAGAAAGAATTCTACAAGCGTCGTGTACAAGGCCTATTACCAGGTACAGGCACCTCTACTTACAATGTGACAATACACACAAATACTACCTTCTAGCCATTGGGTCACATTTGTTGCCTTTCAGCTGTATTTTGTTATTTTGGTTTAACACCCAGCTATCAAGTGCTGGAGCAGAGGTGTTTACTGGTGACAGCAGGAGTGATTAGAATAGAGAGAGTGGTAGAGGTGTCAGTTGGATTAGTGCAGTAGGAAATGTTAGGCATTGAGTAGTTTGGTTAGAAAGTAGTCCTCCTTTTGTCACCAATATTGTGCCATTCGCTATGGACCCAGTGGCTACCTTTCACATTTAGACTATTATACAACATTACAACAAAACAAAAAGTACAACATTACAACATAACACCAAAAATGTACAACATAAAAAATGTCCTTTGTAAGGCCATTATCCAGATCCAACTTCCGCCTGCCGCGTTGGTGCACATCTTGTCCTGTAAATATGTGTCTGAATGGAGAGATAGATAGCCCCCAGGGGCTATAAGGGTAGACGGGGATTATTGTGCCCCATGTTGGGTCTCACCCTTGTATTTTCCTAACTATTAAATGCGGAACCACACCGGAGTTCCAGTCACTGGGTGCAGCTGATGGAATTGTGAGCCTGTGTGGTCCAGACCAAATTTGGATAAAATGTCATCGGATTATGTTTTTCACCAGGATCCAGGTTCATCCAGGCATGTTTCTTTGTCCTCAGCCGGGTCAGGTCCAGTTCTGTGAACCTGTGAAAGACACTTGGGACACAAGCCTGCAATATTCACTCAAACGGTCACTCATTACATGCAATTTCCCACCAAAATCACCAGGAGTCCTCATGTGTCTACCTGTAAGGATCAAATGGTGGAAGCAAATGTTAATTACTGGGTGTTAATTACTCGGTCCCGCTTTCACGGAGAGGAGCACCGCTTGTGGCTAAAATGGAGAACAAATGATTAGTCAGTTTGAATTGATTAGTTGGTTTCTTGTACCAATCCCCCATTTTGTATTGGGGGTTCCTGCACTAGTCAGGAATCTCCTATTCACAAGCTCAAATATCACCAGTCATTTAAAATCCTTCCTCAATTCTCCACATACAAGTACTTTCAAACACGTTTCCGCCAAATCCCTACTTGCAATTTCCCTGTAAATCTCACTGGCTGTCCAGTGCCTAACTTCCTGCCGTGTTTGAGCAAGGTCCTCAGCGTCTCCCGCAGTACTGCAGTAAAGGCAGTATACTACCTTGCACCAAAACCCTTCTCTTCCGTTCAATACTTCCGTATTTTATTTCCATCTTTCACACGTACTCAAACCTTCCAATGCTACATACTAGTTCCTCCATCTCTGGTGTATTTACATGGCCTCGGTTGCCCTTGTTAACCCCACCAATCACCCACAGGTACATTCACGGTATTAACAAAAGTCTCATGCAAGATACTACTTTGAGAAGTGAAAATGATCCATTACCTCAATGTCAGTTTGAAGCCAACATTGCTCAGCATGTATTTTATATGAGAAACAGTGGAAAGGATGGCGTTAGGATCTGCCACTAGGGGGTCAATCATATTTGTGCTACCTTTTTAAAATGTATTTATTTATTTATTTATTTATTTATTTATTTATTTTTACTCCCTTATCTTGGGCTCATAAATTAAGAATATTTAGGGGCTTATGGTGTCCACATCCTTATGCTATTTCATAAAATATATATATGCAGCCCATGCCCAATAGATCACTACAGTCTCTCAAAGCTTAACCAATTTCTCCACAATGCTTTGTTTCTAAAAATGGGAAGACTACCATCAATTACCACGGTCAGGAAATCACCACTGTCTCTACTCAATTCATTCCCTGAATTACCATAAGCTGAGTACAGCAGCGTATCTCTAAAGGCCCATTCTCACCTTGTTCCCTAGCAGAGAACACATAGCAGCCTTCCTAACCTTCTGCACTTAACCTGTCTTTCACCATTTTTAGTCACCGCAATTGAAAACTCTTCAGAGATCTGTAGATTAGTCATTATTAATTCTTTTAACCTTACTCCATTATTTCAGGCTCGTATAGTGTCCGCAGTCCTTAGGCTATTAGACCGGAACCTCAATCAGTTTATACTACTATCTATGATCATTCTATTATATTGCATAGATAATATATTCTGTCGACTATATTGTGTACACTTCATATCACTCTGTATCTAGATATAATAAATATATAATTATAAATGTGCGTTACTGGCCAACACTTAACATACGATCAAGAACAATACGAACACGAAACAATAAAGACTCAGAACAATGTCAAACAACAATAATGACCCAAAACAGTATCGAAAACACGACAATGACGTGATTCACGTCGGACACGAGTAAGCTTCTTAGGAAAAGCGACTATAATAGCCCGCTCACCTAATACTCCAGGTACGGTACAACCTTCGTCCCCTGGACTGAGGGCCAAAAACTCAGCCTGCCTCAGCACAAACTCACAAAAACCTAAGTGAGAGACTACTCCCTTGTCTCTCACTCTAGGCCGAGGCGCAAAAACTCACTCTCCCCGGGACATAAAAACGCAGACAAGAGTACGCTTCGTAGGTATTTCTAAACCTACTACCCAAGATATGAAAATAGTTTGTCACTTTGGACCGCGGGTTGAAATGTCAACCTGCCGCGGTAACGTACTCACAGATACTCAAGCTAGAGACACTCCCTTGTCTTTAACTCTGAGCCGGGGCGCAAAAACTCACTCTCCCCGGGACATGAAAACACAGACACGATATACGCTTCCCAGGCCCACCTGACCTGATAACCAGCCATGAAAATAATTAGTCACTCTGGGCCGCGGGCCAAAAACTCAGCCTGCCGCAGCTACGCAACCACGTATTCACCTTGTTTGGCGTGAAAACTCACTCTCCTCAGGTTAGGATGAACTTCACCCTGTCACAATATAGCTATATTCCAAAACATATACAGCGCTGGTACATTCAAACATAATCTTTATCTGAGGAAAAACAGGTTTTCAACATACAAAAATGCCAAGTTACTACCACATACAAAGCACTATAAGCCATTAACAATTGCAAAATCTAGGCCTGCCGTTAAAAGTACTGATATCAAAATTACATCAAGTTACAATAAACAATATCGGCTACCTCATCTAGCACAAATTAAACATGTTATATTCCAAACCAATGCTGCTACCCAATGCTTCCTAAATTCTAACAAGTAAGCATGAGCGAGCATGAATGTCCTTATGGACTGGTATATAAAACAGATGGGATTAATAAGTGGTTGCATATATAGCTATTCAGGGAATGCGTGAAATTGGGTAGAAAAACAGATGCACTTTTTTCATGTATGTCATGTTTTGAAATGATATTTTTTATACATATATATATTGGTAGATAGAGAACAGGGCAAGATACGTAGAATGTAGAAGAGTCAGGATTTGAGCCTCCTACCTTGCAATTCTTTGGCAGAAACTTTAGCAGTAAGCCACCGAGGAAGTAGTTATGCAAGGTGTGAAATTTCTTGGTGAAATGTGCTGGTGGTTTTAATGAAGACAGACTCAGCTGCGGTTGTATTCCATAAGGCCTGGCTATATTGTAGCTGGCTAGAAAACATTCACATTGAAAGCAAATATAGCAGGTTAACTGAATAATACAGCGTATACATACGGTGGAAGACTGACACAATTTGGTGCAGAAGGATCCAGAAAAATTATGAGGTTGCAAAAGCAATAGTTGAAAAGTAAAAGACAATTGTGAGTGAGACAATAAGCGTAAGAAAAGAGAAATTCAGGGGGGGGTCTCAGGTGGGATTTGATCTTGAGGCTCTGTGGTCCCAAATCCACAACCTTACCAGTGAGCCACACCCTTACTAGGTGTCATGGCTGGAAATTTTCTTTGGAAATGAGATGTAAGGCTGCATGCCAGTGATTATAATGGTAAATATCTGGAATTTTTGGCATTTAATACAGCTTCCATGTTGAACTCCACTTCCTGCCATGCCCACTTCTGGCTTTATCCAAATACAAATAATTTTGTTGGTTGAACAAATACAAATAGTGCCATCTTCCTCCATCTCTAATGCACATACACTTGTTTGGGATTTGGGATTGAGGGTCCATTTCAATTATATTTCAAATTTTTTACAAAAGAAATTGACTCACTTCTAGTCTATATTTCTACCTGTTGTTTTATTTAGAAAGCAAATAGCATTATAGTACATAAGCATGTTGAATTTTCTTCTAGTAAAGGCAGCTTCTCTCCCTGCAGGTCTTATCTCAGGTGCCGAGCTGGAGACAGGGATGGGAGGCACACAGGTATTAAATACCACAAAATCCGCTTTTAAATATTTAATTTTAAATATTGAAAAATATTTTAAAATCCTGAATATTTAATCAGTCATTGAATATTTCAGTATTTTTCATGGTTTGCTTTTAATGATTTATAAAATGAGAAGGGCTTGATTAGGGTGAGCTGTGACAGGATGCCAGATGTATTCTTGGATTATACACTAGACCATAAAACAAGAAATTTATTATGGAGAAAAATACATTCTCTAAATTGGCACTCACGATTGTTACTTTGTCGAAATGTGTAAAATAACTGGATATGAAAATGACCCCATAAAATTATGCTTTTTCAAGGTAATTCAACTGCTTCTTCATGGGGCCATTTTAAAAATGATGCAAATGGGCCAAACATTTGCACAATTTATAAAACAATGTATACGAAGGATGTTTGTACATTGTGTGTAAAAAAAATTAGGAAAGTGCACAGATATTACTTAAAATTTTATCACTGTCTGCAGTGGAAATTACACTCACACTGTACATATGCAGACCTGGAAACATTTTTGATGTATCTGAATAATAATGTTTATTTATTTTAATACTCAGTGATCCATGGGCCAAGAATGTCTGTAGTGGGTCATTTGGCCCCCAGGATGCCAGCTGAATAGCCCTGTTCTCTAAGGCTCTAGTTTTGATTTCTGATACTGATTTATCCCTTTCCTTAATTTCCAAAGACAGACAGGCCGTACCTGAACCTGAATAAAGAAACAGGTAAAACACTTTCAAATCTAAAGACCTTTTTACATCTATTTCTTAAATATGCTGGTACTGATGTTTATTATACTTGTGTTTCCTTTGCTTGTTCAGTAAGGATGTGGATTTTTTTTTGTCCATTAATTTAAAAACCAGAAAACAAAATATTTAGGCTATTTGGTAGTAAAAGTGGGGAAAGGTGCTATAGAAACATGACATTCCCAGAGATAACCTGGTGTGTATGCTTTGGTGCCTGGCAGCATACCTGCATCTCAGAGTCCATGCCTGGCACCAGCACCCCCACTTTCTTTGATGAACTCAGAGGTCTTGTTTGAGGTACAGATTACATAGGCCTTGAGGATGACTCCGTACTCAGAGGTTAAATGACTTGGATTCTACAGCTGGAAACTCAGATGTCTCTTTCGACTTGTACCTTCCTTGCTGTGAGTGAGGTGTGAGGGCTGACTCTGCAATGCAAGCATACATACCACCATCCCCAGAACACCGTGACACCTAACAATATATGCTCTGGATTTCATGGGGTTTATAATTGGATTATAGGTATTTCTGAAGCTGCAAAAGGAAGATGCAGATATGGTGAAAGTATGATTGTTTACTAATAAATATAATCAACAGTAAAGTCAGTGAGAGCAAATATGAACACATTCAATACCTTGCGGTACAGAACATTACACGCTGGCTAAGACAAACAAAATTGACTCAATGTGTTTATGGCCATGAATAACTGTTACATAATGAGTATTGTACCTTATCGGACCTGTGTTTTGTAGCTGTTTCAATGACCTTCGGTATCCACTTATTGTACGTTGCTTTGGATAAAAGCATCTGCCAAATAAATGTAATGTTATATCATGAAAGAAAGCATTATATGTATGTATTCACCAATAAAGTACATAACCAAATTATTCTGTACAGACATGACTATGGCACCAGGAGAAGTGTTAAGTAGTTTCTCCCGGAATGTTTCTCTGGACTTCCCTTAAATCCAATCCTGAGCAAGCCTTCCACATTACACTCTTCCCTTTGTTTGCCCAAATAAGGTCTGGACAGGAAGAGGCCTGTGACACCCTGTTCAGACCAGGAGACTCTTCCCACTCCTGCAGGAAGAGAGAAACTGCATAGTATACTGCCCCATAGTCTAGTGATAGTATGGAGGTGCACAATCTTATGATTGTACCTATCATTTCTCTAGATACCTTTCTATGGAGGTCTCTCTGTGATCCAGACACTTATGTAGGTATAATCTATATACAGATATACTTTACTTTTCCCTCAATACATACAGTACTTAGGATCATAAGCTCCCTATACCACCTCATAACTGTTCAGTGTGCCCATCTATGTATCTCCTGCATTTCAGTTGATATTGTTCACAGTCCACCACATTTATCATATCATCCCCAGTTATTCACATATACATACATATAATGCTTTCTTTCATTACATTATATTACATCTATTTGGCAGACACGTTTATCCAGCGACGTGCAATAAGTGCTTACCAAAGGTCACTGTAACATCTACAAAACGTACATCCGATAAGGTACAATACTCATTATGTAACAGTTATGCATAGCCATGAAAACATTAAGTCCAGTGCACACAGTAAGCATAGGCTAGGTCAGAGAGTAATGTTAAGTCAAACTAGGAGGTATGGCAACAAGCTACATCAAGATAATGATACAAGTACAATATAACAGCTGGATGCTGGTACATGTGTAACATGAAAGAACAAAGTAGGACATAAGTGATAAGAATGGTAGTGCCCTGCAGAATGGTGATTGTCCAGGTATAGTCCGAAGACAGGCATCTTCAGACCATGGCAAAAGATGGGAAATGACTGAGTGGTTCGTAGAGGAACAGGGAGTTTATTCCACCACTGGGGAGCTAGGGTGGAGAAGCTCTGTGGTACGGACCAGACCTGGGTCAAATACATATTTGTTTTGGATTCAAATACTTTTTTGTGCACTATTGATCTTGCAAGGTGTAACTGAGACTGCCGATATGTCCGGAAGGCAGGGTTTGCACTTTTAGAGAGTATTTCATTGGTTCCAATACACCAGACAAGATCAGCAGAGCATATAAAAGTATTTGAATCCAAATCAAATACGTATTTGACCCAGGTCTGGTAGGGATGAGCGAGAACCATTCACTTGGATGTCAGGGGATGCAAGTTGCCCTGCTGAAGCAGAGCAAAGTGGTCGAGCTGGCGTGTAGGATTGAATCGTGTCCTGTAAGTAGGCAGGGGCTGTTTGTTAGTTGCAGTGTAGGCGAGGGTCAGGACTTTGAACCTGGTCCTGGCAGCAACCGGTAGTCAGTGGAGTGACCTCAGCAGGGGAGTGATGTGAGAGAACTTAGGAAGGTTGAAGATAAGTTGGGCATCATCTGTAGTGGCTGTATAGCACAATCTGGCAGGCTTGCAAGGAGGGAGTTGCAGTAGTCAAGACAGGAGGTCACCATAGCCTGGACAAGTAGCTGGGTGGAGTGCGTAGTCAGGTGTGGTCAAATCCTCCTGATGTTGTACAGGAGGAATCTGCATGACCGTGATGTTGCCTTGACGTGCTCCTTGAGGTCCAGCTGGTCATCCAGGACCACCCCCAGGCTCTTTGCAGAGTGAGAGGCAGTCACTGTGGTGCCATCAACAGTGATTGAGATATTCCATAGTAGGGAGGTCTTGTAGGGGATGAACAGCAGCTCAGTCTTGTTGAGGTTGAGTTTCCGATGATGCCTGGCCATCCAAGTTGAGATGTCAGCCAGGCAGGAAGATATACTCTTGTTGACCTGTAAGGCAGAGGGAGGGAAAGAGAAGAAGAGTTGTATATCATCTGCATAACAGCGATAGAAGCCGTTAGAATTAATGACGGTACCAAGAGATTTAGTGTATATATATAGAACAGCAGAGGCCCCAGTACAGTTCTGTACAGGACTCCTGTAACAAGGGGGTGAGGTGCAGAGACAGACCCCATCCAGGTGGCCTGGAAGGACCCATCTGTAAGATAGGAAGCAAACCAAGAAAGGGCAGTCCCAGAAATGCCCATCTCAGCCAAAGTGGAGATGAGTAGTTTGTGATTAATTGTGTTGAATGCTGCAGACAGGTCAAGGAGGATCAGGACAGAGGAGAGGCGTGAGGCTCTTGCAGTGGCTTGTGCGCCCGTCACAGCCAGGAGGGCAGTCTCTGTTGAGTGCTCGGATTGAAAGCCAGACAGGTGAGGGTCAAGCCGGTTGTTCTGATGGAGAAAAGAGGTTAGTTGTTTAAGCACTACTCGCTCAAGGGTTTTGGACAGAAAGGCAGAAGTGATACAGGTCGATAGTTCATTACATCAGAGGGGTCTGAGGTAGGTTCCTTAAGGATTGGAGTTACACGAGCCATCTTGAAGTCAGAGGGAACATAGCCAGAGGCAAGTGGGGCATTAATGATAGAGGACATATAAGGAAAGATCTTGCTGGATATAGACTGGAGAGCTGGGATGGGATGTAAGGACAGGTGGTTGATCTTTCAGTCCATAATGTGCGTATTGATCAGCCCAGGTTTTCGTCTGGCCTGTGTGTCCCGGCCATTTGTCAATCTTCTTTCCTCCAGTCTACGAGTGTTGGTGGGTTGAAACGGTTGCGAGACTGTCTCATGGCCTGAGGGTTGCTGGTTATGTTGTCTTTCCAGCTGCCATTTACAGCTTGTGATATGTATGACTCCACCAGGGAGGGGGCATTGGAAAGATTAAAATCCAAAGTGAAGAGAAAAGGGTGCAATTTGGTTAGAACTGTTAAAATTGTATCTTAAAAATTAGGGCTGGGCAATATAGCTGAAAAATTTATCATGATAAAATGTTTCATTTCAGTTGATATTGATAATTATTGATCATTTTTATTGACCTATTTTTAATAAAGACCAGGAATAAAAAGGTTGAATTTAGCCACTTTATTTATCAAGGCACACAGGTAATATTTTTACTTTTAGTGTTATTAAATAAAACGAAAGCCAGTTTAGTCCCAAAGTTGTCAAAGTCAGACTGGTGGGTCTATGTTTATCATTAACGTGTAGCCTACAGTTTTAATTTAATTAAATTTTTTGGTAATGGGTGGTTTTATGGTTTTAAACACTCGGCGCTATGATGACATTATAAATAGATAAAGTGGGTGACTGACGAGCATTTTTATGTTTTTATGCACGGTAGCTTGATCTAAATTAATTTACAGAATATAGCGTTTTTTCCCCAAAGATGACATTTCTCGATGTAATTGTGCCGCCCTGTCAACACATTTCTACGGTTGCGCTCTTCACGGTAAAAAGAAATTTTAGCGCTTCCGAATTGCTTGTGTCGAAAGTGCTGCGACGGAAACAGTGATAGATTTACCGAACGGGCACATCAGTCCAAAATGTAAACAAGTCAGGCAGTTTTCACAGTCGGGAAAACTTTTATGACAGCGTACTCCAAAGGGTGGAAGCGGCTAAGGTGATAAAATAAGTTTGTTGTATTCCCGCTCTTGGTCAGGACGGGTTTCATGCACAGTTTACACACAACGGTGTTCTGTTGCTTATGATGTTGATCACTGTTATGTTTGACGCATTTCAGGATTCATTTTAAAAACTGTGTTTTTATGCTGTTGTACCCTGCCTCGTTAAACTTTAATAAATGAAACTATGAAACTATATCAGTCATACTTTAAAAACCAAAAAACTGCCATACTGGCGAGCTGACCTGTCCTTTTTTATCAACAATTTCCTCATCGTCTGCACTCATTTTCTCACTCCACGCTGTTTCTGTTGTTGTGTCACATGCCAATGGTGAAACGGAACAATACACCTGTTAAATGATTGGTTGTTTACGTGTCACTCGTAGCATGCTCCGTTATTAAGGGATATTATAGGCTGTTTGTGAGCCAGGGAGGGAGCACGCCTGGGGTTTGTTCATGCAACCGAACTTTGTGCATTTGTATGCGCTTTCCTGGCGGTTTGCGTTTAATGCATTTAAGTGAAACTATCGAACATTCTGTTTTACAATTTTCTTATTGCTATTGATGAAGTGTCTATCGCGGTACATATCGCTATCGTTCTATCCCCCAGGCCTATTAAAAATAGTATCTTCCTTAAGACAGGACAGCATTTTGAGAAATGAATATGAAACGATTACTCTTGACTTTGACTGGGTGAAGATTGATTATCAGTTGTCTCCACACATCCTGCAGACCCGCTCCGGTAATTGTCTTGGGCTTTTAATGTGGCATCTCGGAGTATTCTTTAGAATGAACATCAAATAGTGCAAAGTGAGGCTCTGCTAATGCTTGCTTATGTTGTACTTTTATGCAAAGTTTATCCTGAGATTTTTCATTCATTCTGACTGCAAAATACAGTATCGTTTACTTAGAAGAAAACATTTAAATCTTAATTTTTAAGAAGTGTTCAGATTAGTCTTGCATTTATGACCTCATACATGTTGGCCAGCATTCTGCAAAGTGTTTTTAATAACAAATTAAATCAAACAAATTGATATTAAATACATAATAAGTGTTTTGTCAAGGGCAAATGTGTTTTTGCCACAGATGCATGAACCAATATATAAAATCAAATACGCTTTAGATATAAAAATAGAAGGCATTTACAAAGAAGTAATATTTTGCTTGACAACAAGAGCTACATTTATGAAGCAGTTGCAGGGGATGAATACATATGCCGTGTGCAGTACAGTGCCTGTTCATATGTCCAAATGCACTAACCTGGCAAACGTGCTCGTAATTGTAATGAAAGTGGAAGCCTGCTGAATTTGATTGGTTGGCCTTAATGCATGTGACACACTCTCAGCTGTAGACCATACAGAAATCTTTAATTTACTATGCTCAGATGCAATGCAACCATGAAAGAATTAACACTGATTTTCCTCCTTTCAGATGAATCCATAAAAAGAGCCCAGCAGAAACTGAAAACTCATCTGAAGCAGAAGTTTGAATGCATATTTGAAGGTTTACCAAAGCAGGGCCAACAAACCTTCCTCAATGATATCTATACAGAGCTCTACATCACAGAGGGGGGAAATGGTGGGGTCAATAATGAACACGAGGTCAGACAGATTGAGACAGCATCCAAGAGAAAAACCACACAGGAGACTGCAATCCTCTGCAATGACATCTTTAAGCCTTTACCTGGACAAAAGAAACCCATCAGAACTGTCCTTACAAAGGGCATCGCTGGCATTGGGAAAACCGTCTCTGTGCAGAAGTTCATTCTGGACTGGGCAGAAGGAAAAGCCAATCAGGATGTTGATTTCATCTTCCCTCTTCCTTTCCGAGATCTGAATTTGAAGAAGGAAAGAGCCTTCAGTCTGATGCAACTTCTTCAGCATTACTTTTCACAGCTGAAAGAGGTGAAAAATATTGAAGGTGATGAAGTCAAAATTGTATTTATCTTTGATGGTTTGGATGAGTGTCGACTTCCTCTGAATTTCCAAAGCAATGAGGACTACAGTGAAATAACAGAGTCATTATCAGTGGATGTGCTGTTGACCAACCTCATTAAGGGGAATCTGCTTCCCTCTGCTCTCCTCTGGATCACCTCCCGACCAGCAGCAGCCAATCAGATCCCTCCTGAGTGTGTCCACCAGGTGACAGAGGTACGAGGGTTCAGTGACTCACAGAAGGAGGAGTACTTCAGGAACAGAATCAGAGAACAGAACCAGGCCAGCAGAATTATCTCACACATGAAGTCATCCAGGAGTCTTTACATCATGTGTCACATACCAGTCTTCTGCTGGGTTTCTGCTACTGTTCTGGAGACTATGTTGGGTGAAACAGACAGTGGAGATCTGCCCAAAACTTTGACTGAAATGTACACACACTTCCTACTCATTCAGAATAATGTAAAGAATCAGAAGTATCATGGCACCAACGCGACAAACCCCCCAAAAATGTCGGATACAAAAATCATCCTGAAACTGGGGCAGCTGGCTTTTCTACAGCTGGAAAAGGGCAATCTGATATTCTATGAAGAGGACCTGAAAGAGAGTGGCATTGAAGTCAGTGAAGCTTCAGTGTACTCTGGGGTGTGCACAGAGATCTTTAAAGAGGAGTGTGGGTTGTATCAGAAGAAGGTCTACTGCTTTGTGCATCTGAGCATTCAGGAGTATCTGGCTGCCTTGTTTGTGTTTCATTCATGTGTAAATGAGAACAGAAATGTACTCCGAGCAAAAAAACATCGCATTGACAGAGTGCAGCTGTCTGAGTTACACAGGAGTGCAGTGGATCAGGCCTTAGAGAGTAAGAATGGACACCTGGACCTTTTCCTCCGATTCCTGCTTGGCCTCTCTCTGGACTCCGTTGAGACTTTCTTAAGACGCAAAAGAAATCCCATTGTTACATTCTATCAAAGACTAAGGACACAGCCAGAAAGCAGATCACAGAGCATTGAGAAAACAGTCCGGTACATTAAGGAGAGGATCAGAGAGGAATCTTCAGCAGAGAGGACCATCAATATGTTCCACTGTCTCAATGAACTGAATGACAAGTCTCTCGTGCAGGAAATCCAGAAATCCCTGAGATCAGGGAAACCTT
This sequence comes from Anguilla pacifica, assembly GCA_039654925.1. Classification (NCBI taxonomy): domain Eukaryota; kingdom Metazoa; phylum Chordata; class Actinopteri; order Anguilliformes; family Anguillidae; genus Anguilla; species Anguilla pacifica. The sequence goes on from CM077299.1 coordinate 6,279,585, forward strand.
CTGATAAATTTCTGGGACAAGACCAGTGTTCAGCGCTGGCCTTTGTGTTACTGATGTCAGAGGAGATCCTGGATGAGTTTGACTTGAAGACCTACAACACATCAGCAGCAGGTCATCAGAGACTGCTACCAGTAATCAGGAACTGCAGGAAGGCCATGTGAGTATTGTCATTAATAATGTAGATGATTGACCACATATTTTCCCACTTTCTATTTCTAGTGAGAATAAAGATTTTTGGGCAAGAGAAAATTTGGTTAAAAAAAGATTTCTGAATCAAGATGTTTTAACTCGTGCCCTCATATAATGTTTATATCGAGAACATAAGCAGCATAAAATGCAAAACCTCAGCACTTACCATATATTTTATTTTATTTACTATTACTGTTTACTGATTAATACATTTACTAATTATTTGCAAAGATAGCAATTGTGAAATAAATAAGGAGTTCATTGATATGCAGAGTAATCTGATGGATCAACCTTTGTCAGACCATACAATTCAAGCAGATTAAAATGAAGAGATGCTATATTAAGTTACAGTATTAAGAAAAGGGGCCCTATTTTGGTGACAGCATAGACACAAACACAATTGGAATTGCTAGTGTCATATTTTTCAATTTCACCATGGTTGTTAGTTTTATGGTCTGCGGTTAATCTGCTTGTGTGAACATGGGTTTGTTGGTGCAATCGGGGATGTGTCAATAGAAACTTTCACTATGTGAGTTTGGTGTTGAGTAATGCATTTGCAGTCAAACCAACCCATACCAGGTTTTAACTCGTGCTATTTTGGCATTATAACTGTGCCACACATGTGAATCCATAAACACGTAACACAGATACAAGAAATATTTTGTTTATTTCAGTTTAACTATTTGAAAGGAAAGCTGTATTCAGTTATGCAGTCCAATGCTGGCTATTGAGGCAGTGGAGTTAATTGTGTAAGCTACTTGAATGAGGTAGGAGGGAGACCGGCTTTACACCCCTCAGATAGTGTTTACAATGAGCCCAGAACGCACTGGAAACTTGCTTTTAATCATGTGTTTGGCTGGGCTGGGTCAATGATTGAGTGGACCTTTGGAATGTTGAAAATGCATTTTAGAATTTTGGATGGACTGGGTGGTACATCACTGTACAGCCCTCAGAAAGTCAGTGCATTCTTTGTGGTGTGCTGTGTTCTACACTACATAGCCATATGCCATGGATGTGACATAGACCCTCACAGAGGACACATTACAGGACTTTCATAGAGAGAAGCAGAGTCGCATGTGACGATCGCTACAGAGATTACAGAGCACAGAGTGCATGAGATAGCAGGGACTGGTTGGCTGTGGAGCCGTTTCACTAGTGAGTGTTCATTCATCTTATCAAGTGCATGTCTGAAATGAATGACACTTAGTTGAAGGAGAGAATTTTTTGTTTATTTTAAAGTGGTGTGAAACACTGTAAAAAAATAAATTAAAAAAAACCTAATAAATCCAGACAAAATGTCTTCTTTCCTGTCCTCTGGTGCACAAGCGCGATGCCTGTCTAGCTGAAATAGTAGCAGCAGCAGCAGGATGGAGAGGCCGACTGGAGGCTGTCTCTGCCAGCTGCCTCCTGCTCCTGGCCAGACTGGGAATATTCTCCCTGCGGAACTGTTCATGGGAACAGAACCGTTTATTATACCTCTTAGCACTGGCATATGAACAGAAAATACACGTTCGTTTAAATATTAACAAAATAATTAACCAAAACTATTCAGTTTCATCTTCATTGGTTTGTATAGGTCCTCATAACGGTTGTAATAGTTCATAGTGTTGGGCAGAGAAAATTCTACCCTTAGAATAACCAGCACAATGAGGTATATCGATGTAAGAAATAGGACTTATTTCTGCAGAAAGAGTCTGGAACCTACACACAACAAGATGGTTGTCTGCTTTTATTTTTTTTGTTTAGCAAAAAGTGGTTAAAAATAACATACATAATTCTACTGATTGGCACATGGTCAATACATATGCATATCTTAAGACTTAACAAAATTAATGATTGGCTGTGTCTAGTCATATAGCATGAATACTGAATAAGCACATGGTGACCTCTTAGTTTTCAGCGTTACATAAACAAGAGTTATATCAGATATAATAGTTTGGTTTTTATCGATCAGTTGCTTGCAGAGTCCTGGGCAGCATGACATCACAGCCGGTTTCTCCCTGGCAGGATGGCAGGGGGGAGGATAATGAGGAAGGCCAAGCTCACCAGTTTGAACTTATATAAATCCATTAGAGACAGAGAGAAAGAAAAAAAGACATGCACATAGACACACACACACACACATACATGCAATATTTTTTAATTCTTGTCTTTTGGAAGTTCGGTGCCTGGAGATGGAGGGGCCCTGCTGCAAGGCCTAGGAATTTAGTGTTGTACAGAATTCTAGTTATGCTAGAGAAAACTCTCCTCCCTTCGGTAGAGATGAACACAACACGCTTGCTCTTCAGCCATGGTGACATTAGCATTTGGCTGTGTTTCCTAAAGGGAAATAAATGGGGTGATCTGATTGGCAATAATGAAACCAAACCCAACCACACCCACAGAACCATTTATTCTTATTGAACCTCTTTTATAACTGTGCCACAGTTGCGCTAGTGCCTGGAGAAATGAATGAAATACCCAAATTCACCAGTGCCTTGCATTGCTGCTAGTGTTTGACAGTTGTGCCTTGACTGAGAAAATAGGGTCCAATTAAACATCTAATTTAATAACACAGGCTCAACTACATGAACAAAAACAATATTAGACAGTCCTGGAAAGGAAGTAAAGGATAATCATGAAAGAAATGAATGAAAGACAAAACAAAACCACAGCTTGTCTCTCCCACATTAAAACTGATCAAATCCAAAGACACACAGCTGAGAAGAAAGACAAAGCTGAGACAAAACCAAAGGCTTATGTTTGCTTAAAAAGTCAACACTTTATAGCCAATTCTGTCAGGACCACTGTCATCAAAGTAGAACTTTATTGACAATAAAGGCAATACAGTTATGTTTGGCGGTATGGCTCTGTTCTGGAGCTCTCCCGCCAACCACGCAGCCCGCGTGGATAAGGCCGGGAGGCCAGCAGCCAAACCCCAAAACAACCATACGCCGACGTGCTATTAATAAGTGTCTCCGGCTGATGTGATGACTATGTGTACGACCACCTGGAGGAAGCCCTTCGTCCAGTCGAGCCTTTCGGCTTGAGGCCGTTTATTTTTTATGTGGATCAGTGGTTATGTGTACCAACAGCATGTTGGACGTTCCCCTGAGGCCAATACTTGTAGATGTATTATTAATTAATAAACCAGAGGAACATACTATGTGTGATATATTAGGCTATGTGTACCGACAGCTTGTCGGTATTTCCCCTCGAGCACCGAGATTTGAACTAACCTGGGGAAATATACTACTGACTACGTCAGTGTAAATGAATCCTCACTCATTGCCATCCATACAAGCATGCATGGACAAGACCGGGAGGGGGCAGCAGCAAAATCCCCCAAAACAACCATACGCCGACATGTTGTTAGTACTTAGTCTCCGGCTGAAGTGATGACTATGTGAAACGCCATTCGGCTACCGGAAGGGCCCTTCATCTGGTCAGCTCGAGGCCATTCTAACATTGTGGGTCAGTGGCTATGTGTACCAAGCTTTTTTTGGCCTTTCCCCTGAAGCAAGAGTTAAATTAAACCAGGGGAAAATACTATTTGTAATGTTGAAGGCTATGCCTACGTGTATGGCCTTGGCTTCTGTCAATCAAATTTATTTGTATAGTGTATTTTACGGCAGTTGTCACAATGCACTTTACGGACAACCCTGGCCTGAACCCCCACAGGAGCAAGCCTAAGGCGACAGTGGCAAGGAAAACTCCCTGTGGCAGATAGGAAGAAACCTCGGAAGGAACCAGGCTCAAGGGGGAAACCCATCCTCCTCTGGTCGGCTCAGGTTGTTGATTGTAACAAGCATGTCAGTCAGTGGCTTAGCTACCTCGTAAGCCCAAGGCCATCCAAACTAATCACCAAATATTATTAGGCTATGTGTACCAACAACTTGTTGGTATTTCCCCCCAGCACAGAGATTTAAACCAATTAGAGGGAAATATACTACTCATATTAGTGTAATGAATCCTCGTTCGGTGGTAGTAGCAGCAGCAGCAGCAGCAGCAGCAGCAGCAACACAGTAGCAGTAACATCAGCAGTAGTGGCAGCAGTAATGCAGCAGCAGTAGTAGCACCCAGCAGCAGTAACAGCAGCAGCAGCAGAAACAGTACCAGCAGCAGCAGCTTCAGTAGCAGTAGCACCCAGCAGCAGCAGCAGCAGTAGCACTAGCACTAGCACTAGCAGCAGTAGCAGTAGCAGCAGCACCAGCACTAGTAGCAGCAGGGAACTGATTATCGAGGAAACATTGGCGGTTGCGACACCGGTACTTGCCAGTAGACAGTAGCAGCCGTGCTCCTATACTGCAAAGCTCATAGCTTTTGAACGGAAATTATGTCAATGCCAACGGATGAAGAAGTACATGTCCAAAGCCCCGTAGCTTCACTGGGGATGCCGGGAACCATCACTGCTGTCGTTGCCGCACTGGAGCAGGAGTGGTGGTGTAGAACTCCGGAATGGGGACCACGTTGCCAATGAGACGGAGGCGGACGGCAACCAGATTTCGTCATGGCATTTCCCAATGAAGGCTCCTCAGGGCTCGCATGGGGGCGCCACCACAGGTACCGGGTCATGGAGGAGAGGATGGAAAACAGTGCTAGTATGCAATAATGACACGAGTTCCTTCATTTTCTCAGATTAAAAGTTTGAGGTGTATACAAAATGTAGCTAATTTAAGCATATTTGCCATGGTGAGATCACAAAGAACCACGAAGCATAAGGAAATGCAGTTTCCAACAGTGGGTACTTCGGGGTTGAAACTCTTGCCTTAAAAGAGAGACCAGTTGTGAACGGAGTTATGATGCTGAAGAGTCTATGCATCCTTTAAAAAGTGGGGGAAAATGCATTCTGCAGAGATTGGATGAACATATTACTGCTTCTGCGCATCAGGCGTCACGACGAGGCTAATCTTGCGTTGCGCTATCGGAAGCGACTCCTGCCAAATGGATACGCTGGAAAAGATGCATAGCCTGGTCCCGAAAGCCGAGACGATTGGCGATCGTGTTTTTGAGTTTCGCTTAATTCGCTGACATAAGGGCCACTCCGGGCGAGGGCGGGCATCGAAGCAATAAGGTTCGAAGTATTGTTTCTCAATACGTCACTATTTAAATATTATTTAACAGTTGGGCACAGTGGGCTGCTTTAAAGCGCCACATTGCATTACTAATATGCTTACCGAATGAGTATATTAGGAGAGGAATTGGAACCAGTCTTTTTTTTTTTTTTTTTATTTAGATGAAAATGCAATGTACGATTAAAGAAACTATGACAAAGTTGCGAAAGGACATGCTACAAATCTGCCTGGAACCAGCCATAACCGGGAGCAGATGCAATGGATGACGCGCAACGCCATTCGCGTGAGCATGCAATTGTACAGACGGCGAGGCCAATACCTAGGCTATGCAGAGCATAGATAAATTAGATAGCCAACCGAATTGTATCCTCGCATATTTAACACCAATATGAATTTAATGTTTTCATTTTTCTGTCGCGATGATTGGGTCCCGATAGGGAACCGGCTTTTTAAGCGCAAATCGTGAATCAGTGGAGAAAACTTTCTGTTTCTGAAGTTGAAAGCCGAAGCTGGTTTGCATTTTTACAACATTGGCTGTAGCCTACTTGCCGGTAACAGTCTAACACTCCTTGTAGTGTAGCGATTCAGCGAAGGATAGAATGCAGCTTTGAACAATTTAGACGACTCTGCATCTCTGCTCTTTGCAACACGCCCTGCCGCCCATGTTCAATCTGCCAAACCTATAACAGCCAGAGTTTAACTGCCATATCGCAGTCCAATCCTTCCGGAATAACTGTTTGCACCAGGAAGTATGCCATTAGCCTACAAATACACAAACTATAGCCCGTGTGAGACATGGGGGCTATCTAGTAGCTGCGTGGTAGCGACTGCCCGTAATGCATTAGCCGTTCACAATGAACAAAGATTCTTTATCGATACGCCTACTTTTCCATCTCAGCCAAGCGTGAGAACGTTGGCGTTTTCCCAATTCAGACATTTCCGCTTAGATTTACGTGCACGAATCCCAAATTCGTGTAAAACGATTGATTGGAAGACCCCGCTCTGATCAAGTAGGGGATGTAGCGTACGACCCAATTCTACTGCGTTCCGGAAGGTAGCCGAAAGCATTCACGCCAGGGATTCTTTACCAGTGACAGCATTTAGCGTTGACTCTGGTGGTGAGAAACTCGACAATAAGCATGCCATTAACTTGTGCCTGCATATGTTGGAACGTTTCCGCTTTTAGCGAAAGGCTTGCGATATTCGTTAAACCAGCCCCTCTGTGAGACGTCCCCGCAATCGAATGTGTATATTCGGTGTTGTCAATTTAGCGACTTTTAGAGGAGGCCATAGCTACTTTCCATAGAAATAGTTGGCAACACTGTGTATATTATGCGTTTACCGCTAGACTCAGAGCTCAGCAGAATTTAAATAAGGTTGATGACATTACCCGGCAAGAATCTGCAGCTAGCAGATATGGACGTGGCAGTAGCTTCCAGGCTTGAACATGGCGTCCTCCATGGAGGGGCGGCGGCCGCCGCAAAGCAGCGCTCCTTGAATGAAGCTCCCTGGCCAGTTAGCAGTGAAGACAGTGCACCGGTATCCTCAGTATCTGGAATATGCCGCTTAAACAACGCTTTGCGTAGCTGGCCCCAAATGGATCGCCTGCCTGTTGCAGCTATAGAGCTTAGAGGTAAGGAGCAATGCAAATAGCAAGACTTCCTCATAGTGCCTAGGCTGTGAGCTTAGACTAGCAGCTAACATGTAGCAAGCAGACATGGTTTACACTGGCAGCATGCCGTAGCTGGATTGCAGGAAGAAGCGCCGATTTACGAAGCAACGTGCAGCGCTTGCATGCAGGAGGAGCAGCCCGAATGAGTGGAGGGAGGCTGTTTAAGTAGACCGCCCTGTTAGTGAATGTACTGTGATAGGCGAACATCACTCAGCTGAGCCATCAGCTGATTCAGCCAGAGCGCTTGACTCTCGTGGCCTGCCAGAACTACGCGATGCTCCATTTTTTCAATCAACATTTGTCCTTAACTTGGACTTGGACTAGTAAATGCACTTTACACCTTTTCTTCACAAACTCAGTTTGGTGAAGTTCTAGTTATGGCTGTGTTTGCCAAACTGTTTGTGAAGAAAAAACAATCCTTGCTTTTAATTGTAAGTATTAATAGTAAATTAAGAACAAAAGTTTTAATCTCAGCCATGTGTTTGAAAGAGGGGGGTTCCCCTTCTCTTCCTAGTCTATGCATAATTAATTACTAATTGTAGGTTTTAATACTAAGAACAAATGTTGTTTAAATCCCATTCCTTCTATTCCTGGTCTATGCACAATTGATTTATAATTAGAAAAGAATATAGGAGAGACTTATCTATCCCCCTTGTTATATTTTTGTTTTAAGACACTTTGCAGGATAAAACTTCTTTTCAATGTCATGATTAAAATGATGTTAAGTTTGGTTTGAGAGGGATACATTTGGTTATGAATTAAATGTTTGTGTTTCCATGTTGGGAGGCTAGGGCAGGCAGTAAATGCACCATGTTTAAAGGCCAGTAGTACCACCCTGGTCTCTGCTTTATTTGTCGTGGTCTAGGAAAACGACAAAATTCTCTGAGTCCAATCGCCAATCTGTAGAAAACTACTTCACGAGGGAAAAGACACCACAGCAGCAAGCTCTTCAGAAAAGATAGACTTTATTTGCACTGGTGCAAGTGCACAACAAAGCCGGAACAATTCCGCCGAATTGACCCTCGACTGTCAGTTTTACAATCCTTATACACAAAATGTATTCCACAAACTCCCTCACCCCTTATACATTTACATATTCTCAGCCACCTGTTCTTCTTGGCACCCTCTGATGTTATTTTATCCTGACCTACTTGGCACAAAAATGGCTTACGCTGCTCTTATGTGATAATGCCAGTGTGGGAAGTTACCCCAACTTTCTTTTAAGAAGCAGTGTTCTTTTGTTCTGTATATTTTCCAGTATACATATAAGTCTCAGCTTTCTGTAATTTTTTCATTTAAGCATACAAGTTACATATGGGTCACTGTAAAATATTAGTTTTCTAGCACTTTTATCTAGCCTTTGCGTTTTTGTTAGTTTTTGATTATAGTTTTCTGCTATAGTTTGGCAGTATATGATTAGTTTTATTGTTAGTGTTCATCTGTTGAAATTTTTAGGAAATTGGGTATGATTAATATTTAATTAGTATTTTCTGCTGAATAAGCAGTTTCTCTTTTCTACTGAGTAAGCAGTAAATTTGTAAATTCACTTCTAATAGTATATGATTAGTTTTATTGTTAGTGTTTTATTTGTTAGTGTTCATCTATTGAAATTTTTAGGAAATTGGGTATGATTAATATTTAATTAGTATTTTCTGCTGAATAAGCAGTTTCTCTTTTCTACTGAGTAAGCAGTAAATTTGTAAATTCACTTCTAATAGTATATGATTAGTTTTATTGTTAGTGTTTTATTGTTAGTGTTCATCTGTTGAAATTTTTAGGAAATTGGGTATGATTAATATTTAATTAGTATTTTCTGCTGAATAAGCAGTTTCTCTTTTCTACTGAGTAAGCAGTCTTTCTGCTGAGTGAGTAAATATGTAAATTAAACTTCTAAGTCTACTGCATTCTCTTGCTTTTTTTCTACAGTGAGTACTGTGGTTTCTTGCATTTCCATAAGCTTATCTACAACTACTTATATAGGATTAAATGGATTATATCTTGATTATGTTAGTATATGGTTATACTTGTTATATATTTTATCATGAAGCATTAAGAGTTTTGGAGGAATCCAGTTTGATCAACTTTGATGGGAACACCCTAACTTTAACATGTGACGTCATCAGAATCATGGGGAGTCTCAAAAAATTTCCCTACATATTCTGGTACAGACTGACCCAGATTCTCCAGCATAGTGCCTGTAGATAGAGTGAAAATAGGAAGGTAGAGGAATCGTAGGATATAATGGGTTCCAGAGTGAGGTCTATTCAGGGAACTGTTAAATTAGCCTCAAACCCCAGTGCCTGATCTTGAGTTAATTCTGTGGCTTATCTCAGAGAATCCATAATAAGAGATGTTGTTTCCAGAGGCAGTTTGGAACTCTGTAGTGAGTGTTGCAACCATGGAAATATGATTTTTACACGCTACAAGCTTCAGCACCGCATTTTGTGAGCTTGTGTGGCCTACCGCTTCACTGCTGAGCTGTTGTTGCTCCCACACCTTTCCGCTTCACTATACCAACCCTTACAGTTGACTGGAGCAGCTCTAGCAGGGCAGACATTTGATGAACCAACTTGCCTCAGCCAGAGACTTGAAAGGGTGCTGTGCACCACTGTGAGTGAGCTTGAGCGTGGCTGGGTATATTAGGAACGTCTGGAGACCGCGATCACAGGTGACTGCCAGCAGAGAAGAGAAGGCTCTGTGCCGCTGTGCTGTGTAATCGCTGAAGTCTGGATAAAAACTAATTACTATCTCGTTAAACTTCACTGGTGATTTCCTGGTGGCTTGCGAAATATGCTGTTGATCCGTGTACCCCAGCAGATTAATAATCAATGTTCCAGGCCTGTCTGCTGTTTTTGATCAGCTGCCATAGAAACAGTGAGCCCTCATTACTTCTATAGTCCTGTCAGCCAGAGAAGGGAATCACTCTTTGAGGGAATTGGTAAGAAAACCAACCGGGTCGGATTCTTCAGAATTCTCCGGTAGGTTAACAATGCAAAGGTTGCATCACCTGCTCCTATCCTCCAGCTCTGCTATTTTAGCCTCGAACTGATCCTGTTTGGCCTGGTGCAGTGAGGCAGCGGTTTTGACTAGTTTAACTTTGGCTTGCAAACAGGCAAGCCTTGAGTTGTGTCTCAAAATATTGTCTGTGTTTTTCTAACATAGCCTTTACAATGGCTGTTAGCATGACACAGGATTCCTCATCATGCAGACCTGCCAACCTGTATGCATTTTGTGTTCCAACCACGCAATTCTCGGTCAAAATACGCAGGTACGAAATTCCAGTTGAAACTACACAAAAATATATATATTGTAATGTAATTACGGAAAACAATCACTCAATACAAAACAATGCCGTACATTTATTCGGTATTTAAACTACATTCCTCGGATTGAACCAGATGCTACGACTTTGTGCTTGTGGTTCTGTAACCCTTCTCCGACTCTTACTCACTCAACATCCACTGATACGCAGCGGTACTTTATTATCCACCGAGACGCAACGCTGCATTGCTGAGGTAAAATGGGAAGTGTGGAGTAATAATCAAGCACAAAAATGTGACCGTAATGTTAACATATAAAACGTTAAAACATGTTCGGTAACTTTACGAGATGATGCATTTCAAGGGGTATATCCTAATGAGATAAATTTGTATATATAGTGTAGGTTAATCAAGACATTACCTAAAACAGGTAAAATGACCGTCATCGCAGGAAGAAGCAGATCAAAAGTTTGTAGTAAAAACAGGAAGATTTATTACGCAGCCGGCTACGGGAACAACTCAGAGAGAAAGTTCAAAGTAGTATTGGTGGGTGATTACATTCATACAGTTCCAGTAGATTGGTATTTGCATATAGAGGAATTCTATTGTTGAAAGGGAGCACTGCCTCTGATTGGTGATAAGGAGCAGTGCTCCTTCTGATTGGACCATTCAAATCCATAATGGTCATGGGGGGCTCGCCCCCCCGGGGGGGGCCCAGCGGAAATTCCCAGGATGGGAAACCTCGAAACCGACAGGAAGGGAGGCCCATATGGTCATGGGGGTGGCCCTTCCTCCAGGACTTCGAATACACAAACTGAGACTTGGAATACACAAAACTGTCTGTTTCCCAACAGTCCCCCCTTTTTGACCCAACATGAAGCATATGGTGAGGTCAACTTGGTTGGCTTACAGGAAATCATGACAGTATTGTCAATTGGTCAGTTACACCTCTTACATATAGAACCCAGGCCTAAAATCCCCTTGTGGCACGCCTATGGCAACCGTGGCAAGGAAAAACTTCCAGATTTTAATATGAAGAAACCTTGAGCAGAACCTGGCTCACAAGGGAAAACCCATCTGCTGCTGGCCGGCACTGGGCGGACAGTAAAGGAGGTTGACCAATATTCTAAAAGTGTAGTATGCATGATATATGAGAACCCGCTGATAAGAGTAAGGCCGGCTGAATAATGTAAGAAAACAAAAGAAAGAATTCTACAAGCGTCGTGTATTTTGTTATTTTGGTTTAACACCCAGCTATCAAGTGCTGGAGCAGAGGTGTTTACTGGTGACAGCAGGAGTGATTAGAATAGAGATAGTGGTAGAGGTGTCAGTTGGATTAGTGCAGTAGGAAATGTTAGGCATTGAGTAGTTTGGTTAGAAAGTAGTCCTCCTTTTGTCACCAATATTGTGCCATTCTCTATGGACCCAGTGGCTACCTTTCACATTTAGACTATTATACAACATTACAACAAAACAAAAAGTACAACATTACAACATAACACCAAAAATGTACAACATAAAAAATGTCCTTTGTAAGGCCGTTATCCAGATCCAACTTCCGCCTGCCGCGTTGGTGCACATCTTGTCCTGTAAATATGTGTCTGAATGGAGAGATAGATAGCCCCCAGGGGTTATAAGGGTAGACGGGGATTATTGTTCCCCATGTTGGGTCTCACCCTTGTATTTTCCTAACTGTTTAATGCGGAACCACACCGGAGTTCCAGTCACTGGGTGCAGCTGATGGAATTGTGAGCCTGTGTGGTCCAGACCAAATTTGGATAAAATGTCATCGGATTATGTTTTTCACCAGGATCCAGGTTCATCCAGGCATGTTTCTTTGTCCTCAGCCAGGTCAGGTCCAGTTCTGTGAACCTGTGAAAGACACTTGGGACACAAGCCTGCAATATTCACTCAAACGGTCACTCATTACATGCAATTTCCCACCAAAATCACCAGGAGTCCTCATGTGTCTACCTGTAAGGATCAAATGGTGGAAGCAAATGTTAATTACTGGGTGTTAATTACTCGGTCCCGCTTTCACGGAGAGGAGCACCGCTTGTGGCTAAAATGGAGAACAAATGATTAGTCAGTTTGAATTGATTAGTTGGTTTCTTGTACCAATCCCCCATTTTGTATTGGGGGTTCCTGCACTAGTCAGGAATCTCCTATTCACAAGCTCAAATATCACCAGTCATTTAAAATCCTTCCTCAATTCTCCACATACAAGTACTTTCAAACACGTTTCCGCCAAATCCCTACTTGCAATTTCCCTGTAAATCTCACTGGCTGTCCAGTGCCTAACTTCCTGCCGTGTTTGAGCAAGGTCCTCAGCGTCTCCCGCAGTACTGCAGTAAAGGCAGTATACTACCTTGCACCAAAACCCTTCTCTTCCGTTCAATACTTCCGTATTTTATTTCCATCTTTCACACGTACTCAAACCTTCCAATGCTACATACTAGTTCCTCCATCTCTGGTGTATTTACATGGCCTCGGTTGCCCTTGTTAACCCCACCAATCACCCACAGGTACATTCACGGTATTAACAAAAGTCTCATGCAAGATACTACTTTGAGAAGTGAAAATGATCCATTACCTCAATGTCAGTTTGAAGCCAACATTGCTCAGCATGTATTTTATATGAGAAACAGTGGAAAGGATGGCGTTAGGATCTGCCACTAGGGGTCAATCATATTTGTGCTACCTTTTTAAAATTTATTTATTTATTTATTTATTTATTTATTTATTTTTACTCCCTTATCTTGGGCTCATAAATTAAGGATATTTTAGGGGCTTATGGTGTCCACATCCTTATGCTATTTCATAAAATATATATATGCAGCCCATGCCCAATAGATCACTACAGTCTCTCAAAGCTTAACCAATTTCTCCACAATGCTTTGTTTCTAAAAATGGGAAGACTACCATCAATTACCACGGTCAGGAAATCACCACTGTCTCTACTCAATTCATTCCCTGAATTACCATAAGCTGAGTACAGCAGCGTATCTCTAAAGGCCCATTCTCACCTTGTTCCCTAGCAGAGAACACATAGCAGCCTTCCTAACCTTCTGCACTTAACCTGTCTTTCACCATTTTTAGTCACCGCAATTGAAAACTCTTCAGAGATCTGTAGATTAGTCATTATTAATTCTTTTAACCTTACTCCATTATTTCAGGCTCGTATAGTGTCCGCAGTCCTTAGGCTATTAGACCGGAACCTCAATCAGTTTATACTACTATCTATGATCATTCTATTATATTGCATAGATAATATATTCTGTCGACTATATTGTGTACACTTCATATCACTCTGTATCTAGATATAATAAATATATAATTATAAATGTGCGTTACTGGCCAACACTTAACATACGATCAAGAACAATACGAACACGAAACAATAAAGACTCAGAACAATGTCAAACAACAATAATGACCCAAAACAGTATCGAAAACACGACAATGATGTGATTCACGTCGGACACGAGTAAGCTACTTAGGAAAAGCGACTATAATAGCCCGCTCACCTAATACTCCAGGTACGGTACAACCTTCGTCCCCTGGACTGAGGGCCAAAAACTCAGCCTGCCTCAGCACAAACTCACAAAAACCTAAGTGAGAGACTACTCCCTTGTCTCTCACTCTAGGCCGAGGCGCAAAAACTCACTCTCCCCGGGACATAAAAACGCAGACAAGAGTACGCTTCGTAGGTATTCCTAAACCTACTACCCAAGATATGAAAATAATTTGTCACATTGGACCGCGGGTTGAAATGTCAACCTGCCGCGGTAACGTACTCACAAATACTCAAGTTAGAGACACTCCCTTGTCTTTAACTCTGAGCCGGGGCGCAAAAACTCACTCTCCCCAGGACATGAAAACACAGACACGATATACGCTTCCCAGGTCCACATGACCCGATAACCAGCCGTGAAAATAATTAGTCACTCTGGGCCGCGGGCCAAAAACTCAGCCTGCCGCAGCTACGCAACCACGTATTCACCTTTTTGGCGTGAAAACTCACTCTCCTAGGTTAGGATGAACTTCACCCTGTCACAATATAGCTATATTCCAAAACATATACAGCGCTGGTACATTCAGACATTATCTGATACAAAATCAGTTAAACATCACATCACAGTAGACACGTTACAAAAAGACGCAGCTTTTAACTACAAACAATTAATTGCTTCTACACCGGTCAAGTAATTGTATAGGTTACGTACCACTGGGTGGAGCGTTCCAGACCTCCGTAAGTTTGCCTTCCAATCGCCTAACTATATGGTGGTAGAACAAAGTACTCACTCCTTTTGCATCGGTCGGGGAACCCACGGAGGTCCGGAAACGAATCCACCCTGCTCGCAGCGCCAATTTGTAGGTTAATCAAGACATTACCTAAAACAGGTAAAATGACCGTCATCGCAGGAAGAAGCAGATCAAAAGTTTGTAGTAAAAACAGGAAGATTTATTACGCAGCCGGCTACGGGAACAACTCAGAGAGAAAGTTCAAAGTAGTATTGGTGGGTGATTACATTTATACAGTTCCAGTAGATTGGTATTTGCATATAGAGGAATTCTATTGTTGAAAGGGAGCACTGCCTCTGATTGGTGATAAGGAGCGGTGCTCCTTCTGATTGGACCATTCAAATCCATAATGGTCATGGGGGGCTCGCCTCCCCGGGGGGGGCCCAGCGGAAATTCCCAGGATGGGAAACCTCGAAACCGACAGGAAGGGAGGCCCATATGGTCATGGGGGTGGCCCTTCCTCCAGGACTTCGAATACACAAACTGAGACTTGGAATACACAAAACTGTCTGTTTCCCAACAGTGCTCCTTCTGATTGGACCATTCAAATCCATAATGGTCATGGGGGGCTCGCCTCCCCGGGGGGGGCCCAGCGGAAATTCCCAGGATGGGAAACCTCGAAACCGACAGGAAGGGAGGCCCATATGGTCATGGGGGTGGCCCTTCCTCCAGGACTTCGAATACACAAACTGAGACTTGGAATACACAAAACTGTCTGTTTCCCAACAGTGCTCCTTCTGATTGGACCATTCAAATCCATAATGGTCATGGGGGGCTCGCCCCCCCGGGGGGGGGGGGCAGCGGAAATTCCCAGGAGGGGAAACCTCGAAACCGACAGGAAGGGAGGCCCATATGGTCATGGGGGTGGCCCTTCCTCCAGGACTTCGAATACACAAACTGAGACTTGGAATACACAAAACTGTCTGTTTCCCAACAATAGTTAGCCGTAATAGCTCGCATACGATGTGATCAGCCTCGTTACTAGACGGCTACGGTGTGAACAACTGATGGAGTAGCCTAATTTAGCTTCTGTAATACAAACGCTACGGAGACTCCCTCTTCTAACTTTGAATCGCGCACGCTCTGTTGGAGCAAAGTGACCATTGCAAAGGTGTTTGACTACATACTGCTAACGTAGCAAATAATTCCTATTATTGCAGCCAGTCACCTGACCAGCCTTGCGGTTAGAAAGTAATAATGACGTCAGATGACTAGGATAATGACAAGGAGAGAGAGCAGCAGACCTACTAAAAAGAAGCAAGTCCATACCCCCCAGAAGTTCCTTGCCAAATATCAGGAGCAATGGCCGTGCCTCCGCCCCTCAAAACTTCCGCACCATGCATTTTGCACATTGTGCAATTATGATTTTTACATTAACCACCAAGGAGCTTCGGGTAATAATTTAGCTAAACCTCTAGTTACAGAGGCCTACATTCCTAGATAATTTTTCAATTGAGTATTTTTTTTCATTAGGCCTATATGATGTGTGCCTATATAAGCTGATTCAATTATTTAATTAATTAAATAAAAATGGAAATCATGAACAGAAACCTGGTTTTATTCATAATTGACAGTGTTTTACATCGCAACATAAGTTTTAAATTTTTTTTTACATTACAACATAAGTTTCTGTAAATACTTGAAAATGAAAACATGTTACAATATACAAAATAAATTATTTCCGTTTTTATTAAATAATTGAATGCAATTCACTCATGGTTATCAGTTTGTATAAGCGCACATATCATATAATGAAATATTAATCGTGAAAAAAATGGTTTTAAGCAGGTGTAGGCTACTCAAACTTTCGACTTGCAAGTATATCATAATATAGCCCAGTGCAGTGCAAGTGAAATTTTAGAATCAGGTCAAATTATACAATTTTGCCTGATCACTTCAACAGTCAAAACTAGAATTATGAAGAAAGGCTTCCACGCCACATGGAGGGGAAAAAACATTTTAAAATTATGGCTGTAACAGATTCAGTCCCTAGAATTAACTCATTCTTCCTACAAGCACGCAATTTGAGACTAATTCGGGCAGAAACCCTTTTCAATACATTCATTTTAGAACACAACTTGCCGTTAGCTGCTGCAGACCATGCCGGACCACAAGGAAGATGTTTCCCGATAGTAAGATAGCCAAACAGTATGGCTGTGCCAGAACTAAGTGTTACACTGACTTGTGGTACTCAAAATATTTTCCCAAGGTTGGCAGGCCTGCATCATGTCTTTTTCTGGGTGAGTCTTGCCTGAAAGAGTCTTTGTTTTTGAGGAAATGGACATATTTTATATATTGGTTGTGGAGGAAAATCCCTTCTTAGGTTCGGTGGGTGAGTCGGTGATGCAAGAATAAAGACTAGAAATTATGATTTCTTCCAATAACCTTTTTATTATATTCAATCAATAATCCTTTTCATGTACGTAGGCCTACGGGAGGTCTCCAGTACCATAAAGATACATAGAGAGCTTCTTCGCATTATGTTTTACATCCTTTTTTTATACAATCAGATCTCCTCCTACCCTGATGTATCTTCCCTTTAAAATAACCAATCCCAGCCTAGGTCAAACTTATGTTTCATCAGTTAGTTTACCAATAACTATTATATAATTTTCCATTTTAATCAATAACAAATATTTCACTGCACACACTTACAGAGGAATGTATATGCATGACTTGAATAACAAGTATTTGTCCTCATGGTTAACAATTGTTCCATCTTCCAGTTCCAAAGTACATGCACTTTACATGCATTCACTACATGCTGTAATTCAACTGAAATATTGACTCATATACACACCACCATGTTCTAACAAACTATGTTTATATCATTACCATTACTGTGATTACTTTGATTTTCATTCATTCATTTTAATAGAATATAATCTATACATTTACTAGATATAGCAAATCGGTTCTTTCTAGGTCAGTATCCTTTCTCTTCTCTTACAACTCAAAGGTCTTCTGCACAAGACTGTTTCCCAACAGAAGTTACTTACAAAATTCCACTGAGTAAATGTTTACAATTTTCCCTACTGCAACTGGGGTTCAAGGATTCTCTAGGTAGTATGCATCAGTGTACAAGGAGACCACTGTCTTTCCTTAGTTACAAATTCTTCCATAACACAGAATACCTATTGTTCTTCAGAGATCATCCCATAATCACGTACATTTAAATATATTCTTGATCAGTACAATCTTTAATAAGAAGAAATGTAAAAACATTAAAAGAATGAAGAAAAACCATACTTCCACATGGTCAACAGCACCAATAAACTGCACTGGGAGTGAACAGTTAAGTTAGCCATTTGTAATTAAAACAGTTAAATGAGGAGGAGAGAGGGTAAGGAGCAAAATCACTAGGCAGATAAAGAAAAAGAACACACAAAGAACTTGTGATGCGTACCCTCAATCTTCAAATGAAATGAATTAGGTACCAAGATAATTAAATGGATATTTCACAAGTAATTTTGTGGAGCTTACCCCATTGTATTTGGATAGTGTGACTACAAGCAACATAAACTGTCCCTGTTAACCGTTAACAGCATCGCCATTCCTCCTGGTTGTCCAGCTCCCAATTCACTCCCATTCATTTTCAGGACCTTTCTGAAAGTAATCTTTTTAAAACATAAACTAACTACGAGGGATAATAGATCAATAAAAGGGAGTACTAATGTCAAACAATCCCTGTCCCTGTTGTAATAGATCACCGGTGAGAACTGGATACAGACTGTCTGATTGACATGATAAAACATTGACCTGCGTAGTAAAACGTTTCAGGCCTGTCACACATTGCAGTCTTCATCCATCTCCATTTACCTGCTATGAACTCTAATGACATCCATACATTTACCCCACTGTCTTTCACACCCTGACCTTTTGATGAAAGTGAGTTTTACTCCTTCATCACACGTGTGTGCTGCAGGATTGTGGTGTTTCTGAAAGGATTGTGAATAAAATGACATTTTATTCTGTTGGTAGCACTGTCGCCTCAGCAAGAAGCTCCTGGGTTTGAATCCCAATCTGGGCCTTTCTGTGTGAAGTTTGCATGTTCTCCCATGTTCACGTGGGTGTCCTACAGGTACTCCGAGTGTGTGTGAATGGTGAGTGAATGTTGTGTGTGCCTTGTGATAGATTGGCGACCTGGCCAGGGTGTATTCCTGCCTCTCACCTTGTGACCTTGACCAGGATAAGCGGGTATAGATAATGGATGGATGGACTTCCACAAATGAGAACGAGAGTCATGCAGCGACTGATTCCAACTTCAGACTCTAGTTCCTAGTGAAAGTAATTTCAGCTACTGTGCTTTGGATGTGAATTCCTGCATGAACCTAGCACAGGCTTATGTTATTATGCGATTCACAGGACTTTCCGAAACATTTAGCCAATTTAAAAATGAATAGCCAATACGGGCATGTTTCTGTGCAGTTCACTCAATTAGCATTTAAGGCTGGCTCACAAATAAGTGGCACGAGGTTGACGACTGAATAATTTGCAATTAGCTGATGACAACAATATAATTGATAGGGTCATTTTATTATTTTTTTTTTTAACACATTAATTCGCAGTGTGGGACAATTTCTTATGCATTCGTAGCTTTATCCATGCAGATGTTATTTAGTGGATCAAACAAGTTGTAAAACAGCTAGCCAAAACCTTGATTTTACATTTTAGTTAGTATAATTCACCATTTGGCTGTTCTGAGCCATAGGAAGCTTCAAAACACTTGGCCAGGATAACCTAGAGATAAGACAGAGGACAAACTTGGGGGTAGCCATTGGAGGTATTAATGTGTGTGTGTTTCTGTGTGTCTGTGTGTGAGTGTGGGTCTGTATGTGTGTGTGTGTGTGTGTGAATGTGTGTGTCTGTGTGTGAGTGTGGGTCTGCGTGTGTGTGTGTGTGTGTGTGTGTGTGTGTGTGTGTGTGTGTGTGTGTGTCTGTGTGTGAGTGTGGGTCTGCATGTGTGTGTGTGTGTGTGAGTCTGCATGTGTGTGTGTGTGTGTGTCTGTGTGTGAGTGTGGGTCTGTATGTGTGTGTCTGTGTGTGTGTCTGTGTGTGAGTGTGGGTCTGCATGTGTGTGTGTGTGTGTGTGTGTTTGTGTGTGTGGGTCTGCATGTGTGTGTGAATGTGTGTGTCTGTGTGTGAGTGTGTGTGTGTGTGTGTGTGGGTCTGCATGTGTGTGGTGTGTGTGTCTGTGTGTGAGTGTGGGTCTGTATGTGTGTGTGTGTGTGTGTGTGTGTCTGTGTGTGAGTGTGGGTCTGCATGTGTGTGTGTGTGTGTTTGTGTGTGTGGGTCTGCATGTGTGTGTGAATGTGTGTGTCTGTGTGTGAGTGTGGGTCTGTATGTGTGTGTGTGTGTGTGTCTGTGTGTGAGTGTGGGTCTGCATGTGTGTGTGTGTGTGTGTGTGTGTGTGTGTGAGTGTGGGTCTGCATGTATGTGTGTGTGTGTCTGTGTGTGAGTGTGGGTCTGTGTGTGTGTGTGTCTGTGTGTGAGTGTGGGTCTGTGTGTGTGTGTGTCTGTGTGTGAGTGTGGGTCTGTATGTGTGTGTGTGTGTGTGTGTGTGTGTATGTTAGAGGGGGTGTCCATTCCCCTCCCCGCCCCCCTCCCACTAGATAAAATATGTGGCTTTCTTGTAGTTAACATTCTAGCATCTGGGTCTGGTGTCTACATTTCATCTCTGGTTTTTTAAAATATTCTGCTGCCTTTTTGTTTTTACATTTTTGTCTTGGCACATCCTTAGATTACTTAAATATTAAATATATTATACATGTTGGATAAGTGAGGTGTTTTAACTGTTGATGCACTGTGTTTGGTATTCAGAGTGCCGGATGCCAAACAAGGGTGTTAACGGTTAAAACGGCTGGGTTCAGAAAACTAAACATAGTTCAGATAATCCTCACCTCGCTGAAAGGTTTTACACCCTTTATCTTCTTAGTCAGTGCCTGTCCTAATTTTATGACCTGTAATTCTACTGAATGCCGTGCCTTGCATAACTGCAGCGGGATTGTTGATCTTACTTGCCTTGGCTATATTTCAATTTGTGTCGACTAACTGCGTTGTCAGTTTCCTGCATCATACACTGTTCATCAGGCTAGCTGCACCAATGTCAAAACAATGTTGACCTCTCGAATTATCAACAAAGTGGTGATGAATTCTTATAGCCTAATATATTATGTTTGAATAAAGGAAATGACTGCGGTTTCTTTGCTTGAATTGAGACTGAACCTAGTTTACATCTCTGCCTCAGTGTTGCCAGATGCCTGAATCAGTTACTCCTAAAAAAAAGTCCTCAAAATCTTCAATCAACTCCCATTCAAATTCCTCACAAATGTTCCCCCACATCTCATTTAAAACCCCCCTATAGAACATTGACTCCCATACGCCTTTACTGTAAAATGTCACCCATGAATGTTCAAATCCCCTAAATACATTTAGGGGAAAGTCTGGCAACCCCACTCTGCGATGTGTGATCTTCTTTGGGAAATAATATACTGATGGCCTCTTTTGTTCATGGTTTTTTACATCATGCAAATAAGAGAGTTGGCTACCCATAGCTTATAGTGTTTCTCAGATGTAAGTGGGCTGACCAGCTAGTTTAAGACAATTTCTTTTAATTCTGTAGGTCTGTTTATTACTCAGGCAAGTTTGTCATTGCAATACAGAGGTTTAGGGGTAGGAGGACACGTAGAGCTGCGGCGACTAGTCTTAAACTCGTTCCAGTTCCGGACCCAGACCCGGACCCGAATCAGAATGTCCAGTTCGGTCCGGTCCTCAACGACAGGTCCAGTTCCTTCCCAGATTAGGTCCCCACCGCTTTAAATTTCAAATAATCCCACTCCTAACTATGTAATTCTGAGGAAAAATTCCAGTACAAAATTTCACTTTTTTCAATTGGCCTCCATTGTATTACATAGAACAGGCCTATTCAACTAGTGGCCCGCGGGCCGGATACGGCCCTTTTGAATTTTACTATGGCCCGCAAGAGGCTGCCTGCAAATCAGGCGGGCATGTGTGTGTTATGATAAATAAAACTAAGGTACATATCTCTGAGCTACTTTGAGACATCTGAACCATAGACTGTATGATCTGAACCAATATGGTATTGGTTACGTCTTTCTAAAGCACCTATGTGCTGTGATTGGCTGCAACAGGATTACACCTGCTCCGCACCTGCCATTCGCTCAGTCTAGCCTCACGTTGCATTCTGGGCTGGCGGGCCACAGAGAAACTCACGTTAGCTAAAGGGCTGTCAAAAAATATTCTAAGTTCGAATACTATTCGAAAATCTTTTTTTTAATTTTTTTTTTTTTAAGTTCGAACCTAAATTTGAGCATTGGAATATTAGTTTGGATCCCACGTTTTGTAATTAACATAAATATACAGGCTTTAATTTCATGCGGCGAATCATGTTCATGCACGCAAAGTTCATTTCCTGTGCTAACGTTACTGGTCCGCTAACAATTTAGGCTAAATAATGTTCCCATGGCAGGCTATGTTTCATTTCCATTCTGAAGATTTTGATAAAATTGGATGATGAAATAAGTTAAATTACTTACTCTGTTTAGTTTGTTTATGTTGTTTTAGGCTACAGGTATTAGCCGTTTGAAAAATTTTTGTGTTAAGAAATAAACAGGATTTCCTATAAACAATCATTTCCCTCTTATTGTGATTAATAAATGCCGAGTTGTGGCAAATTACATCCACGAGAAAGTGCTTTATTCATTTGCGCATTAGGCTGTAGAAACTGCAGGGGGCTCATTTATAAAATGAACTTGTGTGCATGTGTAAAGTGAAGACCTGACATAGAGCCACTACCGTTTCCACGGTCAAATCGATTCATGGTGAAATTTTATAAATCACTACTTTGACGTGATTTTCTACGTACGCGCCACACAGTTGATCTAAAATACGTTTTATAAATGAGGCCCCAGATGTTGTAACCTAGTATGAAAGTTCACCGATGTCCTCTATTCTACTGGCCACTTGTGGAAAATAACGCGCAGGCCAGCCCGACAATAAGCAGCTTATTTTTTGTGAATTATAGGCAAATGATATTCGAATATATTCGAACGCTAACTAATTACAAAAGCTAATATTCTAACTCAATTTCATGGCACTTTTGACAGCCTTACTAAGCTAACAACAAGCTTCAAAATGTCTCTCTCAAAGCCAAAGAGACATAAAGTTGATTGTGAAAATCGCCAATTCCAGAGCAAATGGACTGACAAGTATTTATTTACTTTGCCAGCCATAGCTTTCCTACTTTTTTGTATGGACTGTCTGGAATTGATTATAATGGTACCATTAAAGTGAAAGAAAAGGGATGCACGTGACTAGTTTATTCCATGTAGTAATATATCTATTAACATTATACTGTTATTTGAGTTATTTGTAGCCATTAATTGACAAAGTATTCTGTGTGGCCCACGAACCCCCAGTGATTTTCCTATTTGGCCCACTTGCTGTTGAAGTTGAATAGCCCTGCTGGTTTGAAGGTTTGAAGTGCGATTATTCAAAAATGCTGCAGTAAAATTTCACAGAAATGTGGTAGAACGTACAAGGACCCCTTCTGTCATAAACAAGTGTCAACAGTTTGAGACCTTTTAATTCTAAATCCAAAAATTATTTTTTTTTATATATTAGCCTGTATTGGGCTACTTGGAAGGTTAGAAGTAGGATTATTCAAACGCACCTATTTAAGGTGGACCAGAAATTTTGAATCAGGAGTCAACTTCAGGATGGTAGCGTTACCAATAGCATACCAGGCTACTTAGCTAGAGAGCTGTAAAATGCATTGACAGTTTTTTTTTCCAAGCACTTACTATTGTAACTGATTATAACTATAGCTGAAAAAATTTATGCTCCATCAAAGTAATTATCCTCTAATTCAGAAATGCATTTCTTATGATTGTGTGATTGATTGATTTGCCCATGAATCTGAACAGGAGCACCTGAAGAATGCCCACCAAACAGGAAAATGTTGCAGGGAGTACAACACACACCTGAAGCCCCAACTTTCATTCTAGAGCATTTTAATCCCTGTGAACTTTTTATCTTTGGATTCCAACAGTATGTGGAATGTGAAATATGTGAGTAGAGAAAAGATTCAGGTCCCTCACTGTAGGCTTACCTGCTATAAACACTCATTCATGGTGATGACAATTTAGCTTCTTAGTGCTGAAAGATGATGTATGTTGTTGGCTGCATGGGTGTTGCAATATGTCTTCACTGCTATAATTCTTTTTTTATGTTAATTAATTATTCATTTATTCATTATTTTTCAATTGGCCCACCAACTCCCCCACTTGATGGAGGACAAGTTTATTTATACAGTTACAATGTTTACATATCATAGTGGTGAAGTCACTTTGATTTTTAAGTGAGGCAGTTATTGTTTTCCATTGATATGTGTTCAGTGAGAAAGTTTTGCCATTGTGTGATACTTAATGAATTCCTAGATTTTCAATTTAGGAGGATAGTTTTCTTGGTGATCATTAAGATAATCAAAATGGGTTTTATGTATTGAGATGGTGTGTTGATTGTAGACAGAGTTGTGTTATGCTAATGCTAACTAATGGTTTGCATCTTGCAGCGTAGCTTATGTCATTCTGTTTGTGAAGGCTTCTGCAGACAGGAGGTACTGACACATCCCTACCTGTATTATGGAGAGTGTTTCTGATTTGTTGGACAGGTGTTTGGGGGTTTTTCTTCATTACGGTGAGAAAACTTTGGTCATCAACTGAGGAGGTCTTTTTTGGCCTACCAAGCCATTTGCAATTATCGAGCTCACCAGTGCTCTTTTTTTTCTTAATGATGTTCCAAACAGTTGATTTTGGTGAGCCTAAGGGTGGCCTATGTCTCCAACAGTTTTTATTCTTATTTATCAGCCTCATAACTGATTCCTTGACTTTCATAGGCACAACTCTAGTCCTCATGTTGACAAACGTCAAACAAACGATACAGAATAATGACTCTAGGTCACTAATATCCTGTCCTGTACCCTTTAGGTCTTATGTATGGGAGATGGATATCACCCAATAAGTGAGGAGATACGTGATGTCATGTTGAAGGCCCCGAAGGGAGAATTTAATGTCCTTGTTGCAGAACGAACAAGGGCTTTAGTTGGGCTGTGGAGAACTGTCCATTCCCTCGGTTAGGATGAGCAGACATTATTGTGTGCAGGAAAACAAATGGCACCTTGGTGGTGCAAACCGTAAGAGGAACAGGGCTGCTGTGTGTGCGTGTGTCTCACAGTGGTATTAAACAACCAAACTATAGAGGCTGTGTGAAATGCTTCCAGAGAAAAAAGCGTAAGCGTCTATTGAGTGTTGATAAGGCAGCCAATCCGCAGCAATATCGTACAGCTTCCGTGTGAACCTGTGATGAGTCTTTGTAAATCACATTGAAGCTATGAAACCTTTCTCCTGATCAGTTTTTTCCGGAAGCATTTCACATGGTCTCTGAAGCATGTTTGTTTACTACCACATCAGGTAGCCTATAACTAATGAGAAAAAGACGAAAAGAATGGCAATACACCACGCAGTGGTGACAATCATTATTAAATTTGATCATTTTCGTTGTGTTGTATTGCCCAGCCCTAATTCCAAATAGAGACTTTTAAACAAGAAGCATTCGGTCTCTAAAAGCATTTCTGATGCTTTATTCCTTTTCCTATATTTACGGTATGCTTTAATGGACAGTCAATGGAATTACTCCAAAAGTGCAAACCCTATTAGGGTTCATGTTGTAGTGTTCCTATATCTTCATGAGTCTTTCAATTCTTTTTAAGAAAGTACACTTGGTATAATGGAAGACTGGATTTTTGATGTGTTATTAACAGTTGTATTTCATTATTCATCAAAAAATTTGTAGCCGTAATATGTTATATTAACCGGCCGATGTTACGTTAGCCGTTCAAGTTACATTAACCATTACATTTACATTACATTTTTGGCAGAAACTTTTATCCAAAGCAGCATACAGTTAGTGCATACCGAAGGGCATTGAAACAACTACAAACACAGGTCCAGTAAGGTACAATACTCATGATGACAGTTATTCATAGCCATTAACACAGTAAGTTCAGTCCATGCAGTAAGTCAAAGTTTATTTGTATAGCACATTTACAACAACCACAGTTGACCAAAGTGCAGAACAGACTTAAAATACCAAAAACAAATAAAAGTAAATAAAAATAAGAAAAGGAAGCAATAAACACAGTATAAAAGAATTACGGCACAATAGAAGATAAAATCAAGGAGACAAGCTCAACTCGAATTGAATGCCAACGAGGAGAGGTGGGTCTTCAGCTTTGACTTAAAAGATTCTAGGGTCTGAGCAGTTCTTATATGAAAAGGTACGCTGTTCCAGAGATTAGGGGCAGCTACCGCAAAGCTCGGTCCCCTCTATTTTTGTGCTTGGATCTTGGATCATCCAAGAGCATCTGGTTGGCCGACCTTAGTGCTCTAACTGGAGTATGATGCTGCCAAAATAAGCATAGGCTAGGGCAGAATATAATGGGCCTCATTCACCAACCGTTCTTAAAACCCACTTACGCAGTTTTCACGAAGATTCTGACATTCACCAATGTTCTCTTATTTGGGATTTGTTCTTGGGTAAGAACAGAATCTACACACACTCAAGAGCACACTTACGCACATTTGAGTACTGACATGTTTGTGCAAAATAATTGGTTGTTGCGTTTTCTTCAGTTCTACAGTTGTATATTATAGGATTTAAATTACAATACTTTATCATTTAGAATATTTTTTTATAATTATTTTCATTATTTTACAAAGCATTAAGGTGCCAGGTTCCACCTCAGAGGGTGGTTGCCTCAGCAGTGTCACGTAACGGGTAGGGAGGACCCAAACGCTGAGGGGAAAAAAAAAAAAAAAAAAACCAACTCAAAAAAGGAAAATTAACAAAGAATTTACTTACACGACAGGGGACAAAAACCAGGAAACCAAAAGGCCACACAGGGCACTTCCAAAAAACACAAAACAGAAAACTCAAAATTCATAACACACACAGAGCAGAACACAGGCAGGACAGAAACCAGGCAGGAACTAACAGGCAGAAACACACAGACGGAAACACAGTCAGAAACACACAAGCAGGTCAAAACACAGGTAGGCAGAAACACACATGAAATACATTCAGAAACACACAAACACAGGCAAGCAGATACATACAAATCAGAAACAAACACAAGGAACCAGCACCCGAGTCAAGGGGACAAAGAACTTAAATAGACAAGACACAGGTGCACTCAATACATAATCAAACGAGAGGGAAGGGATAACGAGAGGCAGGTGGGAACAATGATAGAATAATTAAAACCAATAATACAATTAACACAGGGAGGGAGAACGAACTGAAACACAAAAATGAAGTGCCGCCATCTGGCGGCCCAACAAGGAAAAACAGAGACAGAAACACAGAGCCATGACAAGCGGGAGTTCATCTGTAAATAAATGATAAAAAAACAAACCATTTTAGTGACCTTTTATTTTTGGGGGTTTCAATTATGCAATGTTTGGTCTATACTGCAAAAGCAAATGTTTAAATATTGAATACAAACTAAGCACTTAGGTAACACTTTTTAAACACATGGACATGTTGAAGAAGAGAACACTTATTCAGAGGTGTCACTAGGGGGGTGACACCAAAATGACTGGCAATAAATTTTTTGTGCAGTGTTTTGTGCAGCGACGGGTTTACTCCGATGCAGTTTACTGCCGGTTGATTTAATTAGCGATATTAATGCGATGAGTATCGCTTTGTTGTTTGAATGCATAACATGCAATTCCTTGTGCCCACTCCCGCCAGAATTTTTTATTTTTTATTTTTTATTTTTTTTTGCCTCAGATTTGACATCAAACCATTTTTTTTTTTACTTCATCAGTTGTGCGCCCTTCTCCGGATACAGCGGGGGGGTGGGGGGGGGGGGTGGGGGGGGGGTGGATGAAAGGGTGGGGGGCGGATGGGTGGGGGGTGAGGGGGTGCGTGTATGGGGATGTTTTCCATCTGCTGGATGAACATCAAATACAGTAGTCACCCATTAATTTCCTATGGCGGTCATTTTAGACCCGGAACACCACTGGTGTGACAAAGTTGACTAAACCACTCAAAATTCAATGAAAGTGGTGATCAGCAATTCTATATTTTAAAATGCTTAGTGTGGAGGGAAACATAAGGTCTTGAGGCAACCGCAGCTCTATGGCTCTGTCTGTCGGTCGGTTGGTCGGTCGGTTGGTCTCACAAAAAGTGTCCCACCACGTAGCGGCCACAGTTTTCGCCCCAGGAGGCTGAAATTTGGCATGGAGGTTGGCCATGACCAAAGATAGAGCTGAGTAACTTTTCAGGCTGATTGACCAAGAGGGGGCTTGGCGATGGGCATGGCCTATCACAATAAGGTGCATGGATTCCCGAATGGATTCACAGATTTGCACAAGATTTTGTGGAAAGGTTGGTCATGAGCCAAAGAAGAGCTCATCAACTGTTCATGCCAATTGGCAAAAGGGGGCATGGCAGCAGGAGTGGCCTATCACAAAAAGGTGCATAAAATCTACACAGATTCACCTAACATGGCAAAACTTTGTGGAAAATTTACGTAACACCATAAAACTTCAAGGAAAAGTTTATTATGAACTGCTGTCTAACTTGTGCATGTACCACCTGACGGTCTGCAAAGCTGTGCCCAACCTCTAGCAGCCACACATTTTGAGGCTGAAATTGGGCATGGAGGTCACGTGTTTGGAGGAGGGGGTGTGCGTGGATGCATGCACGCAGACGCGTCATGCCCATTCAAGCTGGGGGGGCACGTGCCCCAGCAGATTTTTGATATCTGGATTTTTTAATATTTTTATTTTATTTCATTACTATTATTTTTTTATAATATGTAGTTATGATCATTTTATATTACGAGTCAAACGTATTCTTCTGATTATGTCATAGATCATACCTCAGAAAGTCACGCACCTCCTTTCCCTATGGTATTGGTTTCTCCAAAAGTTGCAGGATGAAATCGGTTCGCAACAGCAGGTACGCACACAGACAACACTCTGCTGCGCATCAATGCTGGAGGAGATGTAGGCTACAGCTTAACGGTGTGTTGCTGAAGTGGTTAGTAGAGCATCAATCCCTTTTTCAAACGTGTGAAAATGAAATGCAATTAGTCATATGCACTTAATTGCATTTGAGAAATATAGGCATAGTTTGCTTTGCAAGATTTGCATGCTAGTACCAGCTAAAGTTAGTAGCCATCCCTCAATCTGGTTGTTTAGCCTTCTGGCTCGCTAGCTAGTCGTGATTTGTGGTAGCATAGCATGCTATTTAATATTGGTAAAGGAGAGCTGTGTGAATCTTATCAATCAATCAATCAATTTGTATTTGTATAGCACTTTTAACAAAGGAGCTTTGTCACAAAGCAGCTTTAGAGAACCGGCCCCCAAAGAGTAAGCCTAGGGAAACAGTGGCAAGGAAAAACTCCCTGACTGATAGCAGGAAGAAACCTTGAGCAGAACCGGACTCTGAGGGGGAATCCATCTGCCGCGGGCAGGCACCGGTTTGGCAGTGAGCTGATTATTTTTACCACCAGTAGTTATAGTTAGCAAAACACTGAATTCCATTTGATATCTCCAGGTCAAGATACAGAGGAAAATCTCGTCATTCTTAAACTGCTATGTGATGTCAGCACAGTCTCATCTGTACTCATGCTGCTTCCTATGCATTGTGTTTGAAAATACAAATGTTACCATGTTGGCAGGTTCCTTTCATCTGTGGCTTTATTATCTATGTTCTCTAAATTAATTAGTATTGTGGATATAGTCTTTTTATGTGAATTTATGTCCCTTAAAATTTTTGGGTGAAGCAGACAAGATTTAGCTCTTTTTCAAGAAAAGTGGCAGCAGTGTAGAAGCTAGAGTAGAAGTGAGTGAATAAGTGAGTGTCATTTCCAATAAACATAACAGCACATATAATTGACATGAAAATCTCCAAATGAATATACAGTATTTACCCTAATACTTTACTTTATAGTGGGAGCTTCCTGAGCTACAAAAACTGATTTAGTGATGTTTTAAAATAATCCCCCCAAAGTTGACGAGACTGCAACCACTGAGCTGCTGGCTGCTCAGAAATGGTCCATCTGTGGGACAGGGCGATGGGTCTGCAGTGATGATTTGTTTTTCAGACCAAAAACTGACTGAAGCCAGACGCTGTGGTTGGGCGGGAGGGCAAAATGAGCAATTAACTTATCTACAGTATGTCAGATATCAAGTGTTTAGATTATGGCCTCAGAGAGAGAAACAGTGAACTGGATACACTATTGGCTTAAAGACTGCTGCCTACCTTCCCCTCCATGAACATTAAAGGAAACGTCCTATACGCCACTCTGATACCCTTATCTAGGCAGGCGATCTATGGGTCCCACCTCCTGCAGAGTGTCCCAGGAGAGACAAACCAGAAGACAGAGATATTTACAAGGCCAGAGGCCCAGTGTGGCTACAGAATGAACAAAGATCCTGCTCTGTTTGATCTTAAGTTAAAATGCACTTTAATTACTAAGTACACTGTCAGCTTTTAGATAGGGCACTCCTTGTCATAAATGAGCACAACCCCCTTCTACACCTGAACTCGGCATTGCCCAAACAGGTCAACATGCTCAAGCCATGTTGCGTCAAGTGTTTAGTTGTGTTGTGTTGCAGTTGGTCTTTATTTTGGTGGTGGTTTCTTGGTTGTGCGTTTTAGTTCATTTCCTTTGTTCCCATGGCACTGGAAGAGGGGAATACTTTGATAAGGTCTGGCTCTTCAGTCTTTCTTTTCTGGTAATCTAAATTTAGCATCTTGTTTGATGTCTTCTGTTTTGTAACTTAGAAGTAGACCTGATACAGAGTTTGTTTTGGTTTGTCAGTTGAATCCACCACGTTACTGTTGACTGACCTATCAATGATTGAATTCATAATTGTCATTTTCAATAATACTTATAAATATACAATAAATTAAATCACGTAAAATATATTTTATATGTAGGTTAAGTGTGGGGCTTTAGCACGTAATACCACTTGTGTTCAGTATTCAGAGTGCTGAACATTTTAACAAGGGCATTGACTGAAGCACTGGATTCAGAAAATAAACATATTTTTACTTAATTGTTGCTTGCCCGACAGTGACTCCTGGAGTTTTAAATACACTGCTGTCTGAGCTTTAATCTCAATATAAACTGCCGCTGGGTCCGTACAGCCTGTTCACTGCTTATTCCTGTATTTTAATGTATAAACACAATGTGCAGATGTTCCTCTGTCATACAGTACTGCACTGCTGCCCTGCTCTCCCTGGGAGTATCGGGGCTCCCCCACTCCCTGCCCACTGACCCTTAGCAGTGTGCAGCACCAGGGGATCCTGAGACGGCCTCAGCACAGGGTCTCAGCTGATCCCTTAGCAGTATGCAGCACCAGGGGGTCCTGAGATGGCCTCAGCACAGGGGCTCAGCTGATCCCTTAGCAGTGTGCAGGATCAGGGGGTCCTAAGACGGCCTCAGCACAGGGGCTCAGCTGATCCCTTAGCCCATAGTGATGGATGACAATGGGATTTTACATTTGTGCAACCTCATATTTGTACCCCAGTGAAACATGAAATGGTGAAAGGCAGCAAACAGTTCTGGGGGACTGAGATCAATTTTTTTTTTAAATCGAATTTCATTAGATGCCACTTTGTTTGGTTTTATTTTAAATATTCTTTCAGGGTGCCAATAATTTTGACCCCTATGTTTTTGAGAAAAATACTATTTTCGTAGGTTTTTTATAAGAATTATGTTTTATTAAAGTGAAAGTAAGCAGTTTCTACAAATGTTTGAGCAGAAAATTGAAATCATTATGTTTAAATGTTTCTTTTATACAATCATTTATGCTCATTTTAGTGAAGAGTGCCAATAATTCTTCATTACTTGAATATATTAACTCTTCCTTGTAGACTGAACAACTGCAAACTCACAAAGAAGTCCTGTGATATTGTGGCCTCAGCTCTCCAGTCATCAAACTCAACCCTGACAGATCTGAACCTCAGCTACAATAACCTGGGAGATTCAGGAGTGGAGCTGCTCTGTGCTGGACTGAGGAGTCCAAACTGTGAACTACAGAGACTGGGGTGAGTAGTGCTCTGTACTGTGTGACATTAACTAAATAGAATTACTGATTATGGCAATGTAAGGGTTTGAATTTTGTCACAGGGAAGACTGATTTCCTGACTCCATTCATTTTCAGAGCCTGTATCCTAAATGTTTGTGTTAATGTGAGTTTGCATATAAGATTATTGTGCTCATATGAAATGATGGGCAGCTTGACCCTGTATCCTGTAGAGAGAGACTAGCTACTGCTGCCAGGCATTCATCTAAGTGTTCTCTGACATTAAGATCTTCAATCCTGGGAGGTAAATACCCTGCTCATCCAGGAATCTAAAATCAACACCTGGGATTAAGCTAATTAAGATTTACCCCATTTGGGTAGCGAGACTATATAAATGGATAGACTGCATTTATAAATGGACTGCATTTATATAGCTCTTTTATCCAAAGCGCTTTACAATTGATGCCTCTCATTCGCCAGAGCAGTTGGGGGTTAGGTGTCTTGCTCGAGGACACTTCGACACGCCCACGGCGGGGTTTGAACCGGCAACCCTCCGACTGCCAGACAATCGGTCTTATCTCCTGAGCTATGTTGCCCCTTATGATGTATAAATATCACAAGGCATGACTTCTGTATTATTCTGTTAAATAACATTTGACTGACCCATGAGCTGCATATCCTGCTAGTGAAACTAACAATATGCCTAGTGAGTACCTCAGTAAGGGTGTTACCCCAAAACTTTAAGTTACTGTCGCTACCCCGGTCCTCCGAAACACAGAGTAGTGAGATCCACGTATGGGAAACGACATCCGGTAATCAAATTTCACCAAGTATGGTTCTGACAGCCAGTAGCGCATTCAGTGCTACAAGAGACTACTGCTCTCCTGGAAGAACATATGGGACACTGCAGTGCTACTACTCTTCATATTCACTTCTCATGCGCGGCAAGCAGGGCAGTCTTGGTGGATCTCTCCACCGGGGTTACAACAGTAACCTAAAGTTCTCTTTCATCATGTTTGAGATACACCTATGGGGAGATATAGACAGCTCCCAGAATGCCTTATGCTCACAGCTGAGATGCTGTCAGGCCAGCAAAGGATGTCTTCTCCCCTGAGGGGAGGGTGGTGTCTGGTACATCCAAGGAGGGAAGTACTGAAGACTTTCCACTGCCCAAAGCTATAGCCAGGACCCAGAAACAGTGTGAAGCACTAAAACCCATAGCAGATGAGGGGAGATGTGTGCGCCTCACACAGAGCTCACCCCCAGAACTGAGTGGACTACCGGCCTCAGGCAGTGGAACCTAGCAACAGTATCTGGAGAAACCCAGCCTGTGGCTGAATAAATATCCTGTAAGGAGACCCCATGAATAGGGCCCACTATGCAGCCATGCCCCTCATTGAATGAGCCCTCAGGCCCAAGGGGGGTGTTAACTAGAGCCCGACCGATATATCGGCCAGCCCTATATATCGGCCATTATTTGACTTTTTTGACGACATCGGGATCGGCAGTTATGCCGCCGATGTGTCCCGATATTTTAATAAGTATAATAAACAAAAGAACAATGATTATTTATCTGTACTTGTCTGTTCGAACGTTGTAGTTGCTATTTACTAGAATTATCCAGTAGAGGGAGCTCTAATACAAGTGTGAACTGCAGCAGCTGACGCGCTACTTCTCTAATAAGACGTTTGTCACTCGTGCCTCATCCAGTATTCTCCACTGCAAGACTTGTCTGCACAGATTCCATTGCCCCAATAAAGGTATGTATATTTAGTGAAAGTTTTTTAATTAAATGCGTTTATACGACCACTATGTTTATCAATCCTCATTATCAAGCGAGCTAGCTAACATAATTGGTTCACTTTAGCAAGCTAGCTGGCTAGCAAGCCAGCTGGCTAGCAAGACTTTATGAAGTGGCAGTGCGCACATAAGCAGCGTAGGATCTACATTTTCAGAGGACATCGCTGTATTCTCAAATAAATAACCAGCCAAAATAAAATGGTGATTGAATGCATCACACATTTGTTTTTTTTAAATCTGAGATAATGATATTTGCTACTATATGATGCTGTGTCAATAGCCAACGCGTTATTGCAAGCGAGTGTGTCATCTAGTCACGCGTCATCGTAGCAAGCTAACCAGACAGTAAAAACGCAGATAAAACACTTCTAACGTGGATCATTTTAAGCCATGTTATCTAGCTTTGTCGTGATAACACGAGAGAAGGATTGCTGTTGGAGAAGTGAATCAACCAACACTTAGCGCGGGTAACCTGCACGAAAGCGCTTTGTAGTTTTTTTCACCACCGAATTCTTATGGACAAGCCTCACGTTACGTATTTCATCCAGTCAATTTAGTTTCATCTAATGTTACACTTTATTCACTCATTAGCTCCGCTAGATAAAGTCTTCCTCTTTGAGATCATGTAGTAGGAATAAAATAAGAAAATATAATTCATTTAACTTACTGAGAATAAATAATAAGAAATAATGATGCTATGTCAACAGCTAATGCGTTATTGCAAGTGAGTGTTTTGTCACCTAGTCACGCGTCAGAGCGCATTGTAGTTTTTTTCACCACCGAATTCTTATGGACAGGGAAGCTCGCTAGATAAAGTCTTACTCTTTGAGATCATGTAGTAGGAATAAAATAAGAAAATATAATTCATTTACTGAGAATAGATACTAAGCAATAATAATAACAAATTAATAATAACAATAATAATAATATTCATAAAAATACATGTTTGAAACTGGAAAACTGATTTTTTTAAATTAATTTTTTATAGATGGCTGGAAAAGAAAGGAGTAAAAGCAACGTGTGGGGTTATTTTGAATTCACACCACTTGAAGATGGTGTTAATATATGTATTTGATTTAATATCATCTTTTTCATTTTTTTATCTATCAAAAAGTTATTTGTGTGTTTATTTTTATTTATTTGTTTGCTTATAAGTTAAATGTTCTGAAATATAGAAACTTTGATAAATATAAGTTTTTCAAATTTATTTGAAAATGTTGCACTTTTTGACAAAATATTGGTCAAAACATCGGTAATCGGTGGGCTAGGACTCTGTAGCAGCCAATAATGTAATAACTGCCAATAACGTAATAACTGCCAATAACGTAATAAATTTTTCCTTTCTTAATGTAATAAAAGCCAATAATGTAATAACTGACCAATAATGTAATAAAATTTCTGAACCAATAACGTAATAACTTTTTGCATATAATGTAATAAGTTATTACATTATTGGTTGGTTATTACATTATTAGCTACATAATAAAAGCCAATAATGTAATAACTGACCAATAATGTAATAAAATTTCTGAACCAATAACGTAATAAGTTATTAGATTATTGACTGGTTATTACATTCTTAGCTGGGTTAATAAAAATCATTAAAAACGTAATAATAGGAGCCGATAATGTAATAATTGTATCACTATGTATAAGTTTTATTTATTATCAAGTGTCTGTTGCTTCTTTCAAATAGCTGCTCAAAA
Organism: Anguilla pacifica; assembly: GCA_039654925.1. Taxonomy (NCBI): domain Eukaryota; kingdom Metazoa; phylum Chordata; class Actinopteri; order Anguilliformes; family Anguillidae; genus Anguilla; species Anguilla pacifica. Next base: position 6,314,697 of record CM077299.1, read on the forward strand.
ACCAGGCCAATCCTGACCCCTGAATCTTAGTCCTAACTTAATTGTTTGTGTAACTTGATGGTTGGACTTATCTCCAGCCCTGCCTTATACTCCTTTGCCATTTGAGTACCAAATTAAGTGGGAGCACGCATGTTTGCAAACACAGACAAGATGCTGTGTTCTCAAATAAAAAAGACCACCACTTCTTTCCATGAAAAATATAATCTTTAATCAAGTGTATTTAAATAACTTCTTCAACCAAACTGGCACTATTATCCCTTGTGCTCAACTTTCAACCTCTTAATGCAAAATTCTAAACTGTAAAATATAGTATATAACATGACCTACAAAGATAACTTTGGTAACACATCTTTCAGTTTTATCATAATAATAAAGGATGGTTTACCATCCCTTTTTTTAAAGAACTAAACATTCTCTTGATACACATTACATTTACAGTATCTATACCGTTGGTCCCAGCATCATGTTTTGTCTCAATATGTTTGATTTTATCAACAGACCTACTTTGTTAAATATTTTTTGCCCAAACTAATATAAAAGTAGTACTGATAATTCTTTTAAAAACATGTATTTTGCACACCAAATTAGGAAGTATCGATAAGAGTATCGATAAGTATTGGTATTGATAAGCAATATAAAGAGTGGTATTGGTATTGGTATTGATAAAATCCGAACCATGCCCATCCCTAGTTGTAGAAACTAACTAACTCACGAACAGGTGCAGTTTTCTTATGACATGGCTTGCCATTGTGTCCCTTTCTCTCTTGTTTTAAGCACTTCTTTCATGGTGACTCGACTTGACTTGCTTGAGTCTAAACACAGTGACATGGTACTTGCTTGAGACTTGAAGGTTAAGACTTGAGACTTGCTTGTGACTTGCACAAGTGTGACTTACTCCCACCTCTGCCTCACTGTCAGGTGAAAAGAAGCAGTTGGCGACTCTACATGTATCAGAGGCATGTGGTAGTCTACACCCTCCCCAGACCAACAGAGGATAGCGCATCGACCAGGACCGTGATACACACAGAGAAATGGTATAACGACTAAAATTGGAGAAAATGGCAAAAGTAAAAAAGAATGAACTATAGATATCATTTGCTTCGGTTTTATACTCTTTGTTGAGCTTGTCAAGACTATTCAAATAGCCATGGATGTAAATAGGGCAAGGATTCTGATTTGGTAATACATTTTCATGTAACCTTTCAGGAGTCAGGTTTGGTATATATACATAGAGAGAGAGAGAGTGCTGAATAGCTATAATAGTGTGGTTGAAACAGTTTGCTTGAAAAAGTTATTTAAATACATTTAATTAAAGATGACATTTTTCATGAAAAGAAATGGTGGTCTTTGTATTCGTGGACAAAGCATCTTCAAAGAGGTATAGATTTCATATTATATGACATAAGAGTAATTGTCTGTGTTTGCAAACATATGTGCTCGCACTTCATTTGGTACTCAAATGGTTAAGGAGTAGAAGGCAGGGCTGGAGATAAGTCTAACCAAGCACCACAAACAAATAAATAGTCATAATTCCTAGTGAGAGAGTAGGTGTGTGTGTGTGCGTGTGTGCGCGCGCGTGTGGTCAGGTTTTTGAGAAGCTATTTGAAAGAGGAAGCAAGGGTAAGTGTCATAGAAGTGGGACACTTTATAGCCAATAAATAAAACTTAAAGCGATATAAGTATATTATTACATTATCGGCTCCTGTTATTACATTTTTTATGATTTATTTAAAAACCCAGCTAATAATGTAATAACCAACCAATAATGTAATAACTTATTACATTATATGCAAAAAGTTATTACGTTATTGGTTCAGAAATTTTATTACATTATTGGTCAGTTATAACATTATTGGCTTTTATTATGTAGCTAATAATGTAATAACCAACCAATAATGTAATAACTTATTACATTATATGCAAAAAGTTATTACGTTATTGGTTCAGAAATTTTATTACATTATTGGTCAGTTATAACATTATTGGCTTTTATTATGTAGCTAATAATGTAATAACCAACCAATAATGTAATAACTTATTACATTATATGCAAAAAGTTATTACGTTATTGGTTCAGAAATTTTATTACATTATTGGTCAGTTATTACATTATTGGCTTTTATTACATTAAGAACGGAAAAATTTATTACATTATTGGCAGTTATTACATTATTGGCTGCTACAGACTCTCCAAAATCGGGGTCGGCATCGGACCCAAAAATCTGGCGGTCGGGCTCTAGTCTGGAGACCGCGATCACAGGTTACTGCCAGCAGAGAAGAGAAGGCTCTGTGCCGATGTGCTGTGTAATCGCTGAAGTCTGGATAAAAACTAATGACTATCCCATTAAACTTCACTGGTGATTTCTTGGTGGCTTGCAAAATATGCTGTTGATCCGTGTACCCCAGCAGAGTAATAATCAATGTTCTAGGCCTGTCTGCTGTTTTTGATCAGCCGCCATAGAAACGGTGAGCTCTCATTACTTCTATAGTCCTGTCAGCCAGAGAGGGAAATCACTCTTTGAGGGAATTGGTAAGAAAACCAACCGGGTCGGATTCTTCGGAATTCTCTGGTAGGTTAACAATGTGAAGGTTGCACCATCTGCTCCTATCCTCCAGCTCCGCCATTTTAGCCTCAAGCTGATCCTGTTTGGCCTGGTGCAGCGATGCAGTAGTTTCGGCTAGTTTAACTTTGGCTTGCAAACGGGCAAGCCTTGAGCTGTGTCTCAAAATATTGTCTGTGTTTTTCTAACACAGCCTCTACAATGGCTGCTAGCATGACACATGATTCCTCATCATGTCCCTTTCTGGGTGAGTCTTGCCTGAAAGAGTCTTTGTTTTTGAAGAAATGGACATATTTTATATATTGGTCAACAGCACCAATGAACTGTACTGGGAGTGAACAGTTAAGTTAGCCATTTGTAATGAAAACAGTTAAATGAAGAGGAGAGAGGGCATGGACCAAAATCACTAGGCAGATAAAGAAAAAGAACACACAAAGAACTTGTGATGCATACCCACAATCCTCAAATGAAATGAATTAGGTACCAAGATAATTAAAGGGATATTTCACAAGTAATTTTGTGGAGCTTACCTCATTGTATTTGGATAGCGTGAATACTAGCAACTAGCTGTCCCTGTTTACCGTTAGCAGCATCGCCGTTCCTCCTGGTTGTCCAGCTCCCAGTTCACTCCCATTCATGTTCAGGACCTTCTGAAAGTAATCTTTTTAAAAAAGAAACTAACTATGAGGGATAATAGATCAATAAAAGAGAGTACTAATGTCGAACGATCCCTGTCCCTGTAGGAATAGGTCACCGGTGAGAACTGGATACAGACTGTCTGATTGATATGGTAAAACATTGACCTGCATAGTAAAATGTTTCAGGCCTGTCACACATTGCAGTCTTCATCCATCTCCATTTACCTGGTATGAACTTTAATGAAATCCATACATTTACCCCACTGTCTTTCACACACTGAACTTTTGTTGAAGGCAAGTTTTACTCCTTCATTACACACGTGTTTTGTTGCAGGATTGTGGTGTTTCTGAAATGATTGTGAATAAAATGACATTTTATTCTGCTGGTAGCACTGTCGCCTCACAGCAAGAAGGTCCTGGGTTTGAATCCCGGCCTGGGCCTTTCTGTGTGAAGTTTTCATGTTCTCCCGTGTTCATGTGGGTTTCCTCCGGGTACTCCGAGTGTGTGTGAATGGTGAGTGAATGTTGTGTGTGCCTTGTGATAGTTTGGCGACCTGTCCAGGGTGTATTCCTGCCTCTCGCCTTGTGACCCTGACCAGGATAGGTGGGTATAGATAATGGATGGATGGACTTCCACGAACGAGAACGAGAGTCATGCAGCGACTGATTCCAACTTCAGACTCTTGTTCACTGACTCCAGTTCCTAGTGAACGAGTGAGTCATGCAGTGACTGATTCCAACTTCAGACTCTAGTTCCTAGTGAAAGTAATTTCACCTACTGTGCTTTGAATGTGAATTCCTACATGAAACTAGCACAGGCCTATGTTATTATGCGATTCACAGGACTTTCCGAAACATTTAGCCGATTTAAAAATGTATAGCCAATATGGGCATATTTCTGTGCAATTCACTCACACCATTTGGCTGTTCTGAGCCATAGGAAGCTTCAAAACACTCAGCCAGGACAGCCTAGAGATAAGACAGATGACGAATTTGGGGGTAGTCATTGGAGGTGTGAATGTATGTGTCTGTGAGTGAGTGTGGGTCTGCATGTGTGTGTGTGTGTGTCTGTGTGTCTGTGTGTGTGTGTGTGTGTCTGTGAGTGAGTGTGGGTCTGCATGTGTGTGTGTGTGTCTGTGAGTGAGTGTGGGTCTGCATGTGTGTGTGTGTCTGTATGTGTGTGTGTCTGTGTGTGAGTGTGGGTCTGTATGTGTGTGTGTGTCTGTGAGTGAGTGTGGGTCTGCATGTGTGTCTGTGTGTGAGTGTGGGTCTGTATGTGGGTGTGTGTCTGTGTGTGTGAGTGTGGGTCTGCATGTATGTGTGTGTGTGTGTGAATGTGGGTCTGCATGTGTGTGTGTCTGTGTGTGGGTCTGTATGTGTGTATGTGTGTGTGTGTGTATGTCAGAGGGGGTGTCCCCTCCCCTCTCCTCCCACTAGATAAAATATGTGGCTTTCTTGTAGTTAGCATTCTAGCATCTAGGTCTGGTGTCTACATGTCATCTCTGGTTTTTTAAAATATTCTGCTGCCTTTTTGTTTTTACATTTTGGTCGTGACACATCCTTAGATAACTTTGGGACAAACACACTGTGGTTTGGTATCTTCTTTCAATCATTCCTTGTGTGACTGTCCATGTCTATAACCTTTGTTAATTGTTTTAAGGTAGTTGAACCTTGTCTTTAGATTTGATATGTTTGATAATAATGACCAAATTAAATCAAATAAATATATTTTACATATTGGATAAGTGAGGTGTTTTAGCTGCTGATGCACTGTGTTCGGTATTCAGAGTGCCGGATGCCAAACGAGGGTGTTAACGGTTAAAACTGCTGGGTTCAGAAAATTAAACATAGTTCAGATAATCCTCACCTTGCTGAAAGGTTTTGCACTCTTTATCTTCTTAGTCAGTGCCTGTCCTAATTTTATGACCTGTAATTCTACTGAATGCCGTGCCTTGCATAACTGCAGCGGGAGTGTTGATCTTATTTGTCTTGGCTATATTTGGAATTGTGTTGACTAACTGCATTGTGTCAGTTTCCTGCATCATACACTGTTCATCAGGCTAGCTGCACCAATGTCAAAATGTTGACCTCTCGAATTATCAACAAAGTGGTGATGAGTTCTTAAAGCCTAACATATGTTTGAATGAAGGAAATGACTGCGGTTTCTTTGCTTGAGTTGAGACTGAACCTAGTTCACAACCTGCCTCAGTGTTGCCAGATGCCTGAATCAAATACTCCTAAAAAACAGTCCTCAAAATCTTCAATCAACTCCCATTCAAATTCCTCACAAATGTTCCCCATAAATTTAATTTAAAATCCCCCTATCTATCATTGACTCCCATATGCCTTTTCTGTAAAACTTCACCCATGAATGTTTAAATCCCCTACATACATTTAGAGGAAAATCTGGCAAACCCACTCTGCGATGTGTGATCTTCTTTGGGAAATCATATACTGATGGCCTCTTTCGTTCACGGTTTTTTGCACCATGCAAATAAGAGAGTTGACTTCCCGTAGCTTATAGCGTTTCTCAGATGTAAGTGGGCTGACCAGCTAGTTTAAGCCAATTTCTTTTAATTCTGTAGGTCTATTTATTATTCAGGCTAAGTTTGTCATTGCAGTACAAAGGCTTTAGGGGTAAGAGGACACGTAGAGCTGCGGTGACTAGTCTGAAACTCCTTCCAGGTCCGGACCCAGACCCGGACCCGAATCAGAATGTCTAGTTCGGTCCGGTCCTCAACGACAGGTCCAGTTCCTTCCTGGATTAGGTCCCCACCACTTTAAATTTCAAATAATCCCTCTCTGAACTATGTAATTTTGAGGAGAAATTCCAGTACAAAATTTCACTTTTTTCAATTGGCTTCCATTGGATTACATAGAAGGTTTGAAGTGCAATTATTCACTTCAAATATAGTTTGGCTTGGCATAAGTTAGGTCAGAATAGTGTTCACTGTGTGAAATAAACTGTGTTCTTAGCTAGAAACAGCTGTACGAAATGAGTATTGTATATTATTGAACGTGTGTTTTGTAGTTGTCCACGACCATGAAATGCACTTTTGTACATCGCTTTGGATAAAAGCATCTGCCAAATAAAGGACATACAGATGGTAGATTATTTTTTATTATTATATATAATTCAAGAAAAATAGGTCTATTATTTTTTTCAGTCTGTTTTAATCGGTATGTTGCTTAATTCCCAGATTATTACAATACAGGCGTGATTGCAAATGTGAAAGAGCCACAATGGCACAGGCGAACCAGTGGTTTGGCTATTTGACTGTATTAATGAACTGTCTGATGGTTCATCTGGTGCAGATTGCTATGAATATTATGGGGGTTGGGAAACACCCATCTCTTCAGACGATATATGAGGAGTCCGTTATCAGACAGGCACAGAAAATAGTATCAGACCCCACTCGCATATTTTACCATAAATTCCTACTTCTACCTTCTGGTAAAAGATTCAAGTGCCTCAGTGCAGGCTTACCTGCTATAAACACTCATTCATGGTGATGACAGCTTTTTAGTGCTAAAAGTTGATGTGAATTGTTGGCTGCATGGGTGTTATAATATGTCTTCACTGTTATAACACAGTGTTCAGTGTTAATTAATTATTCATTTATTTATTATTTTTCAATTGGCCCACCAACTCCCCCACTTGATGGAGGACACCTTTATTTATACAATTACAATGTTTACATATAACAGTGGTGAAGTCACTTAGATTTTTAAGTGAGGCAGTTATTTTTGTTCCATTGATATGTGTTCAGTGAGAAAGTTTTGCCGTTGTGTGATACTTAATGAATTCCTAGATTTTCAATTTAGGAGGATAGTTTTTTTGGTGATCGTTAAGATGATCAATATGGGTTTTATGTATTGAGATGGTGTGTTGATTGTAGGCAGATTTGTGTTATGCTAATGCTAACTTGTGGTTTGCATCTTGCATTGTAGCTTCTGTCATTCTGTTTGTGAAGTCTTCTGCAGACAGGAGGTACTGACACATCCATACCTATATTATGGAGAGTGTTTCTGATTTGTAGAACAGGTGTTTGGGGGTTTTTCTTCATTCTGGTGAGAATTTGTTACATCCCCTGCCTCTGCTTGCCTGGGTAGTGCAGGTGGAGGTAGTTGCTTAATTACCTAATTGCCTGATTGACTCCACCTGCCTGTGAGCCAACATAAGCCCAGCAGTATGAGGCAGGGGAGATCTTTCTTTCAGGTTTCTTTTGGGTGGTTTGTAGTTGGCTGTGTGTTTGTGTTTTGTGGGTTGCATAAGGTTCATTTCTTTGAGATCTTCTTTGGGGTTTCTTTTGTGTAGCTTGTGGTTTTGGTGTTTGTGAAGATCCTTTTTGTTTGGTAAACTTTGTGGGTTTTCTTTTGTTTTAGTTTTTGTTTTAGTTTATTTATTCTAATAAATGTCTGAGTTTTTAGATCAGTTTTTGGATTAATTTTTTTGGTACATTGGACTGGTTGTTGCGGCTTTTTCGAGCCGGCCGTAACAAAATGGGGGCTCGTCCGGGATCTGCCATCCCTGCAGACACTCACACACTTCCCTGCAGCGGCAAGGACGCCACGCGCAGACACACACTTCCCTGCGGCAGCGAGGACGCCGCACGCAGACACACACTTCCCTGCGGCAGCGAGGACGCCGTGCGCAGACACACACTTCCCTGCAGTGGCAGACTTCCCTGGAAAATTTGTGGACATTTGTTTTTTTGTTTTCTTGTAGTTTTGTAGAGTAAATTGGAAAAGAAAGACCAATGTACCTTACAGTTTTTTTTGTCTTTTTTTGTCTTATGGGTGGGGGTGTTACGTCCCTGCCTCTGCTTGCCTGGGTAGTGCAGGTGGAGGTAGTTGCCTGATTGCCTAATTACCTGATTGCCTCCACCTGCCTGTGAGCCAACACAAGGCCATCAGTATGAGGCAGGGGAGATCTTTCTTTTGGGTTTCTTTTGGGTGGTTTGTAGTTGGCTGTGTGTTTGTGTTTTGTGGGTTGCATAGAGTTCTTTTCTTTGAGATCTTCTTTGGGGTTTCTTTTGTGTAGCCTGTGGTTTGCTTTGTGGTTTTGGTGTTTGTGAAGATCCTTTTTCTATGGTAAACCGGGTTTGGGTTTTCTTTTGTTTTAGTTTATTCTAATTCATGTCTGAGTTTTTAGATCAGTTTTGAATGTGAAAGAGTGCTGTATGTTAACATTTTGAAATTATATTGCCTCAAATGTTTAACACTGTGATCCAAGATAGGAAGTTGAGAACCATCCTTCGTTGGAAGCTGGAAATAATGAAAATAGAAAATATGTTGAGGTTGATCTCTGGGAACCACATGTATTTCCCCCTTTTTGTAAGAAGGAAGGAATTTATTCCTCTTAAACATGGGAGCGCTCTCTTATGTTTGAGAGTAAATGACTCTGTTGAAATGGGGGGGAGGGGTTCACTCTGAACTGGAGTCTGTAGCCCTTGGCTATAGTAGCCCTGCAGGGTCCTATATGCTTTTCCTGGAGGGCGGTAGCCTCCTTTCGCATTGGACATGCTACTGTCTGTCAGAGCCACACTTGGTGCAACTGGATGCTTCTATGGAGGTCTGGACTGGATGTCGTTCCCTAGAGTTGGCTTTCAAACACAAGATGACGAAAGAGAAGTTTATTTATGGCACCAATGCAGTGATTTATTTGACCAGAGATGCGCACTTCAGTCAGTGTATAAGTAAGCCACGTACTTTGGATGCGCTGTAAGAGACAGAGCACTTTATCATATGACAAAATTTGAGAGTTGCCAATAACCATGAATAGAAAGCTTTTGCAGTGTTAAGAGGCAATCATTTTATTTACCAGACATGGCAAGATGGACTGGACACTATTCTATAAGAGACGAAAGGACATGCACCTGAAGAGATTGTAAGATAAAGAAAGGAACACAAAGAAATTGTGATGCATGCCAAAAATGCTTTTTTTGAAAGGACATTGGATAATGAATTAAATTGATTGAGCTTCCCTTAAATGCTATCCAGAGAACATCTCCCACAATCCACACTAGTTTACGTTTTACAAAATAGTCTGACCTGGCCAAAACCATAGTACCCACCGCCATCCCCAGCAGAACCCCCCCCTCCCTTCTACAGGGTTGGGGGCACTGCATGATAATTAGACTGACAGTAAATAAGGGACTTTGTACTACTGGTGTGCCCTGATGATTGAATCTATCATTCCTGTATATGTTACATGTACTCCTGCAAGGGTTTACGGTCATGGTCCTTCTAAGGACTGTTTTGTACTTCTGTGCAGTCTGCATAGTTTGCATGATTTTCATTGTGTGCGACATTTGGAAACAGGCAGAGCATTTATATGGCATGTTGTACAGGTACAGGTGGTGATTTTCCACCCACTTGCAGATACCTTCAATTCCATATCTTTCATCTCCTTTAATAAACTTTTATCACATCTATACTGTATGCTGTGGGAATGAGGCACAGAAGAGGCAGACAGTGCTGGCAATATGCTTGTGGAGGACTTTTATTGTGACAGCGGTATCACAGTGAATGAAGACGGGAAAAGTGAAACTCAAGACGAGATCAAGCTACTCAAATGTTGGGGGAAGCAAAAGTGCTAGGGAAGTGCAGGTGGGTCCAAAATTCAGGCCACGAGGAGGGGCACGTCCGAGTCTGCCACAAAAAAAAAAAAAAGAACGAGAATCACAGACTCTGTTAGTCACTCAATGAGGGGAAAGCCAGCACACCCCTGGAGTGAGACCATGACGCCTATATAGGGCCAGCAGCTCCTCAGGCAAAGGGGAAAGTGGTGTGGAAAAAGCACTGGTATGCTGCCGGTGGCCTGACTGTATCTCAGGTCCAGGTCTGAGTGCGTAGTGGAGGTCCTGAAACTCAGCCCTGTCCCTCTGGCGCTGTCCAAGTCTGAGTGTGGAGTGGAGGTGCTGAAACTCAGCCCTGTCCCTCCGGCGCTGTCCAGGCCTGAGTGCGGAGTAGAGGTGCTGAAACTCAGCCCTGTCCCTCTGGCGCTCTCCATGGTGCTGCAGGCTGGCCGGTGAGACACAGGTGAAGTGGAGCTGACTGGTGGCTGATGGCAGGGAAGTGCGGGGCTCCAGAGGCCCTCACCACAATACATAAATATGAGCATGTGCATTACTTCCTGTTACAGTGAATCTGCCTTTAGCTGTGTGTTAGTTTGCAGTGCTGTGGGCAGTTTGTCACAGAAAACCAAAAGGAAATAATCAAAGTCACTGTACACTCTGAAAAATGTGTGTTGCCTTTTACATCTTTACTTTTGGTGGTGGCCAACATCCTACAGCACTGAAAACTGACTCGCTCTCCACTCTGGAAGATGGCAGCTGCACGTTTTGTATGGGATGGGAGGGTTAAGCCCAGAGAAAAGATCATAAAAAGGTAGATGAGACCTTTGCCCCAATTCAGAGAACTTACAGTATAAGAAAAGGGGACATTTGGGTCAGAATTAATCTGTAGAACAGTCAGAGTTCAGTCCAGCAGGATGTTTAATTTTCAGGTCCAAAATACTGCAGTTGGAGAGTGTAGCACAGACATCTTCATCAGAGCATCATCAACTTGAAAATCCTTAATTTCACTCTTCATCACTGAACACTGTCATTGGCACATTTCCCATATTAGATACATGCTTCATGTATACCTAATATAATAATACTATAATATATTAACTCTTCTTTGCAGACTGAACAACTGTGAACTCACACAGAAGTGCTGTAATAGTATGGCCTCAACTCTCCAGTCATCAAACTCACCCCTGAGAGATCTGGACCTCAGCTACAATAACCTGGGAGATTCAGGAGTGGAACTGCTCTGTGCTGGACTGAGGAGTCAAAACTGTAAACTACAGAGACTGGGGTGAGTAGTGCTGTGTATTGTGTGATCTTAACTAAATAGTATTTGTGATTATGGTTCTATTCAGTGAAATATTAAAAAGCTCTTTCTGTCTCAGTTTACTCCTCTGTCCACCAGCATTCTTTCTTTGCCCATATATACCTTACTCCTCTATCACAACAAGCAAATGAAAGCAGGATAAAACCTTATGAGGATTGCCAGGTTTGTGGTTCCTGAGCAGAATGTAAGGTTTCAGTGGAGTCTGTAGTATCAGGTCACAGGTGATGACTGGATGCTGAGTGTCTGATTGACATGGTAAAAGATTGACCACCTGTATAGTAAAATGTTTGAGGTCTGTCACACATTGCAGTCTACATCCATCTCCATTATTCATTACCTGCTATGAACTCTAATGAAATCCATACATTTACCCCACTCTTTCACACACTGACATTTTGATGAAGGTGAGTTTCTCACCTTCATCAAACACTCCTTCATCACACACCTGTGTGTGCTGCAGGATTGTGGTGTTTGTGAAAGGATTGTGAATAAAATGGTATTTTATTCTGCTGGTAAAGCCGGGCATTAACTATTAACTATTGGCCGGTAGGGTATGTGTGTACATCTTGGTGGGAGAGTGTCCATCTGAACAACATGTGAGCTGCTGTTTAGATGCAGTGTTACATCGTTTAGTTTAGTCACTCTTCTGTGGTTCCAGTCCCAAGTAATAGTCTGGATATTATACTACTGTACGCAGACATGTTGTGTGGAATAGCCTGATTCAGAGATCAATGTTCTGGCTCTAGCCACTATCATCTAAAGGATGACATCTTTTACAGGAGTATTTCTTAGATAAGTAATCTAATTCTTTCAAATGTCCCGACTTATTAAATTTTTTGTGCAGTTTATATTACTCCACAAGGTCTACCAAACATGTTGATAAGGGGTTTTTAAAGAAAAACATGACCTAATACATCAGGCTTTTATTATCATTGTTATTATCATTGTTACAATAATAATTAAATGCAACGCAATAATTACCCTGTTATATTCACAAAAGTGTGCGCGAATAAAATGAATGGATGGATTATAGGGCAAGGACACACAGAACCTAGGTGCAATGTGTGGAATTTTCAAAAGACACCACGTTTTTAAAAATCTAGTGTCTACCAGTAGTAAAAGTTAGTGGCAATAATCAGTTGTGGTGTTCTCATACAGCCACTAGATGGCGATGCAGTGTAATTCCAGTTGATGCCGTAGTTCAGTGGTACTCACTAATTTTCTTAGGAGAGTTACTTATGAGTAAGACCATTACTCAAAGAGCCGCAGAGATTGCAGATATAACTCAGATGTTTTATTTATCATCACTCTCAAGATATTTACCATTTTTGTGTATGTTTAAAAAAATACAGTACCATGCTTTCCATCCTTACATCTCTTTTTATTCTCAATTCATAATTGCATTGCATTATTAAAAGGTATAATACTTGTGTGTGAGTGTGTAAGGCTGGGAGTGGAACTCATCTTATGTATGTATGTACATATGCAATTATACATAGCATTATCAACATGAAATAAAAAAAAGTTCACAAAAATGTATATATTGGCCTACTAATAGAGATTAAAAACTTATTTTTCTCTGTTATATTTGTATCAATATGTTGAGGCTCCCATGTGTTTTAGCTGTCCCATGACTTTCTCCAGGCAAAACTTGTAGTTAGTGGTTGCAATCCTAGTCAAACAATCAAGATGCACATCTGTAAGTCTACTTCTATCTGACAATGCTCATTATAGAAAATGTTGCCTCACATGAGTAAGTGCTCACTAAAAAGCTCATTACCTTCTGCACACAGAGCTTTAAAAGTGGATAATCTGAGGCTGGGACCATGCTCCAGAAATGAGCAACGCCTGATCTGAGCTCAGTTTTCAGTACATCGTTGACCTGCAGCTCAAGAATCTCACTCTGTATTACAGGAAGGTCTGGACAAAGGTTTTTCAGAGCAGGTGTAAGGCTTGACAATGGCACATTAAAGGGGTTCTCAGACATAACAGCTCCTCCTGAAATTCTTCCTTTTGAATAAAGCGAACCCACACACACAATTGCGCCATGTCGCTTATATCCGTGCTCTCATCGAGTGCAATGCTGTAACATGGTGTCGCTGGATATCTTTCCCTGGATATCTATCCAGGTGTTCCTGGATATCTTTCCCAATAAACTTGATCCTCCTCATTAATGTCGAATCTGAAAGCTGCAGTGCATGTATTTGTTTTATTATTATTATTATTATTATTATTATTATTATTATTATTATTATTATTATTATTATTATTATTATTATTATTAGGGGCCAAGCACCGAAGGTGCAGGGCACCTATTGTAATCGTTAGTATTATTATACTTTCCGCAATGGAAGTCTATGGCAGCCCATAGAACCCACTGGTGGTTTTTTATGAAATTTGGCACATTGATAAAGGACAGTCCAATGTATCCAGGCATCGCATTTGGGGTCAATCCATCCATCTCTGTAGCGCCACCAACAGGCCAAACTTCAAGGTACATTTTTGCTTCTAACTTTTGAACCGTTTGTCCTAGGATTGTGATCTTTTTTGCCCCTGAATCCTTGGGTCATGCCTATTTCAATACACCCATTGGCGTTAATTTCCGCCATATGGGATTTTCCGCCATTTTGAATTTTTTTAAAAACCTACTTCTGTGAACTAGTCCTAGAATGTTGATCTGATCACCACCAAATTCGAGACATATCATCTACAGATGGTGCTGACCAAAAATTATTCACAGAATTTTGATTGACCAAATGATATGGCCACTATGAGCCAATGAGTATGTTGGAGGGCGTGGCTATTAGCATAAAGGTGTATACATTCTGAACGGTTTGACCAAACACCACGAAACTTCGAAGGCATATCAGCACTCATAAGTGGAGGCTAACTTTCCATTTTTGGCCCGATCAAACAAAAATGGTGGCACTAGAGAGCTCATTTCCTGTTTAGGCATAACCACTATGCCGATTTTTTCAAAACTCAGCACATTGGTATAGGGCAACTCCAAATGGACAGGGAGAAAATATGAAGCCGATTGGCCATAAGGTGGCGCTATCATGAGCTAAAAGGTGTTTTTTTGAATAACTTTGAACAAGCATATCTCCGGCCCCATTTGAGCTACATTCATGAGATTTTGGACATATATGCAACTCGTCAAGCGTAACAACTTTCTCATAAGGAACCATAAGCTCCGCCCATTAGATCTTCCGCAAATTAGACTTTTTTGAAAAATGCTTCAAATGCTTTCTGCCATGGAAGTCTAGACTTTTTAATGTCATTATACATTAACAACAGCAGATGGCGCCATTTATCTATAAAATGGTTGCTGTTCACAAGGAGATGGTTCAATGGTATTAGAAATCCCAGTAGACTATTTTTTAAAAATATTCATTTAATTTAAATAACTTATTCATTTGAAAACGTGATTGCGTTTTATTTTCTTTTAAATGTAACAATTTCATGTAAAACGTAGAAAATATATCAGCATACCCTATTTTATTCATTGTATCAAGTGGCTTCAAGTTCAGGGTGCGTCCACTTTCAGTTTGTACCTTGTCCCTGTGTTCATGCGGGTTTCCTCTGGGTATTCTGGATTTCTACCGCAGTCCAAACGCATTCAGGTAATGTCAATTGGACATGATGTATTGCCCATAGGTGTAAGTGTAAGAGTGCGTGTCATTGTGCCTGTTCACCCTGTGATGGACTGGTGTCTTGTTCAGGGGTTGTTCTGGTTGCTTGTCTACCTGGTGCCCCTGTAGTGCTTGGCCCCTTCATTGCTGCTCGCAACTATATATATTATTATTATTATTATTATTATTATTATTATTATTATTATTATTATTATGCACGGTACATTATCTCTGCTGAGGTCAAAAAGCATTGTTTAACAATTTCAGCATCCATGAAAGCCTTTTTATGCCTAGCTAAAATCCATGCGATCTCCTAAGTTGCCTCGGTCGATTTCTCGGCAACAGAGACTGACCTCGCCATCATTTTTTTTCTGCTCAGTCAGAGTCTGTCAACTGTTTACTTTTATTAGTCCTCAGGTTGCTACCTGGTGGGTACAACATGTTGTACTTGGCGTGAAAAGCACTAAAGTGGCGTTCAAGGTTATACCGTTTACAATTGGCACTAGTCTTCTGGCAAATTAGGCAGAATGGAGTGGATTCATATTGCACAAAGAAAAACTCATCAGTCCATGTATCCTGAAATTTTCGGTGTTCGTCCTGAATTGACCGCACCTTTTTCTTTGCTGGTGCAGCATCGGTGTCTTGGGCTTCTCGGCCAAACTGATCTGCATTTCCCCCGTTCTTTCCTCACGTTGCTCTTTCTCCTCGGGCCTGTTTCTAACTCCGTCACCGTCAGCTAATGAAGAATCACTTTTCTCATTCTGCTTTTTTCTAGTCATAAATCTGTCCATTTTGAGTGGGCAGAAGCCGAGACAATATTTGATATAACCTTATATCAAACGGAATTATGGAATATGAAATTTAGGCTTTCGTGCTAAACTTGCAAAACCATTCGCAAATTCAAAGCTACACACATAGGCTATACGTCTACCCATGATCCCTTGCTGTTACGTAGCCTTCGTTCTTTGACGTATCTTCAGTATGCTGCCATCTGCTGGATAATTCATTTCAATGTGCTAAAACAGGACATACACGGAACATATAGAAGTAAGTTATAGCTATATTCTTATTGTTATCAGTGGATCTATATGAGCTGCAAAACAAAGTCTCATGAGCCGCATAATGAGTAACACTGTGCTACGGGAATAAGGTAGAAGGGTACAAGTGATAAGTGATCCTAGATTGGGAGTGCCCTGCAGAGAGTGCCCTGGGAGTGGTGGCATTGTAGCACAGTGGGTAAGGAACTGGGCTTGTAATCGAAAGGTTGCAGGTTCGATTCCTGGGTAGGACACTGCTGTTGTACCCTTGAGCAAGGTACTTAACCTGAATTGCTTCAGTACATATCCAGCTGTATAGATGGATAAAATGTAAAATGCTATGTGTAAAATGCTATGTGTAAGTCGATCTGGATAAGAGCGTCTGCTAAATGCCTGTAATGTAATGTGATGTAATGAGTAGTGATAGTTAGTCCAGGTACAGACTGAAGAGATGCGTTTTCAAACTACGGCAGAAGATGTGCAATGACTGAGTGGTTCGTAGAGAAACCAGGGAGTTCATTCCAATACTGGGGAGCTAGTGTGGAGAAGATCTGTGGTAGGGAGAACCATTCACCCCGAGGGAGTGCAAGTCACCCTGCTGCCACAGAGTGGAGTGGTCAAGCTGCCGTGTAGGATTGAATCGTGTCCTATAGGTAGACGGGAGCTGTTCTTTTGGCTGCAGTGCAGGCAAGGGTCAGGACTTTGAACCTGATCCTGGCGGCGATTGGTAGCCAGTGGAGTGACCTCAGCAGGGGAGTGATGTGAGACAAGGTTGAAGATAAACAGCATTCTGAATCATCTGTAGTGGCTGTATGGCATAAGCTGCTGGGCTTGCAAGGAGGGAGTTGCAGTAATCAAGACGGGAGGTCACCATAGCCTGGACAAGTAGCTGGGTGGAGTGCACAGTCAGGTATGGTCAAATCATCCTGATGTTATACAGGAGAAATCTACAGGACTATGATGTTGTGCTCCTTGAGGTCCTGCTGGTCATCCAGGACCACCCCCGGGCTCTTTGCAGAGTGAGGCAGTCACTGTGGTGCCTCCAGCAGTGATTAAAGCTCCCGCAGTAGGGAGGTCTTGTGATGGATGAACAGCAGCTCGGTCTTTTTGAGGCTGAGCTTCAGGCCAACCAAGTTGAGATGTCAGCCAGGTTGGAAGATATTCTCTCATTAACCGTAATGGAAGAGGGAGGGAAAGAGAAGAGTTGTGTATCATCAGCATAGCAGTGATAAGAGAAGCCATGTAAATTAATGACCGAACCAAGAGATTTGGTGTAAATGGAGAACAGCAGAGGCCCCAGTACAGATCCCTGTGGGCCTCCTGTGAAAAGGGGATGAGGTGCAGAGACAGACCCCATCCAGGTGATCAGGTAGGATCTATCTGAAAGATAGAAAGCAAACCAAGACAGGGCAGTTCTAGAAATGGCTATCTCAGCCAAGGTGGAGATGAGTAGTTTGTGGTCAACCGTGTCGAATGCTTCAGACAGTTCTAGTAGGATCAGGCAGTGGCAAGTGCCTCCATCACAGCCAGGAGGGCAGTCTCTGTTGAGTGCTCGGATCAAAAGCCAGACTGGTAAAGGTCAAACAGGTTAACCAGCATTTATTACAGTAAAGAGGACGAAGTTATTACTTGTAGGACAAAGTTATTAGGTTAACTATTTTTATTATATTAAGTGTTGTTACACTTGTTCATGTGACTCTGGTTTGTTTGCTTTTTACCTTAAATAAGATATAGCCCTGCATTCAAATGTGAAATCAATCAGTTTCTGTCAGGACCACTGTCATCAAAGTAGATCTTTATTGACAATAAAGGCAATACAGTTATGTTTGGCATTATGGCTCTGTTCTGGAGCTCTCCTGCCAACCACGCAGCCCGCGTGGATAAGGCTGGGAGGCCAGCAGCCAAACCCCGAAACAACCATATGCCAACATGCTATTAATAAGTGTCTCCGGCTGATGTGATGACTATGTGTACGACCACCTGGAGGAAGCCCTTCGTCCAGTCAGCTTGAGGCCGTTTATTTTTTACGTGGATCAGTGGTTATATGTACCAACAGCATGTTGGACGTTCCCCTGAGGCCAATAATTAGATGTATTATTAATTAATAAACCAGAGGAACATATTATGTGTGATATGATATTAGGCTATGTGTACCGACAGCTTGTCGGTATTTCCCCTCGAGCGCCGATATTTAAACTAAACCGGGGGAAATATACTACCGACTGCATCAGTGTAAATGAATCCTCACTCGTTGCATAGGCCTACCGGAAGAGCCAGTAGTAGCAGCAGCAGGAGCAGCGGTAGCAGTAATGGCAGCAGCGTAGGAGCCTTAGCAGCAGCAGCAGTATGAGCAGCGAAGCACATGTTCAACAATGATGTGATGACTATGTGTACGCCACCTGGAAGAAGCCCTTCATCCAGTCAGCTCGATGCTGTCTAGCGTTATGCGGATCAGTAGTTATGTGTACCAACAGCATGTTGGATGTTCCCCTGAGGCCAATAGTTAGATGAATTATTAATTAATAAACCAGAGGAACATACTATGTGTGATATGATATTAGGCTATGTGTACCGAGAGCTTGTCGGTATTTCCCCTTGAGCACCGAGATTTAAACTAAACCAGAGGAAATATACTACTACCTGCATCAGTGTAAATGAATCCTCACTCATTGCCATCCATACAGGCATGCATGGATAAGCCCGGGAGGGGGCAGCAGCAAAAACCCCCAAAACAACCATACGCCGACATGTTGTTAGTACTTAGTCTCCGGCTGAAGTGATGACTATGTGAAACGCCATTCGGCTACCGGAAGGGCCCTTCGTCCGGTCAGCTCGAGGCCATTCTAACATTGTGGGTCAGTGGCTATGTGTACCAAGCTTTTTTGGCCTTTCCCCTGAAGCAAGAGTAAAATTAAACCAGGGGAAAATACTATTTGTAATGTTGAAGGCTATGCCTACGTGTATGGCCTTGGCTTCAATCAATCAAATTTATTTGTATAGCGTATTTTACGGCAGTCGTCACAATGCGCTTACAGACAACCCTGGCCTGAACCCCCACAGGAGCAAGCCTAAGGCAACAGTGGCAAGGAAAACTCCCTGTGGCAGATAGGAAGGAACCTCGGAAGGAACCAGGCTCAAGGGGGGAACCCATCCTCCTCTGATCAGCTCAGGGTGTTGATTGTGACAAGCATGTCAGTCAGTGGCTTAGCTACCACGTAAGCCCAATGCCATTCAAACTAATCACCAAATATTATTAGGCTATGTGTACCAACAGCTTGTTGGTATTTTCCCCCCAGCACCGAGATTTAAACCAATTAGAGGGAAATATACTACTCATATCAGTGTAATGAATCCTCGTTCGGTAGTAGTAGCAGCAGCAGCAGCAATAAACAGCAGCAGCAGTAGGAGCAGTAGCATCAGCAGCAGCAACAGCAGTAGCAGTAACATCAGCATTAGCGGCAGCAGTAACGCAGCAGCAGCAGTAGCACCCAGCAGCAGTAACAGCAGCAACAGAAACAGAAACAGTACCAGCAGCAGCAGCAGCACTAGCAGCAGCAGGAAACTGATTATAGAGGAAACATTGGCAGCTGCGACACAGGTACTTGCCAGTAGACAGTAGCAGCCGTGCTCCTATACTGCAAAGCTCATAGCTTTTGAACGGAAATTGTCAATGCCAACGGATGAAAGAAGCACATGTCCAAAGCCCCGTAGCTTCACTGAGGATGCCAGGAACCATCACTGCTCTCGTTGCCGCACTGGAGCAGGAGTGGTGGTGTAGAACTCCGGAATGGGGACCACATTGCCAATGAGACGGAGGCGGACGGCAACCAGATTTCGTCATTGCATTTCCCAATAAAGGCTCTTCAGGGCTCGCATGGGGGCGCCACCACAGGTACCGGGTCATGGAGGAGAGGATGGAAAACAATGCTAGTATGCAATAATGACACGAGTTCCTTCATTTTCTCAGATTAAAAGCTTGAGGTGTATACAAAATATAGCTAATTTAAGCATATTTGCCATGGTGAGATCACAAAGAACCATGAAGCATAAGGAAATGCAGTTTCCAACAGTGGGTACTTCGGGGTTGAATCTCTTGCCTTAAAAGAAAGACCAGTTTGTGAACGGAGTTATATGAGGCTGAAGAGTCTATGCATCTTTTAAAACTTGGGGGGAAATGCATTCTACAGAGATTGGATGAACATATTACTGCTTCTGCCCATCAAGCGTCACGACGAGGCTAATCTTGCGTTGCGCTATCGGAAGTGACTCCTGCCAAATGGATACGCTGGAAAAGATGCATAGCCCGGTCCCAAAAGCCGAGACGATTGGCGATCGCGTTTTTGAGTTTCGCTTAATTCGCTGACATAAGGGCCACTCCGGGCGAGGGCAGGAATCGAAGCAAGAATTATTCGAAGAATTATTTCTCAATACGTCACTATTTAAATATTATTTAACAGTTGGGCACAGTGGGTTTTAAAGCGCCACATTGCATTACTAATATGCTTACCGAATGAGTATATTAGGAGAGGAATTGGAACCAGTCTCTTATTTTTATTTTTTATTTTTTAACCATCGTATTGCATTCTTTATTTAAGACGAAAATGCAATGTACGATTAAAGAAAACTATGACAAAGTTGTGAAAGCACATGCTACAAAGCTGCCTGGAACCAGCCATAACCGGGAGCAGATGCAATGGATGACGCGCAACGCCATTCGCGTGAGCATGCAATTGTAGAGACAGCGAGGCCAATACCTAGGCTATGCGGAGCATGTCCGTAGCAGGAGGAACAATTTTTCCTCAAGTGCTCAGTCGTGTGGTCACATGCCTGATCACATGCACAGTGAAGAAGTCAGAGCAGTGACGTGGAGAAGGCTACATGTGCCCGCATATGTTGGAACATTTCCGCTTTTAGCGAAAGACTTGCGATATTCGTGAAACCAGCCCCTCTGTGTGACATCCCCGCAATCAAATATGTATATTCGGTGTTGTCAATTTAGCGACTTTTAGAGGGGGCCATAGCTACTTTCCATGGAAAATAGTTGGCAACACTGTGTATATTATGCGTTTACCACTAGACTCAGAGCTCAGCAGAATTTAAATAAGGTTGATGACATTACCCGTCTAGAATCTGCAACCAGCAGATATGGACGTGGCAGCAGCTTCCAGGCTTGAACATGGCGTCCTCCGTGGAGGGGCGGCAGCCGTCGCAAAGCAGCACTCCTTGAATGAAGCTCCCTGGCCAGTTAGCAGTGAAGACAGTGCACCGGTATCCTCGATATCTGGAATATTGTCGCTTAAAACAACGCTTTTCGTGGCTGGCCCCAAATGGATCGCCTGCCTGCTGCAGCTATAGAGCTTAGAGGTAAGGAGCAATGCAAATAAATAGCAAGACTTCCTCATAGTGCCTAGGCTGTGAGCTTAGACTAGCAGCGAACATGTAGCGGGCAGACATGGTTTAGACTGGCAGCGTGCCGTAGCTGGATTGCGGGAAGAAGCACCGATTTACAAAGCAACGTGCAGCAGCTTGCATGCAGGAGGAGCAGCCGAATGAGTAGAGGGAGGCTGTTTAAGTAGACCGCCCTGTTAGGTGAATGTACTGTGATAGGCGAACATCACTCAGCTGAGCCATCAGCTGATTCAGCCGGAGCGCTTGACTCTCGTGACCTGCCAGAACTACGCGATGCTCCATATTTGCCAAAAAAATAAGCTAAAATTCCCTGTTTTGCATGAGGGTGCAGCCATCTTGGAACAAGCTAGTTCCTCTCATAGCGATCTGGTTGGGCTTGCCCCTGGGTCGACGGTACTGCTGCCCCCGGTGCCGGACGGTCAGGCGGAGAGTAACGTTTGTGCCTGAGGACAGGCTGATTCATGATCACCTCTCCCCTGCACTCTCTGAGCCTGAATGGCACAAGTGAATTTGTGCATGTGCGTGTGTTTTTACATGTACATTTATACTCCATAACTTTTTATTGCACTTTTTTTACTGCATTTTAAAAAAAAATTTGTTTATTTGAATTTCAGTTGTATGTGACGTCAGATCATTGAGTATATTATCTCCCATCTGTTTTTGATGTTGATTGACAATATACCCAGAAATTAATTGCTCCTCGGGAATAAATAAAGTTTATTGAATTGAACATCATTGGCATTAGTTGTGGCTGCACAATTCTTATTGCTAGATGGCTGACTTTCAATGAGCTCAACAATGAATTGGGAGGAAAGAAACAAAACAGAAAAAAAGGAACAAAGGGTCCTGTTGTATTGCCCCAGGGTGCTCACATGAGTCTTGCTACACAATACCTATTCATTTTCACTAACTGCCTCTGACGAGACTGCAACCACTGAGATGCTGACTGCTCTGAAATGGAAGAGTCCACCTGTGGGACGGGGCGACGGGTCTGCAGTGATGCTTTGTTCTTCAGACCACGAACTGACTAAAGCCAGACGCTGTGGTTGGGCGGGAGGGCAAAATGAGCAATTAACTTATCTACAGTATGTCATATATCAAGTGTTTATATTATTGGCCTCAGAGAGAGAAACAGTGAACTGGATACAGTATTGGCTTGAATACTGCTACCTACCCTCCCCTCCATGAACATTAACGGAAACGTCCTTTACGCCACTCTGATACCCTTATCTAGGCAGGCGATCTATGGGTCCCACCTCCTGCAGAGTTTGTCTCAGGAGAGACAAACCAGAAGACAAAGCTATTTACGAGGCCAGAGACCCAGTGTGGCTACAGGACAAATAAAGATCTGGTTCTGTTTGATCTTAAGTTTAAATGCAATTTGTGGCATTTAATTGAAATCATTAATTGGAAAATCTTTATGTCTATGTTAGAAGAAGAAGAAGTAAACTTCCATGCTTTTTATAGGTATACAATAGCTGAACAGAATTACCTCTTATACTACCTATTATATTCCTGTTTGGTCCTGTTAGAAAGGGACTAAATTCATGAATAGTTTGGTAATAATTCATGAATATTTAGCCCTGCTTTCAACAACATAAGGTCACTTTAATGTAATAAGTACACTGTCAGCTTTTAGATAGACCAGTCCTTGTGTTAAATGAGCCTGCCTGCCCCCCCCCCCAACTTTCCACACCTCAACTCGGCATCTCTTAATCAGGGCAAACATGCTCAAGCCATGCTGCGTTAAGTGTTTATGATGACCTCAGGAAAAAAGTTGTGTTGTATTTGGTCTTTATTTTGGTGGTGGTTTCTTGGGTGTGCATTTTAGCTCATTTAATTTGTTCCTATGGCACTGAAACAGGAGGGTAATACTTTGGTATGGTCTGTCTTATCAATCTCTCTCTCTTTTCTGGTAATCCCAAATTAGCATATTGTTTAATTTCTTCTGTTTTGTTTTGTACCTTAGATGTAGTGAGCCTGCATTCAATAAGTGCATGATTTCAAGAGTGTATCATTTCAATTCACTATTTTAATTTACTCCTTATTTAATAAAATTTTTTAGTCTTCTTACCCGATACATAATTTGTTTTGGCTCGTCACTTGATTCTACCAGGTTACTGTCGACTGACCTATCAAAGAATTTGTCTATTTAATTTATAAATGTCATTTTCAATAATAATTGTTAAATTAAGTCATGTAAAATACATTTTATATGTAGGTTAAGGGAGAGGTTCTTGCACGCAATACCAGTTGTGTTCAGTATTCAGAGTGCTGAACATTTTAACAAGGGCATTGACTGAAAATACTTCTCTGAGGGTGGCACGGTGGTGCAGTTGGTAGCACTGTGACCTCACAGCAAGAAGGTTCTGGGTTCAACTCCGGGGTCACACACCGTGACTACCCTGATAGGGACAGAGGAGCTGGACACAGAGAGATTTGGAAATTCCAGATATCTTTAATATTTTATTGGGGTAGCGAGAGAGAGAGCGTAATCACAAACAAACACAAACGAAAAACCTTCGCTCATCACCCTCACGGGATCTGGGCAAAAACAATAAACTAAAATAACAAAGAAAAAATAAATGAAATTATACGAGCGTTTTCAGCCTTTTCTCTGGTCTGTACGTGCTCTCTCTCACCGTCGTGGGCGATCCCAGTCTCAGACGCCTACTGTGGAAAGAAGCACACTTCTAAATCCTGGATTGATTTGTAACATCATCCAGGTGTGTCTGCTTAACCAGTAGGCGTGGTCCTCTAATTGCCCTAAATTCCTCCCGCAAACCGAGCCCTGCCACATCCGGCCTGGGCCTTTCTGTGTGGAGAATGGCCTTTATTTTGCATGTTTTCCCCGTGTCCACGTGGGTTTCCTCCGGGTACTCTGGTTTCCTCCCACAGTCCAAAGACATGCAGGTAGGCTAATTGAAGACAGTAAAGTGCCCATAGGTATGAGTGTGTGAGTGCATGGTGTGTGTGTCCTGCAATATATTGGCAGCCTGTCCAGCCCAATGCACACTGGGATAGGCTCCAGCACCTCTCGCGACCCTGTCCCGGATAAGCGGGTATAGATAATCGATGGATGATGGATGGATGTCGGTTGTCCGACAGTGCTTCTTGGACTTTTACATCCAATATTGAAATAGAGTGATCTTTGTCTGCGACATGTTACACATGCATGTAAATACACTGCTGTCTGAGTTTTAATCACAATATAGACCGCTGCTGGGTCCGTACAGCCTGCTCACTGCTTATTCCTGTATTTTAATGTATAAACACAGCGTGCAGATGTTCCCCTGTCATACAGTACTGCACTGCTGCCCTGCTCTCCCTGGGAGTATCGGGGCTCCCCCACTCCCTGCCCACTGATCCCTTAGCAGTGTGCAGCACCAGGGGGTCCTGAGACGGCCTCAGCACAGGGGCTCAGCTGATCCCTTAGCAGTGTGCAGCACCAGGGGGTCCTGAGACGGCCTCAGCACAGGGGCTCAGCTGATCCCTTAGCCCATAGTGATGGATGACAAAGAGATTTTACATTTATGCAACCTCATATTTGTACCCCAGTGAAACAGGAAATTTCTGCCACCTGGGTGTGATTAGGATCAGTGTGAAGGTCTACTCTCTCACTCTGGCTGGAGTGAGAGAGATGGGAGTGAGGGGGGCAAATGCCTGTGAAGAGATCTACAGCTGCACGGCCAAATCTCTGCCATAGCATTTACACAATCTGGGGATGGAGACACCATTCCCCGTACAGTGGGCTTCTCCTTGTCAGCAGATCAGCGCTCGTGTTCAGAATTCCTGGAACATCAATCAATCAATCAAATTTTATTTGTATAGCGTATTTCACAGCAATTGTCACCATACGCTTCACAGACAACCCTGGCCTAGACCCCCATAGGAGCAAGCCTAAAGCAACATGGGTCACACGTAACCACAGAAAGTGACGGCTGCTCCAGAACAACAGTCTGTGGGCTAGACCATGGAGCTGGAGGGAGCGCATGCCACCTTGGTGATTGACATATGCTACCGCAGTCATTGTCACAGCGTACCAGCACATGATGTTGCCTTAGACGGGGAAGAAAATATCTGAGAGCTGTCCATATAGTTAAAAGCTAAAAGAAAATTGATTCACCATGTAACCCTCCTGACACCCCCACCCCAGAGAGGGATGTGTGTGTCCTCATGTCTTTCCTCATGAGAATGATCCTGAGAGGGGTTCCCTTAGTGTAAAAGTCTGTGTTTTCCCAGTGACACAGAGTTGCTGAGCGCTTGCGTGTCACCGTGAGACGGCGATGGAGATCGCGCACAGGGCTGAGGTGGAGGGATGAAATCCACCTCATAAAGCCCCTCATTCTTAACAGCACCAGTGGCAAAACCTGAGAGACTGACACCATCAGCCCCTGTAGTCTGAGGCATTTGTGATATTGCACTCTTGAGTCTGGTTTGAACTAAGAGAGGCATACCCTGAGAGATAAAATGCAGTCTGCTGATAGGCAAACTCACATGGATACAGGGTATAAATCCACTCCCAAGAACATTACACTCCAGGATGGGGAGAGATTGCTCTTGGGGAAGTTTACTCTGAAACCAAGAGACAACACATGTGGCGGAATTCGCTGAGTGTCCTACACAACTCTGGGTTTTGAATTGGCGATGATCAGCCAATAGTTTGGAGCCAGACCCGCCTCTACACAAAGACAGAACATCCGTGGACTCAGGAAAAGGCTGAAGGGTGGAACTGTGTATTTGTAGCAAACACCGCGATGGGCGAAGCGGAGGAATTTTGTGTGAGGGGGATAAATGCTTACGTGGAAGAAGGCATCTTTCAGATTTACTGATGTGAAATAGTGATGTTAAGTTAATCAATTAACTGTTAATTCTTAATAAGAATATTGATTATGAATTTCTATAGATTAAACAGTTGAATTTCAATAAACCATTTCAATGAATAACCTAATGTTGGTGATTAGATATCAAAGTAAAGAGATGTTTCTAAAATGTTAAATTAGAGAGTCACGGTTCCCTTGACTGGCAGCATTAGTGAAACGTTATTGGTCCATTCCTGGTACATCAGTGCCATCTGAACGCGTCTTCTCAGCTGTTGGTCTCACCTTCAGCAGACTGCACACCAGACTGACCCAAAAGCACATAGACATGCTCACACTCCTGAACAAAAATGCTTAGGTATTAAGTTAAGCATAATTATTGGGTGCCAACTATTGATTAAAAGAATTGCACAAAATTTTCCAGTCGTTCTGACATATTGAACGTGAAAGTGTGCTGTATGTTAACATTTTGAAATTATACTGCCTCAAATGTTTGTTTAACACTGAGATCCAAGATAGGAAGTTGAGAACCGCCCTTCTTTGGGAGCTCGAAATAATGAAAATAAAAACTATGTTGGGTTTGATCTCTGGGAACCACATGTATTTCCCTCTTTTTGTAAGAGGGAAGGAATTTATTCCTCTTAAACATGGGAGCGCTCTCTTGTGTTTGAGAGTAAATGACTCTGTTGAAATGGGGGGTTTCACTCTGAACTGGAGTCTTTAGCCCTTGGCTATAGTAGCGCTGCAGTGTTCTATGTGCTCTTCCAGGAGGGCGGTAGCCTCCTTTAGCATTGGACATGCTACTGTCTGTCAGAGCCACACTTGGTGCAATTGGATGCTTCTATGGGGGTCTGAACCGGA
The DNA here is from genome assembly GCA_039654925.1 of Anguilla pacifica. NCBI lineage: Eukaryota > Metazoa > Chordata > Actinopteri > Anguilliformes > Anguillidae > Anguilla > Anguilla pacifica. The sequence continues at coordinate 6,341,557 of CM077299.1, forward strand.
TGTCATTCCCTAAAGTTTGCTTTCAAACACAAGATGATGAAAGAGAAGTTTATTTACGGCACCAATGCAGTGATTTGTTCGAGCAGAGATGCACAATTCAGTCAGTGTATAAGTAAGCCACGTAGTTTAGATGCGCTGTAAGAGAAAGAGCACTTTATGACACAATATGAGAGTTGGCAATAACGATGAATAGAAGGCTTTAACAGTGTTAAGAGGCAATCATTTTATTTACAAGACATGGCAAGATGGACTGGACACTATTCTATAAGAGTGGAAAGGACATGCACCTGAAGATATTGTGAGATAAAGAAAAGGAACACAAAGAAATTGTGATGCATACCAAAAGTACTTTTTATGAAAGATTTTTGGATAATGAAATAAATTGTTTGAGCTTCACTGAAATGCTATCCAGAGAACATCTCCCACAATCCACACTAGTTTACATTTGACAGAATGAAGGTTGACCTGACCTAAACTGCAGTACTTACTGCCATCCACAGCAGACGAGGAGGGGCACGTCCGAGTCTGCCACAAAAAAAAAAAAAACGAGAATCAGAAACTCTGTTAGTCACTCAGTGAGGGAAAAGCCAGCACACCCCTGGAGTGAGACCATGAGGCCTATATAGGGACAGCAGCTACTCAGGCAAAGGGGAAAGTGGTGTGGAAAAAGCACTGGTATGCTGCCGGTGGCCTGACTGTATCTCAGGTCCAGGTCTGAGTGTGGAGTGGAGGTGTTGAAACTCAGCCCTTTCCCTCCAGCGCTGTCCAGGTCTGAGTGTGGAGTGGAGGTGCTGAAACTCAGCCCTGTCCCTCCGGCGCTGTCCAGGTCTTAGTGCATAGTGGAGGTGCTGAAACTCAGCCCTGTCCCTCCGGCGCTGTCCAGGTCTTAGTGCATAGTGGAGGTGCTGAAACTCAGCCCTGTCCCTCCGGCGCTGTCCAGGTCTTAGTGCATAGTGGAGGTGCTGAAACTCAGCCCTGTCCCTCCGGCGCTGTCCAGGCCTGAGTGCGGAGTGGAGGTGCTGAAACTCAGCCCTGTCCCTCCGGCGCTGTCCAAGTCTGAGTGTGGAGTGGAGGTGCTGAAACTCAGTCCTGTCCCTCCGGTGCTGTCCAGGTCTGAGTGCGGAGTGGAGGTGCTGAAACTCAGCCCTGTCCCTCCGGTGCTGTCCAGGTCTGAGTGCGGAGTGGAGGTGCTGAAACTCAGCCCTGTCCCTCCGGCGCTGTCCAGGTCTGAGTGCGGAGTGGAGGTGCTGAAACTCAGCCCTGTCCCTCCGGCGCTGTCCAGGTCTGAGTGTGGAGTGGAGTTGCTGAAACTCAGCCCTGTCCCTCTGGCGCTGTCCATGGTGCTGCAGGCTGGCCGGTGAGACACAGGTGAAGTGGAGCTGAGTGGTGGCTGATGGCAGGGAGGGGTGGGGCTCAATGGCCCTCACCACAATACATATATATGAGCATGTGCATTACTTCCTGTTACAGTGAATCTGCCTTTAGCTGTGTGTTAGCTTGCAGTGCTGTGGGAAGTTTGTCACTGAAAACCAAAAGGAAATAATCAAAGTCACTGTCCACTCTGGAAAAATGTGTGTTGCCTTTTACATCTTTACTTTTGGTGGTGGCCAAACATCCTACAGCACTGAAAACTAACTCACTGTCCACTCTGAAAGATGGCAGCTGCACGTCTAGTATGGGATGGGAGGGTTAAGCCCAGAGAAAAGATCATAGAAAAGGTAGATGAGCCCATTGCCCCAATTCAGAGAACTTACAGTATAAGAAAAGGGGACATTTGGGTCAGAATTACATCTATAGAACTGTCAGAGTTCAGTCCAGCAGGATGTTTAATTTTCAGGTGCAAAATACTGCAGTTGGAGAGTGTAGCACAGACATCTTCCTCAGAGCATCATCAACCTTAAAATCCTCAATTTCACTCTTCATCGCTGAACACTGTCATTGGCACATTTCCCATATTAGATACATGCTTCATGTATACCTAATATGTGACGGGTGCTGGAGAAAAGGTCCGCAAGTAGCAAATCTTGAAATTGCGCTAGGAGGCAAAAAAGGTTTTTTAATTTTTTTTTACTGTTTTCCTTTTTTTCATATTATGAAAGTTAAAGTGTTGAAGAAGTCACTCAATAGAATGAACAACATTTTTAGGGTCACTAAATACTTATAATTTGTCAGCAAAGTCGGCTTGTTTTAGTGATTCTTACAGCCGGGTTTTGGAGGCGTGATGGGGGTGCAGTTTAATTAGCATGTTTGATTTCGTTGGCTATTGTCACTTTGTTTCGGTCAAGCCACCGCCCATAAATAAAGCCGTGTGGTAGTAGCCTATGTTTGTTTACTGTGTGAGGTTGCTACAATGGTGGACGCTCAATCAGTAGGTGAGAGTATAAGCTTTCTAACGATGTATAACATGTCTAATTTTGCTTTTGGAATAGCGTTTTATAGGTTAGCGTAACCGAACATTTTCTTACCATGGCATTCGCTCTATATATGGTAGCATTAAAAGACGTTGCACCTAACGAAACGTTGTCAACGATTTTTCGTACTTCCTTGGAAAATACCATTATTATTGAGGACTTCTGGGCATAGCTAAGCCATATGTTTGCTGATAGACCTATCTGACATCGTTTTCTGGAGCAAAACAGAAGCGGATAGAACTGTCATTGATTTACTGTCTCTGTCTCCATCTACTGAACATAGATAAGGTTTCATCATTGCTATGTAAGTATTACTGCTCAAAATATTTCGGTTATATATGTTATTTTAGAAATCGAGTGTCTTTTGGATTTGTTTCTGGACCCTTAGCTATTTTAGACCAGTGTTAATAATTTAGACATTTTGGGTAGATTTAGAGATGCTGGGTACACTGCTTAGTTTTTGCTTCATAGATCTTTAGTAGTTCTACATATCCACCCTTAGATTTTATGAACTTGTGGTCAAGAAGTTTTTGATCCAGGACATGTATACTTTAACCCGCAATCTCCCAGTATTTTATTGCGAACTAAAAAAGGAGCAAATTCATTTTTGATTTTTTGCCTTGACCATTGCATTTGTGGCACTTTATTTCTTACAAAATTATGAATATAAAGTAATCTAAGCTAGTATTATAAATGGTACAAATGTATTGCTTCATTTAAGACATTTTTCTAGTCTCTGCGGTGTTCACATCTGGAGTTATAAAGCTTTAAATAGGGTAACCCCTAAATGGGCAAGGATTGACAGGTACTCTAGTGGGGGAGTGGTTGGGGTAGAGTTAACTAGCTATTGTTCCCACCCATTATCTCCCTGTGAGAAGTGTGAAAAGTTCAAGATCTTTCAAGGGGATTTTCTCTGCTACTTGATTTTAGGAGTACCAACATTCAAATAAGCATATCTTCTTCAACTATTTTCAGATTTCAATGTATGACACATCATTTGAAAGCTTATAATCTGCACTTTCATAATCTGTAAAAAAAACTGAAAAATGACCTTGCCCTACTTGAGGACCAAAACACCAGCACCTGTCACATATAGTAATACTATAATATATTTACTCTTCTTTGCAGACTGAACAACTGTGAACTCACACAGAAGTGCTGTGATATTGTGGCCTCAGCTCTCCAGTCATCAAACTCACCCCTGAGAGATCTGGACCTCAGCTACAATAACCTGGGAGATTCAGGAGTGAAGCTGCTCTGTGCTGGATTGAGAACTCCAAACTGTAAACTGCAGAGACTGGGGTGAGTAGTGCTGTGTACTGTGTGACTTTAAATTGGTAGAATTTGTGATGATGTGTGTAAGAGTGTGAATTTTATCACCGGGTGGAAAAAACCTCACTAATATTCAGTACCTGTAACCTGAATGTTTACGTGTGAATACGAGTTGGCGTATAAGCACATTAACAGGGGTGTGCTCATATGAAATGATGGGCAGCAAGACATTGTACCCTGGAGAGACTATCTACTGCTGCCAAGCATTCGTTCAATCGTTCTGTGACATCAAGACCTTCAATCATAGGAATCCAGGAATCTAAAAATAACAACTAATTAAGGCTTACCCCATCTGGGTTAAGAGACTAAATATCTAAATATCCCAGGGCATGATCTCTATTATTTTATTGAATGACATTCAGATCCATCTGGGCACTGACTCTAACAGTGACCCCAGAGGAGCTGCACATCCTGCTAGTGAAACTAACAATATGCCCAGTGAGTAACCCAGTTAAGGTATTACCTCAAAACTTTAAGTTACTGTCATAACCCCAGTTCTCTGAAACACAGAGTGGAGAGATCCACCTATGGGAAATGACAACCGGTCATGACTTATGTAGAAGCATCCAATTGCACCAAGTGTGGCTCTGACAGACAGTAGCGTGTCCAATGCTAAAGGAGGCTACCGCCCTCCTGGAAGAGCACATAGGACCCTGCAGTGTTACTACTCCTCAGTGAACGTATTCACTTCACATGAGCGGCAGGCAGGGCAGTCTTGGTGGATCTCTCCACCAGGGTTACGACAGTATCCTAAAATGCTCTTTCATCATGTTGTGTTTGAGATCCACCAACCGGGAGATATGGACAACTACCAGATTGCCCTATGCTCACAGCTGTTGCTCGATTGGTTGAACCTGACACGCACTTCCTGTTTGTGGTAGAGAGAGAGAGGAAGGAGTCTTGTGGAGTTTGGAAATGGTAGTTGCAGGATTGTATTGTGCTTTGAAGTGTGTAAATACACTCAAATGAAATAACAAATGTTATTTCATTTGAGTTTTTTTTCATTTGAGATTGTTTTGCTCCTAAGGTGAAAATCTTTGTTGCCGTCAGGGGACAGGGAGGGAATTTTCCACTTTTTTCTTCCGTTAAGCACTCAGCTAGCAAACTAGCCGGTTTGCTAATTCGGCCACCTTCTTGCCGACAGGAGGTTTTTGGTTGTTCGCTTTCCCAGGAGCAAAATATAACTGTTGTTAGATAGTTTGCCTTTATTGTTATGTGCTAATGTTAGCAGTAGTTTATTATAATCTCATAAAAAACACGTTTTCAACGTACAAAAATGCCAAGTTACTCACACATACAAGACATACACCGTCTATAACTCATTCATTCAGACTGCCAAAATCCAGGCCTGCCATTAAAAGTATTGATATCAAAATGACGCCAAGTTACGGTACTACAAACAATATAGGCTATCTTGCCTCACCGAAATTTAATAACATGTATTCCAAAGCAATGCTACCCAATATTTCCTCAATTCTTTCAAGTCACTTGGCCCTGTGTGTGTATAAGCGTGCAGTACATGGACAGACCAAACATATGTGTGGATGGCTTTCTCACAGTCAAGATTGATTGAATAGGCATCTATATGTCCAATTTGTATTGGTATGTATGTATTTTGGTGCCCAGCCTTTCTGTTGCGTGAATGATTGTATGTTTCTTGGTATAAATATCTGTTCGTAAATGTGAATGTAACATTCTGCGAGGGAAATGTCCCCATGGGGATAAAGAAGTTCTCTATGTATGTAGGTACAATATGTATTTTACATGTATTTATTGTACGTTGCGAATATACAATCACTTGTACATTTACTCAAATTCAGTTCAGAAGCAAGTATAAACATATGTTTTATGGAGAAATATGCTTCCTGTAGTGACTGACCAGCAGTTTTCTACATGAATTTCAATGTGTTCCATGAGGCAATACGAAATATTTGACACTTTGATCTGACACAAAGTTTGCATGACATTGTAATATGGTAAGATTACAAAACACAAACAGGGTTTGACAAAAGCAGGCTTCGCCTAGCTATGATGGTCAGTCTACGAATTACCGTTTTGAAGAGATGTCACAAATAAAGCGAAGCTCCCCGGGAGCGATTCGAAAACAGCCAAGCCAGTCTCTGCTTCTTTGCGAAACCGCCACAATATTTAAGTTGTCTGTGACAGTTAGCTGCTTAGTTCCTCTCTGGCTCCGCTTGCTAGGTTGGGTCATGAAGTAACGTTAAGGTAGGTTGGGCTGGCTGGCTAGCTAACTCGTGCCTTTGACTGTGTGAGTCAAAGCGAAAGCTGAACTTAGAACAAGGGCTACAAGTGTCAACTTGAGGGTCATGTTGTTTGATGTAAATGGTAAACAAATTATATTTGCAAAGTGTTAATAGTTATTATCAAATAATTGTGTTGTGTAACTGTAGTTCTGTATTTTCAAAGAATGAACTAGCTGAGGTAACAGTAAACAGCTCAGAGCGAGCTGGCATCGCCATGGTAACCAACCGACCCTCCTAACAGCCACGTTTTAAACAGTGTCGTCATGGTTACCGTCACGTTACTTTGGCGAGAGGTAAATAAGGAAGAGCACAATTTTGTATTGAATGCGGTTTCATTTCACCTTGCTGAATATTTTAAAATTAATGTCAAAAACCCTGACAGACTGTATAATTTGTTAAACTTAAATTGTTTGATAACTTGATGGTTACAAGATTAGGAAGAAAATATTATCATTATAACAGTAATGTATTTAGCTAATGGGTTATAGGAGGAGTTATACATTAACAGTTATACTTATCTATTCATAGTGATGAATCTTCTGCGTCTTTGAAATGTATAGATGTTTATGAACTGAAGAACATGTCAGGTGAGGTAAAGTGCACCACAAAAATGTTGTTTTTTTTGTGTTTGCAGATGAAATTAATATGTTTGCAAATCAGATAAATTCATCACATGGAAAGGGTTATTAGAGCCCAGTAATTGCCTTAGACTATTGTGGATTAGTCAGAATACTTCATGAACTTAATTTACACACACCCCTCTCTGTTTTTGTGTGTACATCTCAGGAATGCGTAGGTACATATATATCAACTGTCCAGGTGAACAATGTCACAAAGAATTTGTGCGTGTGTTTGTGTGCGTGCGTGTTTGTGTGCGTGTGGTCTCTCCACAGGCTGGATTGGTGTAATCTCACAGAGGGCTGCTGTGATGTTCTGGCCTCAGTCCTGCATTCTCCTCACTCAGAGCTGAGAGATCTGGAGCTCAGAGACAACGAGCTGCAGGATTCAGGAGTGAGAGCACTCTCTGCTGGACTGGAGGACCCACACTGTAAACTGCATAGACTGGGGTGAGTACAAACACAAACCCCTTCAATAAATTAGGGCTACAACGTGAATAAATACAACACTGATGTCAATGTTTCTAATGTGAAAACAGACACTCCACAGAACTGAAACAGCATGTTTCTGTTCTTCCTCTTGGTAGAATTCGACTACACAAATGAATGAAGAAAATGAATTAGTCCTGTTTACGGAACTGTAGTGGGGTGTAAACTCAAATGTGTTTGATAATGACTCATTCCACATTCATGTTATTTTAGTTTAACACACACAGCCCTGTTAGTTTATATTATGTTACATTACAGTTATTTACCAGACGCTTTTATCCAAAGTGACGTACAATAAGTGCATACAAAAGGTAATTGGAACAACTACAACTACAAAACACAGGTCCGATAAGGTACAATACTTTGCACAGTTATTCATAGCCATGAACACATTAAGTCCAGTTCACACAGTGAACATTACTGTGACCTAACCTATGCTAAGTCAAACTAGGAGGCATTACAAGCAACATCTAGACAATGATACAAGGCACAATAAGTGCTGGATGGAGGTACATATAACATGAGTGGCACAGGAGGTACATGTGTAGAAATAGGGGGATTTAAGTGATAGAAATGATCTACAAAGTGGTGATAGTTAGTCCAGGTATAGTCTGAAGAGATGCATCTTCAGACCACGGCGGAAGATGGGTAGTGAGGGAGAGGTTCGTAGAGGAACAGGGAGTTCGTTCCACCACTGGAGAGCTAGGGTGGAGAAGCTCCGTGGTAGGGACAAGATTGAACCCTTTACCCGGATGGCAGGGGGTACAAGGCAGTGGTCAAGTGGGCGTATAGGATTTAATCATGTGCTGTAAGTAGACGGGGGCCGTCCTGTTGGCTGCAGTGTAGGTGAGGGTCAGGACTTTGAACCTGCAGTGACTGGTAGCCTGTGGAGTGACCTCAGCAGGGGAGAACTTGGGAAGGTTGAAGACAATTAATGTGTGTAAGGTGTGTAACACACTGCTATATGTTTGACACACACAGCCCTGCTAGTTTATATTAATGTGTGTAAGGTGTGTAACACACTACTATGTGTCTAACACACGCAGCTCTGTTAGTTTATATTAATGTGTGTAAGGTGTGTAACACACTGCTATGTGTTTGACACACACAACCCTGTTAGTTTATATTAATGTGTGTAAGGAGTGTAATACACTACTATGTGTTTGACACACACAGCCCTGTTAGTTTATATGAATGTGCTGTAAGGAGTGTAACACACTGCTATGTGTTTGACACACACAGCCCTGTTAGTTTATATTAATGTGCTGTAAGGTGTGTAACACACTGCTATGTGTTTGACACACACAGCCCTGTTAGTTTTTATTAATGTGTGTACGGTGTGTAACACACTGCTATGTGTTTGACACACACAGCCCTGTTAGTTTATATTAATGCATGTAAGGTGTGTGTGTTCTCTCTGCAGGCTGTCAGGCTGTAGAGTCACACAGAGAGGCTGTGATTCTCTGGCTTCAGCTCTGTGTTCAAACCCCTCACACCTGAGAGAGCTGGACCTGAGATACAATCACCCAGGAGACTCAGGAGTGAGAGCACTGTCTGCTGCTGAACTGGACATAGTCACACTGCTGTAAGTACAGAGAGTTTCCACACTGCACCTCACACACACGCACACACACACACACACACCTGAGAGAGCTGGACCTCAGCTACAATCACCCAGGAGACTCAGGAGTGAGAGCGCTGTCTGCTGCTAAACTGGACACACTCACACTGCTGTAAGTACAGAGAGTTTCCACACTGCACCTCACACACACACACGCGCACACACACACACCTGAGAGAGCTGGACCTGAGATACAATCACCCAGGAGACTCAGGAGTGAGAGCGCTGTCTGCTGCTAAACTGGACACACTCACCCTGCTGTAAGTACAGAGAGTTTCCACACTGCACCTCACACACGCACACACACACACACACACACGCACACAAACAGAGTTTGGCGGGGGGGGGGGGGCATGGAGGGCACTGTTCACACCAGCATTACTCAAGAGGGTTGGTGATCTCCTGTGGAGGGTGCTGCAGGGGATCACTGCAGTAAATAAGATGTGGTTGTTGTAGTTAGGGGTTTGATCAGGGACACAGTGATGGTGGATTTTCAGTATTACATAGCAATGGAGAGCCTGAGTGTGTTTCAGAGTGTGTGTGTTTTATGGGTGTAAGGGTGTTTTATGTTCAGTGGAGGGAGGGGAGCTATTTTTGCATATGGAATAGGGTGAGGGAATGGAATAAGTTTCCTTTGTGGCAGATTTGTGTATTTTTCATATGATCTTGATTTTGTGTTTTATTGTGTCTTTGTTTTTATTTTTGTGATGTCATTGGTGTGTTGAGAGTGGAAATAAAGGATGGTTAAAATTCAGAATTCTGTTCTGCTGTTCTTACAGTGTGGACCATGGAGGAGAGAACAGGACCAAACCAGGACCCAGGAAATGTGAGTGTGTATCGACACAGAACACTTTCCCTAGATACACACTCTGCTGTGTGTGTGTGTGTGTGTGTGTGAGTGAGAGAGATTTCTCTCTTACACACATAAACACACAAACAGAAACACACATGTACACAAACACACACACACACACAGGTACTATCACAGCTCTCTCTCTCTCACACACATAATGAGGTGAATATTAATAAGGATAATTAATCTCATTAATGTCTCTGGTGTGCAGACGGCTGTCAGCTCACACTGGATCCAAACACAGCGCACAGAAAGCTGTCTCTGTCTGAGGGGAACAGGAGGGTGACACACACACCGGGGAGAGAGGAGCCATATCCTGATCATCCAGAGAGATTTGAGTACTGGCACCAGGTTGTGTGCAGAGAGAGTGTGTGTGAGCGCTGTTACTGGGAGGCTGAGTTCAGTCTGTCTGAGGGGGGAGGGGTTTTTATAGCAGTGACATATAAAGTAATCAGCAGGAAAGGAAAGGGTTATGACTGTGTGTTTGGATTCAATAAAAACTCCTGGAGTCTGGTGTGCTTTAAACCCAGTGACTCTGATGAACTCATATACTCTGTCTGGCACAATGAGAACGAAACACACATACCTGCCCCCCCCTCCCCCTACCGCAGAGCAGGAGTGTGTGATGATGATGGTAGAGGAGTGTGTGTGTACAGGGTAGGAGTGTGTGTGGACCGTCTGGCCGGCACTCTGTCCTTCTACAGCGTCTCTGACTCTGACACACTGACCCTCCTGCACAGATTCCACACACACTTCACTCAACACACACCCCTCTGTGCTGGATTTTATGTGAGGAACTCCTCAGTGTCCCTCTGCTAACTGGAGTAGAGACACACACACACACACACACTCACACATATACACATTCACACGCACGCACACACAAGCATGCACACACACACACGCACGTGCGCACACACAAACATGTACACACATGCGCGCACACACATACACACACACACACGTGCGCATACACACTCGCATGCATGCACGCACACACACACACTCTCGTACACACACACACACACCACATTCACATACCCACTCACACACACACACACTCATATACACATACACACACACTCACACATACACACTCAGATACACATAGACACACACACCAACACCAACACACACACATCCACAGACACACACATACTCTCACACACACCCTTGCTCTCTCACACTCACACACATGCGCACACACACCTACACACATGAACACACACAATCTCTCGCACATACAAACACACACATTCACCAGTGCACTCTCACGCGCACACACACATGCATGCATACGTACGCACGCTCATAACCGTATGCACACACACACACTCTCTCTCTCTCTCATACTCTGTCACTCACACACACACACCCTCTCTCTCACACACACACACGCTCACATCCACACACATTCACACAAATGCACGCACACACACACACACACAAACTCATGCACTTACGCACACACACATACATGCGTGCAGAGACACAAACACGTGTCAACACACACACTTCTCAGTGTCCCTCTGCTAACTGGAGGAGAGACGCACACACATGCGCGCACACACAAACATGCACACACACACGCATACATACACACACGTGCGCATACACACTCGAACGCATGCACACACACACACTATATATATATATATATATATATATATATACACACACACTCATATACACATACACACACACACTCAATCACACACTCACACACATGTATAAACACAAACACTCATATACACCTAGACCCTCACACACCCACACACACACACACACACACACACATATATATACAAACACTTACACACTTATATACACACACATTCATACACACCTAGACCCTCACACACCCACACACACACACTCACACATATATATACATACACTCATATGCACCTAGACCCACACACTCGCACTCACACACCTACACACACTCTCGCACACCCAGTTACACACACACACACCATCTCTCTATGACATACACTCCATCACACACACACATACTTTCACACACATCCTTTCTCTCTCAGCCAGTGGCAAACTCCTCCACTTAAATGTGCATTTGACTAGTTTTTACAGTTGCTTTCATTCATTTTCACAAGAGTTCCAATGTGCAAATTTCTGCGGGCAAATGCAGCTGATAGGGAGAATGCAGAATGATCACTGCAGTGTACTTATTTCCTTTCATTACTGTAAACAATGATGGATTGAGTTTCCTTATTTATTCTGTTAGGATTGTTTTTTTTTTTTTTCAAATCTGTTGCTTTAATTTTCTGTATTTTCAGACAACAATCTTCAATGATTAAACCTGAATTATAAAAATATCAGATGTGTTGGTGTTATGATTTATTATTGTGTGATGTATTGAACCCCTGTGACACAGTAGTACTTATTTCATATTCTGTATGGGATTATGTTTGGGCTCAATATGAGTAGATCAGCATGGGGCTAAAATCTGCAGTTGAAGCAATGAAATTCATTTACAGTAGGGGAAATAAAATCCGTTATAAGAAAAGTTGTGTAGTGTCTGATGAATGCTTGCTTCTGTTACTGTAGTGTAACCACAACTCAATACATTTTGAAAAGTCATTGCTTTGCTTGTCTATTGAGCTGGTATATTTATGTTACCTCTCAAATAAATGGTTCTCCTGTAGGTTTGAACCTGGATCTTCTGCACATCAGTTGAATGGATTAGACCACTAAGCCAAAATCAAGGCAGAAATGTGGTTTGCATGACATCCAGTCATTGAGATGTTCCTGAGACCCTACAGTTTTTCTCATTTTTTCAAATGCATTTCTAATATCTGCAGTCACACATTACAAATGCATTACAGTATGTTATGATTACTTTGGCTCAATGTGCAAAACTCAATTTGCCAAACTGACTGGCAAAATTCTTACCCTAAGGCACTAATTGCAGTACCTACCCACGAAGTGCACAACTCTAAATCACACTCAGTTTTCACGATACAGCCGTCTCGTATTGGTACAATGTTCCAATGCTTATTGCTAGACATGCAGATTGTGGAATGAAGTCAACATGTTTGCAATCCCGTCTCGTCACTTCCAACAACATTGCCCAGGTGAGTCGCATTGCAGCACGATTGGTAATCCCAACATAAAAGGCTGTTTTACAGCACTACATTCAGCAGTGTCTGACAACAGGGAGCAGCCCAATGCAGTTGGTACTGATGAACGGGTCGTGGCTGTGCCTGAGGTTGTGGTCAAGCAGTTAGAAGAAATACTGCTGTATCGAATGCATTTAGAGCCACAGTGATTGACCATGTCATAAATCCAGGCATAGCAATGGGAGAAGCTGGAAGGATTGTAAGGCCCAACTTAAAAATGTCAACAGTGGCATCTAATAAGAGCTTTTGGACTGAACATTGATGTCAATAATTTACTGCAAAATGTGATACTGTAATTACATTACAGGATTGTTGTGTTGGTGTCATTTTATATTACTTCTGTTCCGTGACGAGCCTGTAAGCCATGTTAATCATTTTTATTAGAGACCGCGCAACTCTGTTTTTCCAAAATGCCGGCTTATTCCACATGGGGGAAAATTGCGTTTGTGTTAGGTATTCCTGTGGCAATGTCTGTTCTGATAATGTGATTGTTTTTCTTCTATCAGATAAGGCCTGCTGGTGCAAGTTTGCAATGTTGCATTTGTATGTGTTATTTTTACTGTTTACGTGTCAAATGTCTAGAGTGTAAATGTTTCTATTTAAATGATTGGTTGAATAACACATATCACCGCTATTTTCACCGACCATGTTAAACGTACTCACTTGCGCGTCTCAGCTCCAAAGGCATGCTGATGTTAAACCCATATTCCAATCTGTTTGAAATGACACAAATTCTGCTTAGTCTGTTCAAACATCAGACATTTTTTTAACTCTACATATTATTTATGCCCTGCACCTGAACAAATTGGATGTGCCCATTCTACTGTACCATCTCCTTTGTAAGCTAAGAAGTTCCTTTCAGCTGACTACATCAGAATCTGTACTACTGGCGTTTTATGAGAGCTTAAAATGTACAACATTGTTAATCAGAAATTATATCTGGGTGGGTAAATTGCTGGATATGCTGTAGAACATAGTTTGTCATTGATTTATAAATATACCAGTATATCCTGGGCTTTCACTGATGGTTTAATTGTGGTACATACAGCAGTGGCCTAATATGCATTCTATGTTTGCAGTTTGCTTCTACCTGACTGCTTCCCCCCAGCAGGGAAACAGACGGGCACAACCCCCCCAGCAGAGAAACAGAGGGGCACAACCCCCCCAGCAGGGAAACAGAGGGGCACAACCCCCCCAGCAGGGAAACAGAGGGGCACAACCCCCCCAGCAGGGAAACAGAGGGGCATAACCCCCCCAGCAGGGAAACGGAGGGGCACAACCCCCAGCAGGGAAACAGAGGGGCACAGAAGACTCTGGGTCATCCCACCATGGATGGCGCAGGAGAGGTAGCAGGTTTTAGCAGTTTGCTAAGGTGGTCTGGGAGGATGGTCAACGTGGGAATGTGTGGAGGACCGATTGCTCAGTGGGTCAGGCTGGTGGAAGATACCACAAGCCATGCTTTGCTTCCTGATCAGGGCCAATTATGACACGCTGCCTTCTCCTCAGAACCTGTGCTAATGGTTTGGTGCGGATGAGACCGTCCGCTCTGTGCTGCCCCCAAACGAGGCCTGTGGCACAATCTGTCAGGCTGTGAGATGGCTCCAGCACAAGGACACAGAACAGGCCTCCAGCACAGGGACACAGAGCAGGCCTCTGGCACGTTCTCATTACATTACATTACATTACATTACATTACATTACAGGCATTTGGCAGACGCTCTTATCCAGAGCGATGTACAGCAAAGTGTATAACCATAACCAGGAACAAGTGTGTCGAAAACCCTAGAGAGAAGTACCGTTCCAAGTGCAGGGAACAACCACATAGTTCAACTTGGACCCTGAAGGTTAAACTGATTAACACTAACACAAACAAGAGCACCAACAACGCAGTCTATGCAAAAATACAAGCAGTAGTTCAGACGAGTGCATTAACTAAGTCATCTACGAAACAGCTACCTAGTTACAACCCTAAGCTTACAGTCAATTTAGAGATTACAGGGAGGTAGGGAGGGATGGGGAGAGGTGCAGCCTGAAGAGGTGAGTCTTCAGTTGTTGCTTGAAGTGGGTCAGGGTCTCAGCTGTTCTGACCTCCACAGGGAGGTCATTCCACCATCGTGGGGCCAGAACAGACAGGAGACGTGATCAGGAAGCGCAGGTGCGAAGAGGGGGAGGTGCCAGGCGTCCTGAGGTAGCGGAATGGAGGGGTCTGGCTGGCATGTAGGGTTTGAAGATCTTGTGGAGGTATGCTGGGGCTGATCCCTTGACTGCCTGGTCTCTCTCTCAGGCTGTGAGACGGCTCCAGCACAGGGACGCAGAGCGGCCTCCGGCACAGGGACACAGAGCAGGCCTCCGGCACAGGGACACAGAGGAGGCCTTCGGCACAGGGACACAAAGCAGGCCTCCAGCACAGGGACACAGAGCAGGCCTCCAGCACAGGGACACAGAGCAGACCTCCGGCACATTCTGTCAGGCTGTGAGACTGCGCCAGCATAGGGGTGCTACAGATGGAGGTATGACCAGCTCCTGCGGAAGCTTCTGGAAATACTGGAGACCAGCAGACAGGAGGCAAACAGAGACGCCTCTCCTGAGAAAGAGCATCAATCCTTATGGAGCTCACCCTCCCATGGGAGGAGGGGGCAGAAGCAGCCTATGAGCAGAAACGGCTGAAGTACTCCGACCTGGCAGCGGAGTGTGAGAGTGTAAGGAGTGTAAGGAGGCCGGTTAGAGAGCGACAGTATATCCAGTGGAGGTGGGATGCTGGGGGTTCACCCGCCAGTCAGTGCCCCACCTTCTGGAGAACACGGGCATGGCAGGGGCAAGGCTGAGGAGGGCAGCTAGAGGGCTGGCCGAGGAAGCAGAGAAGGGGGGGGGGGAGTCAGCAACCGCCCACTGCTGCCAAAACAGCAGCAGAGGGTGGCAGCTGGCCTTCTGGATCAGTTTGAGCCTCTTTGTGTCCCTGGAGTAGAGGCTCCCAGCCCAGCACAAAGGTATAGAACAGGACACCGGCCACAATGATCTGGTAGAACATGGCCAGCATCCTGCTACACACACAGAAGGAGCGTAGCCTCCCCAGAAAGAAAAACCTTCAGTCTAGTAGGGCCTCCAAAGATACAAACCACAGTATCAAACCATCTCTCTATGTGATCAGGTGAACATGGTGTATATGTGTGTGTGTGGGTGTGTGTTGGTGTACGTGTATGTGTGCATGTTGTGCATGTGTGTGCGTGTGTGTATTGATGCACTGTGTACGTGCTCTGTGTGTACAATAAAAATGAGCATCTTCAGTGCATCGACCTGTGCATTTAAAAAAAAAAATTACACCCCCATCCTCATGCTAAATGGATTTTAATAAAACATTATGTGCCGTGGCAGGAGCTTGAAATGTTCAAAAGTATCAGAGTATTTACTTTTGCTATCAGACCTGTGGGCTGTATTGGAATACTGGAAACACAAAGTGGATGCATTCTGCCATCCGGTGGTCTTGTGACGCTACTACAAGGGACTGAACTCCAGCGGGTGAGACTCGAGGCAGAAGTTGGGAGTTTCTAAAATGTTGACTGATTACTCCGGTTCCCTCTGTCTAATATAGCATTTTTTGTAAAGATCTGAAACTAGGCACTAATATAAAAAAGCAGGATGGGGAAAAATACTTTTCATGGCACTGTACATGAGGTAGACAGGTTTCCTTTAACAGGCTTTAATACAAGGGGCACCAGGGAGACACACACTACACAGCCTGCAGAGGAATTCTCAGAAGTTTGCTAGAGAGCGATGAAACACCGATCCCTGTCTGACTGAACCCTCCCGTATCCTGGGCAACACAGGCACCAATCGTGCGTTGCCCTGTGGAGCTACCAGCCACAGTCAGCATTGGCACGGTCCGGATTCGACCCGAGGCCGTGAGGCTCATCCATGCACTTCACCGTGGTGCCTTAACCGAATGAGCCATCCAGCAGCCGCAAACCTAATTTCAATAAAATTACAACTTATCAGCATCCATAAGAAATGCTAACTACCATACAACGTGCCAAATAATCACTGCATTGATAGGAACCACTCAAAGCAGGTACATGAGGTAGACAGGAAATCATCAGGCCAGATGTCATTTTCCCACTGTAACAGACTTTAGTACAATATGCACCAGGGACATACCCACTACACAGCATGCAGTGGCATTCTCTAAAGACTCACTAAGTTGTCTCAGTCTTGATAATAGTTTATAAGCATCACACCTCATAAGGTCACATCTCACAAGCATGGAGTCTCTGTCTGTGGTCACACACGCCTGTTACATCACTAATTAGGCATCTTAGCACGCAACACAACAGCACAATATAGTGCCTGGGACGGGGGCGGTATATCCCCATTGTGGGTGCCAGAGCTTTTCGGGTCCTCTCAGGATGACCCTGAGCTGCATTCTATCCTCCCCATAGCTCTCCATCGCTCTTCTCCCTCATCACCATGGTAACTGGGAATGTGGAGACTGGGGCAAGGCCGCAGGCCTTGGCAGAAGTGGCCAGGAGTGCATACAGAAATACAGAAACATACACTTCCCTTCACTACCTTAAGCCTCCAAGCAGCTGTACACTGCAGACCACAGTCTGAAGTGCATTAATCACTGCGGGTTTCCCACTGAATCTACAGGAACTGAGGTGGAGCACTGAAAGAATGGGCAGTGATTCACTGTGTGTGCTCATATAGCCATGAAAACCGTTTCTCTGATCGATCAAACATTTTGTCTGGATTATTTGTAAAACATTTTAGTTCACAGCCATATCTGCTGCAATTACTATGACATAAGAACACCTATGCAGCTGTGGAAATGACTGAGTTTTGGCCTGATGGGCACATCCTAGCTCAAACTGTAATCCAATGTTTGGGCTGTGACAAAGGCTGATAACAGAATAAGCATAGCAAGTACATGAAGCAGTAATGTTCTGAGAGTTCTGAGAGCTAGCCTTGTAATAACTTGTCACTAGATGGATTACAGGAGCTTTCTCTGGTCAGAGCGTCACAGGCATCAGCATGAAGATTAGCTTTTAGTGTATTACTGTTGCTTTACGAGTGTCATCAAATTGTCATTGTTGCAGACATCATAAATGGTTGCACGGTTTCAGCAACACAAACTGCTCCACAAACTGCTCCGAACTAACTGCTCCCAGCACCCGTTGCTCCCCAGCGGACTCCCCCGGCTTCAGCCACCTGGTCGCCGTGTCCCTTAGGTGTTGGCTAAAGACAAATGGCCTGTCCGACGGCCCCAGCTTCGCCGTCCGAAACCGGCGGCGGTGGTCCTTGGGGGAGTAACCCATCCTGTCCAGGATAGCCCTCTTAACATCCACGTACCTCCCCTGAGACGCAGCTGCTAGGCTGCACGCTGCTGTCTGCGCCTCCCCCGTCAGCAGAGGGAGCAAGCGCACGGCCCACTCTGCCGCCGGCCAGCCACATGCCCCTGCTGTAGCCTCGAATACGTCCAGGAATGACTGGGGGTCATCCGCCGGGGACATCTTAGGTGGAGCCACGTTCAGGAGCGTTGAATGTGGAGGGGCCGAGGAGGCAGCCGCCGTGGCTGCCGTCTGGATCACCAGCTGCTGGAGGTTCTGCGTCTGCTGGTGGGTCTGTTGGCAGAGCGCATCCAAAAACTGGTGAGTCACTGCTGACTGCTCTCGGAGCATGGCTGCTTGCTCTTGGTGCACAGCAGCCACCTCCCCCACCATCTGTGCGAGGGAGGACACTGGCTGGGCAGTTGGAGGTGAAGGACGGGGTTCGGTCATGTTTATTTTGCTGAACTACAAGCTGGGCGCCAGTTGTGGCAATTCTCTAGCCACCGTGGGTTCAGAACCAGCACAGGGCCGACAAAAGACACGGGAAGTGCAGGGATGACGTCTTTTATTTTCACACACACACACACACACACACACACTCAAACCACAGTTTATAACAGAAATGCCGGTGCAGCTCCTAAAGCATGCTGCCGCTCTCTGCAGGGCGTGTGTGTGCCTTTTTCCTCCCCCCAGGCCCAGCCGCTACTGCATATATAAAGGGAGAGAGTAATCAGTGACAAGGAACACCTGTGCTAATTAACTCAATCAGTGACAAGGAACACCTGTGCTAATTAACTCAGTCAGTGACAAGGAACACCTGTGCTAATTAACTCAATCAGTGACAAGGAACACCTGTGCTAATTAACTCAATCAGTGACAAGGAACACCTGTGCTAATTAACTCAATCCTGGCATTCTTCCCGTGAGCCACTCCCCCACTACCTCCCCCCTATAGCTAAGCTGCAACCACACCGCTCCACAGGCTTCTCCTTGTATTCTTTCAAATTGAATATGATCACTGAGCTCTGATTCCACAAGTGTAACTCTATCCACTGTAACATCAATCAAATAATGGGCACAGATACACTATGTACAATCATACAGTTACAGGCCAAATTTGTATTCTTTTGTTTACAGCTTACTGTTACCATGTCAGCTGATGAGATTTTTGTGCTCATTCTTTTCATTATACAATACCTGACTGTATTTTAAACATGTCAGGAATCGCTCGCACTCCCCCTGCTACCCCTACCCACCACAGGTGCAAGTATCCACCCACCACGAACAACCAAGACACAGGGATAAGGTAAGCAGAGTCTGTATTGAATTTATAATAAAAACAGTTCATGGACAGGCAGCTGCCATGCTCTGACCCCCCCTCCCTTCTCTAGCTCCCCCCCTGCTTGTACGGTGACCCCACCAACGACTGACCTCGTGCCGCGCGAGCCGAGCCCCAGGAGAGGGACTCCCCGTCACCGCACCGCAAGCAGTCACACACAGTGGTAAGTTACCCCGTGCCCCACACTCCCTCCACACAGCACTCGTTCTCTGACCCTCTCTCTCGGGTCTGCCCGCACGGCACAGACCGGCCCCCACTTGGCCACCCCAGGGGGGGTCAACACGCACAGCGAGAGGGAGGTCTCAAAAAGGGTGGGATGTGACTGGGCCCACGCCACGAAATGCCGGGCCTCCTCCATGTCCCACGCCGCCACGCACGTGCCACACACACCTAAAAGAAATCCCCCCCCGGGATTTCTCCCAAAAGGAAATAACAAAGAAAAAGAAAAACAAAAGTAAAACCAAATCCAAAATCCTCAACCAAAGAACCCGGCCACAATAACTAAAGGAAAAAGAAAAATAAAATCCAAACCACAAAAACAAAGAAAACAAAATCCAAAAAAAACCCGAAGTTAAAAAGTCTACAGAGCCTGTTCCTTCCTGGCTGCCCAAACACAAACTGCTGCAATCCCCGCTCTCTTATCCCTCTCCCTGCGTCCGAGGAAACAAGAGGCAGCTGTGTGAGCTTGTTACCTGGCGAAGTGGAGGAAACCAATTAACCCTCGTCCACATACCCACACGTGCTCCCAATTACCAATTACGGAAGTGCTCTTACCAAGCAGCGGCTCGTCAGGCTCGCCTCCTGAAATATACACAAACATTATCATACCCCCACACACACACACACACATGTATACACATATACATTCATTCTCAATCACACACACACTCACGTCCAGTCATTCATGCCGACTTACGCATGCACACATTCACAAATGCATGCGCACACACTCACAGTCACACACACATTCACACAAACACACACTCACATATATAAACACACACACACAAATCTCTTACTCATACACACACGCACCCGTGTGCACACACACACATGCACACACAGAAATACACACGTGCACACGCACACACACACATTCTCTTACCCATACACACACGCAACCTGGGCGCACACACACTCATGCGCTCACACATACTCACGCACTCACACACATGCACACACATACTCATATCCACTGTCACTCCCACAAACACACACACGCATGCACACACACATTCACAAATGCACACACACAGAAACACACTCTCACCCAATCACACACACGCACACACGTCGACACACTTGCAACCTTCCTTGACCAATGCCTTACCACTGCAATTTCAGCTGTGCCCAATATTAACCTCAGTACAGCTTAAACCCTGTACATGAGAGTATGATCTTTTAGCAGGTTCAGGTTAAGCACTTGCTATTGAAATATGATTTTATTTTTTTACATTTTAATAAATTTATATTTCAAATGTTCAAGGTGTGTTTATGTACTTTTGATTATTAAAACATTAATATAACATTAAGTGTAATAATGGCAAAAGACGGCAGGGTAAAATGTTTTTGAAGTAATAACTCTGTCTCCGGTACCTGCATCTTTGTATGAAAGAAGCCAGTGGCAAACTCCTCCAGTTAACTGTGCATTTTACTAGTTTTTACAGTTGATTTCATTCATTTTCACAAGAGTTCCAATGTGCAAATTTCTGTGGGCAAATGCAGCTAATAGGTAGAATGCAGAATGATCACTGCAGTGTACTTTTTTCCTTTCATTACTGTAAACAATGATGAGTTGAGTTTCCTTAATTATTGGGTCAGGATTGTTTTTTTTTGTTGTTGTGCTTTTAAATCTGTTGCTTTAATTTTCTGTATTTTCAGGCAACAATCTTCAATGATTAAACCTGAATTATAAAAAATATCAGATGTGTTGGTGTTATGATTTATTATTGTGTGATGTATTGAACCCCTGTGACACAGTAGTACTTATTTCATATTCTGTATGGGATTATGTTTGGGCTCAATATGAGTAGATCAGCATGGGGCTAAAATCTGCACAGTTGAAGCAATGAAATTCATTTACAGTAGTGGAAATAAAATCTGTTATAAGAAAAGTTGTGTAGTGTCTGATGAATGCTTGCTTCTGTTACTGTAGTGTAACCACAACTCAATACATTTTGAAAAGTCACTGCTTGTCTATTGAGCTGGTATATTTATGTTACTTCTCAGAGAAATGGTTTTCCTGTAGGTTTGAACCTGGATCTGCTGCACATCAGTTGAATGGATTAGACCACTAAGCCAAAATCATGGCAGACGTGTGATTTGCATGACATCCAGTCTCTGAGATGTTCCTGAGACCCTGCAGTTATTCTCGTTTTTTCAGATGCATTTCTAATAACCGCAGTCACACATTACAAATGCATTATAGTATGTTATGATTGCTTTGACTCAATGTGGAAACTCAATTTGCCAAACTAATGGGCAAAATTCTTACCCTAAGACACAAATTTCTGTACCTACACAGAAAGTACAAAACTCAAAATCACACACTCAGTTTTCACAAAACAGTCACCTCATATTAAGACATCCAAATTGTTATTGCTAGACATGCTGATTGTGAAATAAAGTCAACATGTTTGCAATCCTGTCTCATCACTTCCAGCAACATTGCCCAGATGAGTCGCATTGCAGCACGATTGGTAATCCCAACATAAAAGGCAGTTTTGCAGCACTACATTCAGCAGTGTCTGACAACATGGAGCAGCCCAATGCAGTCGGTACTGATGTACGGGTCGTGGCTGAGGCTGAGGTTGTGGTCAAGCAATAACAGAAATACTGCTGTATCAAATGAATTTAAAGCCACAGATATTGACCGTGTCATAAATCCAGGCATAACAATGGGAGAAGCTGGAAGGATTGTACAGCCAAACTTTGAAAGTTGGCCCAAACATTGGCCCCTAATATGAGTTTTTGGACTGAACATTGATTATTCAATGCAAAATGTGATACTGTAATTACATTACAGGAATGTTGTGTTGCAGTCATTTTATATTATTACAATATTACAGTGGGATATTACAGAATTACAGTACTGATATGAATATGATGCACACAAATTGCCTTGTTTTTGCGCATAGAGAACATACTGTAAAGCATTGGTCTGTTTATACTGTCCCAGTAATGCTGTTGTGTCTTTATTTCAGAGATTGATGGTGATTGACGCTGTCAGAGCTCCTATGTCATAAATTTTATGTTTTGGACACACAGTCTTGATTCGTGTCGTTCTTGTGTCGTGCACTGGGCGAGAGGCATGAATACACCCTGGAAAGGCCGCAAATCTATCGCAGGGCATTACATTTACTTAGAGTCTTTTATCCAAAGTGATGTACAAAAGTGCATATCATGGTCATCGGAACAACTACAAAACACAGGTTTGATAAGGTACAAGACTCATTTCGTACAGCTATTTATAGCCAAGTACACAGTTCAGTTCATGCAGGGAGCATTATTCTGACCCTGCTTATGCCAAGTCAAACTAGGGCGAAGAACAAGCTACAATATTAGGACAAAAATACGAATTATAAAAAGTGCTGGACTAGGGGTACATGTAACATGAGTGCCATGAAAAGGGGGATTTAAAGTGAAATGATTTACAGAGTAGTGGCAGTTAGCCCAGGTATAGTCTGTAGAGATGCGTCTTCAGACCACGGCGGAAGATGGGTAGTGAGGGAGAGGTTCAAAGTGGGACAGGGAGTTCATTTCACCACTGGGGAGCTAGGGTGGAGAAGCTCCGTGATCCCTTTACTCGAGTGGGAGGGGGTGCACGGTACCCTGCTGCTACAGAGCGGAGTGGTCGAGCAGGCGTATAGAATCGAATCGTGTCCTGTAAGTAGACGGGCTGTTCTGTTGGCTGCAGTGTAGGCGAGGGTCAGGACTTTGAACCTGATCCTGGCAGCGACCGGTAGCCAGTGGAGTGACCTCAGCAGAGGAGTGACGTGGGAGAATTTGGGAAGGTTGAAGATGAGTCGGACAGCAGCATTCTGAATCATCTGTAGTGGATGTATGGCACAAGCTGACGGGCTTGCAAGGAGGGAGTTACAGTAATCAAGGCGGGAGGTCACCATAGCCTGGACAAGCAGCTGGGTGGAGTGCGTAGTCAGGTATGGTCGAATCCTTCTGATGTTGTACAGGAGGAATCTGCAGGACTGTGATGTTGCCTTGATGTGCTCCTTGAGGTCCAGCTGGTCATCCAGGACCACCCCCAGGCTCTTTGCAGAGTGAGAGGCAGTCACTGTGGTGCCATCAACTGTGATTGAGAGCTCACGTAGTAGGGAGGTCTTGTATGGGAAGAACAACAGCTCAGTTTTGTTGAGTGTGGCAGGGCTCAGTTTGTGGGAGTGGTTCAGGGCAGTCTGAGGACCACGCCTACTGGTTAAGTAGGCACACGCACCTGGAGTGCGTCAGTAATTAATCCAGGTATTTAAAGTGTGCTTTCTTCCCAGTAGGTGTCTCTGACCGAGGAAAACGCGAGCCGAGAGAGAGACTAGAAAGTGTCGTAGTTTCGCTATTATGTTTTTGTTATTTTAGTTTGTTGTGTTTCTTTACTATTTTACCCCGATCCTGTGAGGGTGAAGGGCGAAGCTATTTTGTTTTTTTGTAATAGACTGGATTCTCTCTCTCTCTAAAAGTATGTAAATAAAGACCGGAATATTTCCGGATTCACGTATCTCCCTGTGTCAAACTCTCCTGTTCAGAAAGGGGTGTGTCGCAGTGTGTGACATTGAGGCAGAACTTCAGGTGGTGGCTGGCCATCCAGGTTGAGATGTCAGCCAGGCAGGAAGATATTTTATCATTAACCTGTGAGGTAGAGGGGGGGAAAGAGAAGAAGAGTTGCGTGTTGTCTGCATAACAGTGATAGGAGAAGCCGTGTGAATTAATAACTGGACCAAGAGATTTGGTGTAAATGGAGAACAGTAAAGGAGCCAGTACAGATCCCTGTGGTACTCCTGTAACAAGGGGATGAGAAGCAGAGGCAGACCCCATCCAGGTGACCTGGTAGGACCTATCTGCAAGATAGGAAGCAAACCAAGACAGGGCAGTCCCAGAAATGCCCATCTCAGCCAAGGTGGAGAGGAGTAGTTTTGGTTGACTGTGTAAAATGCTGCAGACTGTTCTAGTAGGATCAGGACAGAGGAGAGGCGTGAGGCTCCTGCAGTAGCGAGTGCCTCCATCACAGCCAGGAGAGCAGTCTCTGTTGAGTGCCTGGATTGGAAGCCAGACTGGTGAGGGTCTAGCAGGTTGTTCTGATGGAGAAAAGAGGTTAGTTGTTTAAGCGCTGCTCGCTCAAGGGTTTTGGACAAAAAAGTTAGAAGCGATACAGGTCAATAATTCATTACATCAGAGGGGTCTGAAGTGGGATTCTTGAGGAGTGGGGTAACGTGAGCCATCTTAAAATCAGAGGGAACATGACCAGAGGCAAGGGAGGTATTAACAATACTAACAGTGGAAAATATGCTGTTTCATTGGTTATTTTCTTAAACTACTGGAAACCTGTTTGATAATAAATGGGCCCACAAACCATTCACTCACACACTCATACCCATGGGAAATTGAGCCTACCTGCATGTTTTTGGACTGTGGGAAGAAACCCACGTGGACACGAGGAGAACATGCAAACTCCACACAGAAAGGCCCAGACTGGATTCAAACCCAGGACCTTCTTGTTGTGAGGTGACAGTGCTACCCACTGGACCACCGTATCGCCCCCGGAGCGGGCTTATGACACAAGAAAATGCCATCATAAGCAGTCATGGGTAAAACTTTATTCCAGTCTACCTGCTGGTAGCTATGGAATGGTATTCATCACTAGCTTAAATCCAAAACATTTCACCATGTCAGTTTGACATTGTTCAACATAATTTTACAGTTCCTAACATACAACACAGGGTTGCAGCACAGTAATTTTTTGAACATCACGTTTTATATGATTTGAACTGGAGTTGGTTTGTTTGTTTATCTTATTTCAGTGTCTTACACCCTTTTAGGGTGCCCAGCCCATGTGAGCTTACAAGACACTACTTGTTATATACATGTGATCAAATACATGGAAGTGCGGATTTATCAAAGAGCACAATTATGGTACGTGCCATTTATGAACAAACAGGTTACCAGTAGTTTAAGAGAATAGCCAATTAAACAGTATGTTTTCCACCGTCAGTGTAATAAATGCCATTACAAAATGCTTGGCTGATGTGATTCATTTTAAAACCATTGTTAAATTTATGCATGTCTTATAAAAAACACAAAGCACTTTGTGAAAATATTACAAACAGATATAATTTGAAAACTCACCAGAGGTCTAAGAAATTGTCATTGTTATCTTTTCAGTGAACATCTTTGGCACATGCCTGCATCTTCTCTCAACATGTTACTTTAAGAATCTGAACTTATTTAATCCTGTGGGAGTTACAGTGACTCACCATGGTCAAGGTCAAATCTAAAGTTCAGCTTTTCCATTAGCAGTGAGAAATGTGGTGTTGCTCTTTCCTCTATTGCAGCATCTCCAGTTTAGAGTACAGTAAGCAAACGTAAAGGAAAGAGATTCAGTATCAGGCTATGGCTGCAGAGAGAGAGAGAGTCAAATTTTACTGCAATACTGATTGTTTTACTGTTACCTACCCTTAAGACTTTTGGTGAAGGGACTTGTCCTTGTCCAGTCAATATATTGCCATTTATAAAAGAACATTTCACGTTCACAATCCTTCTCATCGCTGTTTAGATCAAGTGTAAGAATTAGCTCAGGCCTGTCCTCAGCATTCTTTATAACATGTCTTTGATACATCCGGGCTGCTGTTCTCAGATCAGGTTCCGTCTTTCTCTCTGAAAACATCAACAAATATTAACAATGAAAACACATTTCATCAAAGAGACTGCTTCATGATGAAATCAGATGAAATTCATGACACCACCTGTCATTGGTTAGGCTCTGAAAATGTGCAGAAGAATGCAGAGAATGGTGCTGCTGTGCGATGAGGCTCGGATGGAGACACCTTCAATGGCCGGCTCTGCTGATGGGCAGTGACTGGTTGAGGAGCCACTAGGCCCTGATGTTGAGGCCCTGTCCTGCCCTTCAGCATGGCTCTCTGACCCTGCTGCTGCTCTTCCTTCCTGTCTTACACTGCCACTGTCATCAGACCTCATTCTGTCTCTCTCATACGACCCAATGTGCCCACTGACAGCACACTAAAGGCTCTGACATATTCACAAGACGTGGACATTTCACGTTCACTTGTGTTAAATTTGAACAGCGTTCCAAGCTATTATTCCTCCTGTGTATGTCAGAGGTATGCAGACTCTCAAAGTTAAATATATTGTATTTTGCAAATTAAAAAGGGAAACCATGTGCATTTACATGTATTAATGATTATGTATTCCTTTTAAAATAGAATAGCTGTCAAAAACATTAGAGCATTATCATATTTAAGAGGGCCACTTACTTTTCACATACTTCAACCTGTATTACTTGTAATACTGCTGGTCTTGTATTTCTGACAGGCAGCATTTCTGAGTCCAGTAAAAGCATTCTGTCAGTATTCCAGATGATATAGACACTCTCAAGACTCATCATGGAAATTAAAATAATAATAACAATTTTAAAAAATGCTTGTGCATGGAAAACCTTAGAAAGAGAGGAAGGAAAAGGAGAAGGTGATGACACACATATAGATCGAAGGATATTTTTTTTTAGGGCAACCAACAATATTAATAAGAGTATTTGGAAGAGATAGATATGATAAATATGGCAAATGTGTATTACAAAGCCTAACTTCTTAATTCTCTTCTTAATTCTCCCCTGTGTTGGTAATGTCCTTGGTGCCTGTAAATGATCTTAACCTTTTCTCAGTACAGGATATACAGGTTTTCTGGTCCTCTGCGGACCCCTGTGAAATCTGGACGTGGGCCTGCCATTGCTCAAAGACTTCTTCTGGTTTATGGACTGATTCACAACAGCGCCCCGCTCTGTCCAGGTCAGCTTTTCCCTTTCTGGCGTAACTGTCACATCCCTCCAATCATGTGTCAAAAAAGGGGGATGGATTGACTACATAAACCGTTATTATAATGCGCCCAGATTTTCGACTTATGCACAGAATTTAGGCAAAAAATGCATTATACGTCTCACCAACAATGTTGGAAGAGGGACAGTAACGCCCCAATCTGCTCACCTGAGACCAGGAGGACCCTTTGAGCATTTAATGATGGATTTTATTGAATTAACCCCATGCCAGAGTTACAAATATTATCTTGTTGTTGTAGATATGTTCTCCAAATGGGTTGAATGTTGTCCTTGTTAACAGACTACTGTCATTGCTGAGAGACATTATTCCTAGATGGGGACTTCCATCTAAACTGTCTAGTGATAATGGGACTCACTTGTTAATATGGTAGTTCAGCATCTGTTTGCAGATCGATGTGTGGACTTATTGCGCTTACCACCCTGCGAGTGGAGGCGCTGTAGAAAGGGCCAACAGGACGCTAAAGAATAAACTCACAGTGTTGATGGCAGAAAGCGGACTGTCCTCTCATGATTTTCACAGGGTGACCAATGTGGATGGTGAACGCACCGTTTCCCCAGAATAGATAAACTCTGTAAGGATGTGAAGAAGATATGGGAGATTACTGTATGGCATTAAACAATGTGTTGAAAGGTATTTATGTATTTACCCAAGGCGGTGTTACCTGAACCCTGGACAGATGCCCAGCGCGGGTTGCAGCCTGGAGACTGGGTGGTGATAAAGGACCTCAGATGAAAACATTGGCACCAACCCCGCTGGACAGGACTGTTAGGTGCTGTTGACTACTCCGACGGCACTGAAAGTCACCGGATGATTTGCGGGTACATGCCTCTCTCTGCCAAAAGGTCACCATCCCTGAGGATCAACCGAGATGAAGACCCTAACAAGGACTACAGGAGGGGTCCTGGGCTTAATAGCTCCAGCTCTGTTCCTGTTCCCCGTAGTCCCACAGCAGGACTTAAAAGGACAGCCGCTCCCCACCATCCTTGGAACACGCTCATCACTCACACCACGGCCATAATGCTTATATGATGTTGGCTCTTGAAGCTGCTAGAGCCGGCAACACAAGCTCCTGATGGATGTGCGTTCACATGCCCCACTCCTCTAAATTGGGGGTTCCAATGGCTTTTACCATTCAATATATTATATGTAAAATATACTATACCGTTCGATATGTATGATATAATGGGATTGCATCGATGGTTTAAAGGAGACTCTGTTGAAAGTTTGGAAAATACCACATGCACACCAGATTCGACCCCACCAATCTGTTCTTGTATTAATAATACCCTGGCAAGCTGCTCCTCCGGACACTTGAACGAAACCCATTTTACAGGATTTTTTCCACGTCAATATAAACAGATCCACCAGCCACCATTTATAATGTTAAGTGGGAAAATAAATGGAACCAACTGCTTAAATCATACCAGGGAAAAACAATATAATGGGATATAATAAATGTATTGAAACTGCTATATGGGCCCAAACAAATGCACAGGCAAACATATTATAATAGGCAATAGAAACTCTGTTCCTACATAAAACCATATACAGGACAATCTGCCAAATGGATCATGGTGGGTGTGTGGGGATAGAGCCTATCCTTGGTTGTTATTTGGCATATGTTCTTCCCCATGTAACAGTGCATACATATTTCTCATTCCAGGGAATTACTGAAACTGAGCAATTCTTGGCAATAGCAATTCCATTGTATGGTATGGGGAAATTAGTCAGGGAGATGATAAATATGGCAAGTACCATGAAAAAATTAGCAAATGATATAGCCGATGCTTTATCTAATATTTCCATTAAATTATTGTAATATGTAATAAGTTGCTGACTCTCACAAGCTGAAAGTAGAAGGGAGGGAGTCTGAGGGAGTCGAGAGAGGGTAGAACAGAACATGGACGGATGGTAGCAAAGGATGAGATTGCCACATGTTACATAGAGGAACTTGGCATTTAACCCCTTAGCGCACATGCCAAATCTGGCCAATCCTTGCCCATTTAGGGAGTACCCTATTTAAAGCTTTAAAACTCCATATGTGAACACCACAGAGACCTGAAACATGACATAAAGAAACAAGACATTTGTACCATTTACAATACTAACGCAGATTAGTTTATATTCATAATTTTGGAAGAAATAAAGTGCCACGAAGGCAGTTGTCTAGGCAAAAAATCTAAAAGTGAATTTACTCTTTTTTAGTTTGCAATAAAATACTGAGAGATTGCAAATCTACAGCAGGTTAAACTACACATGTCCTGGATCAAAAACTCCTTGACCACAAGTGCGTCAAATCTAAGAGTGGATATGTAGAACTGCTAAAGATCTATAAAGCAAAAACTAAGCAGTGTACCCAGCATCTCCAAATCTATCCAAAATGTCTACATTATGCATTGATGTAAATCACAACATATTCACGTATTTCACAACAAATCAACTTTCTAACTCAAGAAACTCACTGTTTCATAATTTTCAAGTGGGAATTATAAGCTTTCCATCAGTACAGTGGTCTAAAATCTCTAGGGATCCAAAAACATATCCAAAATCTCTCCAAAAATGAATAAAATGCTTTTTGTCCATTATACAGCATATAAATGAGCCCCTTATGAAGGATTAAGATGAAACATTGATATCAAATTAAAGTATAATGTGAAAACATTGTCACACAATGCGGTACAGTACCTAAATGTGTAATCATTAACTCTTGTATGTATTTCTGTACTTTACAGTAAGTAATGTTTTCTTGTATGGGGATGGGATGACATGAAAACAATATTCAACCGTCCACCACGTTCTGGCAATGTTACAACTGTGACGTCATAACTGGTGCACACAAAATCTACTAAGCTACCAACAAACGCTTATATTACAGTGTGAAATATCCTCATTATAAAATACCACTAACCTATTTAAAGACACTCCATTTAAAAAAATAACGTATATAGCCTAAATAGTATATAGCGATGATCAAATGTTATCTGTGTTCTGTAGATAGAGACAGAGACAGTAAATCAATTCTCTTTCCTCTCCTCTTCTGTCTTACTTCAGAAAACAATGTCAGCTAGTTCTATCAGCAAACTTGTGCCTTCACTATGCTCAAAAGTCCTCAATAATAATATTATTTTACAATAAATTACAAAAATCATTAATGACGTTTCGTCAGGTGCAGTGTCTTTTACGGCTGCCACAGAGTGAATGCATAAGTGAATGCGATTATGAGAAACGTTTCGGATACGCTGAGCTATAAAACGCTATTCCAGAAGCAAAATTAGACATGTTATACATCGTTAGAAAGCTTATTCTGTCACCTATTGGATCGATTAATTGTCGATCAAGCCAGACTCTCCTAAAAAAGGCGACAACACCATAAACAACATGTATGGTATTACGCACAGCTATTTTGGAAGGTACCCAGGTGTCACAAATGCACATATATTTCACAAATGGATTATCCAAGACAATATGACCACTCAGTCTCAAAAGTATTCAATATTTAGTCCCAGACATTGACTGTAGAATGACATGGCACAATTTTTTTTTTTTTAAATCTTGTTTATTTTGTCATTCACTGAGCAGCATTTTCACTGCTGTATTGGCATATCTTAGGGCTACTGTGGGGTTTATCTTGTTGCTATGACGGAATACGATTCTTGAGTGGTGAAAGAATAATTTTATGAATGCCCCGATAGACAATATTGTCCATTATGTCATGGGTGGGGGGTGTAGTTGCAGATGAGACTGCAGGGAGGGGGTGCTTGTTAAATGAACATCCAGGGTGACAATGGTGATGCTGCAGAACTCCATATTTGGCATAGTTGCCGTGTATTGTCTACTAATGAAACTAAAACAAAGCGTTTCTGTTTTCAACTCATACTTTGGTTGCAGTAGCACTGAATGTCTCAGTTCAGTAATCTCGGCATGCCAGCATGCCGACCACTAGGGGCTTTGCGCTGAGAGGTTAAGAATGTGATACTGGCAAACCATGGCAGGGTCAAATGCCTTTGAAGTCATAATTCTGTTTTGTTTTATCTTTGAATAGAAGAAGCTCAGTTTAACTGCATATTATTCATTTTTACAGTTGCTTTGACTCCTTTTTCACAAGAGTTCCGATGTAAAAAATCCTGAAGCCAAATCCAGCTGATAGGGAGAACGCAGTGATCATTATAAATAATGGGGCTGAGTTTCCTTGTGTTTATTTTATCTGAACCTGTTGCTGTAATTTTCAGAATTTACAATTATCTTATGCGATTAACCCTGAGTTCTAAAATGTCAGATGTTTGCCTGCTATGATTTACTATTGTGAAAAACAGAACTCCTGTTACAGTAGTACTTATTTCATATGATGCATGGGATTGTTTATGGGCTCATATGAGTAGATCAGCATGGGGCTAAAATCTGCACAGTTGAAGCAATGACTTTCATCTGCAGTAGTGTAAATGAAATCTCATAAAAACATGTTTTCAACGTACAAAAATGCCAAGTTACTCAAAAGTATTGATAACAAAATGACGCCAAGTTACGGTACTACTACGAACTATATAGGCTATCTTGCCTCTAAGATGTATTCCAAAGCAATGCAACCAAATATTTCCTCAATTCTTTCAAGTCACTTGGCCCTGTGTTTTGTAATCTTACCATTTTACAATGTAATGCAAACTTTGTGTCAGATCAAAGTGTCAAATATTTCGAATTGCCTCATGGAACATATTGAAATTCATGTAGAAAACTGCTGGTGAGTAACTACAGGAAGCACATTTCTCCAGAAAACATGTTTATACTTGCTTCTGAACTGAATTTCAGTAAATGTACGACTTATTGTATATTTGCTACGTACAAGAAGTACTGCATGTAAAATACATTGTACATACATACATAGAGAACTTCTTTATCCCCATGGGGACATTTCCCTGGCAGCATGTTACATTCACATTTACGAACACACACTTATACCAGGAAACATACTATCATTCACGCAACAGAAAGGCTGGGCAGCGAAATACATACATACCAATACAAATTGGACATATACACGCCTATTCAATCAATCTTGACTGTGAGAAAGCCATCCACACATATGTTTGGCCTGCCCATGTAATGCATGATTATACACACAGGGCCAAGTGACTTGAAAGAATTGAGGAAATATTGGGTAGCATTGCTTTGGAATACATCTTATGTAATTTTGGTGAGGCAAGATAGCCTATATTGTTTGTAGTACCGTAACTTGGCGTCATTTTGATATCAATACTTTTGAGTAACTTGGCATTTTTGTACGTTGAAAACATGTTTTTTATGAGATATCATTTCTTTTTGCAAAGCGTTTTATTATGAGAGTGAGAAATGCGAAGTGACCCTGTAAGAAACATTTGTGGATTATGGCTATCCTTGTGTGAATGTGTACAGTCTGATGAGCGTGTACTGTTTAGCAGTTTCGGTCTGCTATATATGTAAAACAGTGGCTGTGACAAACGGTGTGGTGGCGTAAGTGTAAAACGCAACAGAAACGCAGGTGTAATATGGCCAGTGTATGTACTCACGGATTTGACAGCCATCCAACGAGCCTTGATTGAGATAAGAATCAGCAAGCCCGTAGAATTAGAGCTGCCTAGGTCGCAGCTTGTGTACCCTGCTGTCCTGCTCTGTTGTCTGTTATTTCGTGGACATGCACTTTTAGTGTTTGTAAGGCATTTTGATAGGCTTATCTGTAGGTGAGAATCCTGTTTGCTGTTTTGCTAAGCTAGAACCGGAAAACTTAATATTGGAGAATAGGAGCAGACGCATATGTCCCAGCAGGCTTTGCATATGAGAAAATAACAACGATGTGAGAGAAATTAGGATGAAATGATGAAATTGCGTAGTTGAAATAATATGTTTCTAGCAGAATGGGCATGTAGGTGAGGGTTGACATGATCACAGACTATAGTGCGGAGTAAATGAAGTGACCATGAGCGAGCTTACTTTCCTTATCGAATGGTATATATACCAGCCTCTATAAACAATTAATTGTTAATGTGGAGGGTTAAGTAATGTGTGCAATCTATTGCACATGTTCAGTACTAGTAGTTATACTTATGAGTGAATCATGATTTTAAATGTAATGTTTTAATGGGGAGTTGCAGAACGTACATAGGTAGTAATTGTTTGTATGTGGCTAGATAGAGAACAGGGCGAGGTAACATGAATGTAGAAACGTGACGTTTGCTGATAAGAAGGTTTTGTACGGTAGCCAAGTGAAGAAATATAGTTAGTAGAAATGGCACAGTGGTGAACTGGTGTAACTTTTTAATAAAATGAATACATTTGCCATCATGAAATGCATATGGGTGGCCGTGAGTGAGATTTGGTAAAGCAAATATAAAAGCGTAAGAAAACGTTAGTGTAAAAGAGGGAACTATCTGCCTGAGGGGGAGGCGGGATTCAATCCTTAAACCGGAGGTTTACCGGTCTGTGACTTTGTTAGTGCAGCACCATGACACTAACAGTTCATGCAATGCGTGAAATATCATTAGCAAACCTGTCCGTGGTTTTAAAGAAGAACACAGGCCAGTAAGCACAGAAGAGCTCCCGTTGAATCCATATGGCTTTGCAATATTGTAGCCGGTTAATAACTGAATGTGCAAACGGTACGTCATAATGCAGTGTATACGTTCAGTGAACGGCGGGTAGATATGGTGCAAAAGCAATAATTGAGAAGTAGCCGACAATTATTAGTGAGAGTAAACGCAGGTTGAAGAAACGTGTCCCTAGCTGGGCTTGAACCTGAAACCCCATGTTCCCAAGACTGTAACCTTACCCACTAGGCCACAGGCAGATTAGCTGTTTAATGTAGAAATGTGTCAGAGTGAAAAGGTATGGGTATTTTGCGTGTGTATGTGAGTTTTTGATTGGGTGAGGATGAGGATTTGGCTGATGTCGGTGAAATGTCCAAAGGGGAGACATGTTGTTAGTGGGATAGGCGGCAGGGAGGAGGAGGAGGAGGAGGAGGAAACGCAAAATCCCCTTAGTTTGGGGCTTTATTGTGTGGACATGTGAAGTTGTTTATGAAATCTGTCTGTTGAAATGGGGTCAGAATGTACAGAATTTAATGTTTTTAAGGGCTGCGTGTCTGTGGCTGTTGTGGTTATTTCTGTGGGGAACCCTGAAAAGTGCCAAACTCTCGATGCTGTATAGGTATGGGGCATGCCCTTGCCAAGGCGTAACTTGGCGGGATGGCATACCTGCCATCCCAATCCAGTATTAGAAACAAGTTGTGCAGTGTGGGTGGCTGCTTCTGTTACTGTAGTGTAACCACAATTCAGTACATTTTGAAAAGTCACTGCTTGTCTGTTGAGCAGGTATGTTAATATTACCTCTCAAAGAAATGGTTTTACTGTAGGGTTGAACCTGGATCTGCTGCACATTAGTTGAATGGATTAGACCACCAGGCCAAAATCAAGGCAGAAGTATGGTTTGCACGCCACCCAATCTCTGAGATGACCCTGAGCCCCTAGTTATCACAGGTTCAGATTAGGGATGAGTAATTGATTCATCCATTACTTGTACCCATCGGATACACGCTGATTTTTTCCACAACAACGGTGGTGCATCTACAGCCATACGTTGGAACTTGGCCCCATTGATTCATTTAACGTTGAAAAAAAAATATTTATGCTTTTTGTTAGTAAGTCGTTGAGTAACGAACCTACTCCACTTACCAACGGTTAATGAAATTCTGCCTTTTGTTTGCAATGTGGGTGGCTCTTAAAAGAGCCGTTGGGTGAAATTTTCTTGTGCTAGTTTACTTGGAGCTAGTGTACTTTGTAACAGCCTTTGTTCCCTCAGACACTGCGTGTTTGGCCAGCTCTCCGGGCAGCAGAAGACGCACTGCAGTCTGGATCTCCCTTGAAGTGATAGTGGACCGCTTGTTGTAGTGAGCCAAACGGGAGGACTCACCGGCGATGCGCTCGAAAATGTCGTTGACAAATGAGTTCATGATGCCCATGGCTTTGGAAGAGATGCCGGTGTCAGGATGCACTTGCTTCAACACCTTGTACACGTAGATAGCGTAGCTCTCCTTCCTACTCTTTCTGCGCTTCTTTCCGCCTTTCGCAGCAGTCTTGGTCACGGCTTTCTTAGAGCCCTTCTTGGGCGCGGATTTCGCAACTTCAGGCATCTTGTACGTTGGAGTGGAGAGAACACAATTATGTCCCGAAATTAAAGTGTCTGACCGGGGATGAATGCAAATTTACATTCCCCTTTTGCCGGTGACGTCAGACCGATTCTCATTGGAAGCTGTTGGTCCACGATTTTATGTTCAAAATCTATTGGTTCAATACGGCGGGTCGGCAAAAAAAAAAAAAAAAAAACATAACGTCTGTCCTTCTTCAGAACAAAAGACCCCCTCCCCACCATTTTCTTAACCAGTGTGTCTTAGCTTTTTTACTCTTGTTAAATAAATTCTCAATGTACTTTCATTGCAGTTACTAATGTTCTAAAGTCCATTGCACTCTCCCTTTGAGCAATAATTTGCTTTAAACAACGTTTACTTAAAAACGTGAACATTTGAGCAACTGCTTGTGCCATCCAAACTGCGGCGATACAAATAATCCCAAAGGGGGATTCTACAAACACCACAAAGGGTACCATGTACCTTTCAGTATACAACATTTATCGCAACTTCGCCTAGAATTAGCCATTTTATTTCACACAATCTGCTCGATTTCGTATTGCCTTGCGTATTACTTCAATAGACGTTACCAGTACGTCGACCAGTACAGGAGAGCGATTATTGCTGCAACTGGCATCGACGGTGCATTGGTGTAACTCGGGAAGTTCCATAAATAAGCACACTGAACTGCAGTAAAGCGAAGGCATTGCACAACACTGGCGACGCAACCCTCATTTTCTGAATAACGACGTAATAAGGGCGATTTCACCTTTAGCCAACTGGTACCACGTTCGTCTCCGGGCGGGTGAGAGGTTCGGGCTCTAATTGCACTCAAATGGCAAACTAGCAAATGTCTGTGGGAGTTTCATTTTTGAAGTCAAACCAGTACATTTAACAAATAAAATATTAAGAGCATCTGCTGAATGCCGGTAATGTAATATTACCACAACTGCTAGGGGACCGCCTACACATGTACACGGCTCATACAAGTTCATGCTACACATTACAGCAGTAGGCGCGCTGTCTTTGTAACACCCATAAATGCGTTATCATGAACCAAATGGACACTAAAAGAAACGAGAAAATTCTGCTTCGTATAGAAAGTGTGGGTAGCTCTAAAAAGAGCTTTTGGGTAATTCAGTAAAGAAATGAAGAGGAAAGTTTATCCACCAAAGCCGTACAGGGTGCGACCCTGACGCTTCAGAGCATAAACTACATCCATAGCGGTGACGGTCTTTCTCTTGGCATGCTCGGTGTAGGTGACGGCATCGCGGATAACGTTCTCTAGAAACACCTTCAGCACTCCGCGAGTCTCCTCGTAGATAAGGCCAGATATACGCTTGACCCCTCCACGACGAGCCAAACGACGGATCGCTGGCTTAGTTATCCCTTGGATGTTATCACGAAGAACTTTGCGATGACGTTTGGCACCTCCCTTACCAAGTCCTTTTCCGCCTTTTCCTCGACCTGACATTTTTTTTTTTAATAGAAAGTAAGTACGCAGTTTTTAACTTTCGAAACAAGACACATATATGTGCGCAAAGACGACCTGATTGAAGCCACGTATGAACGAAAAGGCGGCTCTTGCTAAAGCCCTCCTCCAGCTCTCCCATCCCTCCGAGTATATGCGGCCCTGCTGCTGAAAGAACAAGTCGCATGAGAAAAAAACAAACATCTTCGAGTATAGTGGAACGACAACAGTGCCAAAACATCTTTTAAAATACGTTTCGTCGCGGTTATTTTTGACAAACTCTTGGTGCTGTATAGGTATGGGGCATGACCCGCCAAGGCGTAACTTGGCTGGATGGCATACCTGCCATCCCAATTTGTTAACAGGTGTAAATAGGAAAATACTGCACGTCTTTTGACGAATATAATGAACGTGTCAACACGACAGATTTTGATGCGATGCATTTTGACGTGATACAATATTCATTTTTGACGTGTTAAAATCTGATGTGTTGGCAAAATGAATATCTGCTATGTCTTCTGCTAAGTTTAATTGCGATTGCCATCCTTCGTAGTGCATTCGCGCAATCTCCTTTTTTTTACTGTCATGAACTAATGACTGTTTTTTGACTGTCAGGAACAATCTTATGTAAGTACGATAACATTACAGTTTTTCTCAATTGTTTAAACACGTTTTCTGAAACTATAGCTCAATTTCTCAAAACTCTACACACAAAGCACAGCAACAGTTAACCGTTTGCCAAAACTACACAAATCTCTTGCAAAATGCATTCATGCATTCAAAACCATGTTCTCTCTTCTCAAAACTGACTTTTTCCATCAAAATGATTCACACAGGCCTCATATGAATAGGTCTTATTGAGCACTGATTTCACACTGGTGCGATAAATTTAAAAACACAACCATCAAAATACTGTATATATGTTTTGGCCTCATGAGGTCATGTTACATATTCAAGTTATAAAATTGTATAAAAATTGCTTATCTTTTCTCATTTTTTGAAGTTTTAGTTTTCTTTTTGAGGGGTCCCAAAATAGGCTGCAATTTTACAGTAAATATAAAGACTGTTGCCATGATACAATACAGTAAATATATCATCATATAAATAGTGCATTTGCTAGGTAAACCTAATTCTAATTCAGTACAGTACAGCAAAGTGTGTGTTATCACTTTGAGTGTTGTTGTTATTGTGTATGATACAATGCACATTTACTGTATTGTCCTGCCAATGAGGTCCAGTTGGGCTGCACTCACAACCCAGGTTCCATCATGAGTCATACTGAACATTGTTAGAATTTTGAAAATGTGTTTTTTCATTTTCCTTATCAGTGCAATTATGAGTTTTGCCAAAATAGATAACATTTGTGTCTTCTCAAAACTAGAACATGCTTAGACTGTGTCAGTCTGGACAATGGATGTAATGATCTGTTATCATATATGAAATCAATGAACAAATTCAAAAAGGTAACAAAGCAAATCTTTGTTACTTTAAAATAAATCTTTGTTCAGCAGACTGCAAAAATAAAAATCGTAGTTTGTAGGCCTGCTGTAAAAAACAAAAAACAAATATGTGATTGTGGCAAACACGCCTGCCACAGGCCACCGAAGTGGCTTTCCTTGGGGCCCTCCTGCACAGAGACACAGGGAGAAGATGTTCAAAAGTCCACATTTATTTCCGAGGGTCGGCAAGATGTTATAGCCGATGAGCAGATGTTAAAACTGTCATGACAGAGCTCCCTTCTGTGGGTGGGGATGGCAGATTTAACCTGTGCGCAGTGATTACCTCACTACGCACAGGTGCAGCCACTCCTGTTCCTGGGTCCAATTAGCCTGGCCAATTCTCTAATTCTTACCCAATTATCCAATTGGCCAGGTCTAATTAACTTGACCCAGGGCAGGTGTGGCTGCTTAAACCAGCCATCCCCACACCACAGTGATCAACCAAAATTGACCGTATTTCATTTGAAATATTTGCCTCTACCTCTACCTCTACCTCTACCTCTACCTCTACCTCTACCTCTACCTCTACCTCTACCTCTACCTCTACCTCTACCTCTACCTCTACCTCTACCTCTACCTCTACCTCTACCTCTACCTCTACCTCTACCTCTACCTCTACCTCTACCTCTCTGTGCTGCGTGTTGCTCCATTGTTTTCCAACACAATAGAAGTCACAGGAGGGCTCTTTTATGCTCTGACAGATAATTGAAAAGTTTAGCCAATTGAGTTTGAGCAGGTGTGGCGTGAGTGAGACCAATTGGCACTTAGAGTTTGGCATTTGAAGGCCAATGTTTTCCATGTGAACAAACAAGGCTTGATTATGAAAATTGTGCTAAATGATGAAATTTTGTGTGTAGAGTTATGCAAAAATGTGATTCAGAATTGCTATTTGAGTGAAAACAAAGAAATTGTGCTTAAAGTTTTGCAGAAATAGTCTTTGTTGTTGACACATGAGCTTCAAGTTTTCACCATCGTGTGCATAGTTCCAGTTTTAGTGTGTAAACATTTGAGAAAAACTGTAATTCAAGGAGTAAAACAAGTAGGTTATCTATGAACTCATTGGCTACTTCTATACGCCAGTATTCCTTCCAGCGTCAGATCCTTTAATCCATCTGTTTGTAAATTCTCAATTCATATTTACTCAATAGCCTAACACTTGTTCTACATACTACTGTTGACATTCCTCACAGACGCCACTATAATGTTTACCTATGATATGCAGGGTTTGTTTTATCGACCGTGCAATTAATAATGTGACCAGGTAGGAACCTTATTCACCATTAGCGTTCCCAGAGGGACCATAGATTTGGGTGGAACAGGTACAGGTATAGGTGTCATTTATAGACACGCCACAGACACACAGGTCTTTGTTCTCACTGTGCTGGTTCACACTGATGGCGCCTCTGTGGTTTTGTGCCTGTTTTCAGTCTTAACCAAGACAGTGTTCTCGCTGTCTACAACCGTGCAGCGGTTTCGTCACGGTTTTGGTCATTTTGTAATTATTGTTTAATTGCGTCCTCCCATGTAAGCATCATAGCACTTTCCCTCATGGTCATGCTCTGCTGCAGTCCAGTCACCCTTAGTATCTCTTACACAGCCCGCAGTCCTAACGTTTGTGTATGTTGCACATTACCAATGGTCCCTATTACAGCCCGCAGTCCTAACGTTCGCGTATGTTGCACATTACCAATGGTCCCTATTACAGCCCACAGGCCTAACGTTTTGTCGTGGTCTAGGAAAACGACAGAGTTCTGAGTCCAATCTCCAATCTGTAGAAAACTACTTCACGAGGGAAAAGATACCACAGCAGCAAAACTCTTCAGAAAAGTGTAGACTTTATTCGCACCGGTACAACACAAAGTCGGATCAATTCCGCCGAATTGAACCTCGACTGTCAGTTTTACAATCCTTTTATACACAAAATGTATTCCACAAACTCCCTCACCCCTTATACATTTACATATTCTCAGCCACCTGTTCTTCTTGGCACCCTCTGATGTTATTTTATCCTGACCTACTTGGCACAAAAATGGCTTACGCTGCTCTTATGTGATAATGCCAGTGTGGGAAGTTACCCCAACTTTCTTTTAAGAAGCAGTGTTCTTTTGTTCTGTATATTTTCCAGTATACATATAAGTCTCAGCGTTCTGTAATTTTTTCATTTAAGCATACAAGTTACATATGGGTCACTGTAAAATATTAGTTTTCTAGCACTTTTATCTAGCCTTTGCGTTTTTGTTAGTTTTTGATTATAGTTTTCTGCTATAGTTTGGCAGTATATGATTAGTTTTATTGTTAGTGTTCATCTGTTGAAATTTTTAGGAAATTGGGTATGATTAATATTTAATTAGTATTTTCTGCTGA